>OY725343.1:23415736-24028236 GCA_963243735.1 Neocrepidodera transversa
GGCCGTCGTAGCGGCAGAGAGTAGTGTAAAGTCTGAAAACGAAGTGTCATTATGGATGATCTAGACGCCGCACTTATTATTATTTTAGACGCAGAGGAATTATCAGAGGAAGAGACAAGAGAATCTGAATTATTTAATAAACTCCGAAATAAAGATGCTTATGAGGTTATATAAACGGCGCGCAGTAACTCTCTCATAGAAAACATTTTTCCTATTATACGTGACACCGTTTTTTGTGACGTCACCCACCGTACTTTGACGGACGTAAGAAGACGGCACCGCTTCTGAGCAACCCAAAGCTTTAGTGAGCAACTGCTCTCAAGGTTGTCGCCAAAATAATGTTTTACAGCTTTGCCAAGCGTTATTCATGTTTATTTACAATGTGAGCAGGTCGAAAAAATAATGACATAGCACTAGGTATACATAGAGATTACTTAAGAATAACTAAATCAAGAACAGCCATCAAATACGAAGTCTTCATTTCAATATAATCCATACTGACACAAGTTCTGTTTTATCAATAGAATGAAACTGAATATCATTTCTTCAGAATTAAGTTCCGAATAATAATGAAACTGAAAACTCAGAAATTGCCATTCAAATGACATATGGGTTTTTGAGCGGCATTTATTCAAATGTTATATATGATATCTTCTATAAAAAACTATGCATACATAATATTTATTCACTATATTTGAACTACAAGTACATTTGAACCAAATGTACGCGTTAGGGATCTCGCCTATTATAGGGACACCCTGTATATATGATTGGTAGCGATCATAGTTGAAACGATTTTTAATTTCCTATATGAAGTTGTTATTTCGTTTTCGCGGTTATCTAGTTAAATTTTCATTTTGTGCATTTTCTATTTTAATGCATTTTTGTGGCCGAAGGTGCACATGAGAGTTTCATTAAAATCGCGGTCACCGCCCAAATTACACAACTTTGATTGACTACCAGAAAAATCGAATCCGATGATGCAATCACAATATTTGATTTGCAACTGTGCGGAAATGTCTTGCAAATGAACTACGTTCAATTATTAACCAGAAATTGGAAATTTCAAAAATTATTTACTATTTTTTTTGTATTTTTGCGGTATTGAATATCCAGTAAAAATCCACAATTTTTAGATTTATATGTGTCAATTTTGTTTTTATTTATATTAGAAATACAACATCAATCAATATTAAAAATAAAAGGATACTGTAGATTATTTTATTTATTTTAATATCAATACCTAGAAAATAGTTTTATAAAAAAATATTCATTGTAATGTAAAATTGCCACAATTTTCTAGAATCGATTAATGCAAAATTGATAACATGACGAGGTCCAAAATTTTTAATTAGAATCTGCAAAAGGGTTGGACCCCTTTTTCGTCAACCGAACCATCCATCCGTCTCTCCAAACCTCCATTCATCAACGAAACGACCAGGGCCGTCTTGGAAATCATTCAAAATTGAATTTACATTTGTAAAAAAGTGGTAAAATAAAAATAATTTTATAAATAAATGAGTTAAATTTGGAATTTGGAACTTTTGGTTTTCAACAACGTTGAATAATATCGTGATCACTAACTAAAATTATACTTTTGACCAATCTACGTACGTTTCGCTAACTATGTTAGTTATGACGATATTCTTCAACAAATAAATAGGTAAGAAGGATGTAAAACGATGGTAGACAGCTATCGCAATCTACCATTACTTGGGGAAAAGATTCCACCTCTGTAATAAGTGTCAGTACTAATTGGAACAGACAGAGACCTATCTCCTACTCCCCTACTTACAAGTATTTAACACTTGTTTGTGGTTTCTTACTCTTTGGAGATAGACCTCTGTCGGTTCTAGTTAGTACTGGCGCTTATTGCAGTTAGAATCTATTCCCCAAGTAATAAGTGAAACGGTGTCCCATTGATAGATGACGTTAGCTATCTACCATCGTTTTACATCCTTTTTACTCAATATAGCACGAAGTGAGCAAATTATATTGCCGCTGATGAATTCTTAAGGGAAGAAACAGCTGTCCGGTATACGGCCTGGATGCATAGAAATCAAATTTTCACAATTTAGAAGTATTTGAATAAATAAGTATTTATAGTTCTTTTTGAATATCTAACTTTTGGCATGTGTGGCCTACATTAGAATTTAAGCGAAGAAGTTAATTAAATATTATTATTATTTTTTAGGCACTAGTTAGTTTCTAACACTTACTCTAAAATTGATTAGACTTACAAAGAAAGCAAATATTTTGTGAAGTTAAATTATTTCGTGAAAATTTTGCAAGGGAATATGCTAAAAATTATCTCAAAGTGTGAAAAAATTGTGCAAACTCAAAATTATACTGAGTTTTTTACTTTTCACTTCTTTCATTTTTTTTTGAAAATAGTCTGATGTCTCTAGAAACGTGGTTTTAGAAATTGTACCACAAGTATTTGGTTCCGTTTCTAAAGTAGACAATATGCTTGTTGGCGGGTCCTTTGGGAATCATACACGTACTTGTAAAATATTCTCAATGCACTTTATTAACATAAAATACTTGAAATAAAAAATACATGTATTATTTAACTCAACGTGTGTCTACGATAGAGATTCTCGATCTAAATCGATTATTCATGAACAAATATGATTACGAATCGATATAAGTTTGGAATTATTTACTGCGGCAGTCAACGTGTATCGAAGGACCAAATCAGTTAGCAAACTGATTAATTATTATTTTAACACAAATAAATCATTTAAGTGAACTGTAAGAGCTATTTATTCACCCGTTTATTACTAAACAAAATGGTTAATTTTACATTTTTTACAATTCATTATTTTTATAGAGCAACTGCTCTCACACAATATCACTGTACTAATAATATTTATAATTTTAATTCATTTAAAACCTCAGAAAAATCTACTTTTAAATTCAGGGTGTAGTTGCCCATATTTTTATTAAGAAGCTCTAGTTGACAGACCACCAAGCTGAACAAAGATCTAGAAGCTACTGATCCACAAGTATCTAAATCAGTGTTGCCAAAGACAAATCAACAAAATACCCGCAACTTTGACCCAAAATACCCGATTTCACCTGCGTGGAATTCCAAAATACCCGCATTTTACCTATTTACAATTTGAATTCTTTGCCAGAGATTTTCTCCAATACACCTCCGGCGGGTAGACTTTTCGTTCGGCGCCAATTATTAAAAAATGTTCTGTGTGAAGAGTAAAATTAGAAATTGTGTGATTCTTCAGTGTATTAATGTATACAACAGATTACCAACACAAACACAAACAAGAGCTTAAATTTTAAATGGAGAATAAATCAATTTTATATTTTCTTTGACATCTGATGTAAATTATGTGGAAGTGTTGCCAAGTCTATTCAATGCAAACCAATTACTATTTTTATGTATTTTTTGAGAAATAAGGTAGCTGTAGCGGTAATTTTTAGGTTTAGTGGTAGTGGCCTCACTCCCATAAAACATCAAAACAGTGAATAATTGACATGGGATAAAAATGGAAGGAAATACCCGAATTTAACCCGTAAAATTGAAATACCCACAAGAATACCCACAAAGCAGGAAAATACCAGAAAATCGGATAATTACCCGCAGATTGGCAACACTGATTCTAAATTGGCGCGATCAAAGCTTATTGCAAATTTGGATTTTTAACGGCTTTTTATTTTCTCGCTTTACAATCGACTCGTCCAATGTTGCACTTGTCGCTCTTATAAATATTATAGCGCTTAGAGAGAGACGGATATCAATGACAACAAAATGCATTGAGTAAAATATTTTGAGAGAGATGTTTATTTTTAGATTATGGCATAGTACAAAATACAGTAGTGACCAAAAATATAAACCCAATAATGAATATTTTTAATTTAAAAAAAAATATATTTTGTTTCGTAATTTCTGGATAACGTTTCAGTGAAATTTATCCAATTCACAAGATCGAACTTTTTAACTGCGATTCTCGATCTTTTAAATCTAAGCTATTAATCGGTGCATCGATTCTTTTATTATAAAATCCCAAAACAAGTATCGAATGTTCCAGAATTATATTCTTACTGCGACATCGCGTCATCTAGTATATGATTCCCTTAAATGATGATAGACACAAGGAATAAAACTACCAAGTGTTTTTGTTTCCTTAACTAAAATGAAATTGTTGGTTTAAATATTAAATTATACGATTGATTTTTTAAAAAATAGATTTTTTCGATTCGATCTTTAAGTGCATCTATTAAATACCAAACGATCTCAATCGATTCAAAAGATCGATCTTTTGAAAAGAATCGCACATCGTACTCTACGAACGAATAACGTTTTTCTCCTGATGCCGTCACCGCTTCCTCACCTTCTCCCCAACATGCCTCACGAGAAGGCGCAAAATTTTAAATATACATATTGGGCTTAACACTCCCAACAGAAATAGTTGTTGAAAGTTGTACAAGCTAACGTAAAATCTATGTAAATGTAAACGGTAAATGCTGAATCATATAAATATATGTCGTATTTCAAATTTTTGGAATTCACGGCCCAACGTGAGTAAAAAACTTCAAATGGGAGCTCCACCTCCTTGAACCTACCTTTATAAGATCCCGTTGATCCCATGTCACGATTTTTATCCGATTTTGCTATGGTGTTATCCTAGCTATACTCATGGCGAACACTAATCCGTTGACCAAAAGTGCCGCAAGGTACCCAAAACAATTTTGGTTTTCATGGCAAGTGATTTTCATTTTTTTGCCAAGAGGATACGTCTTTGGGGTTTTCTCTCTTTTTCACCAAGCAGAATTTTGATACAAGTGGTTCCCGAGTTATGGCACTTAACAAAACATGGGAAGAGGGGAAACATATAAAAATGCTGACAAGGTGTATTTGTTCTTTTAACATACTCTGGATAACATTTTACATGTTAAAACTATGAGTCAGTTTTATTTTAGAAGGATTGCCAGAAACTCACTATATTTCTAGCATATGGTCCATCTCAAAACAGAATAAATGAATATAATTAACCATAAGGTGATATTAATGGGGATCTATATGAAAGATTGGGAACCATCGAAGCTGATGGATATCCAGTGGGTAAATATGAAGAGTCAATTAAAAAAAACTACAGTGATGGAAAATAGGAACGAGAAATCAATCATAGATTTAATATTAGCACAAAATAAATACAGCAAAACGATTAAAAAAATGTTATGGATACAGCATACGCCCAATAGGAAAATTAAGTCAGAGTTATAAGAAATAGGTTCCCATCATTACCTAGGGAAATTCAAAATAAATAAAAAGAAAATAGAAATAAATAAAAAACAACTAAAATAGAAAAAAACCAAAGATCAGGGTTCATAGATTACAGAAGGAGAATGTAAAGATATGTACAACAATCATAAAAGATAGCCAAATGAAAATCATTTAGATGCCTATTAGAAAATATTGAGGGATATAACGTGCAAGGTAGCTGAAGAGTTGTGTGAGGTAACAAAGGATAGAAAAACTAGAAGTACCTTTTTTCTGGTCATTAAACAACATACAGATTTGGCCAAAGCTTTGCTGGACATAGGGTATTTCATGCAACAGACAAAAAGCCCAATAAACGACATGCGAGGAATAAGAAAAAAATATTTTGATATACACCTTTTTAGAAACATTCGTAATTTATCGTAGCGCATCGGATCTTCGTTGGCGTTTGGGTAAATACACGGACTAATCATGGGTAACACCCATGATTTTCTAGTGCAGAAATATTGGGTTTCGGTCGACAAGTATCGGGAGTATCGAGGTATCTACCCAGATCAGCACCTGATAGATATAAACAGTACGATGTTGCCTCACAATGTGTAAAAATAAAGAATGATATTTTTGATTTAAATGTATTTTACCTTTTTAACTATTTACACAGCGTTATTAAATGTTAATTAAAAAACTCCACAGTTCGACTCTTCGGTCCATGAAAATAATTTCGTCTGTTGTTTGTTAAAATTTTAATAATGAAAGAGTTTGTTGTTTAAGTCCTTTATAAGTGTCAGTGTTTGTTCGAAATAAAAATTTAACAAATTTTTCACTAATCCAATTTTGAAACAAATTAATACCTATTAAAGGTTTGAATAATACTTTACAATTTATAGAATTCAAAACGTTGAAATTATGAAGCAAAGTTCCAAGTACAACGTTTGCCTGGCAACAGTGACACTGATAGAAGTACAAGTAGTGATACTATCCCACACTGATACCACTTGCGGACCCTCGATTCCGACCGCCCGCCGACTTGTATACGATGTTTCAACACTAGCGATGCACCTAAAGGTGTCAATACAAAAGTGCCATTCAGTACAGTATTACCAATGACTTACACTGTTTAAAGAGTATTTATCGTACCAGATAGAATTCAGCTTTACTGTGATTTAGTCGATTGTTGATATTCACTACAATAGCAGCTATGCCATTTGGGTTGAAATTAAAATAAATCAAGATGCCTCTTGAAATAATACTCAAAAGCTGAAAAAGTGCCAATTATAATAGTCATTTATGCAACAAGTGTGCAAAGTGATACTTTTTTCACGAATGTGAATGTTGTCACACGAGCCAAGGGCGAGTGTGACAATCACATGAGTGAAAAAAAGCACTTAACACACTAGTTGCATACAATATTTTTTCTACTACCATAATTTTTATTTACAAAAATAGATTTCGCATGCAAGAGGTTAACAAGCTATTTTAAAATTTTTTAAAGTTAACCAGTTGATTTCTGGCACATGGAACCTATTAGCAGGATAAGAAACAAAAGGATATTGCAAAAAATATGTTTCACATGTAAAAAAATATTTTGAAAAATGTATTTTACTTTACGCATTAGTGAAAAAAAGTAAAACTTTACGCACTCCTTAGCGTGCGTAAAGTAAGTACTTTACGCACGGTATTAGAAAATAGTTATTTATGCAACAAGTGTGTAAAGTGATACTTTTTTCACGAATGTGAATGTTGTCGCACTCGCCTGAGTGAAAAAAGGCACTTTACACACTAGTTGCAAACACTATTTTTTCTACTGCATTAATTTTTATGTACAAAAATAGATTTCGCATGCAAGAGGTTATCAAGCTATTTTCCAAAATCTTGAAGTTAACCAGTTGATTTTTGGCACATAGAACCTTGGCAAGATAAGAAACATAAGAATATTGCAAAAAATATGTTTGACATGTAAAAAATTTATTTTGAAAATTTTATTTTACTTTACGCACTAGTGAAAAAAGTTCAACTTTACGCGCTTTAGCGTCCGTAAAGTAGGTACTTTACGCACGGTAGTAGAAAAAATGGTTTTTTGGCAACAATTTTTCGATTGTTTCATTTTAAGAATTTTTATTTTATTTTCAAAGCCAATATGGCTAAAAGTTATTTAGAATTAGCCATAAATACCCTTTTCCTTAGTTTATAAATTACTAAATAAAAATAATTTAAAAGTGAAATCGGCCGCGAGCACATCGCTCTCATCAACACGTTACCTAAAAATGGTGGAATTAGGATGCAGTCCATGTTTCGTTTTATTGAATCATTGCATAAATACATTCTTCTTCCTCTCATTACAAATTTCCTATGTTCCGTTAATAATATGCCAGATCTGTATATCCAATTTAGAAGTACTTAATAGTGTAATTTTCCATATTAAGGTTTAAGTGACAAAACGAACAGTAAACATGAAATATATTATAAAGAACAAATGGCAAAAGTAACAGTAAAAGTAAAAGAGGCAAAAGCAATGTAGATAGTAAAAAATTGCCAAATTACTTAATAAAATGTTAAAGAACTTGATACCAGACAAAGCAAATAAAGTGATATACCTGGAAAACAAAAACCTGTCAAAGGATGAATCACAGATAGTGCAAGGATGGAAACACTTTATCGAAACATGGAAAGCAGACACAAAGACACAACTAAAAGACATATATGCTGCATAAATAAGACTCAGAAAAAGAATTCAGAGCAGCTATCAATAGATTAAAAAATTGGAAAGCAGCATTTAAGCAGAGCTGATCTAGTAACACTGGAATTGTTGTTTAACATAATGTAAGTTTGGGATTCTATAATCGTAGAGGAAATTTAACATCTTTTGGGTTGAGGTTGTCTTCATTTTCCATGGATTAGATATTATTTTCCATTTTTTGTAAGTCAAATATGTAAGCAATATTGTTATTATTATTATTGTTCGAGTCAGGCATGGATCCAGGTGCTTGATTTGAGGGGGAGCAATTTTGGGTCATTTTTAATGAAAAATGGGACCCCCTTCAGGGAAATTGTAATGCACATGCGTAACAGTGTTGACTACAAAAAGTGCTTTATAATTATAAAAATGGCGTAGTTTATTGAGTTTAATTTTTTTTTTTCATTAATCTTTTTGGTGCGACGATTGCGTCCACTGCCCCATTAAATCCGTGCTTGGTTCAAGTACTTGGTGAATATCTGATTAAAGTCTTCCTTAAATTTGGATTATTTTTGCCGTAGGGTCAATTTTTTATAAGCTAGTGTTGAAATTTGTTATACTCATTTTTTGATATTATTCTTTAATTTTGGAAATATTATTATAATTTCCTCTTTATTAATAATAGCTTCGTCCTTGGCAATAATTTGGCAATTATTTGTGATTTACGCTAAGTCCTAACTGTTTTAAGAATTTTATGGTCACATCTTGTAAAAATACTAAAAATCAACTGAAATTAAAGTAACTAACTGCTGACAAGTGAAAATGGTTTGGTAGTGCAATAACTGGGCAGTAAAAGAACTATTGTGATTGATTTCTATCAGATAATTTTGATATGACAATTCCTTGAAGGACTTACTCATGTTGTATTGCCAATTTTTATGAGGCGTTAAAGGGCGAGGAACTAACACAGCAGGTTACTTTTCAGTACTTTATTATGGTATTTTGATATATCCTAACAGGACAGTACAGTTTCAGGTTGAGTTAGATAAACAATGTAATTTTAAAATAATGACCAAAATGAAATGACCAAATGAATGAATAAATAAAAAATGACCAAATGAATGAATAAATAAAAAATGACCAAATGACCACGATTTAGCACTAACTTTCGGTTTTATTAGCGAATCTAGTCACATGACTGACCCCTTGTATGTAACCACTTTTAACCAATCAAAACGGGACAACAATTGCATAGTGCACTTAGCAACTAGAAATCGAAAGTCAGATTTTTCATTGGAATAGAAAATATTATAATGAGGATGAAATTCTGAAATTGAATACACGTGGAAAAATGTTATAACAATATAATATAATATAAATAATATACTAATGTAAATATATTTATTAGGACCTCATAGAGGGTGTAAAGGGCTGACTTTAATACACTCAAAAATACGCAGTAAAATTTATTTTTAATTATATATTTATCAAGTAAATTAATATAGAATTTTATTTTTCCCTTAAAGAAAAAAACACTAATGATACGGCTCTGCCCGTCTATCTGTCCGCATCTATTTCTCAGGAACTATAATAGATAGCGACAAACAGTCGATGGCCATAAATTGAGCACATCTTGAATGTGTGCATAGGCGAGTTTCAGGTTTCTACAACTTCCGGTTTCAAAACCTGTTTTATAAACCTGTACCGGAAGATACTTCCGGTTTTAAAAATAGCCATTTCGACGTTAAATTGATTCAAATTTGCGCTATCTCTTATACTTTTTGAGATAATCGTAATGTTATGGGTCAAAAGTTGCACATGACAACACTTACTACTTTTTGGTCGGGAGTCTATATGGGAGTAAGTGAGTGAGCTGATTGGTGGAAAAAACTACTCCATTAGTTTGCAATGTATTGCAAACTTCAGTAGACTTGTTTATTACTTAGAATGCTTAGAAACTATAAGAGCTAAATAAAAACTGATCTATTTATGCTTCTAATTTTTCGGGTCAATTTTATTCTCTCCAATTTTAAGAGGCCCACACACCACGTGACTTTTGTGTTTGCCGGTTAGAGAATTACCCAAGGAAATGTGCTTGTATTCTAATAAATTGGGTGTATAATTTTTTTTAGTATTTTCCGGTTAATGTTAAATAATCCTACCTTCTAGTCCAATTTTTTCTGAGCAGAATAGGGTAGAACACCATAAAACATAATTATTTGTATTTGGACGAGAACTCGCCTAATATAGCAACTAAACATATGTGGTTTTTTTCATGATATTTAAAATTTTTATAAGAAGAGTGCTACATTTTTCAAATTTATCTAGAGAAAAAAGTTGATAGTCGTATCACTTTTACTAAAATTATTTTAAAAAAAGTGCCACAGACGCGCTCTAAAGAATTAACTACAGAATCGATTGGTGAAAACTACAGCTTCCTATCTTGAATATTAACGGAGCGCTCGCAGAAAAACGATTTAAGACAAGATAACATATGGTATTGGCGCCTCTTAATGTTTCTTTCAATTTTTACTTTCCCTACCCACCTCCTAGAAGGGAAAGTATTGTGAACGAGCTAAAAAAAAAAAATCGACATCAAAGCGGACGGAGTCGCGGGTAAAAACTAGTCAGCATTTAAAACGCTCTTCAGAATAAAAATAAAGTTTTTTCATTTATTCGTGCAGTCTCAGTTCTGCAAACAACTGAGTGGTTCTTCGAAAAAAATTATCTTCCAAGTCCACTCCGATAAGCTATAATTCTTAGTTGTTAACCCACTAACAATTACAATAACAAAGAAATAAATAACTATGTGATAAAACAACATTTACCAATCAATGTAAACTATAAAAATTGTAATTTTTTTTGCAATTTTACTTTCCCGACCCACCTCCTAGAAGGGAAAGTATTGTGAACGAGCTAAAAAAAAAAAATCGACATCAAAGCGGACGGAGTCGCGGGTAAAAACTAGTCAGCATTTAAAACGCTCTTCAGAATAAAAATAAAGTTTTTTCATTTATTCGTGCAGTCTCAGTTCTGCAAACAACTGAGTGGTTCTTCGAAAAAAATTATCTTCCAAGTCCACTCCGATAAGCTATAATTCTTAGTTGTTAACCCACTAACAATTACAATAACAAAGAAATAAATAACTATGTGATAAAACAACATTTACCAATCAATGTAAACTATAAAAATTGTAATTTTTTTTGCAATTTTACTTTCCCGACCCACCTCCTAGAAGGGAAAGTATTGTGAACGAGCTAAAAAAATAATCGATATAAAAACAGAAATATCCATTTTCGAGTCCCCTGAGACGATTAAGACCATTTCCAGATGGAAGTCTGTCTGTCGGTCTGTGTGTGTACTCTTCCACGATAGAGGCCACACGTTTAATCCGATTGAGCTGAAATTTGTTATAGCGGTTTGGGATACCCGTCGGAAGAGCCCATTAGTTTTTGTACGACATCTGTCAAACGGAAGTACCACTATCAAAAAATGATAGATGCAATATGTCACGGAATTGGACATGCTATATGTCATTTGAAAGCCCTAGAAAAACTATATTCAGAACAGTTAAAATTATACCTCCAACTGTCACCTGTCAAAAATTAAAAAATGTCAAAAGTTGATACTTTAACTTTTAATATCTGATAAAGTATTCGTGGATACTCGTCGGAAAAGTTTTGGGGCGACACAACCGATTTTTTAATTCAATGTGTTGTGTTGAATTTTTCCATAATTCAATTGTGCAGTAATGTCCTTTACTTACGTATATATAGACTATATCGTCTAATATGTATATACAAAGTTTTATTTCTTAATATTTATTCATGCAAAAGTTTATAAACAGTTTAATTGACAAAATATGTAGAACTTGCGCTGTCGCTATTTAAAAAGACTTAAAATTTTAATCTGTGATTAGTCTGTTAATTTAAAGGTAAATAAAGAATTTTATGGACTTTCTTCTGAACAAATTAGTTTCTGCAATTTCCATCATTTTTATTAAACTATTTGGTCCTAGAAAACTTTTTAAATTCGTTTTTCTAGGAAAGCTAAAAGAACTTGAGAAAAACTGATGTGTTTTTTGCAATTTACCCCATTTAGCTTATTTTCCTGTCATTTTCGTTAAAATCTGACTAATTGAAAAGTTTGAAGGTTGCCTTCCATTTTTTTGGATCAAAATTTTTTTCTCTGATTCCAATGAAAATTGGGGTATAGATAAGGAAGTTATAGATGTGCTATGTGTCTCTCTATTTTTTTGTTAATATTTTTTTGTTGATTTTTTCCAAATATGAGAGAGAAAACGGGTTTTTAACTTTTTATATTTAACTTAGTAAGAGAAAAATCAAAGAAACAGAAAAACGTGGTTTTCACAAGTTTTTTACATTGTTATCAAATTCAAAATAAAAAAATAAGTGACAAAAAAATTGTTTTGACTTTCGAGTATTGTAAAATATTTTAAATAAATGAAAAGTACGTATTCCAGATTTTATTCTTTTTCCGAAAATTCCATCCACCGATGCTACTATGAACCAGTTTTTCGTGTTTTTACTTACATATTCGTTACTAAAAAATATAATAAATAAAGTTTCAACGTAAAAATTAAATGTTAACCAATTAACAAAGTATAAGGAAGTAAACTGTTTTTTTTTAACAAATTTCGTCTTTTGATATTTTTTTACTATTTTTAAAATTTTGGAACGAAGTAACACCTGCTTAGGGCATCTTCGGACCACTCATTTATTTTTTTAGAAATTGAATACGATGTAATCCCTTGCACAATAATCTGTTAATTAAATGACACTGAAAATTTGATAAAAAAATATTTATTAACATTTTTAAAAACCAAATTTTTAGATATGAGAATCAAGAGAAAAACTTTATTCTTGTTCTTATGATTTTTGAATATTTTGTTTGTTCAGTACCAAAATTAATAACTTTTTTTATGTCGGACCAAAGTACGGTTATATTTTAGATTATTTTACCTATATTTTATTCTCTTTTTGGCTAGAGCCGGGGCTGTGTTGACGAAGTTAGAAGAGTGAGGGTCCCTTAAACGTATTCGGCAGCGAAAAAAAATTATAAAATTTAATTATATGCTACTTTAAAATGAATGGTCGAAGAGAGCAGCTCCTACGAAATTAACATAAGATGATTTGCATTTAAATTGTAAGATAATGAAAATAATTCATGAGCCATATTATTAGTAATGTGCATGTGTGTAAACGCATTTATCAAGTAATTGTTTTATTTTTATGAGCTTGACGCCAAAATTGTTTCCGATTAGCTCTAGTTGCCTCGACTCATTTGTTTGCTTTAATTATTAAATAGATTACAAGAAGATGGTTTAAAATGGTCGAAGGTAAAAAATTGCCCACGCAAGCTATAAATTTGTGTTGTAGTGACTTGATTTCCAACAAATAAAATTTTAAATTCTACATAGACGTTTCGAATGTCCAAAGTCGTTCTTCGTCAGTACGAAAAATTTAATTTGAAGGTGTAGGTGTTTCTCTGAGAGAGGTAGAAAGAGGAGCAGACCAAGTGGAATGCCAATAAAAGCTATATTAAAATGTAATCCAGTGTAGGAAGTGGTTGAAATAAGCAACCTTAAATGAGTTCCACTCACACACAGAACGGGTTGATAGTGCAGTCAATGTTGGTTTAATTTAGTTAATTAACAGAATAATTTAGATGTTAAAGATAAAAGACAATTACTCAAAATATAGAAAACAAATAGAAATTTTAAAAGCAAATCTAAGAAATAAAAATGAAATATCAAACTACTTTTTTAATTGAAAATGTTTTAAAATCTCAGATACTAAAAAATGTATATAATTTTTTACTATTTTCTTAAACTTTGAAACTTTTTTTCATGCTATGTTTTCCTCTACTTGTTTTTCCCCAACTTTATCTACCCTAAGCTGAGCTATTCTAAATTTAGCTGAGACGAAGTTTTTTTCCTACTTTTTTATGTCCACTTTTTTTACCTACTTTTTTACTATTGATTAATTTGATTCAAGTGTATGGGGGGGATTTTTCCACTTTTTCTCGCATTCTTTTTTTCTGCTTTCTTTATGTTTCCAACTTTTTTCCCTTATGTTTTACTGTTTTAATCTTTTTTTGTCTCACTATTTTTTGTCCAATTTTTTCAAGGTTTTCTTTATGCTTTCCAACTTTTTCTCCCCACCTTTTTTTCGAACTTTTGTTTTCGTGCTTTTTCCACCACTTTTTTCCCTTACTTTTTTTCTAATTTGTTTGTTTTTTTCATGACATTATCTACCCTAAGCTGAGCTATCTTAATCTGAGACGAAGTTTTTTTTTCACTCTTTTTTTTCTCTATTTTTTTTAACTATTTTCTCGGAGAACTTGATTGATTTGTCTATTTATAAGTATTAACAGAAATATATGACACTATTTTTTTAAAGTTTGTTTAGTGACCCTGACAACTATGGAGCGTTACCACATCTAGTAGATTTCTACTTTTTTGGTAGATTTTCACCTTTTTTGAAAAAATCTTAGTAAGCAGATTTTCCTTAGTAGATTTGGGTAGATTTTAATATATAAATTTCAATAATGTAAAAATACCATTAACACCAGAATAATTGTAAAAATTATTTTAATCAAGCAATTACTTTAATCTCTATGTTGCTAGACGTGTAAGTAATTTGGTATTTTTATTGATTAAATTGCTTTAACTGCTTTTTTTCCCTGACAACTGACGATTGAATTTATTCTATAAAAATGTAAAGTAAAAAGCTGAGGAAATTTAACAAAATGATATTTTTTTTTAATTCTAGTTTTAATAATTTTTTTTTTCTTCAGATTTCTTCGTTGTGCTAGGTTTAAGATTTAGGTATATGTTTAGTCAATAAAGAAATAATTACAACAATGTAAGGAATTACGATGACGAGGCAAGGGCTTTGGACCAGACCACTTGAATGGGTCGTAAATCAATGTTCAGAGTGTTTGGCCTCAGAGACGCCGTCGAGAGGCAAAATATAAAGACATAGAGTATTTTAGTAAGCGACCCTTACTCAAATTAACAATTTATTAATCCCTTCTGATTTTCAACTTTTTATTGTAAAGAAGATTTCCAGTACTTTTTTTTAAATTTATTTAATAGATTCAGGCAAAAATATTAATAGATTCGCTAAAATAAATGTGGTAACGCTGCCCCTACGTCACAAAATAAGCTAATTAAATAAATTCAGTCAGTTTGACATTCTGTTGACAAAGGTTATGTTTTTTCTTAGGCCAGGTAAACCAAAAAGAGAAAAATGTTTTTTATCTATTACGTGCCTAAACAGAAACCGTTGTAATTTATACGGAAAATAATTTAATAAATACTAAATGCGTACAGCATCATAAAAACAGATAGTAGATATGATAAACTATTTTTTGTACTATTTACGATTTTAATGATACGTATTTTTCTCCTTACCTCACAAACTGAACTCAAGGGCAAAATAATCTTTCCGGCGCCTTTATCCCGTTGGAAATAATCAACTAATTTCAATATAAACTGTTGTTCTTTCTCCCAATATCATGACATTTTTTTAAATGCGTAAATGTCAAATGTGTCAAAATCAAAACTGACATAAAATTTGATCTGATTGTTGAAGTTATCTAATGGCCATTTGCACCGACTTGGTCTTTAAATCTACTTAACTAAGTAGAGCTTAAAATTTAAGGCTTCCTTAAAAATATAACCTTTGCACCGTGTCAATAAAACGTCGACTGACTTAGCTAAGAAGGGTTGCAGTTTGGCAAAAACGCAATTTCTAGAAAATTTTTATTTTAAATCATGGGATTGGTAACAATTTTTAAATTTTTAGAGGTCATCTGTCATTAATTGTTTGATTTTTTCTCAGTTTGTCATTGTTTTTATTTATAGTTTGGTTTGATTTTTTTATACAAAATGGAGAAAAAACAAAATTTAGTAAAAAGAAATAGAGGTCGTAATTATACAGAAATAGAGAAATTTTTAATTAGTATTATATATCCAGATAAGGATAAAATAGAAAACAAAAAAACTGATGCTGTTTCTTAACAAGATAAAGAAAAGGCGTGGAAAAAGATAGAAGCCGAATTTAATGCTGGTTCTCCTGGCTTTATTAATAGACCTGCTGAATCGTTAAAAAAAGTATTACGAAAATAGAAAAAAAGATTTACGCAAAGAAAAGGCTGACGAAAAAATGGAGGACCCTGTAAAAATCCCCCTAAAACTCTAAACGATCTTTTATTAAACTTAAAATAAACAAAACTGTTTCTTTGTAAAACCTAAATCTCTTAAAAAAAATTAAATTGTCCATAATTTGAAAATAATTTGGCCGAACATATAGCCGTCTCGGAAAACCATATTCTATTATTTCCAACACATCTAAATCATCATTAAAAATATCCATTATAGTTTTTTTTAATAGCGACAGCCAAACTAATAAAACAAGAAACAACCAGTCCATAAACTTAGTTGTTTTCTTTAAGCCTCCAAAATTGACCGCTTAAAATAAGTAAGCCTTAAATTGAGTTTGACATACGGTCCAACAAAAATATTAACTTTAAGCCACCCTTAACCCTAAGCTTGACTTAAAATAGTCGGTGCAAACGGACATTAGTATATATCATAACCTAACTTTTCAATAATTTACATATTTTTTGATTTTCAATGTTTTCAAGTGTTGGTGTATTTTATTATTGAGTTGATCTAAAATGTATAATGACGACGATTTAGAGCACTTGAATATTATTTTATCGAATTCCTTGAAGAATATACAATCGACTCTTAACTATTTTGATATCTTTCATAACTAGACTTTTTTCAAAGATATCTTTCATTTTTTACCTTCACATTCAATGTGAATTAAATTTTGAAACAAAAAGAATTGAAATGAAATAAACAAAAAATCTAGGTTAGAGAGTGATTTTCCTTCTTTTTTCTACTTTTCCTGATTTATTGAAGATATTTTTGTGATGTTGCCAAGTGTTTGTTAAAGTTAGCTAAGAAATTGATTGTGCAACACATATCGAAGTTCGAAGTTAAGGATCACCTTAAGCTTAGTTGCAATTTTAAGCAAAGTGGTGCAAATGGCCGTAAACTGGAATATAGGAAAATGTAAACCCAGGTTATACCCACTTAGGAAAGAAATTATGTAAGGATAAACAAAAAGGAAACCAGAAGGTATTAACAAATCAATTGACTAAATTGATCATTAACGAAAATGTGGTTCTTTGTTTTACTTGTTCATTAAGTGTTCATTTACGTCAAACAGTGTTGTCAAAAGTGGCACTTTCACCTCTAGAGTGGCACTAGAGCACACACTATTGAAAAATAGACAAAAACTAGTACTATTTCGTTCTATGACGTTTTTCAAATGCAATGAGTTTGTTATTGAATATATTTGGCCAAAAATGAATTTATTCTTCAGAAAATCTGAGAAATGTTTGAAATTAAGCGCAATCGAAGTGGATCGAACAAAACACACGTCACTACTTCAGTCAAATAGAATCTGCTATTTTATGACGTCATAAGCACCATTGGACACTATTTTGTGACCAACTTCAGCGCAGTCAAAAGTTCTTCCATAGCAACACTGAAATTAAAGTGTGGCAGTCATGTGAAAGAACTGCATATTTATCAGCTATTGGATTGCTTAATTCAACGTTATATTTCTTCAAATTGTATCAAGAAAAATATATAGTCTATTCCATTTCTTATATACTTTTTTACTTTGTCATTCATTAACTACTTCGTTTATTGCGTTTCTGAGTACTATTAGAGTAAAGTTTCAATATTATTATACTTATTCTGTTATTATGAATCTGTGTTGTAACAGTTTACTTTTTTCAAATTTTCTTATATACTTCCCAAACAGCTCAAATACCTCCCCCAGACATCCTCTGGACATCCGTTTTCGGATATTCGTACGTCCCGGGTACGTCCAATTCAGGACTTTGGACGTCCTAGGGACAGACTGTGTTAATTCAAAGAGTTTCAGGACGTTCGATATTGGTCCCAAGTTAGAACAAAATTTCGTTCCTAGGACAGATATAATACGTTTATAGAACCGATTTAGGATCCTTTTTGAACCAGTATAAAATCTTTCTGAGACCTCTGAAAAGCCTCTTTAGACCTGTATGCGATCTTTCTGGAACCATTATGGTCAAATAAATAACAGTATTAACATTATTTGTTGATTGTTTTTTATCATTCTGTAAGCACTCAGTTTCACCCAGGACTTTATTGACAATTCAGTCTGTGCCTCATTAGTTAAATTACGTTAAAAGAGCATATTAATGGGTTAGTTCAACTTTAAGACATTTCACAATATTTTTTTCCAATATATCTTCAAAATCGCTGGAATGCTAAATCGGACGTCCTGGAGACGTACAAGAAAGATATCCCAGGAAAATCCAAAATCAGTTGTCCAGAAGGACGTCCTGAAAGTGGCCTGGAACCTTCAGAACCGAATCGGATCTAAATCGGAGGTCCTCGGAACGGCTTGTGTTGTTTGGGTTCTTTTACTACAAAAATAGTTGAACGTCACCAATTATATCATAAATACCAAAAATGTATTTTCATTACCCTTATTTTTCTTATACAGGGTATCCCTTAATTCGACAGCCAATATTTTAAAAACAGTTTTTTTATAACTACTTACACGAAAATATAAGTAAAACATTCACAGGAACAATAATTAAATAAAATAATACGATGTCAACGTAACCTCACTTTATGACACTTATAAAAAAAATTAAAATGGAAACTGGGTAATTCATAAAGCAATTGCACCAACCTTAAAAAACAATAGAAAACGCAGCAATTTTAATAAATATTTAGCGCGAAGTAAGATCTTTTGATTATTAATATTAAGGAAATATTTATTTCAAATTTAATTTTAAAGAATATTCATGTGCATTTGTGACATTTAAAATCAATTTTTATTGTTAAATATTCAGTGGGTTGTAGTCCTTTTTATTTATTGTAAACTCATTATTGACGTGCAACTATTTTTGTAGTAAAATGGAATCAAAATCTTAATTATAAATTTTTTAATATAGAATAAATGATTATGGTTTATTTTATAAAGGGCTTGGGGACCTGTTAATTTTGCGAGCAAAACTCCTGCACTACGGCGGCCGTAAAAACGGAGGCAAAAGTGAAGTAGAGACTGGTCACTCCCTTTGCATTATCTTATGATAATTGCGGGGCCTATAAACTTCAATTAATGGCCGCAAATATACATAAAGCAGATCAAAGTTTCTCTGGTTGAGTTATTGGGCCGGTAAAGCAGTTTGCAATTAAGCCCACGGACGAGACTGATCTACGACGACGTCTATCGGCGTTTCTTGGCTTTCTTGATTCATGATCGACTTTGTTCTCTTCTCGTTTATCCAATCGAAATGATATCCAAATGAAGATGATGCCTACTCGATTTCATACAAATTAAAAATCGTTTAAGTGATGGTGGTGTAGGGAAAGTGGGAAACGAGACAAAACAGAAGTAAAAAAAATTGTCTTTATGCAATTGGTATATGTGTTTTTTGCACATACATTTTCAAATCAAACAATAAACTAGAACGATTATTGTCGATGATTCTTTCATATACAGGGTGATTCAAAATCCTACAATCAAATCGATACAATAAATTCTTGTCATAAAACGATTTGGAAATTCAATTTGTTGTTAAAATTTAAAATTAAATATTTAAAAAAAAATTGTTTAATGATTGATTGTCTAATTACAACAAAATAGTTATTTTTTCCTGTGGTATTAAATATTTTTTCAAAAAAATTTTACTAATAACTAGAAAGTGTGTTTTCTATTAATGTTTACATTTTTTTCTTGAAAAAATTTACTAATAACTGGAAAGTGTGTTTTCTATTAATGTTTACATTTTTTTCTGGAAAAATTTTACTAATAACTAGTAAGTGTGTTTTCTATTAATGTTTACATTTTTTCTGGAAAAATTAGGGATTGAAATTTTTTTATACGAATATACATCGATACTCGATTAGACTGCCGTTATTCAATACTCGACTCGTTGAGTTTTTCTAGAATGTATGGTTTGTGCTGCCTTATGGCAATATGTTGTGTGATAGAAAATTCACGTTAGGGTATGTGCGATACGATAATTGGAAATTTGTTAACTAGAAATATAGCAATTAGACTCTTTTAAATAACTTAGTGAGAAATTAAAAGTTTGCATTTAGGTTATATATGAATTTTTTCTTTAATACAGTTTGATTTGAATTGATCAGTTTAATACAGTTTGGCAACGTCTGGTGAAAATTTATGTATTCATGTTGTCAAGTCGAAATCGATTTTAAGTTTAATTGTAAGTTGCATTTTAAGTGTTTATTAACTTACTTCAGAGCTTATTAGTAAGTTATTGAGATCATACTGTTAGTGTGTCTGTCTGTGGGAGCTCTCCCACTGGACCAATTTGCTTTACTTGGTACGTAGCCCTGTAGGTCAAAGTGGACCGGAGATATTGGGGTCTAGTGATGTGAAATTCCGGGGCATTTATAAGTCGGGGTAAAATGCCCAGGATAAATGCCCAGGCAAATGGCCAAAACCTATAAATGTCCGGGTATTTTTACCGTTCAAAATTTTACTAACAGTGGAACTAATACTGAATACACAATTTATGGTATTTTAACTGGAGAAGAATGAAACCAATTAGGTTAATATTTCTTAATTTGAAATTAATTATAATTGGCTGTGTTGTGTTCATTTGTTTGTGTATGTTAATCACTTTAACCTGTAAACTCTTTATCATTTTTTTATGATGAACTTTCAAGTAGTTCTGGCTCAGATTCTTCTGACAATTCTAATTCTGAATGCTCCTCTAGGCATATAATTCGTTCTTTACTGAATTTATGGGTTTTTCTCCTTGTTCTGGATTAGTCTCTAGTGCCTCTTCAGTTATTTTGGCAGGCTTACGCTTATATATTCAATGCATCAACTTCCAATTGTGTGCTAGATAAGTTAACTTGGCTATCCTCTCAGATATAAGTCAGTTTCTTTTCTTGTTATGTATTCAACCAAAAGTGCTAAAGATCCACTCGGTTGCAGCAGATGTAATAGATGCCCCAAGAGTTTTTATTGCAATTTCTGTCAGTTCCTCTCAATCCTCGCAACCACAATAAAGAAGTTACAAGAAAAACATTCTTTTCTTTAACACCCACTCCTTCCCACATAAATTGTCTGGATCAAATTCCTTGTTTATCCCCGTAATCAGCTATTTTTTTAACTTCAATAGCATTTAATCCTGTGTTCTTTGCTGTATCACTAACAAAGCTGTACAAAATTCACATTGCAGTGGCGGCTCCTCGAAGGAGGCTAAGGAGACTCAGCCTCCTCACCAATTTATCCAGCAAATAGCACCACAAATATTTTGTTGATCATTCTTCATTTTATTTCCTGTTTCTCTATTTTTTTTTTTTAATTTTACGATTAATTCCCCGTTCTCAGTAATTATTTTTGAATCTGACAACAGTGCCCTGAGGCTAGATTCATCAACTAGGTGTATATCTTCAACCCTAAACTCGTGTTGCTCAACACAGTTGCCGTTTTTCGACCAGTTCAATTGCTAAATACCGTAAAAAATAGCTGAAATGACAAGACCCTCGGTAGGCTAGCCTCTAGCCTGTCGTTACAGTAAAATAATCATTTTACTGTGCTGTCCGCTGTCGCCTGCCTTTTTATCAGTTCACTACGGAGGGTGGTACAAGACAAGTGTCTGTTGTGTGGGTCACCATTCCTGTCACGTCGATAGAGAGATCATTTTCTACTCTCAAACGAATTAAAACTTAATGCAAAATACAATAGGCCAAAATGTTAGTTTTTTATCTATTGAAAATACAAAATGATACATTTTATGATAATATTATTGATCATTTTTCGCAAACCAAAGACCATAGAATTACGTTAATATATAAAAAAAGTTAATAAAATTAATAAAAAAACAACATATGAAAAATTACAAAAAAAAGAAAATATGTTAAAAATAAAAAAAACAAGAAACAAAAAATGAAAAAAAAAAATTTTTGGCAAGAGAAACTATACCACGTTGGTTCTTGCTAGGCAACAATTAATTTTGTCACTAAAGTAGCTGGTACTGCCGCTGCGCAAAGGTTAAATTAATTGGCTGTATATTTTTATGTCCAGCCTCCTCTCTCAAAAAGCCGCCACTGTCACATTGAGGTGCTATTGACAACAATGACAACTGATGATAATGATTATTAGGAATCTTCAAGTACTACAAGTTAATTTATGAAATGAACCTTTGATTAATGGCTATTATGAAGTTTTAGAAACTCTAGGCAACAATCAGCAGTAAAAAATTAAAACAATACTTTTTTTATAAATGCCCAGATTTTGGACACTTAAAAATGCTTTGGGCAAATACCCATTTAAAAATGTCCTGTCCACTGGTCATTTGCCTAGCCCACATGACTATGGGGGTCACAAGGTCACATGTATTTCAAACGGCAAAATTTTTTGATGGTTGATATATACTTCAAGCATCAATAGCGTATGTCATGACAATACTCATCATTACTTCACACTTCACAGTACTGTAACGCTCTTTGCGTCGTCAAGCGGTCTTTTGGCGTTTTAGTCCAGGTTTAAGATTGCCTCGCACACCACCTTCCTTCTATATAGCGAAGGCCACTTGTACCTTAGCGGCCAGAAAGGCGGACTTTACTTGCTCTACTGGGTTAATTCCTGGATACTCGCTGCTGCGATGTTAAAGTAAAAATCCTTAATAAAAATAATTAGCTTTTATTTATACCAAACCAAATCCGGAAGAAAGGTGTATAACTTTCTTATCTATCATTGGTGTCTGTCGCAGTATGCTCGGCATTCGGTTATCTCTATTATCTGCTTGTCTGAACACGATTATATTGTCCTGCTGGGCAGGCCTCTCTGCTTGGTACACTGTCTTCACTCCCTTTAACTCGACCAATCTCTAATAAGTGTCGCTGAACAGGTACTGTAGCTGGATCTGATTGTCGGTTCGAGCTCCAACTGAATAGATTGAATCCAGTCGCGGTATACCATAAAGTTGGCTGGGTATACAAACCCGTACTCAACCCATCTTTCGGAGGGGATTACGACTGACCTTATATTCGAAGGAAGGTTGCCTTTACCATAATTTAAGTTAGTTTTTAATTATCAAGGTAATTAAGTAACTTCGGTACAGTGCTCTAAATGGATTAATTAGCCTGTCTAAGCTTAAACGTTTAATAGTATATTAAAGAGCGAGTTTCATAAGACGATGTTTATTGTATAAGTTCGAAATTATAACGAACGAATACAATAAAGGGATTATGAAACGAGCTCTTTACGCTATTTTTTTAAATTTTCACCTACTTTTATTATATAATTTAAAATATTTCGTACTTTTAATAGTAAAGTTCCTTAATTTTGTAGTAGTTAGTAACAATGATTTGACATTTATACTTTTGACATTTATACTTGACAGTCATACAGAGGCAAATTTAGAGTCAACCGATAGCTGATTTGACATGAAGGTAATTATGCTACCAACTGTGAAAAGGAGTCCTATAATATAGCCTATTATAGCACTACTTTTAGTGTTATAATAGCTATATTATAGAAGAAAATTAAAAAAAAAATATTTTAAGTTGAAATAATAGGAAAAAGCGTTTTAATGATGGAATACGTTAAAATATGGACGATTCCTTAGCTAAAAAACTATGAGAATCTTTCAGATAAAAGGAAAATATTGGACAGCGGCTGGGAAAAAACTATTCAAATTTAGATTAAGAAATTGGAAATAATTTTTTTTTCAAATTTAATAAAAAAAGCGCTTAAAGAAACAATTTCAAAGAAATTAGGCAGCATTGGCAGCAGCTAGATAGTCCTATATGATTTTACTTCACTTTTGTGTTAACCAGATTTTGATATCATTATCATTGTTACTTCTGTTCTCTTCCATAAGATTAGTAAATGTTACATTAATTAAATATGTAATTTTAACAATATCTTTTCTTTGTCGTTGTTTTTGTATTTCTTCTAAAATAAGATAGAATCCAGAGGCTGTTTGAGATTTTATTTTCTTTAGTTACTTTCCCGGTCCCATCGAAAAGAAAGTATAGTGAACGAGCAAAAAAAAATTCGAGATATCGATGGAAATATTCATTTTGAGGTCCCCCGAGAAGATTTAGACCATTTCCAGAGTAAGGTCTGTCTGTGTGTAAATCATCCGCGATAACTGCCGAGACCATTTGACCAATCAATCTGAAATTTGGTATGAAGGGTTGGTGTGTGCCTCGAATACGACCATTAGTTTTTGGTTCAAATTGGTGCAGTAAAAGGTCCTCACCTAGGACATTGATTAAATACACATGTAAGATTTTTTGTCTTTTTTTAAATTTTAAGGCCAAACAATACAAAATGTTTTATTGCAAAGTTATAGAGTACAAAATTCTCTACAATTTTTATATGAAACATTTTCCAGAATTTTTAATATTTGCGCAAAAAAATGTGTATGTAGGTTTTCCCTAGTTTTTTTCAGTTTTTGAGGACAAACAATAGACTTTAGTGTAATATATTCTAGCACCAAATTTCCATTAACATTTTTTCGAATTGCCCATAGTGTCACCTCTAGAGAGCGAAAAAAATTCACATTTAGGATATTTGCCATTTATTAAATTTTGAGGATAAATAATGCACTTCGTGCAAAATGTTCTAGTGCAACGTTGTAGAGCATAAAATTCCGTACAACTTTTGTATCAAACTTTTTTCCGAATTCCCAATAGTTGTCACCCATTTTAGAATATCCTAATTGCAGCAGCGTGCTCTGCAATGTGCGCATGCGTCCGCTTATGTCATTATCAACATTTTAATATCAATTCGGTAGACGTAGTTACCAATGGCTCGCTATTTTACATGTGTTTCATAAATAAATGTAATGTTTAGTATTTTGTAATTAAAATAATCCTTTTCTCTATAGCCCAGCCCGGAAAGTTCTGGGTGACTTTAATTAGTGATTTATTTAATTTTGTCACACTTCTTTCGTATCTTGAACGGACATGTTCAGCTAGAACCAAATTTAAATTTATCTCCTTTATTGTAGTCTTTGATCAACTATCTTCAATATTTCTTGCGTTTCTTACTTCAGTGTTTTGATTTTTTGGTAACATTCGGTTGGTTTAATTTTGGATCGGATTTTTTGTTTCAGTTGCTTTTCTGTTTTAGACATTATCAATGCAACCCACAAATAATAACTAACACTAATTGAGGATCATTTAAGCAAGGGAAACATTTTCTATCAGAATTGTAGACTTCACTATTATGCAACAAGAGTTCAAGAATCAAAACCCTCATTTTTACATGTAAATCTCTGTATGAAAATCAAAGCTCAAAAATAGCAAATTTTGTCTACATCAAGGTCATGCGTCATCGCTCTTATCAGCTTAGAGATAACGAGCGGTTTTGATAACGTCGACTTGAGGTTTTATTAATTTAATAAAGGACTTGGTAGATAGCCTCAACGCCAAAAAGGCACTGCGTCTATCATCGTTATTAGTGGTTAGATTTAAACGGAACAAACGTCACTATTTTATAAATTTGTCTCAGAATAAATACGTAAACAAAAATCATGGATAGAAGAAACAGCGCTATGAGCATTATGGTTTATCTTCGTTATTATTGGTCGGATTTGAACTCGGAAAACGGCGTAATGGGTATTATGGTATCTTCGTTATTATTGGTCTAAATTGAATGCCAAACAGGCACTAACGTCCATCTTCGTTACTATTTGTCCAAAATGAACACGGAAAACGGCGCTATATTAGAAATATGACGTAGAATCCATACGCAAAGAAAAAACATGCGTAGAAGCAACGCCAAAAAGGCACTAGCATCTATCTTCATTATCATTAGTCTAAATTGAACGCGGAATACGACACTGTGAGAATTATGGTCGATATCCTTTATTATTGGTCTAAATTGAAAGCAGAACTACAGACAAAAAGGCACTAACATCAATGTTCATTAATATTGGCCCAAATTGAAGGCAAAAAAACGGCGCTATATTTAAAATGCGACGTAGAATAAATACGTCAAGAAAAATCATACGGAAACACGACACCAAAAAGACACTAACGTCTATCTTCATTACTATTGGTTCAAATTGAACGTGGAAACCTACCCTGTATTATTACTGACGTAGAATCAATACGTAAAGAAAAATCATGCGTAGAAGCAACATCAAAAAGGAATTAGCTTCTATCTTCGCTATTATTGTTAATATTTAAAAGGGACAAACGGCATTGTACTATAAATGTAGCGTAGAATAAAAACATGGTCTGATTTAAACGCAAGACGAAAAGACGCTAGCTTAAGGGGTCTAAATATTACCAACATTATACTTTTTCGTGGAAGTATACGTCATTTTAACTAGTAAGCTTATGATAAAGGACAATAATGTTCACTTATGTTGCCACTTTTTTCTAAATTTGATAGCCTCAAGAAACACAAGTAAACTTTTTGTCTCTACCAAGCAACATTAATTTAGCAACACTTAGTTTTGTTCACTCGCTAATTTGTTGGAATATATAGTGTAACCACTAAAGAAATATATGTAAGTAGTGTGTTTAATTAGTTTTTTGTAGAAATAAAGGAAGAATTGGCCCCCTCATATAATACGGCTCTGTCTATCTGTCTGTCCGTCTCAAAAAAGAAAAGAGATAGAGACAAACGGTCAACGATAATAAACTCAGCTTACCTTGAATAGCTCCCAAATAGATTACAGATTTTTATGACTTCCGGTTTCAAAACTGGTTTCCAGAACCGGAAGTGATACTACCGGTTTCAAAAATAGCATTCCGACGTGAAATTTAACGCTGAATCGATATTTGAAGACAGATTTGAGATATCTTTTATGGTTTAAGAGATAATGCGTGTTTAGAAGTCGTCACGTGCCTGCTAACGCTCAAGCTCTTCTGACTTGTTTAAATAAATTTCAATTTGAAATCATTTTAACATATCTATAAATTTAACTAGATTAGGAGGCTTATAAAAATGAGATTTTATATTGGAATGGAAGGATTCATATAAATTGGTTGTTCCTAAAACGGATTCACTGGCTTCAGGCCATATAAGGAAAGCGGAAAAGAAGCCTCATCACTACTATAGTTTTCTACCAAATAATCACAATATTTTTGTATTTTTCGTTTTTTGGTAACTTCTCAAATAAATCAAATGCTAAACAATCACCAGTTATGGGATTTTCTAGTTACCTGGCAATTGGTAACTTCTCAAATAAATCAAATGCTAAACAATCACCAGTTATGGGATTTTCCAGTTACCTGGAAATTAGGACCGTGGCGTAAAATGTACACAGGATTAAATCAAAATAACCTTCTTTAAAGCGGAAACATTCTTTCTACGTTTTTGTAGGCTTCAATCAATTTAATTAATAAATAAAACCCTCGACGTAAACATATAAAATAATAAACACTGAACAGCAACAAGCCTTTTCGGTAACTCCCGTCTCCACCGCAGCAACAAAATGAAACTTGGATTTATTTCCGCAAGTTTCACTTAAACCTTTAATGATTACCGCTCAAAGCAGAAACAAAGCGCAACTTTTAGTTTCTGCTACTGGAAACAACAAGCAACATTGAGCAACTTATTGGAACATCCTGGAACATTTTCGGAAACATGGAACAGCAACTAAAAAGTTCCTCAATGTTCCTTTGATGGATACATAGCTTGAGATCAGTTTTCTATATTTAATTTAACATCCAACTCGTTACGTTTTAATTCTTTATTAACAACTAAATATTCAGAACTTACTCGGATTTTATTCTTGTGTGGTTTTAACAACCATGACGGCAATAGATATCTCTTTTAAAAGATTACCCTTACCAATTTAAATTATTTGCTGATGACATAATTTTGCAATTGTAATGCGATATAAAAATGAATAAAACAATTGATCTACATAATATATCCATTAAGGGTCCCTCGTGTTTTAATTAAATAAAATTAAAACATCCAAGATATAAAGCAATAAAACCATATAAACTTTTCTATGCTCCGACCATTTTTCCGTCACATAATATATATATTCTTAATTTAAATTTTTTTTAATGAACTTAAGGAACGCAGGAGACATTCATTATTATAAATATCGTAAATAATGAATGAGGAACCATTAACAAGAACGCAAATATAATAATGGGGTAAAGTGAGTTAATGTAAAATTCCTCACGTTCTTTATGATTTAGTTTCTCGGTAGCATTTACATATTTTAATGAGGGTCTCGTTGATGGGTTTACATTGGGACCAAAAGGCCTTCCCGAAAGAAGAACTAGAACATTAGCGACTCGTCTCTTCTATTTTATAATTTTAAAAATATAAAATTAAAATTAACTCGCAAGTATATATTTATTTTCTTTTTCTCTTATTTGCTATATTTGTGTTTTCATCGGACGGTTTTAAAGAATTTACCAATTTTAACTTCGAATCTACGAGATTTACCTACAAAATTAGAAACATAAGAAGTAATAATTTTTTATAAATGCAAATACTCACTAGTGATTTATTGTTTCTGACCAATAATTTAACATCGTCGATTGTAATTGTGGACCTTTTCGCATGCCTACAAAATGCAAAAAATAGTTTTTGACAACTTAACTTACTTTTGGTCTCAGGAGAATGAAGTAAGAGTAAATTTTTCCTATGACCACTACAAATTCACTAAATGCACTAAACTGCGTGGAGTATTTTTATCCACTGGCATTCCACATTGTTATATTAGTCTCAGTATTAATTCTCTAATTATTTTTTTATTCGTTGCAAAATACGGAATTATATGATGTGAGAACTCTTCAGAAGGTTACAGAAAACATTATTATGGGGGCAAAAATAAAATGTGAATCCGCAATGTAGTCTGAATAAAGTGAGGACCAAAAGTCCGTCGCCCCCTCTTATCTTCGTTATTATACGTATTGCAAAAAAATGTTAAATGCAAAAGTTGTAGAGTTTCATTCGAATTCTTTAATGGCTCAAGTTTTATTTATACAGAATGTTTTAAAAAAGCGTAGCGACTTAGTAGTTTATTTTTAAATGGGACGTAAATCATTGTATTTTTGGATTCTACGTCAAATTCCAAGCAAAATTCCATATAGCATACCCTATACCTTAATTCAACTGTTTCTAAGAAAAACGTTTATTAAAACTAATTTGATTTCCGATCCGTTACAATAATGTGCATGCTAGGCGCGTACATTGTAACCATGACAACAAGAAAACAACTCTTATCTGTTTTCGCTAAATGTCAAATAATTATCAATATTTTGTGGGTTTTTTGATTACTTTTTATAATTTCTCTCGTTGATTAAAATGGCTTGTTTAGTAGAAAATAAAGTTGAAGCCGTTATTATATTTGTTGAAGTTAATCGAAATTACCACGTTGCTATTCGCATTTTCAGTGAGCGGTTTCCGGAATGCCCGGTGTGTCGAAAATATTTGCAGAAATTGGTGGCAAAATGTAACCAAACATGAACGGTAAAAGATGCACCATGATCTGGAAGGCCGAAAATAATTACGGAAGATGTTCAAATTTAAGAACTGGCTGAAATGGTAAATAACCCGCAACAGTCAACTAAGCAAGTAGCTGAGATATGTAATGTTTCTAAAACATTAGTAAAGAGAATTTTAAAAACAAATAAATTATTACCATTATTACAAAATAAAAATTTTGCATAAATTGGATGAAGATGATCCGGACCGTCAAATTGAATTTTGCGGGACCATGACAGAAAAAATTGTTGCAAATCGTTTATACTTGCAACATTTGTTTTAGCGATGAAAGCACTTTTTACCTAAATGGAAGTGTAAATACCCAGAATTGTAGATGTTGGAGTGAATTCCATGAGGGGCATGTTCAATTTCCCCCAAATAATGATGGGCTGGTCTTTTAGATGACCATATTATAGGTTCTATGTTCGTGGAACGAAATTTAAATGGTCCCAGTTACCTCCAAATGCTGCAAGACATAATCACTCTCCCAGTATCAATGAGATTGTTGAGCAAAATCCACATGAATTTTATTTGGATGTAATATTTCAGCCACCACACTATTTTCTGGAGATGAGACATTACTTAGATGAAACGTATCCAGGTAGGTGGATTGGACGTTGAGGTTCAACCAGCTCGCTCACCAGACCTCACACCTCTTGATTACTTTCTTTGGGGCTATTTAAAATCAGTAGTTTTTAAGACAGTTTGTGGGTCGTTAGATGAATGACTGAGGTGTGTTCAGAAGCAACACTTCAACCTTGTATAATGACAGGGAAGAGTATAAAAACAGACTATTTATAAATTATAAGTTAAAATACCTCTTCAGTGTTTAATTATTCGTTATCTTTGTTTTTGGACTATGTCATTTGTTAATGTTTCAGTTACATTTGCTACGATTTTATTTGTACTACTTTTCTGTAAGATTCAACAACTTAAAAAATTGTAAATTGGTACGAGGTAAATTTCCACATTCATGGTACACATCAGAAATTAGCAACATTAGTTAGCTTCCAAAAAGCCATTGTGTTCCTTTTGTTGAGGTTTTGTTGCGGTTTTCTTACTGAACTGGCGCAAAAGTAGTCCAAATAGTAATTTACCAAGTGTTCATAATACCAAACTATTAACATTTGTGATATCACAATATACATCAAACTAAAAACGTAGAATCTAAGAATGCAATATAATTAATGATCCCATTAAAAAAAAACTACTAAGTCACTGCGCTTTTTTGATACACCGTGTATGAATAAAACTTTAGTCATTATAGATATCCAATGAAATCCTACATCTTTTGTATTTAACTTGGTGTTGTAATATGTAAAATAATCAAGTTAAGGGGGGTGGCACTGTATTTACGTGTTTTAAATGCTGCAATCTATTACTTTTTCTACTCAATTCATAATACTAGACGGATATTCGACGACAATCTGTGTTTTTTTGTCAAAACGTTGATGATAATGAGACATTTCGTATTAGCTCTGATCAAATAAGGAAATCACTTTTACAATATTTTTTATGCAACCACTAATAATTTTAACTTTAAACGGTTTAGAAACTTGTAATAATACACAAAATGCATCAAAACATCAAAAATTGACAGATAGTTTTCGAAATTGTGAGGTTTAATGCACTATGTGACATAATCGCTAGGTAAAATTATAGTTTATAGAGCATTTATGTCACTTTGCCGGGCAGTTACGTCAATTTTCCGGTCTAGACCTACAAAGACGCACTTTCTGAGCTATAAATTAATCAGAAAAATGCATTTTCTAAAGTGGCAGCACCAAAATATTTTTATACATCAAAATTTATTCCAATAAAACGGTTATTGCTTAGCTTTGTTGAATGAAAAACAAAAATGAAATTGTTTTAGCCCACAAATGTTTAATCTTAGACAGAAGCGTAATCTGGAAGTTTTGGATTTTTGTAACAAGAGCAGATTTCCAATAATTAAATATCTTTTAAAACAACGGCAAGTATGGAGAGGTCATTTTCGACAATGAAAAGAATCCAAACTTACATACGGAACTCAAAGGGCACTCGAAAATATAAAATTGACACATGAAAATATACGGAGGATACCAATAACAATAAAGAATAAAATTTGATTTTGACTGTAATTATTCCTATCAGAAATATCCCCTCTACAGGGTGTGTCATGACGAGTTTAAACTATCTGTATATTGAAAACTGCTTACGAAATATTTGTGAAAATTTGTATATAAGGGTGTCGTGCAACAACTAAATAAAATATTTTCAACTTTTAGTCTATATAGGGTGTTACAAAAGTAAATACTAACTTATTATTTTTGTGAAAATCGTAAAACGTTGTTTTATTTATTTAAATTATTATTTTAAATGAAACATCTTGTATTTTTTACATTTTTAGATTTGTCCTAAGAATCTGATTTCGAAAACCTATTACACCTATATTATTAAATATAGTTTTGATGGAATAGACAATTTAAAATTGCGTTTTTTAAAGTAAGTGATTGCTCCGGCCAAATGACATAAAATCGGATAAAATGGCTTACATCGGCTTCACAGAACTTCAATCGCAGCAAGCGGCGTTTCTGTGATGGTTGATCCTGTATTGCTCTCAAACCCTCCACAATAACACGATGCTGCTGCTTGAAGTTGAAATTTTTGTAGCTTTACGTGTTTGCAGATTTATGCGTTTGCCGAGAGTCAACCAGTCAAAGAGAGAGTTTAGATTTTTTAATAATCTTTGGTTAGTCATAACTAAGAATAAAATGACTGCGTTTGTAATGGTTGAAACCCCATTTTCAGGGTCTACCTACAACATTCGTTTATCGTTAAGTATATTCTTAATTTTAGGTAAAGATGTAATATTCTACCTTCTTTTTGAAGGTTTTCTTCGTGTACGTCGTTTTCTCCGATAGAAAAGAGCTCTCGATAATCTTATTTATTGGTGACATGCTGTGATCACCCAATTAAAGGTTGGTACCGTTTTAAACCGAGACAGTAAAACTGATGTTGCTCTGACAGAGGGTAAAATTGTTACGTCTTGAATACCACAGTTAGAGAAAGAATGCAAATGGCATTAAATCTGGTGAGTGAATTGATAGATGAGGCCCTTTAACTGAAGAAGGAAGTTAAAGGGACTAGGCCCTCTAACTTTTTATATACATATTTACCGTAGAGAATACAAGAATCTATGTAGTTTATTCTAGTCACTCCTTCACCTTCAGTTTCATAGATCTCAAAACACGTTATACAGTTTATTTTGCAGCGCTCCGCAAAATATTTCCATCTTGTTTTAAAATTACAGTATTGGTGGGGAGGTGCCGCACGCTGCAATCGAATTTCTGTGAACCCAATGTTACATGTCTTAACTTTTTGATTTCTACTTAGTGACATAAGAACAAAATGTATACAGGTGCGTACTTTTGATAACCTGGTATACATTTTCTCATATGCTACCAAGTAGTACTTAAAAAGTTGAGACAGGGACATTTAAGCCGTTTTATCAGATTTTATGTCGTTTACCCGAAACTCAAAGTTGAAAAATGAGATTTTCAATTATCTAAAACTGTAAAACTATGTAGTTTATAGTATACACCTATAGGTTTTTAAAATCAGCTTCTCAAAACGAATCTAAAAACGTAAAAAATAAAAAGTTCATCGTTAGGTTCGGAACATTCGGAACACCCTATATATAGACCGAAAGTTGTAAATATTTTCTTTAGATGTGGCACAACGATAAACCATTTTATACGAATTTTCATAAATATCGTGTAAGCAGTTTTCAATATACATAGTCGAGACACACCCTGTATAACTGTGTGCCACCCTTCAGAACAAATTTTTGGCTACGGTCCTGTAGAAAAAGTTACTTGTAAAAATCGTAATATTTGCAGCATAGAAACTTCTCAAACTTTAGAGAAAAAACTATACAACTTGACTTGTTTTTTTGATTAATATTTTTGGTTAGGTTAGATAAGTTAAATTTTTGTAATTATAGTAATATTTTTAATTAGTAATATATTTGTAAAAAAAAATTAATAAAAATATGAATTAATAAAAATTTGATGCAAATTATGGATTTTAAAATTTCGATAATTTTTATTATTATTGACTGCCGACTTTTTTGCATTTTGAAGGCTTTCACTTACGATTTTTTTTTTGTAGATTAGACATAAAACAATACAAAAATAAAAAAAAACTGTTAAAACACTAATTAAAGCAAGAATAAACCGAATATAAATATGATTTACTTTTGAAAAGCATCCAAATCTGATCCATAGATTGATAATTTTTTGTAAACTAGTTCTCCAATTAAATCTATTGAATCACTATCAAATTCCATTTCATCATTTTTGGCAACTTCTTTTATGATATCTCTGGTATTATTAAAGATGGTTTGCTTAGTTTTCTAAAAAATAATAGTTTATTTAACCGTTTCATCATAAAGAATTTAAAGAATGGAAAAATCTATTATTTACCATGTAAATTATACTTTTTTATTTTGTTTAAAAATACTGATATAATAATTAATATTTACCTGTTCTACAGACATTTTACCACTAATAAATATACTAAAAAAACTATAAACAAGAATCACTAACTTTATGAAATTATTTTGAGGTTATAAAGAGTAAAATTCATAACTCGTGGCGCCATCCTTTGTTAGAAACTAAAACCAGCAGATGGCATATTATAGTTACCTATTAAAATTGTCGTTAATTTTCAATATTTTCTAGTAGATGGCACTAAAAATCAAATAACTATAGAAGTTTTTTATTTTCAGGAGACCCATAATCTTTTTTTATTTCTTTAGATAGTAACGAAAATATTTTAAATAAAATGTATCAATTTTCCATTTTGTTTTTAGAGCTTTAAATATAACAAATAGAAAAAGTCTAATAAGGTTTCTTTATACGATCAGTTTTATTTGAATGAAAAATTTCGTGATCGCTTATAATATAATAGGTAGTTTAAAAATCTTTGTTTTTAAGTAACATACTGTATATATTGATTTTAATGATGTACAAATACTATTTGAGTTAGTTAAATGTGATGGGTAGACTTAATAATGTTAAAATTGTATATTATGCTAAAAACCTTTACAAACATGATTTAAATCATATGATTTCCACGCTGCCGCGTGTAGCAGTGTTTCTATTACAGTGAAGTTATAATATTATTTAAGAAAAATAATTACTTACTTTTATTTATGAGCTGCTAACACCAATTTCCAAATCTTTAATTGAATTGAACTAACACTATATCGATAATTTGTCATTTGTACACTATGAAAACGATCTTTTTCTTTCGGTACGGCATATAAATTCGATTTTTAATCACAAATAATGTCCACGGTTTAATTCACGTTTGAAACTGTAAAAATCTCGGCTTGAATGCGCGTCACTTACTAAAAAAAAACTTTAACATTTCTAAAAACGTCATTTTCGTCAAGGTGGTATCATTGCTTGCTAAGTTAAAAGAAATCTATTAGCAATCAAAAAAACATCCGAATAGATTATTTTCTCTACTTTTCGTATTAAATAGAAAAAGAGGAAGATGATTTTTATCGTATAAAAAAAAGGAATTTAGCAGCAATCAAAAAAACATCCGAATAGATTATTTTCTCTACTATTCGTATTAAATAGAAAAAGAGGAAGATAAAGTTTGTTCAGTGACCGCTGATCCCTGCGTCATCACTAGCGCTTGTCTTAGTAGCGCATGTGAACCAGATGAGACAGACAATTTGTATCTGAAGGAACTTAACTTCAACAATCAGTTAAATTTTATGTCAGTTTTGATTTTGACATAATTTGACATTTACGCATTTTAAAAAAATGTCGCGATCTCAGATAAAGGAACTACTAGATATGCCCTGTATATCTAATGTCATTTACAAAATTTAAGCCCTAGCCCTCTCTCTTGGCAAAGTTTGTGGGCGAGGGACGTGAGACGCGCAGAAAAATCTCGTGCAGAGGACGAAATCAACAATAAAAATTGACGTGATGTATTAGACTGTGGCGACGCGAAGAATTATAACTTTTTATTTATTTTAGCAAAAAATAGAAAATTAAAATTGGGTATTTTACATGTTATTAATATATCACATTTGAATTAAATATGTCGTGAGAAGTTATATAATTTCGATAAAGTTGTATTTTCTGTAATACTGATAAATATTAACATTAAAACATAGCAAATGCTTGTAAATTTATATTAAATGTACGTATTTAATAATGGAATCAAATAAATAATATTTTTTATTGTTTCTAAAACCTTAGTAGGAGTACCTGAATGCGAATACATAACATAAAAAAAATGTGAATGGTATATAACCACTTTCCTAACTTACTTGTGAAGTGTAAGATTGATTATCTAATGGCTTGAGAAAAGCACCACATTTTTCACATTTCTTTCTCATGGTTAACAACCTCTCAAGAAAATCACTTAAAATAGTTCAAAATGTTTACAAAAATATTTAGTACAACCTATAACACTAAAAAATAATACAAATCAATTCACAAACTGTAAACTATTTAATGTATGATTTTAAATTAATCTGCTTGAAAGTACGGAAAAAGACTCTTTTGCCCTTGAGGTAAGTAGAAAAATACTTATCAATAAAATCGTAAATAGTATATGAAAGTAGTATATATCTACTATCTTTTTTAGAGATTTTCTGATGCTCTAGGCGTTTCTTGCTCAACCGTTGAGAGAATTAAGGCAAATTGGGGAAAAAGTTGAGCACTTACGAAAAACGCCGATTTTCACAAAAATTTTCACAAATCATCTAGAGCATATAAATATCACTTTCCAAAAAAAATAAATTGCCGCAACCAACATTAAACACCTTTTTTCTTAATTTTAAATTTCGATTTTTTTGAAGTTTGGATTAAAATTATGACACATTTGACGCTTCGAATTGATTTAAGAGTAAAATTATGACACATTTGTTGTTTCGAATTGATTCTGTGTTAACCGTTCAAACATAAAATTGTCATTTACACATGCGTTGTTAACTTCATATCATTGTCATACCAGAACCAAGAAAGCGATGTTGCCATATATAAATAATGAAAATGATGTATTTAAAAAAACACTTAACTATAACTCAAAGCTGACCAGTTACTGGACTAATTTAACTACCTAAGATCTATCCAATTTTTAATATGCCCAACAAGGATTAAGGATGTAAATACAACAATTTTTCTAAAGACAGCATTTGTAACACTGTATTCTAGATTTGTCTAAAGACAGCGAATCAAACACTTTTATTACATATTTTTGTGTTCTTTTTTCACCAACTGGCCCAATGAACCTATTTTTTTCTCAATTTAATTCAAAAATTAAATCTGCTTCCCGACCAACTGACACAGATCAAAGAATATTATTGCGTTCTTATCAGCTTAATATCAATATCGCTGAATAATGAAAATCAGTTGCTATATTTTGTATCGCACCATTTTTATATTTTGAAAAAAAAATTAAATATATTGTCCAATAAAAACCAGTCAATATAAATCAAAAAAAAGCTGATTTAAGATATTTTACACAACTTGGCAACATCATGTAAGTCATTGTGATGTATCTTCTTCTTCTTTATTTGATTTGTTTGGGCTTAATCTTCAGATTATCTACCCAGCACACATTGTGATGTATCAACAAAACTAACCTTAAAAATAATATATTAATAAAAATGGAAAAAGGGTCTTTAATAGTGGTTGCGACAGAAAATTTATTTTGGAAAGTGATATTTACACTATGTAGATGATTTATACCAATTTTTATGAAAATCAGAGAGTTTCGTAAATGCTCAACATTTACCCAAATTGGATAAAAAAGATGTGGATTTTAAAAATCTAAATTGGTGGTGTTCAGATATCCACTGGAGAATTATCCAATACTTTAAAGACAATTAAATTTCAATGGCGTAAGTGATCTTTATCCAGCAACTACAATTTTTAATATTCATTTCATGTGAATATACTATGTATGGTTATTATAATTTTAATATTAATTATAACTAGCTGACCGACGACGGCAACGGCTCGATATGCCGAGCATACATTAAAAAGACATTGTGCAAGCCAATCAGCTGCGACGAGGGCGTAGCTTAGTTGGCGCTAAATTTTAAATATTTTAGTGTTGGGACTATATACAGTATTAAAATTTAGTCATTAAGTGCCGCCTGTTATCACCTATGTAGGTATGTTACATCCTTTGGTTAAAAATTGGAGTATACATCATGAATTTATTAATTTTGACAAAAAAATTCATATTCTCCGACCCGAAAAATTCCCATATACCAATTTTGAATGTTAAAAATGTTAAATCGCATTCTTTTATTACATCAGATGCAGGTGTGTGTGAAGTTAGCCCCCCATTTTTCGAATTTTAATATTTTGAAAGTTCTTCCAAATTGTTCTAGGTTTGTAAAAAAAATAATTTCAAGCCCAAAATCCATAAAAATCATTTGGGACAAGCCCCCATTATTTTTTTAAGTTTTTTTGTTGTAATACGTTGATATAGTTATTCTTAACATTGTTCCAAACTTTCATGTCTTAAAAAAATTATTTCTAGCTCGAAATCAACTAAAACCATTTATGGCTAGCCCCCCCATTATTGTTTTTTCGATTTTTTTTTCGTGTACTAGATTGTTCTAGTTGGTCTTGGCATTATTCCAAATTTTCATGTTTTAAAAAAATAATTTCAAGCTCAAAATCATTTAAAACCATTTATAGCTAGCCCCCCATTATTTTTTATTCGAAGTTTTTTTTGTTGTACTAGATTGTTCTAGTTGGTCTTGGCATTATTCCAAATTTTCATGTTTTAAAAAAATAATTTCAAGCTCAAAATCATTTAAAACCATTTATAGCTAGCCCCCCATTATTTTTTATTCGAAGTTTTTTTTGTTGTACTAGATTGTTCTAGTTGGTCTTAGCATTGTTCCAAATTTTCATGTTTAAAAAAAAATTATTTCAAGCTCAAAATCAATTAAAACCATTTAAACCAGGCCCCATTATTTTTTTTCGAATTTATTTTTGTTGTACTAGATTGTTCTAGTTGTTCTTAGCATTGTTCCAAATTTTCATATCTTAAAAAAATTATTTCAAGCTTTAAATCAATTAAAACCATTTAGAGCGAGCCCCCATTATTTTTTTTCGCATTTTTTTTTGTTGTATTAGAATGTTTTAGTTGGTCTTGGCATTTTTCCAAGATTTCATGTATTAAAAAAATTATTTCAAGCTTAAAATTAATTAAAACCATTTAGAGCGAGCCCCCATTGATTTTAGATTATTCTAGTTGTTCTTAGCTTTGTTTCAAATTTTCATGTGTTAAAAAAATAACGTCAGGATAAATTAAGTAAAAACAGGTGAAGTCTAACTTCAGATATTATTTCATTCTTTTTTTAGTGTTTACATTAATTTTTCGAAATATTTTTTTATTTTTTTTATTAGCAAAATTTGTTTTTATTTAATTAATTACAAAAAAATGAAACCTTTGATATTAGTTAGTTTTGTAAATCGTTTTATTTTATCAACAAAGCATAAAATGTTACAAATATTGTTTATTTGGTTTTTTTTGTTTTCATCCTTTAATTGGCTATATATAATTTTGTTCCTGGATGATCTTTTAGAGGAAATATTTTAAATTAGAGGTCCGAATTTACAATGTATTCCCTTCAAACCTTTAAATAATATTTGTAAAACATGAAAATTTCAAACAATGCTAAGAACAACTAGAACAATCTAGTACAACAAAAAAAAATTAAAATAAAATAATTTGGGGCTAGCTATAAATGGTTTTAATTGATGCTTGAAATAATTTTTTAAGACATGAAAATTTGGAACAATATTCAGAACAACTAGAACAATCTGGTGCAACAGAAAAAAAAAATCGAAATAAAAATAATCGGGGGCTAGATCTAAAAATGGTTTCTTGAGTTTCTCGGCCTGTGTAATTAAGTTTAAGGAATACTTTTCTGAAACAATTTGATACAAACCTAGAATAATTTGGAACAACTTTCAAAATATGAAAATTTGAAAAATGGGGGCTAACTTCACACACACACACACCAGATGCAGTGTTCCCGATTTATGTATAATTATACCATTTTCGTATATTATGACTTACTATGGATCTTTTTGGATTTCCATTTATTTTAGAAATCAGTTTGGACACTCCGGAGTTTATCTGGACAACTTAGTAAAAAACAGGAGTAAACAGGAAAAATTAAAAAATGGAAAATATTTTCATAAGAAAAATAGGGAAAATGGGGAAAATAGGAAAAAATAGGGAAACATTTGGGAAATAGGAGAAAATTGGAAAAATAAAGAAAATATGGAAAATGAAGAAAATAGGAAAAAATAGGGAAAAATATAAAAATAAAAGGAAATGGGAAAAAATAGGAAAACATTTAGAAATATAGGAGAAAACAGAAAAATAAAGAAAAATATGAAAAATGGGAAAGAAATAGGGAACAGAATGAAAAAATCAGAGAGAATTGGAAAAAATAAGAGGCAGGAAAAAACAGTAAAAAATAGAAAAAAATAGCAGGAAATAGGAAAAAAATAAGAAAAACAGGAGAAAACAGGAAAAATGAAAACAATAGGAAATATTTTGATAATAAAATGTTATATAAAGGGGACAGATGTCTTGTCTAAGAAGATCAGTTCTGGCTAAAATAATAAAATAAAATATGGCAATTTAAAATAAATTAATCAAGTAATAAAAAAAAGATTTTAATTTTGTCCATTTTTAATAAATTAGAAAAAAATAGATTAATAGAAAACACATTAATGAAGGGGAAGAACTAAAGCAAGTAAAAGAAATATCAAGATATTAAAAAATTAAATAAATTGTATTTTTTTATAATTTTTAAAATTTGTTATAGGAGATCTGGTCTATCGACTGGTCCATATAAAATGGCGCCCAACCCACCTCCGAGAAGGGAAAGTATTGTGAACGAGCTAAAAAAATATTTCGAGATAAAGAGGGAAATATCCATTTTGAGGTCACCTGAGATGATTAAGACCATTTCCAGATGAAAGTCTGTCTGTCTGTCTATCTGTCTGTGTGTATTCTTCCACGATAGAGGCCACACGTTTAATCCGATTGAGCTGATATTTGGTATATGGGTTTGGGTTACCCGTCGGAAGAAACCATTAGTTTTTGTACTACATCTGTCAAACGGAAGTCTCACTATCAAAAAATGACAGATGCAATATGTCGCGGAATTTGACTTCCAATATGTCATTTGAAATCACTTGAAAAACTCTATTCAGAACAGTCAAAATTATTTCTTCAACTGCCACCTGTCAAAAATATCAAAATTTGGAACTTTAACATTAAATATCTGAAAAAGTATTTGTGGACACTCGGAAAGTTTTTTGGGGCGACACAACCGATTTTTTAAATTTTTTAATGGTTTTTGGTCAACTTATTTTGGCTTTATTTGGTTCTATTTTGTCTTTTTTGCTATTTTACATTTTTGGGCCTTTTTGTCCTTATTTGGATTTTTTTTGTTTTTTGTTTTAACTTTTTCGGCGTTTTTTGCTTTTTTCCTATTTTTGATTTTTTTAACCTGACTTCATTTTTTAATCCTATTCTTCACAGCCCAAGTTCTGGAGTGACAAAACCGATTATTTGTTTTTACTTTTTTGGCGTTTTTTTTGCCTAATCTACATTTATTTTGCCTTTTTTGGGCTTTTTTTGTTTTTTACCCTTATTTCTTTTTTGGCCTTTACTAAGTCTTTTTTTCCTGTTTTCAGGCGTTTTTTGCTTTGTCATATTTGGCTTTTTTTTGGACTTTTTATTGTTTTTTTTTGCCCTTTTTTCAATTTTTTTTGCTTTTTTGCTTTATTTTACATTTTTTCTTTTTTTGCTGTTTATGTATTTTTTTGCTCAAATTTAACAATTCTTTATCATTTTTAATTTTTTTTTTTCGTTTTTGGTTTTTCTAAACGTTTTAATGTTTTTTTTACTTTTTTTGCTTCTATTATGCTTTTTTTGCTACTTTTTACCTTTTTTTGCTTTTTTTAAAACTTTTTTTGGTGTTTTTTGCTTTTTTCCCTTTGCTTTGCCGTATTTGGCTTACTGATTTTTTGCCTTTTTCCTTTTTTTTTGCTTTATTTTACCTTTTTACTTTTTTGCTACTTCTGCCATTTTTTTGCAAATTCTCACTCTTTTTTATTGGTTTTAATTTTTGCTCAAATTTAACAATTCTTTTATCATTTTTAACATTCTTTTTCCTTTTTTTATTTGTTTTTTACCTTTTTAATGTTTTTTTTTGAACATTTTTTGCCTTTTTTTTACTTTTTTGGCGTTTTTTGCTTTTTTTCCTTTGTCATATTTGGCTTTTTTTTGATTTTTTATAGATTTTTTTTGCTTTTCTTTTTGTTTTATTTTACATTTTTTCCTTTTTTGATATTTATGTATTTTTTCGATCAAATTTAACAATTCTTTATCATTTTTAATTTTTTTTTCTTTGATTTTTCTAAACTTTTTAATGTTTTTTTTTTTGTTTTTTTTGCTTTTTTTAAAACTTTTTTTTTACTTTTTTGGTATTTTTTGCTTTTTTCCCTTTGCTTTGTCGAAAAATAGGATTACTGATTTTTTGCCTTTTTATCATTTTTAACATTCTTTTTCCTTTTTTTGATTTTTTTTACCTTTTTAATGTTTTTTTTTTAACATTTTTTGCCTTTTTTTTAACTTTTTTGGCGTTTTTTGCTTTTTTCCCTTTGTCGTATTTAGTTTTTTTTTTTAGTTTTTATTGATTTTTTTTACCCTTTTTTCATTTTTTTTTTACTTTTTTTTTGTTTTATTTTACATTTTTTCCTTTTTTGCTATTTATGTATTTTTTTCGCTCAAATTTAACAATTCTTTATCATTTTTAATTTTTTTTTTTGATTTTTCTAAACTTTTTAATGTTTTTTTTTTACTTTTTTTGCTTCTATTTTGCTTTTTTTGCTACTTTTTACCCTTTTTTGCTTTTTTTAAAACTTTTTTGGTGTCTTTTGCTTTTTCCCTTTGCTTTGTCGTATTTGGCTTACTGATTTTTTGCCTTTTTCCTTTTTTTTTTGCTTTATTTTACCTTTTTACTTTTTTGCTACTTCTGCCTTTTTTTTGCAAATTCTCACTCTTTTTTATTATCCTTAATTTTTGCTCAAATTTAACAATTCTTTTATCATTTTTAACATTCTTTTTCTTTTTTGATTTTTTTTTATCTTTTTAATGTTTTTTTTTTAACATTTTTTGCCTTTTTTAACTTTTTTTTTTACTTTTTTGGCGTTTTTTACTTTTTTCCCTTTGTCGTATTTGGTTTTTTTTTTACTTTTTATTGATTTTTTTATACTTTTTCCCTTTTTTTTGCCCTTTTCGTCTTTTTTTGCTTTATTTGACCTTTTTGCTATTTCTGCCTATTTATGTAAATTTTCACTCTTTTTTTATTAATTTTAATTTTTGCTATTTAACAACTTTTTTTTAATTAATGCGTTAACTTTATGCTATTTATAATAAATTATTGCCATTTTTATTAACTTTTTTTGTTTTCCAATTTAATTAAAATTTTTACGTATTTTCATTTTGCTTTCCTATTCAGAAATTTTGTAATTAAAATAATCGTCTTCAACACAGCCGAGCCGGGAAAGTTCTGGGGTGACACATTTTTCTTCGGCTCACTGCATTTTTAGGTTCTCGTATATCCATGCTTGTTTTAAACATTTTAATAGGTTGAATATTTTAATAGGATTAAATAAAAACAAACAGTATTTCATAAAATTATTATAATAAAAATTTATAAAAATTAACTTATTGTTCTATTTACATTTATTTACTATCAACCCTGGTTAAACTTAACAATAAATTAGTCTAATCATTCAAACTCGTATATCCAAGAAATTTTATACCAACTCTTAAGATTTAATTAAAGCTTGATTTGAGCGTTTTTATAAAAAAAAAATCACAGTGTTCATCAGCCTCTAAAAACTTTTTTCTGAAGGACCACTTAACGTTAAACTAAATAACTAAACTCGTATTTACAACTAATTATAAAACTTCATTATATCACCACGGTCTCCACATATTATCATTACTACTTTCACAATTGTCTTTACTTCCCGAAGCTTCATTTTTCTCATAACTGGAAGAAGCTTGATAGTCAGGAGTCAGAAGTTGCGTTTTAACAATCTTAGCAGCTGGAGGTGGATAGAAACTATCATTTACTACAGTTAACAGCCCTTGTGGTTCAGGATATTTTCTTTTAACTCCCCGAACTATATTTTCCTCAAATGAAGCAGACTCTTCCTTCATCTGTGCTTGTTTGTATCTTTCAGCTTGATTGGTGATTATACAAAGCGGCTCTCCTGGTTTTTTAGGAGAATCTAGCTTTCTACTAATAGGAAACTTTAATGTTTTTAACTCCATTGGTTGTGTAGCTGTTGAAGATATTTGAGGAACTTGGTGGTCTTCAGTATAAACAGATTTGGAAGGAATAACCGGTCTGAAGCCTTGAGGAGATCGGGTTCTGTGCTCATATGGACTTATTGGAGGACTCAAACTAGGCATATCATTGGAAGAAGGAACGACAGTAGCAAAAGCGCTAGATCTTTGATTTCCAGAAAAGAAATTAATATTCCTCGAATTAGGTACCAAAAGCGCTAGCTCTCCTGTAGGTAACCTACTAGGAATTAATTGAATACCTTGAGGGATCTGAATCCTAGGATTATTATTCTGCTCTCCAGGATTGGATACGCTAACTTGGGAAGAAGAGGAACCAGATACTAATCCGAAACCACCAAGTGAAAACTGAGCTACTTGTTCTATACCTCCGATGCATTTATTAAGATGGTTTTCTACTCTTAATTTCATTGAGGTTTCTATCCCATCTACTTGGTTCATATATCTGTCTATTTCAGCGGCGCATTCGTTGAATCCCGTTTTAAATTTTCTTAAGACCGAGGGGTCTGAAGCCATCGCCAAGGCTAGATGTTGGCGTTGAACGTTCTGGAGATGCTTCACAGCCATTTCTAAGATGTCTGCTTTTTCTAGCTTTGTGTGACGAGAAGGCTGAAAAAAAAATTCAATAATATTTTGCTTTTTAGAAATTTTGTTATAACTTACATCTTTATTCATAGCTTCTAGAATGAGAGATTTGATTTCGTTTAAACAGTGATTAATTCTGGCTCTTCTTCTTTTTTCCATTATCGGTTTATGGGTTTTTCTTAATTCTGCTTTAGACATTGATGATTGTGGTTCTCTAGATCTGTTGTAGTCGATTTCGTCTTCACTTATAGGCATTTTTAAGAAGTTACTATAATAAAAGAAATAATATTTTATTAGCAAAAATATTAAACAGGATTTTTACGCATAGAATTAATTTACAATTTGTTGACAAATTGGCAATAATTATACATAAATTTACTAAGTAGCAAAAAAAGATTTATTATAAAAAATATATCTCACCTGTTTCTTTTATTAATAATCCAAAATTTAGGCACTTTCACAATTAAACTTTTAAAATGCCAAAACTATAAACATATTCACTATGGCACGAATGTCAGTTTTTCGAATTTTTTTCTCACTTCTTCAGTTCACAGTTGACAATCATCGAATGATTGTTTTTAAAAACTAAAAGAAATTCCAATACATACCGTGGGAATGTGCCCCCACCATTCCAATTGGTCAGGAGGGTGTCTCTTCTCATGTGGCTACTATATCGCCGGCGCGTTGTTGCCAAACGGTATTAGAAACTATAGAATCTATTGAAAAAGAATAGCATAGAAAAGCCATTAAAAACAAAGACAGAAACAAAATAAAATTTATGATTTGTCTTGTGTGCTAATTTATTATCAGACAACTGATTAGCTCTGATTAGTTTGTTATTACTTTACAAACAGATATATTATTTTTTAAGTTCTAATTATTACATCTTTATAATATCTGCGAGCATCAATCATCAGTAAGTCACCCCGCGGCCCACGCCTTCCCTACCCCGCACAAGTCTTACCTTACGGGGTTCACTCCTATAATGCGAAATATAGGTCTAGTATTATTATTATTATTATTATTATTATTATATAGCAATAATTATTTTTGAGTATTAAAACTCTCTGGTAGGATTTTAGGTCGATAGACGTGACAACACTGTTTAGGGTTGAATGAGTGGAACCATGTGAAATATCTGTAAAGGTATGTGAAGTTCCCACGGATCAAGGTAAGTATATAGAAGAGTGAGACATGGGAAATAACTGTTAATGTTCTTCGAGTTCTCCAGGTCCGCTCCAGTGACGTAGTCGGAAAATATTTTTAATTAATTTATTGTTTTTGTGTTGGAAAGTTATTGAGAAAAAGTTGGTGAGTTTTAAGTAAAAATTTTATGCAAAATAAGGAGAATAAATTTAAACTAAAAGTCAGAGAACTTGGTATACGATATTAATTTTTGAAAAAAATGGATAAAAATAAAATTGTGCGATCGGGGAACCCCTGTCAGGAATGAAGTTACTTACATTATTTTTGTTAACTATAAACGTGTTTCCCTTTCTTTTCCTTTTTTTACTATTTCTTTCTATTTTTCATAATTTTTTAAAATGTTCCCTAATTGTTCCTACTCCTTACTTTTTCCTGTTTTTTCCTATTTTTCCCTATTACTTTCTATTAATCCCTATTTGTCCCTTTTTTCCCATATTTCCCCATTTTTCTCTTTTTTTGAATCTTTCTTCATTTTTTCCCATTTTCCCCTATTTATCCCTATTTGTATCTATTTTTACTATTTTCCCTAAATTTCCCTAGTTTCTCCTATTATTGCCTATTTTTCCCTATTTGTCCCTATTTTTCCATATTTTTCCTATATTTCTCCATGTTTCCCTTTGCTTGCCTATTTTATCTATTTCTCCAATCTTTTCTGATTTGTTCCCATTTTTCATTTTTTCTCACCGTCTTTTTCCCAGTTTTTTCCTATCTTTCCTATTTTCCTTATTTTTTCCGAGTTTTTTTCTTATTTTTTTCCCTATTTTTCACTGTTTTTTCCGCATTTTTCAATGTTTATTTCATATTTTTACCCGTCTTTCATTATCTGTTCCTATTTTTTCTCTATTTCCTTTGTTTTTCTTTATTTTTCATTATCGTTTCCTATTTTTTCCCTATTTCCTTTGTTTTTTTTTTTATTTTTCTCATGTTTACCTTTTTTTTCTCTATTTCTCCTAGTTTCCTTTTTTTCCAATTTTTCATTATTTTTCCTATTTTCCATATTTATCCCTATTTGAATGTATTTTTCTTTTTTTCCCCTAATTTCTGTATTGTTCCCAATTTTTTTCAGATTTTTTCCCATTTTTCATAATTTTTTCCTAGCTTTCTCAATTTTCCACCGACCCACCTCCGAGAAGGGAAAGTATGGTGAACAAGCTAAAAAAAAATTTCTAGATAAAGATGGAAATATCCATTTTGAGGTCACTTGAGATGATTAAGACCATTTGAAGATGGAAGTATGTCTGTCTGTCTGTCTGTGTGTATTCTTTAACGATAGAGGCCACACGTTTAATCCGATTGAGCTGAAATTTGTTACATAGGTTTGGGTTACCCGTCGGAAGAACCTAGTAGTTTTTGTACATCTGTCAAACGGAAGTATCACTAACAAAAAATGACAGATTCAATATGTAACGGAATTTGACTTGCAATATGTCATTTGAAAGCACTTGAAAAAATCTATTGAGAATAGTCAAAATTATTTCTCCAACTGTCACCTGTCAAAAATCAAAAATGTCAAAATTTGAAACTTTAACATTAAATATCTGAAAAAGTATTCGTGGATACTCGTCGGGAAAGTTTTGGGGCAACACAACCGATTTCTTTCCTATTTTCCCATATTTTTTTCTAATTTTACTATTTTCCGATTTTTCGCAATTTTTTCCTGTTTTTCATTATTTTTTCATGTTTTACTTTATTTTCCTCCTTTTCCCCGTTATTTCCTACTTTTCCTATTTTTAGTTATTTTTCCCGGTTTTCCCCATTTTTTACTATTGTTTCTTAATTTTTCACTATTTTTCGACATTTTTCTATAGTTTTCATATTTTTGCAGTTTTGCACTGCAAAAAAAATCCTGTCCGGACGTCTGGATATCTGCCTGCCTGTCTGTCTGTCTGGATATAAACACTTTACTTAGTTAATTTTGTCCAAAGAAGAACCCTATTGAATTTGAGCAGGATCGAACCAGCCCATCCGGTACCCGTCATACAAATTAAAGTGGTTTACAGTGGAAAACTTTTTTCCAATTGAAATTTTTAGAACTTTTTCCTCTTCGCCTCATGTATATTATTCCCCTACATCTATGTGAAAAGTTTGGCCGGTATCGCAAAAAGCATTCCGCAGTACCCGCCCCACAACGATCCATACAAATCTCAAGGGATAAACTTTTTTACACTACAAATAATAATGATAATAATAAAAAAATTACGTCGGATCATCTATAATAGTGTCCTACATGTATTTAGCGCCAATGCTTCACAGCATAAAAAGTGTTCGTTTGATGGGCCGAAGTCCCGAAACAGAGCACCACCGTTTGAGCGTCTCTAGAATTTTCTTTACTTTTCCTCATTTTTTCCTATTTTTCACTATTTTCTCTATTTATTTTTATTTTTATTTTTCCCTATTTTTTCTTATTTTTCCATTATAAAATTGCAATAATTTTATTCTACGCGTCTATCCATTCTACAATTCCACCGACCTTGTAAAAATAACCATGCTAATCAAAGTAACTATTCAGTTATTCACATTTTAAATTGATAATTGTTACTCAAAAACGAATAGTTACTTATTCAACATGTCTATTTTCCGTTACGTTACAATTTCAGATTGTTAAATCCTACCACAAAAATGGGTTTCGGCCAACATAACGTTTTGGGCTATTTATTTATTATTTATAATTTTACAACTCCATAAATAGGCATTATCAATTAAGTTATCTATTATATCTATTACATCCTCAAAATTTTTAATACACTTTGTTTTCTTTTACTTTCCCGACCCACCTCCGAAAAGGGAAAGCATTGTGATCCAGCAAAAAAAAATTTTTCGAGATAAAGATGGAAATATCCATTTTGATCTCACCTGAAATGATTAAGACCATTTCCAGATGGAAGTCTGTCTGTATTCTTCGGCGATAGAGGCCACAAGTTTAATCCGATTGAGCTGAAATTTGGTACATGGGTTTGGGTTACCCGTGGGAAGAACCCTTTGATTTTTGTACGACATGTGTCATTTGAAAGCCCTTGAAAAACTGTATACAGAACAGTCAAAAGTATTTCTCCAACTGTCACCTGTCAAAAATAAAAAATGTCAAAACTTTAACATTAAATATCTGAAAAAGTATTCGTATTTGGGGAAACACAACCGATTTTTTTACTTTTCTTAAATAACTTTCAGGATGCAATTTCGTATAAGTACCCTATCAAATTTAAGTAAATAATCAACTTATCCATTCCATGTTTCCATACATTTCCTATTCTATTATAAACATTCCCGCCATATTCTTCTTTTTCTTTCTGTAATTTTTGTTCATTTGTTCTTATATCATTTACCTTGCTCAACAGTATTCTGTATTTCATTCATTTACAATTTGTCTTTTTCTATAATTCATCTATTCATCTTCTCATATTGTTATTCTTCTTCCAATTTAATTTTCTCATCTTCTTCCATTACTTCTTTTAAAATATTTACTTTTTCTTGTAATATTGCAAATTTCTGGTCTTGTAATTTTTCTACTTATTATATTCCCAATTTCTTTTCCAAATCTTGCCTAATATCTGCTTTCATATCCTGTATCTCGTTTTGACATACTTTTTTGTCTTCTTTTCTATTTTTATCTAGTTCCTTGTTATTTTTGTCATTAGCACATCTATACCATTTCTTTGTATTATAACACTTTTTTTACTTTTCCGACCCACCATCAAACGAGAAGAGAAAATATTGTGAACGAGCTAAAAAAAATTTTTTGATATTCATTTCGAGGTTCCCTGAGACGATTAAGCCCATTTTCAGATAAAAGTCTGCCTGTCTGTGTGTGTATGTACATTCTTCCACGACAGAGGCCACACGTTTAATCCGACTGATATGAAATTTGGTATATGGATTTGGGTTATCAGTGGGAAGAACGCATTTGTTTTTGTACGGCATCAGTCAAACAGAAGTGTCACTGTCACAAAATGACAGATGATGTATGTCAAGGACTTTTCGTCAAATGGTGAAGTTAAAAACTGTTCCATTTTTTAACCAAATTTTATTAGGTTGTCTCTGGATACACGTCGGGGAAGTTTTAGGATAACACAACCGATTTTTTATATTATACAGAATCAATTAAACCTGCCTATCCCAAATGATCCGCTACTGGTTAGTTAAAAAGTCGTGTGGCCAAACGGATGTGAATTTTACCATAACCCTCCTGAGATGAAAGATGAAAAGAAAAAGATAGAAAATCGATCTTGAGAACAAGTGGGTGGTGTTTGTCGAGAGATTAGGAGTTGATTGTTAACCAATTTTTTTTATTTGAAGAGGTTCTATCAATGAAGAATACAATTGTGAGGGTCCTTTACTACAAATGCTATTTTTGTTAGTTTCGTAGAATAAAACCTGTTAGATATGTTTATTTTGAACAAGGGAATTATCCAGATTTATTATATGAAAGGATTATTATCATTGTTTGTTTCATTAAGAATAAAAAATGTTTTAAATAATAAACAAATTAGACTTTATAATGGAAAACAAAAGTTTGACCTACAATTAGAATACGTAAATAATGTATCGAGTTCAAAAAAGGGTTCAATTAATATACAAATTTCAATTTTGGTGTGGGTTCTATAAAAAAAATAAAAAAATAATAAACATTACAAAAGAAAAACCATATATAAAAATAAATTTTAAATCCTGTCCACTTCCTCTTCTTTATACTCCTCGTACAAATTCACCTTCGAGTCTTATATCACTCTTCCTTCTTTAAACCAGATCATTTATTTATTTCCTCAATATTTATCCTACCTTCCTTCTTAAAAATTCTTCCCAAATTGTTTCTTTCGACATTACTTTATTTTAAATACCAGTCATCCTTGTCTACCTTATCAAAAAGAATCTTCCCTTAATTTTTTTATTTTTCAAACTTTTTTCCTTATTTCAATATGAACAATACCCTTTCCCACTGGTACACCCTCGCCCTTTACAATTCTTTTTCTTATACACATTCGATAAATTCTTGTGATTTTTCTCTTTAAAAAATTTCTGATATTCTTGATTATTCTTCTTTTTTTTGTTTTTGTTTTTTCCCTAAAATAAAAATTTTTCTTACTTGATTATTAAAACAATTTTCTTCCAATCTTGATATTTACTTATTACTTAAATTTTCTTTTAATTTTCGTTTCCCAAGTTTTATTTTCATAATAATAATAATAATATTGATGTGCCAAAAAATAAGAATAAGATTCTTTACATTCCACAATTATTGTTAATTTAGAATTTCTTATATACCAATTAGGTACTATCAATAAGTTCTTTAAAATATCAAACTTTTTTAACAATAAAACTATGTTTATAAAATTCAAATATCTCATAAAAATTATTTCATTACATTTTCCTTTTTGTGGGTTACAGAAATAAAAAAGTAATAATTAGTACAATTTTTACTTTCCCGAACCCATCTAAGGGATAGTAAGGTGAACGAGCAAAAAAAAATCGAGATATCGATGGAAATATCCATTTCGAGGTCCCCCAAGAAGATTGAAAACATTTCCAGCATATGGTCTGTCTGTGTGTCTGTGTGTAATCTTCCACGATAACTGCCGAACCGTTTGACCAATCAAGCTGAAATTTGGTATGGAGGGTCGGTGTGTGCCTATAATACGACCATTAGATTTTGATTTAAATTGGTACAGTAAAAGGTCTTCAAGACCGACATTGATAAAATACGCATGTAACAATTTTTTACTTTTTTTAAATTTTAAGGACAAACAATACACTTTAGTACAAAATGTTGTAGTACAAAGTTTTAGAGCATAAAATTCTCTATAACTTTTGTTTTAAACTTTTTCCAGAATTTCCAATAGTTGTGCCACTAGAGGGCGCGTAAAAAATGTGCATGTAGGTTTTCTCTGGTTTTTCTTGATTTTGAGGACAAACAATGCAAAATGTTGTAGTAAAAAGTTTTAAAGCATAAAATTCCCTGCAACTTTTGTCTTAAGCTTTTTCCAGAAATTCCAATAGTTGCGCCACTAGAGGGCGCGTAAAAAATGTGCATGTATGTTTTCTCTAGTTTTTCTTGATTTTGAGGACAAACAATACACTTTAGTGTAAAATATTCTAAGACAAAGATTTAGAGCATGAAATTCCACACAACTTTTGTCTAAAACTTGTTCTAGAATTTCCAATAGTTGCGCCACTAGAGGGCTCCTAAAAAGCGTGCATGTAGGTATTCTCTAGTTTTTCTGATTTTGAGGACAAAAAATGCGTTTTAGTGCAAAATTTTCTAGTGCAAAGTTGTAAAGCATCAAATTTTCTTTAACTTTTATGTTTAACTTTTTATGGAATTCCTCATAGTTTCGCCGCTAGATGGCGAGAAAAACACACATTAAGGATTTTCCATTTTTTAAAATTGGAGGTAAATTATGCTCTTTAGTGCAAAATGTTTCAGTGCAAAGTTGTAAAGCATAAAATTCCCTACAACTATTGTATGAAATTTTTTCCCGAATTCCCAATAGTTTTCACAAATGATTTTAGGAGATCCTAATTGTAGCAGTGTGATATACAACGTGCGCATGCGCAGCTTATGTCATTATCAACATTGAAATATCAATTCGGTAGACGTATTCACCATCGGCTCGCTGTTTTTAATGTGTTGCATAAATTAATGTAATGCTTAGTATTTTGTAATTAAAATAATAATAATAAATAACATATTCTCTACGGTAGGGCCGGGAAAGTTCTGGGGTGACACAGCCGACTTTTTTAGTACAAATTTGACTTTTCGGTATCTTTTTAGATGCCGTTTTCAAAATTACAATTTTTGACCATACCTATACCATTGTTTTATATATTTTTTTTTTACAAAAACAGAGACCACGTAATCTGGTAATTTATGGGATTTTTGTCTTATATTTACTTTATGTGAAGTTTTAGGGTTTTTCGACTGAACATTTTTTTTTCTGGAAGCATTCCTTGTTTTTTGACAGAACTTTTTTTTTCTCGGACTGAACGTCTTTTTTGGAACTAGCAAGTTTTTTTTCCTTTGGGACCTAACGTCTTTTACTGCCAGATCCAGGAAATTTTAGAAGAAACTTGAAGACAAGCCCAAAACCAAGCAAAATCATATTTTCAAAAGAAAAAGTTTCTGAAGGATTATTAAATTTTCTTATAAAATAAAACAAGTATAACGTTTAATTTGAGTTTAATTTCCTTAAACCCACAAAAAGAAAGAAAGGACGGATTTTGAAATATATCATAGTTTTTTTGTCAATTGTTTCTAAATACATCAAAAAATCAATTTTTATATATTTCAAATTCTATTCGTGGAACGAGCCCATAATAAAAAGAATTGAGCTTAAATCAGATTTATTACTGAATCACTTTTATCAACAAATAAAAAATAACGTTTCAAATGGAACCTTCCCATCCCAGACGGCGGAATTCTCAAGCGCGTGCTGGAAACTCCAGAGGGAGAAGAGGTCAGGAAACATATTGTAATCCCCCGAATTATGAGATTGGAAGATTTTGCGGGAAATCCATAACGGTACAACTGGAAGATATCTTGGAATTACGAAAACCCTAAAGAAGTTGAGAGAGCGATTCTACTGGGTAAATGGCCAATCAGGTGTCAAAGATTGGTGCCGGAAATGTACAGATTGTGCAGCAACTAATAGTCCTCAGAGGCGATCAAAAGATCTCATGAAGCAATATACCGTGGGCAGTCCATTTAAGAGAATTGCAATCGCTGTTGCAGGACCATTCGCTGAATCTGACTCTGGAAATAAGTACATTGTGGTGGTGATCGACTACTTTATTAAATGGGCTGAAACTTATACTTTGCCGAAGCAAGAAGCTTTGACCGTTGCTGGAAAAAAATTTAGTCGAACCTATTCCAAGACGTCTGCAAAACTTCTGAAGATTAATAAAACACGAACTACAAAATTACATCCGCAATCCAATGGAATGGTAGAATGATTGAATAGGACCATTAATAGGCATTTATCAAAAGTAGTTTCTGACCACCACGAAAGAGATTGCGACAAGAAACTCTACCTACTCCTGATGGCATATCGTTCATCGGTACACGAGTCAACGGGTCAAATCCCTACCAGCATTATTATGGGACGAGAGCTGCGACTACCATGTGATCTGAAGATTATGTGTCCCCCAGGAGAAGAGACTGCCGGTGTATATTATGTTAGCAAGTTACGCCAAAGAAGAATATTACGTCAAAGCCGAAGACGTAAAATTCCAACTGGGTGATCTTGTTTGGCTGTATAACCCGAATCGTCGTGGATATTCACCCAAATTGAAGAGTTCTTGGCAAGATCTTTACAATATTTTAAAGAATATCAACGATGTCGTTTATAGAATTAAAAAGCTTCCTCGAGGAAAACCAAGAGTACATTTCAATAGACTACCCCCTTATGCAGGAAGCCATGATAGCGAAGATGATCAAGCCCAAGTTCGCAGTATCCATTCACCCGATGACGAAATGACCTGTACTCGAATGGTCAAAAAATGCAGCACAGCGTGACCAGAGAGGAACAACGAGACCTGTTTGAAGTGCCAAAAGAGTTTTCCTTGGCTCAATGCATGGCTTAAGACTTTCGAATGTCCGGAAGAATCGCCAAGAAGTTCGGCCAATTTCAAAAACTAAGGGAGTAGAATCCATTGCTGGGAAAGATCCTTCAACTTGAAGATGAACAACCATTCGACAAAAGAGACACCTATCACGACCTTTGGAAATCAATGGTAGAATTGAGAAACGCGATATGATGACCAAAAACCTCAGAAACTTGACGGTCCCAAAATTAGGCTATTGTCATAATATCTTAACTGGTTTTTTTCTATCTCTTCTAGTTTACGAGATACCCTGCAAAACACACCAATTTGGGACACCCTGTACAATTGGTTATGTCAAAATAAATTGAAATTAAATATTTTTAAAACAAAATGTATGATACTGGGTTCGAAAACTAAATATCAGGAACATATAGAGAGCAGAACCTAGATGTGATCTTTAATGGAACTAAAATTCAACGAATAATAAAACACCAAGTCATACCACAATAAATTTATGAGATGTTAAAGTTTTAGACAATTAATGGCCATTAATTGTCTAAATAAAATATCTGGAGATTATCCTTGATCCTCAGCTAATCATCTAGAATATGTTAATAAAAAAATAGAGAGAAAAATTTCAACTAATTTATCAACTTGAGAGAAACATCATGTTTTCAATATAATGATTTTGCGTTTGAAACTTATTGATAATAAACTATTTTATTTTTTAAACTTTAACACCCTGTATTGTTGAAAGGGTGAATTTATGCTGAAATCTTTATAAATAAAAGATCAAACTTACATGAACATTTTATTCGCTCACGTGATCACTATTATGTAGAGTTTGTGAGAACTGCAAATATAGAAAAAAAGTTTATTTTATGATGGGATTAGGATGTATAATGGGCTACCGCATACCTCAAAGGGTCACCAAACCAAAAAGTTTTCGTTAAAAATATATATAAGTATTTAATGACGCTTAATAAATAAAGAGGAAAAAATGTATATGTACAAGAAATAATATGTAACATTAGCTAAAATTAAAAGGATCTTTTCTTTCAACTATTACTTTCCCGGACCCATCAAAGGGAAAGTAAGGTGAACGAGCAAAAAAAAAAATTTGAGATATCGATAAAAATATCCATTTTGAGGTCCCCCAAGAAGATTGAGACCATTTCCAGCGTATGGTCTGTCTGTGTGTCTGTGTGTAATCTTCCACGATAACTGCCGAACCGTTTGACCAATCAAGCTTAAATTTGGTATGGATGGTCGGTGTATGCCTAGAATGCGACCATTAGCTTTTGGTTTAAATTGGTACAGTGGAGGGTCCTCAAGACCGACATTGGTTAAATATACATGTAACAATTTTTTGCTTTATTTAAATTTTAAGGACAAACAATACATTTTAGAGCAAAATGGTGTAGTACAAAGTTTTAGAACATAAAATTACCTACAATTTTTGTCTTAAGCCTTTTCCAAAATTTCCAATAGTTGCGCCACTAGCGGGCGCGTAAAAAATGTGCATGTGTGTTTTCTATAGTTTTTCTTGATTTTGAGAACAAACAATACATTTGTGCAAAATGTTGTAGTACAAACTTTTAGAGAATAAAATTCTCTATAACTTTTGTTTCAAACTTTTTCCATAATTTCCAATAGTTTCGCCACTAGAGGGCGCGTAAAAATGTGCATGTAGGTTTTCTCTAGTTTTTCTTGATTTTGAGGACAAACAATATACTTTAGTGCAAAATTTGTAGTACAAAGTTTTAGAGCATAAAATTCTCTATAACTTTTATCTCAAACTTTTTCTAAAATCTCCAATAGTTGCGCCACTAGAGGGCGCGTAAAAAATGTGCATGTATGTTTTCTCTAGTTTTTCTTGATTTTGAGAAGAAACAATGTATTTAGTGCAAAATTTTCTTGTGCAAAGTTGTAAAGCATAAAATTTTCTTTAACTTTTATTTTTAACTTTTATCGAATTCCTCAAAGTTTCGCCGCTAGATGGCGAGAAAAATACACATTTAAAATTCCCTACAACTATTGTATGAAAATTTTTCCCGAATTCCCAATAGTTTTCACACATGATTTTATGAGATCATAATTGTAGCAGTGTGATATACAACGTGCGCATGCGCAGCTTATGTCATTACCAACATTGAAATATTAATTCACCATCAGCTCGCTATTTTTAATGTGTTCCATATATCAATGTAATGCTTAGTATTTTGTAATTAAAATAATAATAATAAATAACATATTCTCTACGGTCGAGCCGGGAAAGTCCTGGGGTGACACAGCCGATTTTTTTTTTATTATTTACATTTAAATTTGATTAAAAATTTAAAAATGAAATTTTTCGACCCAGAACCGACTTAAAAAAAATCATTTTTCAATTATATCCTGAGATCGACCCTGGCTTATTTTTATGGAAAACGAAAGAGGAAGTACCTACCCATGTTCGAGAAGGGTTCGGTTCGGTCAGTCCACCTGTTACACCGTGTATTATATGGGGGTCTATCTATGGGAATTTCCGATTTGGATTGTCACACGCACACTTCCACACGCGTCCCTTCTACATTAGGTTTTGTTATAAAGAAAAATAACGGTGGGGAAGGTATCAACTTCGTTGTTATTGTGTTTTGCGTTGGGGAGTCAGTGAGAAAATCGATAGGAGTAACGGTTGTTTTTTTGTAGTTCACGATAATGACAAGTACTATTTATTATTTATTAATATTTTATTTATAAAATAAATATTGAAATGAGAAAAAAACACATTAATTATATAATTATAAAATATTATGTTTATATTGTTAACTTGCAAGCAGTCACATAAACGTTTTAAATTTGTTTACGATTGGTTTTTTAGTAGAGAGCAAGGAAAAAAACGAATAAGAAGTTACTAAAAACAAGACCAGAAGAAGATAAACAACAAAAACAAACAACAATTCTGTTATTTTTGTAAGTGATTTTAAAATAAAATATTTTATATGTAAAAAAAGTGCCAAACATATATTGTACGAGAAGACTATAAAATGATAACAAATTATTACCTGTTGAGAATAATAGGTTTTAATGCACAAAATGAAAAATAAGAAACAGAAAACAATAAACAATATTGAAGCTACCAGCTACACGCAATTATATGTAGCAGCAGATATAAATTTCGATCACTTTCTTATCGTATAGAGATAAAATTAAAAATGTAGAGGAAGATCGAAAAGAAAAAAAAACAATAAAATTCGAAATACTGTCAAACTAAAAAAAGAGAGAGTAGCAGAAAGCATAAGCCACTAAAATAGAACTTGAGGTAAAAGCAGAAAAAAAACTCCAATATAGATATAAAGAAAAGAAGAAAAAGCTCGTGATTGGATAACGAATGTGAAGAAAGTATCGAAAAGAAAAATAATACAAATAATACATAACTCAGAATAGGAAAAAATAAGACCATGTCGGAATTTTAAGAAAAATAGAAACATGCAAATAAAATGTTTTAAAGAAAGAAAAACAATCGGATGTGTCAACACAGAATTTTCCCGGCTCGGCTGTGGAGAATGTCAATAATTATTAAGTTAAGAATATGACTTTCAAATGACAGTTGATTAAGACTATTCGTTAATAAAGATAAACAAAAATGGGAAAGATGATTATTGAATCCATTCATCAATTATTCCTCAGTTTCTTCATTTTTACTTCTATGCACATATCAACCTTTTGTACCAAATTTCAGCTTGACGGTTCGGCAGCTATCGTGGAAGATTATACACAGACAGACATACAGGCAGACACACAAACAGAAACACAGACAGATCTTACTCTGAAAATGGTCTCAATCTTCTCGGGGGACAACAAAATGGATATTTCCATATCTCGAAATTTTTTTCCCGTTCACTATACTTTCCCTTCGATGAGACAGGGAAAATAAAAATCGATAGGTGTTATGGAACACCTGGTTGGAATAAGTTCCTTTCACTATATATTATGTATTACTAACAGGCACAATGAAAAAAAACTTTAGCACAAGCTACATAAAAACAAAAATATTTTTTTGGGACAAACTGTAATACACGGCAAACAATAAATACTTTTTACCGAGAGGATTTAAAAAACCAAAATATTTTGTTTATTTTTGCAGAAAAAAATGAATTTGACAAATTGTATAAACAAAATAAAATTTATTTGAAAAATTTGATTTGGGACAAACTGTATAAAAAAACTAAAATAGGACTTTTTCTGTGACAAGCTATTTAAAAAACTAAAACAGAATTTTACTTTTTGGACAATCTGTATACGAGCAGATTATATCGTCCTTATTTACTTGAAATATTTAATGTGAGACAAACTGTATAAAAAACTAATATAAGATTATTTTTTTGGGATAAGCTATATAAAAATCTAATTTTACAGAATTTTACTTTTTGAAGCATCTGTATACGTACAGGTATCATCCTTATTTACTTGAAAAATTTTATTTGGGACAAACCGTATAAAAAACTAATATAGGATTATTTTTTGGGACAAAATATATAAAAAACTAAAATAGGATTTTTTTGTGATAACCGATATAAAAAAATCTTTTGTGTTTTTAACTGTTATGAATAGAGTTGTTCAAGATCTGTCAAATGACATATTGCAAGTCAAATTATTTATTGACAGTGACACTTTTTGATAGATGTGTCGCATATAAATTAAGCGTGTGATTTCTATCGTGGAAGAATACACATAGACACACACACACACACACCCAGATACAAAGACACACAGACATACAGATACACAGACATACAGACACACAGACAGACAGACTTTCATCTGAAAATAGTCTTAAGCGTCTCAGGCGACCTCAAAATGGATATTTCCATCTTTATCTCGAAAATTTTTTTTTGTCGTTTACAATACTTTCCCTTCTCGGATGATGTGCCGGGAAAGTAAAACTTAAACAGAATTTTACTTTTTGAACCATCTGTATACATATAGGTATCATCCTATTTTACTTAAAAAATTTTATTTGGGACAAACCGTATAAAAAACTAAAATAGGATTATTTTTTGGGGCAAAATATATAAAAAACTAAAATAGGATTTTTTTGTGATAACCGATATAAAAAAATCGCTTGTGTCTTCCCAAAAACTTTCCCGATAGACTTTTTCAGATATTTAATGTTAAGTTTCAAATTTTGGCAATTATTTTTTTTTGACAGGTGACCGTGGAGAAATAATTTTAACTGTTATGAATAGAGGTGTTCAAGATCTGTCAAATGACATATTGCAAGTCAAATTATTTATTGACAGTGACACTTTTTGACAGATTTGTCGCATATAAATTAAGCGTGTGATTTCTATCGTGGAAGAATACACATAGACACACACACACTCAGATACAAAGACACACAGACATACAGATACACAGACACACAGACAGACAGACTTTCATCTGAAAATAGTCTTAAGCGTCTCAGGGGACCTCAAAATGGATATTTCCATCTTTATCTCGATAATTTTTTTGGGTCGTTTACAATACTTTCCCTTCTCGGATGGTGTGCCGGGAAAGTAAAACTTAAACAGGATTTTACTTTTTTGACAATCTGTATATGTGCAAATAATATCATTCTTTATTAACGTGAAAAATTTAATTGGGGACAAACTATATACAGGACTAAAATAAGATTTTTAGAGACAAACTGTATAAAAAACAAAAATAACATTTTTGATTTGTTTGCAGAAAAATATTGGTTTCTTTTTTTTACTGAAATTTGGCTAAAAATTTTAATTATAAATAAAATTCGAGAAAAGCAACTTCTTACAAAATTAAGTTCTTCTCGAAAATACCAATTAACTTTTTTTTCAAAAAAGTTGAAATTTTTAAAATCATAAAAAATAATGGATTACAAAAAAATAATAATAAATAAAATAAATAATAAATACATAGATATACGCTTGTAAGTAAACATACAAACACACATATGACGAATATAACTGCACTGCACCACATGCCAGTGGCGGACCCAGGAGGGGGCAATGGGAGCAATTACCCGTCACCCCCCCCCCCCCAGAGACGATGGTACCCGAGAAAAAATTAATAGTGCATACCTTTGTCTTTTGAATGTCCTATTATGTATATCAGTGTTTGTACAAACAACAAAATCTAAAAAAAAAACGTAAAAAAAAGCTGAAAAAAGTAAAATAATGCTAAAAACGCTAAAATTACAAAAAAAAAATAACAAAAAAATTAAAAAAAATGCAAAAAAAAACGAACAAAAAAAATGGAAAAAATGCAAAAAAAAACTACAAACATACAAAGAAATGCACAATAATACATGAAAAACAAATAATGAGCTAAAAAATGTTAAAAGTTCTAAAAAAAACTGAAAAGTTAAAAAAAAGGTAAAATAATGCTAAAAAATGCTAAAAATGAAAAAAAAAATAAAAAAAAATGCCAAAAATCTAAAAAAAGTCAAAAAAAGTAATGTTAAAAATGCCAAAAGTGCAAAAAATTCCAAAAAATTAAAAAAAAAAACGTAAAAAGATAAAAAATCTAAAAAGAAGTCAAAAATGCTGAAAAAATTAAAATAATGCTAAAAAACGTTAAAAATGCAAAAAATCAGAAAATGAGATAAAAAATGATAAAAATTTAAAAAAAAGCAAAAGATGCAAAAAAAATACAAATATACAAAGAAATGCACAATAATATATGAAAAGCAAAAAATGAGCTAAAAAATTCTAAAAAAGCTGAAAAGTTAAAAAAGAAAGTGATAAAGGAAATTGTAAAAAATGTTAAAAAATTCCAAAAAAAATCTAAAAAAAGTTTAAAAATGCTGAAAGAAAGTAAATTAATGCTAAAAAATTCTAAAAATGTAAAAAAAATGCATAAATATCTAAAACAAAGTCAAAAAAAGTAAAATAATGTTAAAAAATGCCAAAAGTGCAAAAAATGCCAAAAGAATTTTAAAAAAATGCAAAAAGATGCCAAAAAATTAAAAAAAATGAAAAAAGATGCCAAAAAATCTAAAAAGAAGTCAAAAATGCTGAAAAAATTAAAATAATGCTAAAAAACGTTAAAAATGCAAAAAATCAGAAAATGAGATAAAAAATGATAAAAACTTAAAAAAAAGCAAAAGATGCAAAAAAAATACAAATATACAAAGAAATGCACAATAATATATGAAAAGCAAAAAATGAGCTAAAAAATTCTAAAAAAGCTGAAAAGTTAAAAAAGAAAGTGATAAAGGAAATTGTAAAAAATGTTAAAAAATTCCAAAAAAAATCTAAAAAAAGTTTAAAAATGCTGAAAGAAAGTAAATTAATGCTAAAAAATTCTAAAAATGTAAAAAAAATGCATAAATATCTAAAACAAAGTCAAAAAAAGTAAAATAATGTTAAAAAATGCCAAAAGTGCAAAAAATGCCAAAAGAATTTTAAAAAAATGCAAAAAGATGCCAAAAAATTAAAAAAAATGAAAAAAGATGCCAAAAAATCTAAAAAGAAGTCAAAAAACAATGCTAAAAACGTTAACAATGCAAAAAAAATCCCAAAAAGTAAAAAAATACAAAAAAATGCAAAAAAAAATACAAACATATGCAAAGAAATGCACAAAAATACATGAAAAGCAAAATGAGTTAAAAAATGATAGAATTTCTAAAAAAAAAGCAAAAAAAGTTTAAAAAGTGTCAAAATAAATTGTAAAAAATGTTAAAAATAGCTGAAAAAGTATTCGTGGATACTCGTCGGGAAAGTTTTGGGGCAACAACCGATTTTTTTGTTTTTGACAGGTGACAGTTAGAAATAATTTTGACTGTTCTGAATAGAGTTTTTCAAGGGCTTTCAAATGACATATTGCTTATCCAATTCCGTGAGATATTGCATCTGTCATTTATTGATAGTGACACTTTCGTTTGACAGATATCGTACAGAAACTAACAGATTCTTCCGACCGGTAACCCAAACCCACATACCAAATTTCAGCTCAATCGGATTAAACGTGTGGCCTCTATCGTGGAAGAATACACACAGACAGACAGACAGACAGACCGACAGACAGACTTCCATCTGGAAATGGTCTTAATCATCTCAGGTAACTTCAAAATGGATATTTCCATCTGTATCTCGAACATTATTTAGGCTCGTTCACAATACTTTCCCTTCTCGGAGGTGGGTCTAAAAGTATCACCCTGTATGTTTTTGGTTGACACACTTACTCGAGCGGGTCAATATTTGTTTAACCCCAATTTTGAACCCCTGAAAGTGCGAATTTTCAAAATTCCTTTCTTGGTGCTCCTCTACACTACCAAAGGAAACTACCCTGAAAATTTCACCTCTCTATCACCTCTGGTTTAGGCTGTGCGTTGATTGTCAGTCAGTCAGCGACATGACAATTTTATATATATATAGATACTAAAGATAAAAAATCGAGAAGTTACCACAATATCGCCATATTTTTTTTTGTTTTAGATACCTTGCTACAAGAGATTACTATAAAACAATCGGTCATTCTTACCGTATGATATTTACAATAATTTTAATGATAGTCAAGGAAGTAAGTACAGCGATATGGAAAAGATTACAACCAATAGGTACATTTGCCATTCCCCACAGAAGCAGTATGGAAAGAGTCTGAAACTGGATTTAAGGACAAGTGGGGATTTCCCAATTGTATTGGTGGTATTGATGGAAAATATGTTTATATAAAATGCCCGCCCAATAGTGGAACATTACATTTTTGCTATAAACAGAGATTTTGATAGTTCTGCTTGCCACAGTAGACTCAGATTATAAATTTATAACGATTGATGTTGGTAGGTATGGAAAAGATAGAGATAGAACGAGTTTTCAAAGGACTTCCTTTTATCAAAAACCTTCTTGACAACCAATTGAATATACCCGGACCAAAGCAATTACCATGCAGGAAGAGAACAACAAACGCCTCACGTTTTTATTTGAGACGGTGGTTTCAAATTGGAACCATTCTTGATGAGACCATTTCCAACTGATGTAGCTATTCAATATGAAAGAAAACTCAAGTACAATAAAAGACTCAGTAGTGCAAGACGTATTGTAGAGAGTTTCGGAATTTTGGTTCAAAAATGGAGGTGTTTTTTAAAACCATTTGAACAAATGGTTGACACTGTGGTTGATGCCGTAAAGGCTGCTTGTTGTTTGCATAATTTTCTGATAGCCAAAGGAGAACTTTAGATAAATGAAGAAGAAGATATAATCGATTTAAATTGACAGGTACACGCCTTTAGAAATTTTCAACAAACAAATCACCGAAGCAAATGACAGCGTATGCAATTCGGGAACAGTTTATTTCTTATTTTAATGAATAATTTATAAAATAGTACTAAAACATTTAAAAATACGTAACATCTGATCATGCACTTACCATCCTCAGTCCCCATCTGTCTTGCAATTTGGAGCCAAGCTCCTGCTTTCTTGCCACGGTTTTGATAATCATTGTCGGTTAAATCATATAGCAAACGTCTTTCTCTAATTCAATTATTTTTCGATTTCTACCATGGCGAGTTTACGCGTTATTTGTCTTTATGAAGAAAGAACGCAGAACTCTGAACGCATAACTCGGAACGCTGACCGCCCTCTGTCTACACGGGCTCTTAAGGCTCTACCGTCCGCTGATTTGTTGGACTGATTTAGGGGTCCAGCTCGTGCTGGATTATAGCAACATATTTAATTTTATACTTTATTTCTAAATATTTTTGGCATTACAAAACATAAAGCTAGGACTGTATGCAAGTCAAATTTAAAAAAAAATAAAAATGAAAAAACTACGACAATTTAAAAACTATAAAAATACTACAATTTCCTGGTAACTTTTACGGGTTCTGAAAAATTATAATAACATTTTACATGCATACAATCCTAAAGTTAACCTTTATATTTAATCTAAAAAAAACAAAATTGTATTTTTTTAAAAGATAACCGAGTAATCGTGCACGAGCCGAAGGTATACAAACCAAAATTTCGTATTTATTAATGTCCGTTCAGTACTGCCTCGCACGGACCCCGTGGAATATTCGTTTATATTTCTCAATGAGGCATGCAGAGCCTTAAAGTAAAGAAATAAAAATCAATGTCTAGTACTACAATATATTAAAGCAAATTAATTGGAAGGGATACTGGTAACTAGTTTCAGCATACAAATGCCATCATCAGATTAAACTTTACATTGATATAAAATTAAAATTAAATTAATTTAAAACGTATAAAAAACTTTTTGATTGCAAAATGTGCGCACTTACGAAAACTAGGAGAAGTGATGTACTGGAAAAATTGAAACATACGTAAGGGTTCAAGTAATACCTCTTCTCCCAGTTTTTGTAAGTGCGCACATTTTACATTTAAAAAGTTTTTTATATGGTTTAAATTAATTTTATTTCAATCTAAAGTTTAATCAAAGGCCTGATGATGGCATATTTGTAAGCCGAAACTAGTTGCCAGTCCCCCTTACAACTGATTTGCTTTAATATATTGTGGTAGTAGACATTGATTTTTATTTCTTCATTGGTGACATTTAAGATATGGATAACCTTCTGGATTTAAACTTTTAAATAACTGCATCAATCCCGTCGAATTTAAAAAAACGCAGTTTTTAGATATTTTGGTGAAAAAAATTGTCTATTTTTATTTCCTTGGGCATTTACCAGCATTCACAAACTTTAACCATTCTCACACAATTTTTTTTAAACTTTGCCGACGCCACCTGTTTCATTCTTATTATTATGGACCTCAACAAAAAAGCGATTAATCTCTTTCAAGGTCAAGTACAAGGGTTCATTAGGGCGTGTAACGGGAATTATCAAAGGAAATGCCTTTCGCCCTATTTAAGATATCCCTTTGTGAAAGAAGACTGACGTCTTAGAAACCGACTTAGGACCTCTTTAATTTCAAGCGTAAAATGTGAAAATAATATTTTGGGTTTTATTTTTTAGTTAGGTTTATATTTAATTTAGTGTAATTATTAAGTTGACTGGTTGGGAATAAAAGGATTTTTTTAAAATATAGTTAGAAATTTCCTCAACTGTTAACGCAATGTTACTAAAAAGCATATTTGTACAGTTAATATATGGAAAATAAAAATATTTATAAACTATACTTTAAATGCTGTTTTCACCTTTAAAAACTCTAACTTCAAACATGATAGTTGTTCTCTCATTGCGCCCGTTAAAATATGTACAGTGTCTTTTGGTAAATGAAATCTTGCACGATAAACATAATCGTTCCATTTTTCGAAATGGTTTTCTCTTTCACGAAAAGTTCTGGAGGATGTCTTCTAGGGAATACTTTAATATCTATTAAATAAATCCAATATGTTATCCATAATCCCAAATGTGGTCCACCGATGAATAAATGAAAATCAAAGTCTAGTACCACAAGTATTTATTTAAAGTTGGAAAAGCCAACTAGTTTCGGCATCCTAATGCCATCATCAGGCCTATAATACAAAATTTCCGTGTAAATGACATAATAAAGATGACAATGTGGTTGAAATTTTCCAAAAAAAAATACTTAATTAAAATTTAAAAAAAAGGGTTACATAACAAGAGCGCACTTGACAAAGTTTATACAAATATGTGGTACAACAATTAGGGGGGGATGGTACATGGTAATGATAGCGTAAATTAATGAAAAGGATTATTTTTATGATAGGGAAGGAGTGGAATCAGACGTTGTCTGTCAGAAATGACTCCGGCCTATCATAAAAATAATCCTTTTCATTAATTTAGGCTATCATTACCATGTACCGTCCCCCCACTAATTGTTGTACCACATATTAGTAATTTGGAGTTTAATGTTTATTTAATTGTATAAACTTTGTCAAGCGCGCTCTTGTTATGTAACCCTTTTTTTAAATTTTAATTAAGTATTTTCTATCATAATGTTAAAAAAATTTTTTTGGTAAGTTTCAACCACACTGTCATCTTTATTTTGTCATTTACAGGGAACTTTTGTATTATAGGCCTGATGATGGTATTAGGATTTCGAAACTAGTTGACTTTTCCTACTTTAAATAAATACTTGTGGTACATGAAAGGTAAGTACAAGTAAACCCGTGGGTTATAAAAAAAACACTTAAAATTAAAATTAAAAATCTGATGTGGCCAGCACATGACCTCTCGCCATTTTTGAATCAAAAATTTATTTTTTTGTAAATCTGGCAACAATGGCAAAAGTTTCGAAAATTTTAATGAGATGAAAATAAACTATAGGGTATACAAAATATATGTGTAAAACTTTATTGCCGTTTTGTATAATAATGGCGTCATCACCCATAGCAACTGCCACTTCCGGTAGTGCGATTGGCACCAAAATCTAATCAGATCTAATCTAGGGTATCAGAATTCTGTATGCAAAATTTCAAATTTTTTTATTCAGTAGTTTTTGAGTTATCGTTACTACAACATCCATCCAAACACACACACACACACTAACACACACACACACTAACACACACACACACACTAACACACACACACACACTAACACACACACACACACTAACACACACACACTAACACACACACACACACACACACACAGACATCATCGGGAAAATATCAAAATCTTATTGTAGGGACCCCAAAACGTGTTTATCCATTGAAAACTCACTACCCAATTTTTAGCATGATTCCTATACCTCTCTTATCTGAAGGGCGAGAGGTAAAAATGTACACGTTAACACAAAAAAGTAAGAAAAAAATTGACTTTTTTGTAAATCTGGCAACAATGGCAAAATTTTTGAAAATTTTAATGATAAGAAAATAAACTAGTGTATACAAAATATATGTGTAAAACTTTATTGCCATTTTATTTAGTAATGACGTCATTACTCATAACAAAATCGTATTCTAGGGATCTTAAAACGTGTTTATCTATTGAAAACTCACTACCCAAGTTTTAGCACGATTACTATACCTCTCTTCTCTGAAGTTCGAGAGGTAAAAATTGAAAAAAAAATTTGTGACCCATGTCACAGCTATTAGCTCCTTAGGGCGTTCAGAAAAAACGGGAATGAATAAAAAGGAAGGTTTCTGGTAGGAAAACTTCCAGAAAATAGGGAATCCACATGGAGGGCCTCATGTTGACAGGAACAATCCACATCGTTTATACGACTGCAGTAATTATACCAATATCGTCTCCTGGGAGCTGTGAGACCTTACGTTGGTGGAGGGGACTTGGTGAGCTACTCGGCTAACAAGTTCAGGGGATTTAGCTGAGGAGGTCCTGCCAACCTTCGAGGACGTTTTTCTCAAAACCAGCTTTGGTAGGATCCAGACATGGTCTAAAAACTCCCCCAAGGCGGTGGTGTGACGCGATCCGTGCCGAAGTCTGAATGGTACCAAGGAATGGTGCAACAGATGGAACCTCTGGGATACCAAGCGACCTCCCAGAGTATCTAGCGTCGCCATGGCATGCGGGGCTCTGCTGCGGTCGAAAAAAACCTTTCCCTAGCTACTCGTGGGACTCATATGGACCTTATATCAAAAACAAAAATGGGGGATAATCCTCCCACAGATTCAGATAATGCAAAACAAATGGAGGTGGCGGAAACCGCCACCTCGCAGGACATCATCTCCAAAGAGGTGGAAAGGTTGTTGTTATCATCCCCTCAAGCCTCTTTGGTGGATGAACAAAAATCAGGGAGGAAAAGACGGCAATAGAAGCCGTCGAAAACCTTGACGTGAATGAAAGAAAGAAGTTTGCTGGTACAACGAGAAAACGTTTCAGCCGGATGCTGAAGAGTGGCATCAAATATGAAGACGTCCTGGCAACGATCTTAAGGATTTGGACCACAAGCCAACAGGAGGACAAACCTCCTCTGACGAGTCGTCCAAAACCAGACCGGAAACAAACAAAATTTTCAAATAAAAGTTGTATGATTAAGCTTGATTTTTTAAAATGTTATCCAGAACACAGTGGCACGCGAAATCGACGGGGTACAAAAAATTAATAAAAACATTATTTCACATCAAACAGCAGAAAAAAAAGAGAAAAACCTTTGTTTTAAAGTAACGCGGCATTTTTTAGTAAAGCGTTACTGTAACAAAGTAACGATTTCGTGTTATTTTTACAAAGTAACGCAATTACCGTTACTTTTCGCTCACTTTAAAAAGTAACGAAATTATTAGTAACGCGTTACATTTTGTTTTAAATGGCAAGGGGGTCATATGACATTTCATTTGAAAGGTTCCAAATTCGCAATTTAAGTTGAAAATATAAATTTTTTTACCAATAATCACTTTTTTCAGAATTCTCGTAAACGTAAACTATTATTGTAATATATTTTTGAAATCAAATTTTTATAACCTGTCAAATGAAGTGTCACATGATTCCCTTGCTATTTAAAAACATTGAGGGGGTGGCTGAAGGGGGTTCATTTAAATACCGAAAATTTTATATCATCAGATATTCGGATAAGTGTAAAAATCAACGTGTTTAAGCATTTTTTACTCCTTAAAATAAACGAGTTGACAGGAAGTAAGACTTAACCCTCTCACTGTTCTAAATCTTTAACAACAAAGGACAAAGGATAAAATAGAGTTTACCAAAAAATCTTTTATAATGTCATCTGTACTGGGTGAGGGTATTCCCATTTTTACTGAGATAAAGAATCAGCTTATGTCAGCGATTTTACTACTAAACTGTATGAATTTATTATTAAGAACAGAATAACTTTAAAATGTGAACTGTGATTAATGAAGTATGATTATGTATGTACTAGCTGTGCTTTGCTAAATAAAGGGTTAATTATAGGCTTTGTAGCCAGAGCTGGTGCATTGCTGAAAAAAAGTAACTCGTTACTTTATAGTTACGTGCAAATTAACACTACCGCTACTTTTTTAAAAAAGTGAGGATTTTTTCGTTACTTCAAAAGTAACGCGTTACTATAAAAGTTTACGCATTACCACAACGTAATGAATAAATAGTTAATTTACATTTTAACTCCTTTAATCCGTTATTTTACTTAATTTCTGAATTTCAAATAGTCAACAGAAAACGTAACACTTAACAAAACATCAGAGCTGGGAGTAACGAAACTAAAACGTTATTTTTCAGTAACGCGTTATTAGCAATTTCGTTACTTTTTAAAGTGGGCGAAAATTAACGGTAATTGCCTTATTTTGTAAAAGTAACGCGAAATCGTTACTTCTTTACAGTAAAGCGTTACTGCAAAAGTAACGCGTTACTAAAAAGTAACGCGTTACTTTAAAACTAATGTTTTTCTGTTTTGATACTGCTGTTTATTTTTGAAATCATGTTTTTATTATTTTTTGTACCCCGTCGATTTCGTGCACCACTATGTGTTCTGGATAGCATTTTAAAAAATTAATCATGCAACTTTTGTGTGAATTTTTTTTTGTATATGCAATAATAACGCGATAAATGGTGAAATGGATAATAAAAGAACGAGAAGACATGGAACAAAAAGAATATATAGAAAAGTAACGGCTTATTGTAACTTCATTACGAATAAATCGTTGCTTTTTAAAAAAAGTAACGGTAACGTTTATTTAACGCGTTACTTTTTAGAAAAAGTAACGGTAAAGTAACGCATTACTTCTTTTTTAGTAAGGCCCCAGCTATGCAAATCATCAAAACAATATTAAAAATAAACAGTACATTGAGTTTGATTTTTTTTAATGTTATCAATTTAGTGTTAATTTTTCAAAGTTACTGTTACTTTTTGCCCACTTTAAAAAGTTACGAAATTACTAGTAACTTGCGCATTTGATTATCATAAAATTGTTTGAATTTTCTGTCCTAAATACTAAGCATGTTCACAATTTTTTTATTTTTGAAATTGTCTTTTTGTTATATAATATTTATCCTAATATTTAACATCCTTAAGCTCCTAAGTGAAATTTGTCGCATCTACAGTGAATTTTGTATATACATTTTTTTCTGGTTTTCTTCTAGTCAAAATACTTCGTAAACTTTTTCGGATTTCCATATGTAATCGACACGAAATAAAGACAACTAAATTCTGCAGTTTTGGTGTAAAAAAAGTATAGATTAATATATCAAATAAGGAGATTGCAAGGTATAGGCAATTGAAAAATTGAACCAAATTGTGTACCTACCTATCAAATCAAGTTTTTTGAGAAAAAATTTAACAATGTTGAATTGCTATTACAGAGACAAAAAACAGAGCTTTCATATAAAATAAAAACGGTGTTACTATATATTATAGAAGTCAAATGGCACGGTTATAACGTAAAAAAAATGTTTTTGGAACTTCGACGTTTTCCGCTTTTTCTTGTCTCATAAAGTTATACTTTATAAGTTTATACGTTTTTAGGTTGCCGATAAAATAGAAGGTTTTTCGCCATTTGTCTACATAATATCTATACACAGATTGAGTAGACGTTACTTCAATATTCAAAGATTCACTCTAAATCCAATCGGTTGCTTAGTGGCTGTATATGTTGTAGTTATCTACGTCAGCTCCTGCTTGAAATAAAATTAACTTGGGATACAAACGCCAAATAGGTACGAGAGTTTCTGAAATTTGTATCTCCTTACAGGTCAAAACCCGTTAGTTCCCATGCACTAAGGCAAAGAAGGGGATGTACATTTATTTTTAACGCCGGTCCTGTTTCTATTTACGATACTAAATAGTACCGTTTTAGATCCACCCTCAATCGCTTATTCTTTTTATTTTGGTGAGAACTTGTTACTATATTTGTTCTCATGATGGATTATGATGAAAATTTTTTAGGTATTCACTGTCTGATATAACGTAATTTCTTATTTATAACTTCGTACAAGTATTTTCTTACTTTCAGAATTTGGTGCATTTGAATAATTGTAAAAATCTTATACCAATTAGTTTTTATATTTTCGGAAGTATTATGGTTAGTACGAATCGATAAAAAATTGTCTATTATGGTAATCAAATTAAAATCTCAATTGATTAATTTATAATTATGTATAAAATTAAGCAATGGGAAACATATGATTAGCGTCTAAGTGCCCACCGCTGTTGCCAGGTTAAAGTGTTTTATTGACGTAAAAAAAATATTTATTTTATTAAAAGAAATCTTGACAATCTAAATCTAACCTGTGTATTAAAAAAAAAATAATAAAAATTTCCTCGGGATTCGAACCAGGAAGTTTTATGTGTAAAGCATACACTCTAGCATTGGACTACTTCGTATCACAATAATATATAATCAAACTTTGAAGTTAACGTACAAACCGATGGCAATAGCGGTGGGCACTCGAGTTGCAATTGGGATCTAGACGCTTCTGGAAAACTGTGTGTATGTGCATGCATTTTTATTTGTAATTTTTGATATATATATATACACATAAAATGGATATCTTAAATTGGAAGGGATAACATTGCTATATCAGATACAGAGGCGACTAAATGGGATAAAAGTTAACTATTTTAGAGAGCATTACATTGGTTGAAAAAAATCTACAAGGACTCTCTCCTTATCGATTTTACAGCATCGTTTACTACATTTCATAATAATAATAAAAATAAGTAAATATTTATAAAGAGAAAATTACTAATTTAATTAAGACAGTAAAACAGTCAACATATATAGAAAGTCATTTTTTGGGTCACCCTGTAATTTTAGTCATGATGCAGTGAGCAAAAATGATCTATATGAAGGTATACGTACTAAATGAAAAAAAAATCGCCATAAGCAAAGAGCCTGGTCCTTTTTACAAATAACGGCTAGAAAGGCCAGAAAACATCTAACGTATCTCCAGGTCTAATTGGGTCTATGACAGTTCGCCGAAATAAGGCTGTTCAAAACGCCGAAACAAGACTTTGGACAAATCACCTAAAGTGGTTAAAACGAAACGCCGAAAATAATCTTTAGACGAATCGCCGAACGTGGAGAAATTGCCGAATCATATAAAACGACGCTACATAGATCGGGTTTGTGGCGTCGACGCCAAAGTCACAATTTTGCTTAAGATACCGACTGGGTACTCTGATCAAAACATTCAACGAGGTCAAAACACCGGAACTAATATTTGGACTTTTTAATGTTGCTCTAAATTACATTTAAATAACAAACTTTAAACAGCTGTCCCAGGTATCAAAAAATATTGGCAAAACATTGTTTTCCAATATTTTTTTGGGTTGAAAATATTATCTGAATATTGGCTAGAAGTCGAAGTGTTAACATTTTGTAAAATTGGCAAAATATTGATTAAAAATAACTCCAAATTATGAAATTCAATGTGGGGAGATCTAAAACCCTGATGTTTTTACTTATCTACTGTAAAAGTTTGGGTCAAACTGGGAGATCTCTACCTACTTGATTTTGACTAATTTTTGAGAGATTACTAGAGTTTCAGATGGCGCATACATCGCTCCTAGTAAACTGTAAAAACATATCACACAAGGGTGTATTTATATTCTGGATACTGAATACAGGCGATTACTCGAATCTGCAACTTTACACTGTCCACACAAAATACAGAACGGTCCCATTTGACGAAAAGTATCCTTACAATTCTAAACAGCGCCATCTTACAGAATTCTGGTAAGTTCTATTGAACGCAACAGGTGGTACTCCCAAGAGGTTCGAAACAAAATCGAATCAGTAGATACACCAGGGTTTTTAGACATCTTACGCTCCTTTCACATTATACGATTTGGCACGTACGATTAGAAAACGTACGATTTTATATCGTGTGTATTGTGGTTTCACATTATACGATTTTTTACCGTTAGTTGATTTTTGGGGAAATCAGCTGAGTTGAATTTTTCTTGTTTAAATATTAATTTATTAATAAATACTTCCCATATGCATTTTTCTCTGTATCACTAATCTCATCAAAATCTGATTTCAGTGAGAAATAAACTTCCCTCCAAACATTCAGTGTCGCGATTCGGTCTTTGTAAATATCTAAAGTTTTGTCTCAAAATACAGATTTGGCTTCAATAAGCGAAATTAAAACTTCAACGTCAATTTCTCCATTTAAACAATAACAAACCAAAAATATCAAAAAGCAATAAAATAAATCGATAAGAAGTACTATATATGCACATTCCAAGTAGCTACCAGACGACTAAAAAACGTATAATATGAAAGCGCTCATTTAGTTATGTGTACCAATGAGACAGACGAACAATAAATAAAAGTACGATTCCAGTGGCACTGGGCGGCTGTCAACCCGACTAAAAATCGTGCCGGGTTGAAATCGTGTAATGTGAATGGGCCTGCTCTTCTTTGGTCGACTGAAAATATTTTAACGTACGAGTTTTAATCGTACGTGCCAAATAGTATAATGTGAAATAAGGAGCGTTAGGGCGTCCTGAGTTGTGGAGGCGGGAATCTTTTAAAGACACCTCACGCTTGGTTCTATGCGTGAGGTAGTGTTGGACTCTCCCCTGACCACTCTGCGAGCAGAGACAGGGGCATACCAACTAAACCCTCCTCGGTATTCTGTCCTTTTTGTCTGGTGTTTCCTTGTACCCTGCTGTAGGAGAGAGATTCTTCTTTTCAGGGATACAGTGGGTGTTATAGATCTGAAATTGAAAATTAATTAACTTAAGATATTTTAGGTAGGGTATAATATTGTGGATACTTACGAACCTCCCGGGCTGGGAGGCTCAGAGCGGTGCGGTGAGTGGTTCTTCTGCGTCGGTGGTGGTCTATAGCTCATATGATGCTTGGTGGAGCGTCCTCCAATAGACCTAGGAGCTCGTCCGTAAGATCTATGTCTTCTCTTGCTTGACTAAGGATCCTGAGGTTGGGTTGTGTGAATTTTTGCTTCGGTTTACTGGGTATTGTTCTTCGGTTCCTGTTAACTGTCCATTTGATCCTTAGAGTTTCTTTGGCGTGTGTGTTGGTGCTTGTAGAAACGCTGGTGTAGATTTTATAAGAGCGATAAATACAACGAGGGATGGGACACTCCATCAATTTTATACACCATATTTAAGATGTATTTACGTATTTAATCCATTTTTAATGTATTTAATGATTTAAATATATTTAAATCTATTTAAATGCATTGGAATGTATTTAATTGTATTCAAATTTATTTAAGTCATTTAAAAATTTTTAATTCTATTTAACAGTTCCTACATATGGTTGTATTTAAGTATTTAAATATATTTAAAAGTATTTAATTATATTTAAATCTATTTAATCTATTGTCTTATGTATTTAACAGCTTATTCATAATTATTTAGGAGCTGAAACAGGTATCAAATAATCAATAAAGATTTTTATTTACTACAAAGTTATTAATTTTTTAACATAAGCACACTTATTATCTGTATTGCAATGGTTTTTTTACCAGTCACCTTTTCTCCCGCTTCTAGTGACAGTAGAGGCTTTGGGGACTGCCTGAGAATCAGAATCAGATTCAGTGCTAAAATGTAATTCATCACTTGAATCGCAGATTGAGAAATCGCTAAGATCAAGATTTATTTAGCTACCTACATTTAAACATTTTATTGTATTGATCACCGTGTTTATGTTGTATACTTTATTCAGTTTTAAATTGCTACAAAAAGCTTGGTAGAAATTTAGTATCATTTCTTTATTGAATCGTATATTAAATGTAGACGTATATGTAAATAAACGTTGTCGTTTAAAATCAGTAATCAAATTATTGTTTTTAGATCTTGCTAGACGTCTCATATTTCTAAGAGACCTTGTATATTGTGGTTTCTTCCATTTGTTTAGGGAAAGTTTAACGCAGGTAATATCTTTCCCTTCGATAGTCCTGCATTTATGAAAATCTGATCTCGAATCCGACCAATATCATTAATATATTGAAAATATTTTTCCAATGTTGATTGTATATGGGAATTCAATATATTATAAATATTGAATATAAATGTACGACCAATATTATTTTATGTATTCTTTTCCAATATCATTAGAAGATTGAAAATATTTGTCCAATATTCCAATATCGATGTTATATGGAAATTCAAGATATTATAAATGCTGAATATCAATATCTGACCTATATTCTTTAATTATTTAGGTAAAATATTTTCAAAATTTCAAATCCATATATCTTTTTTATATAGGATGAATATGTTCAAACAAGATAATACTTATATTAGTTTCAGATGGAAAATATTTAAAGGTAATTTACTTAATTCACCACTAGTTTTTTTTACAAAATACATGAAAATGCGACAATTTTTTTGGTTTTTTATCATTATCGCACTTCACATATTTCCGAAATAAGTTTTTATATATACCAACATTTTAGAAATTTAATTATCTCTAATAAAAAATAAACGAACATAATCTTACAAAACTAATCACTATGGTAGAGACCAAAGCATTCCACACATAAAGCTACTTATTGGCACCCATTGCACATATAATTACTTCGTTTTTGAAATCCCCGTTTACTGCTGTCTTGATATCTTCTTTTTGTGGTTTTTACCGAAAATTTTTCAAAATTATTTCTTGTTGTTGTTGATTCAGGTCTTTCTATTCGAATAATTTCTGCTAGAAGACTTCGAAACTTAGATGACTTACTGGTTTTGTTCTTAAACATAATATTGTCCTGAATATGGCCCTACATTTTCTCTAATCGTCAGATAAATTGACAAAACCAAAAATTAATGAGAAACATGTTATTAAAACAATTACTGCAGTTTTTAATATCGTTATCATACTATACCATTATTTTCATTTGTAAAATCCTATACATCCAAAAGGAAATTTGGCAAAATTTTCCTAGCGCTCAAAAAATCTGTATACAAACTTGTTGGATATTTTATTGAGATAGGCATATAAAGCTTGTAACAAAATATGAATCTCGAGCTAATCCTAGAACTCATAGAAAAAGTAATTCAAAATGATAAACAAAATTCACAAAATATATTCAATTCGTAAATATAGAAAAATCTGGATACGGCACTAGAAATTTGAAGTTATAGTTATTCCGTATACATACAGATTTGGCCAAATCTTTGCAACAGACAAGAAGCGCAATAAACGATATGCGAGGAATAAGAACGAAATATTTTGGTATACGCCTTTTTAAGTACATTCAAAACACAAAATTTTACAAAATTAATGTCTTTGGAGTATCACTGGCAGAGCTTGGCATGAATAAAAAAATATATATCCGTACGATATACGAGTACTCAAAAAATGTATTTGTAAGTATTTTACTCGTAAGTAATTTTGTAGACAGTTACGGGTAGTAATTGTAAAAGTACGAGTAATTAAAGAGTACGAATACTTTTACAAAATTGGAGGGTTAAAAAAAAATTGAATTGACTCTCAGTACTTACTAAATAATACTTACACATATACATTTTTAGACATGAAACATTGAAAACAAAACTTTGGTCAACCAAACCAAATTTATTTCTAATATAAAAAAATATAAAATTCTCTTTGGAAAACTAAGCATATTAAACTAACAAGCGCAGAACAGAAAATTAAACACAGTTCTTTAAAACTACAAATTTTTCAAAATTGCCATCGGAAAAATTATGTCTCCTTGGACTATTGATTATTGTGGGAAACGAAAAAAGCCTCTCTACAAGTGAAGATGAGGTTAGTGGAGTATTAAATTTCAAAAACATTTTTTCTATTGTCGGGTAATCCGCATATTTAAATTGGTTCACGAATCACAAATATACCTTAAATACTCTAATTCTGCTTCGTTTTTAATTAAATTTGCTTTTTCTGAAAAACTCGATTTATGTTCTGAGGAAAACTTGTTCCGGGAACGTTCTTAGGTGTTTCAGAATCACCAAAATCGAAAAATTTATGTATAAGGAGTCACAAGCAACCTTTTCAGAGGTTTGATTTACATTCTTAACTCAATTAATTTATTTGCTTCGTTTATAAGCCCGTTTTTTCTACTGATGTTAAGTTTGGAGGTACTGGATATATTTTTCTTATAACATTATACCAGCGTAACTTAAATTGAGGGTGTACGAGACAGAAGCTATTAGAGCGCCATGTACTAGTCATGCTTTAACTAAAGGCGATGCTTTAAAATAGATTTTTGATAACTTGTCTAGTTTATTTCTTAGTAAAGATAGAATCAGAAGACCATAAAATGTATTCGTTTAGCCTTGCAAAACATCTAAAGTAGCTACCAACGGTTCCATCACTTGACAGTATAAAAGTTCGTTTTCGAAAAAACAATTTTTTAAATTTAACCGTTAGAATAAATTAATCATTTTGTTTTTGTTTTTTACAATTCAAATGTGTGGCTCCCGGAAAAGTGCGTATGTCCCAGAATTTCTAAAAGAACCTTCGAAGATTTTTGAAAGGCTGCTTTTCTTCCATAATGTATTGTATTTGGCGATGGTTCGAGCGTGTCGCTACTACTCGTAAAATATACTCATGTTCTACGAGTATAACTTTACGAATACATTTAAATTTACTCTTAAGTACGAGTAATAAGTATTTCAAGTACTCGAATACTTTTACTCGTATTTTGGTTACGGATAAAAAAACTACTCGTGACATTTACTCATAAGTATTTTTAATTTTAAATACTTACTACTCGTACTTACGAGTAAATTTAAATGAATTCGTAAAATTATACTCGTAGAACACGAGTACATTTTACGAGTAGTCGCATACTTTTAGTTGTCGGAAATAAATAAGCATCCGTTTGATGTTTACCGCGAAAGTTTGCTTGTGACTCCTTTCATGAATTTTTCGATTTTAATTATTCTGAAACACCTGAGAACAATACCGAAACAAGTTTCCCTCGGAATGAAACGAGTTTTTCAGAAAAAGCTAATTTAATTAAAAACCAAAGCAGAGTATTTAAGGTATATTATTGATTCGCGAACCAATTTAAATATGCTCGAGGATTACCAAACAATAAAAAAATGTTTTTGAAATTTAATACTCCACTAACCTCATCTGTACCCGTAGAGGCTTTTTTCATTGAAACAAGAAGACGTGCTTTGTACGATGGCAATTTTGAAAAACTTGTGGTTTTAAAGAACTGTGTTTAATTTGTTGTTCTTGTTAGTTTAACATGTTTAGATTTTAAGTATTTCCCAAAAGGATTTTATATTTTTTATTTTAGAAATAAACTTAATTTAGTTTGGTTGATCAAAGTTTGTTCTCAATGTTTTTTGCCAAAATGTCTAAAATGTATATAAGTACTATTTAGTACTGAGATAAATAGAGATATTATTTTTTGTTATAATTCAATTCTTTTTTGGGTCCTCCCATTTTCTAAAAGTATTCGCACTCTTTACTCGTACTTTTACAATTACTAACCGTAACCGGCCTCAATAAAATTACTTACGAGTAAAATACTTACAAATACATTTTTTGAGTACTCGTATTCGTAGCTCGTACGGATATATTTTTTTTTATTCGTGCCCAGCTCTGGGTGAACCACACTTTTAAAGACAAACGCATCCCGGCAAATCTCGTAAACAACTGATGTCACAGAACGAAGGACCGTAAATGGCGATGTTTTTAAGACATATAATAACCCGCCTTCAAGGTTCAAATAACGAATAAATAGGGTGGTACCACGTTTATGCCAAAGAACGCTAAAGAGTTAAAAGAAATTTATTCTTAAAATTCACATTTACTAGGTATAGTCTGATTATGAGGAACAGGCATTTTTATCGCTGTCAAACTGACAAAATAGTCATTAAATGACACATTTTATATAGGAGTTAATTTATCCTGAAAAAAGTATATTCGACAAACGATAATAAATGTTAAAAAAATTCATATCTCTGATCGTACAAAAAAACCTATAAAAAATAAGTTGTTTGTAATTAAATTATCTACAACTTTCATTGAACCATTTTCCAAAAAATGGCCCGTGCTTACAAAAAATCTGCTTCGACTACAGTGCTCGTACAAAAATTTTGTAACCTTTTTTGTGTACAATTAAATTCTCTACAACTTTCGCATCTTCACTTTTACCCTTAAGTGATACTTTTTACCAAAAAGACACCCCTCCAGTAACGGGGGCTTGGAGTTATTTCCTTTCTGAAATGAATTTTGACTGGACTACTTCAGCTTCCAAGCCATAAATTCGATCTATCCAGCGTAGTTTTACACGATTCAGCAATTTCTGCACTTCGGCGATTTGTCCAGACTATTTTCGGCGTTTGACAACTTTACAAATTGTTTTTGTAAAAAAATAAAATAAAAGTCTTATTTTGATATAACTAGTTATATTATAAGAAAATTAGTTACATTGAAATAATAATCTAAATTATTAAACAATTACCTAGTTTTACTTTTAAGACTAATAATATAGATAACGACCAATATATATGAATGAAAGTCAAACATACTTAAGAAAATTTAAAAATTATCGATTAATATATACGACCTACTTTTTTTTATTTTTACTTTTATTTTATGTTTTTTTTTATTTTTATATTTTTAGATATTAGGGGCTCATTAAACTTTCCGTACTTAAACTAAAAATTTTTCGTCTAGTTTTGTCCACATTTTTATAAAAACTTACTAAAAGCACAATATACTTAAATCTAGAAACATAGCACTTTTCACAGAAATGCAAAAAATAACTTTATTATGAACGTGATAAAAGCTACAAAACACAATCAGCACGTTCATTTTTTCACTTCATTTCCTGATATTTATAAAAAAAAATTGGACAACAAAAATTAAAAATATTAAATTTTTATCAGGAAATGAAATATATAAATTTAGGTATGTCAAGACGTTTTCACACAACCAGTAACTGTTATTTAAAATAAAATGAATGACAAATTATTTGAAATATATAAGAAAAAATTAAAATTTGGAGGGTATAAACTTGTCGTGACACACCGTCAAATCAGACAGCAATGATTTTTATTTGACTAAACAAAATTTAATAAAATTTATATTTTAAAACTATTAAAATGAATGACAATATTTTTTTTTTAATTATCTGTTTATATTTTGTACTGATCTTTTCCCAAAAAAATTATTTAATTTGATTAGAATATCAACTTTTATTTGATTTTTTTGTTATAAAAATTGAATTATTTTCATATAGTGACCATAGAATTACAGAATTGTCTCGGACAAAATCAATGTTTGGTAATATAGATGAGTTGTCATGTATATATTTCTATTATAAACAGCTAATGTCAGTTTTAAATGAATTGCTATAAAATAAAATATTGTTGAATTGTGATAAAAATTACAAATAAATTTTATAATTCTAGGGTAGATGTTTTTGATTCTTCGATGTTAAATGAATTTATATCTGCTTAAACTATAATCCTAACCTTGCCAAGACCTTTGCTTAATCAAACAAAAACAAAAAAAATAACATCTACACTATCACTAATATATTTAAATAGAACCAAACGTAAATACCATGAATTGCCAAATGCGCACCACCCGACTTGATTGTTTTTTTTTTAATTTTAATCTACATGAAATATTTTATTTAAAAAAAATAGCGTGAACAAAACTTGCGACGTCCGAGGCTTTTGTTATGGAACATTTTCATTCGATGTTGTAGAGCATGCAGACGTTGCCGGTTGCCATCGATGACGGTACCAATGGGGACGTCGGGGATAACACGGCGAAGCCCAGGAACATAAATGTTCGGACTAAGACGGCCCTGTCCGGACGGTCCGCGGCGAATACCTGAAATTTTTTATTTGGATTAGACAAAAATTTTATTTCGATCTACTTTTTAATTATCTCTGCCCAGATTAAGTAAATATTTTATTAACCAAGATCAATAAAGATATTAGCATCATGATTACAAAAAAAAGAAAATATAGCTTTATTATAGGTATATAATAAATAATAGATTTATAATTGTGCGATTTTAACACTAAACCTAGGCTGAAACCACTCTAAGCAACTTAAACCTTGTTTTGTGGTAACCCAGTTGAGTACTTTACAAAATTTATACTTATATTATTTGAGGTAATGAAATTCGAAGTTAAAGTACCACAAATATTGTGGTGATATTTACAAAATCTCAAAATTTTGGGTTGGGTTCTGTCGAAAAATAATAAACATTACAAAAAATTATATAAAAAAAAATATAGAAATTTTGTTTATCCTGTTATATGTCTCTTCTTCTTGTATTTTCTTTTATATACATTTACTTGTAAACCATGATCTGCCTTTCAATTTCTAATCTTCTAAATCAATATCTTCCTACTTCATGTAATTTACTACTTCTTCTGATCTCCTGTTAATTTCAAACCAGTAATAACCTTTCTCTAAATTTCTCTTCTTTTATGAATTACATTTTTACACCTTTTCTGTTAAAGAAATAAAATTCATACTTTAACAGTATTGGTATATAATTTCTATCTCATATTACATACATTAACTATTTAATAAACTCGTTCTTAAAAATCTTAAATTGACAAATCTTAATGTTCTTAAATTTTCAAAAAAATTCACCTTCTGTTAAAATTATGAAAAATATCATTGCCCAAAGTAGGTTTAAGACCATGGCAATGACACTACGTTGAATAAAATCTTTTTTATAGATTAGCGAAAAAACCATCATAAAATGGAGTGCGCATATACAATTATAAAATTAAAATTATTTATATATGCCAAGTGACAGTTGTCCCACGAATACCACATAACAATGTTAAAGATAAAATAATTTAGGATAACCTGAAGGGTGTTAAAACTAAAATTTTACGAAAACAAATGCAAACAAATGAAATCAATCGAAATCCAATGAAAACAAACAAAAACAAATGAAAACAAACGAAACCGAACGAAAGCAAATGAAAATCAACGAAACCAAATGAAAATAAATGAAAATAATTGAAAATAAATGAAAATAAATGAAAATAAATGAAAATAAATGAAAATAAATGAAAATAAATGAAAATAAATGAAAATAAATGAAAACAAATGAAAATAAATGAAAATAATCAGTACAAACAACATTAAAATTATTAACAATAAAAAAGAAATATAAATAATATTATCTTATTCTAATTATGCTAGACTGGGCAACGAACAAACTAGTAAAACATTGATAAAAAATGATATGGATCAATAGTTATTTAATTTTGTTGAGTCCTCGACTTCAAATATTGGAGTTATATTTGATTATTTCCATTGTTAAATTTAAGTTACCTAGTTTTTTTGCATTATTAATTTTTTTACAAACTATAGAATGTGGCACAGAAATGTGGCTCACTCTTACATCTCTTTATTTTTAAATTAATCTTGATTTAATCTGATATGGAAAGAAAGATGGAAATGACCAAATCTAAAGTTTTTCCAAGATTCTGTATTGGAGCAAAGAATTACATTAATTTTAAGATGGAACAAAAAGAAACAGATGAAAAAGATGTATTGTAGAATTTTTTGAAATAGTAAATCAGTTAGAAGTAGGAACAATGAAAACAGAGAAGATGAACAGAAAGTAATAGAAGCAAATGAAATTGATGTAACAAGAAAATACGTTAAAGACAGCGATTAATTAGATCTGGATTTACAGGAAGACCTCATAAAGAATTTTGTACGGTTGAAGTTATGAAGTAACTATTAGGTCATCAACAGGTTCGCTGTAACAAGACCAGATATAAGTTTTGCCATTAGTTATCTTTGACAATTTAATAATTGCTACGAGAAAACTCATTTTTCTGCAACATCAAGAATAGGGCAGAGTCAGTGACGTAGTTGTAAATAGCTGATCGGGAACAAACAAGAGCAGTTTCCGTGTCTTTCTTATCGATTTTTTACAAAAACCTATACGGTAGGCAATATTAATTGACTCTGTTGTGATTGTTTCATTCCGAATAACGTAAATTAAATGCAAAAGTCTGTTAATCATATATGTAATAATTTAAACGGTTAGTTATTACACTGATCAAATATGTGATGTGTCAAATATATGAAATTAGGTTTAGGGTAATCATAAATTCACAGCTCCCCGATCAGCAAATTTGTGACGTCAGCTGACACTGTCCTATTCTTTGGTATTTCAAAAAATACTCGAAATTTGGGAATTGTGTAAAGAGACTTTTTTGCACATTCTGATTGAGGTATCTGCACAATAGACAAGCATTTATTTGCATTTATTTAATGTTTTTTTATTTGAACAGCAATATTATAAACAAATATGCTTTACAAAGAATGATGCATTATGGAAAATATTTTTAAGGCTTTGACTGCCATGTGTACAGACTATCCATAAAACACATACTTATGTAAGTTGTACTTTAATTTAAGTTATCCTTAAAACTGAATTTAACTGTACCATTTTATTAAGTGCTTGGCTTAACAAAGGTTGAGATTATTGTTTGAATGCCACTGTTTTGATGTCTTTTTGGACAGAAATTTAGCTTTCTATCCGTCATGACTGTCATTAGCGTCATTTTTGATTATATTTGATTCACTGTTATTCCGTGTGTACTGTGAAGTTATAATATAGAATCAATATGGAGAAAAAAAGAAAAATAGGAACACCAAAATATACTAACTACCGAGGAAAAATCTTTTGTTACAAATAATATACCTGTTGTATGGCCGTTCTAAATATGCTTCAATTTGACATAACAGGTCCAGCACAGTGTATGAAGTTAACCTAAATCATTTAAAAAATTCCGTTTCATCATATTGGTGAAATAAATCAAGTCTTTCATAATTTTTGTTTAATATTTCAAATATTTCTTAATCATCCTCTATCACATCTAAATCCATTTGGTACTTTGAATACTTTGACAAAATTAAAGGTATTAAAAACACACGTCAAGAAGTACACAATAAACAAATAATGTAATTTTGAGGTCAGATTTCGTACCTTAAATTCATAAGCCGAAGAGATTCTGCGGTTTAGTTTAAGTACAAGTTTAGATACTTAAGTAACACTTTTAGGTTGGTGCAATAAAACAACTGTCACTTAAGACATTAAAGGTACAACTTAGAGTTAAAGGGAAGTCTGTGCACATGGCAGTAAGATAACCGGTGATGTTTTAACCAAATTTATTATCATTATAAACAAGTGAAGAAAGTAGTAATATTACTCAACACATGAAAGAAGGATGTATTACAAATGTTGTGGTCCAAAAGTAGCTAGTATGCAGTTTTTTTTTATAGATTGCTTAGTTTTCAAGTTATTTTAGAAAAATCCCAACTTTAAAAAATCGTTAGTTTTTATCTAAGTTCAAATTCAGTAACTATTTTTCCCAGTTATTTATTACCAAAACAAATTATTTGGCGCAACTCCCAAAACAAAATTTTATTTTAAAAGTCTAAGGTAACTGAACTATTACTATTTCTGTTTAGAATTTCAAATAAAAATAGACCATACTTATCAGTGGTTAAACAGCCCAAAAACGTATTATGTCATTATTACTACTACATAAATTCAAAAATAGAATTGCACTATAATACAAAAATAAAAAATACAGGTCCGTATTCACAAAAAAATAAATAAAGGTAAAGGTAGTCTTGCAAGAATAAGACCCCAGATTCAAAATGTACCTATGGCAGATTTCTTATATACTTATACACTAATAACTAAAACAAATTATTTACTTACCACGACAACATGCTCGCATTTAAGTTGTTCCTCGGCTGCCTCGAGCAACGCGACGAATGCCTCGCGTGACCCTTCTGGCAGCACTTGGGGCGGCAGCGCAACATACAGCGTGCGACCCCTAAGTACTGCGTCCCAGGGTTGGCGGGCGGTGCGGAAAGTTAACCGCAGTGGAGGCGGCGAAGTGCCCCTGGGCTCCCCAGGGGCATCAGGACCACCACAGAGGCCCGGCGCCCAGAGACATGTTGTAGCAATCGGCCTCGGACGCGCTACTGGCGGACCGTTTACAACTCAACAAGGTACCCCTGAAAAATATAATTATTTTATCCGTTTCTCATATTCAAATTTTCTGCTTATTCAAAAAATACGCCTAGGCTAGTAATTAAATGGGATTAGATACCATAACATCGATGGATCCTTTAGAACTCGTATTTATTTCAAGAAATATTATCATTTATTAATTATATAAATATTTAAAACAAAAAATAAAAAGAACAATGTCAAAACTGAAATACAGTACTATTTTTCTTTAAACATATTACAATGGTGAGAGTGGGTGTGCCTCAGGGGACAGTTCTAGGGCGTATACTATTTTCACTCTAACACACATAGATAGCAAAGTAATATCATATGCTGATGACACGGTTGCCATAATTAGTGGATATGATTGGGTAGTTACTAAGGAAAGTGTTCAAGAAGGCACGAATGTCATAAAGATGTGGTTGGATGGGTATCAGATGTCTCCAAATGCAGATAAGACCAATTATATAGCATTTACCATCACAGATATAAACAGACCCAAATTCCACAACATTAATATTAAGGGCATTGGAGGCATAATAGAAGTTGGCCCGGGATTTTCACCAAATATTTTTGTTTTCTTCATTTTGTGAGATCTGACCAAACATCAATATACCTTTATAATATGCTAGACACTTAGCTCAGTCAGTAATTAATCAAACAGTGATGCCGATTTGTGGGGAATTTTCTATTTTGGGTCATCGGTTGACCTTTTCATACCTCCGAATTACGTATTTATTTTTTAAAGTGAGTATTTTCCGCTTTTTGGGCTTGGCTAGTAGCCCTAGTCTACTAGAGTATACTATAAAATCGTAGATATCGCCCGGTGACATTTTCATACCTCCGACATAAGTATTTATTTTTTAAAGGAAACTATAAACATCCAAACTTTAGTTTTTTTTTTAATAATGAAATAATTAAATAAATACGTAATGCGGAGTATAGTCTAGTAGACTAGGGCTACTAATCAAAACTAACTAAAAACAGGAAAATATTCACTACATAGTTTCCTTTAAAAAATAAATAAAGTTATACTAACATGGAAGCACTAGATACGCACATACTCCTTTTATGAGTTAAGGGATATCTTGAGTAAAAATATATTGATTTTGGTATACAAATCCCTAGTGGAATCTCTTTTAAGATATGGAATACTAGTTTGGAGAGCACTATATGAAAATTCATTAAAAACCTTGTTTATAATTCAAAATTATATACAAAAAAGGTAGACAGTATCCAACCAGACTACTTTATGGAAGAGATACATAAAACATAAGATCGCTGTACTTTCATACATTGGTAATATTTATGCATAAAAAAGAACATTTAAAAAATCATATCTTGAATAATACTGTGACTCTTAGAATGTGACAATTGTACAAGAAATCAACTCGTTAAATTTTATTCTAAACGTCATCGCCTTTAGTTATTGAACCTTTAAAGTTAAAGGACGTTCTATCTACCGACCATTAGTATGACAAATAAATTGGTGAAAGTATCTGACTGTAATAAAAATGTACATGCAAGATTTGCTTACCATCTAGCCCCAAAGGTTTACAATTTATTACCTTTGAATATTAGAAATATTAAAAACGACAAAAAATTTTCAATGCAATGTAAGACGTTTATACATGACAACTATATTTCATACATAAAACTAATTGATTAATTTACTTTACCAGGTTATAAGTCATTTTTGCGATAATACGAGTTTCAACCTTATTCCCCCATTGAACAAGGTTGTAAGTCATTTTTGCGACAATATGAGTTATAACCTTGTTCGATGGGGGTGTCGATATAATATAGAAGGAAAAAGAAAAAAAAACAATGATAAATACGTTCTGCACAAAACAAGTGTTAAAATCACTTAGATGCATATTTATAGAAAAGAATATAGGGGTAGTTATCACCAGCAAAGTGATTTTTAAACAGTATAAAATATTTTGCATTAAGTTTATTTAATATTATAATATTAGGTATATTAAGAAACATATATGAATTTATTGTTAATTTTAGTAAGAATTGTCGTTGACGCACAATGAATATTTGATAGAATTAAGTATTTTCATGAAACTGTATATTCAGCAAACGAAGCGTTTCTGGGCATAATAGAGAAAAATACGGGATGTCCCTTAAGCTGGCAGAGAAAAGTCAGCAGAACACAATTATTATTATTTCGTAATTAAGAGTAAATAAAACGCATATTTAATGTAGTAATTAAAAAATTTACACTGGTCCGAATTCGGTGAATAATTACGTAATTAATATAAAAAGAATCAGAAAATTAAACGCAAATTAAATGTAATAAATAAAAATTTAACGCTCCTTTAGAAAAGAAAAAAACTGCGTTCTGCTAGCTTAAGATAAATTTAGCAGAATAATGGTTCAAAAATGGTTGAATAATTACGTAATTAATATAAAAATAATGAATGAAAGAATAGCTTGTTAAAACCACCCTTATTACTAGTTAATAATAATAAGTTTTATTACCTAACAGATAGTTCCACTTTAAAAGCAAAGGAAATAAACATACAAAAACATAACAAATTACAAAACACTAAACACAAGCTTTTATGACAAAATTAACATTATCTGCCAGTGTCAAGTGTTTACATAATTAAATAGTTTTAAGAAGTAAAATTAAAAAGGAACACTTTTAATTAGTGCATTTAATTATCTCATTCTTTTTATATTCTTTCAGTAATTATTCATCGATTTTTGAACCATTGTTGTTCTCCTAACTTCTCCTCTTCCTAACATAGTTTTTTTTTCTTTATTAAAGGAGCGAAAAATTTTTATTTCCTACATTTAATTTGCGTTTAATTATCTCATTCTTTTTGTATTAATTAGGTAATTATTCATCGACTTTTGAACCAGTGTTCTGCTAGCTTTATATTAAGCTATCAGAACGTAGTTTTTTCTTTTCTAAAGGAGCGTTAAAGTTTTATTTACTACATTTAATTTGCGTTTAGTTACTCCATTCTTTTAGTTTAAAAAGAAAAAAACTCTTATAAAACGGTTTTGTTCGTCCGTCTGTCTGTTAAGTCTGATTCAACTCGAGAAAGGTGAGAGATAGAGACAAACGGACAACGGGAATCGATTCAGCAACGTTAAAAAACCCAAAAATGATATTAATCTACCACCTATTTTTACTTTTCGCTACTTATACTATATATACTGTACTATATAGACATTTATTTTCGTAACTTTAAATTTTCGAAAACTCGAAATTACGGCAAAAATATTGCTGTTTTTCACTTATTTATATTTATTACGTAATTGTTCATCGATTTTTGAACCATTCTTCTGCTAAGTTTATTTTAAGCTAGCACAGTGTAATTTTTTTCAATTCCAAAGTAGCGTTAAATTTTGAATTACTACATTAAATTTGTGTTTTATTTACACTTTATTATGAAATAACAATAATCGAGTTCTGCTGACTTTGCTCTGCTAGCTTAAGGGACATAAATACGGGACGGTTTGAAACTTGGGTGACATTTTCAAAAGTAGTCAATATACACCCTGACCAAATTTCATCGCGTCTCGAGTTTTTCAATGCTTTTCCAGAGCATAGAGAGGAAATTTTCCGACGATAACTCCCAGCAAAAACAACCGGGACGCCTCGAGACTTGGGTGATATCTTTTAAAGTGGTCAATACACACACTGGTCAATTTTCAGCGCGTCCTGCATTTTCTAGCGCTTTTCACGTCGGGAATAATTTTTAGGCGAAAAACAGGACGCCTCAAAACTGGCGTGATTGTTTCATTATTGTATAATAATAAAAATGTAAATTATTTTAACTCCCCGCACCGCAATTTTATTTTTAGCACCTCATCTTCTGATTTGGTTATTTTTAAATTATTACCGAGCATATTTGGCGTATCGTGAATTATTGAACTTTCAATATTTACATCTCTACTAGAAACTAAATAGACAATCCCACGCGAAATAAGAGGCAGAAAAACTCTGCATGGTGGAAAACCCCTTAATTTGGTCATTATACAATAATCAAATGATAACCACAGTCTAGAGAAGCGAGACGCGGTGAAAATTGGACAGTGCGCGTATTTTGGCTACTTTTCAAGATGTCACCCAAGTTTCGAGATGTCCCATTGTTTCCACTGAGTTATCGCCGGAAAAGTCCTCTCTGCGCTACAGGAAAGCGTTGAAAGATACGGGATGCGCTGAAAATTGGTCAGGGTGTATATTGGCTACTTTTGAAAATTTCAACCAAATTTCGAGGCGCCCTGTTGTTTGAAAGTCCTCGCTGTGCTTCGGGGAATGCGTTAGAAAACGCAGGACGTGCTGAAAATTAGTATAATGACTACTTTGGAAGATATCACCCAAGTTTCGAGGCGTCCCGTTGTTTTTGATGGGACTTATCGCTGGAAAAAATCCTCTCTACGCTCCGGGAAAGCGTTGAAAAATGCGAGATGAGCTGAAAAATTGTCAGGGTGAATATTGACTACTTTTGAAAATGTCACATAAGTTTGAAACAGTTGTCTTTTTCTCTAGGAGTTATGCCCAGAAACGTCGTTTGCTGAATATATGTTCTCTAAACAGCGTTTATAAATATAATAAAATAAAAAATTAGATATTCTACAGAAAGCAAAATACTATACTTCTGATTGTATCTTGTAATTAGTAGTAAATGAGTAGTGTAACTGTTATTCTGTTATTTGTGCATGAGAAAATGAATGATCTAACCTACAGGTGTACCTGTTTTGTTTATTTTAAGAAGGGTACAGGACATTATAACCCAGAGTGTTTAATAACCAAGGAGGAAGATGTGTAAAGTAAACTAGCACAAAATATTTATTGGGTCCTTAAAACATAAATTTTAGATTAAAGAAATATTCAGCGGAGTTAGGTGTAAGAAAATTTGAAATTATCTTTCTATTAAAAATAGTTGAATCGATTTGAGCACCATTTTTTGGAAAGCCCTGTATACCTAATAAAATACTTTTAAAATTTTACTCTTTATAGGAACCATTAAATCCTATTGTTTTACTAAAATTTGTATTTCAGGTAGTAATAAAACTAGAAAGCTTTATATGACCCTGTACATAAAAAATCCTTAACCATTCTTAATTAAACTACGACTAAATAAAAAATGAAAGTAGTACATAAATAAAATATTGAAGATTCTTGCGATGCTTGTCAGTAGTGGAAAATAACCAGAAATTAATATAGTCAGTCTAATACAACCGACCAGTCATTTAATTGAACGATTACACATACAATCTTGATTACAAAAATCAGCTGGATTACTCCACGATATTTATAATAGCGATTAAATTCTTATAAAAAGATAAAATTATAATAATTGACGCGCAATAGTCTATTTTCGACCTTTAAAAACTTATAACTATAAATACATGCATTAAAACATATTTACAAAAACTCCCAAGGTTAATTTTAGAAATTACTATAGCAAAAAAAATTGGTAGAAAAAGACGATTTTTGGTACTTACGATTTACTACTCATTATGGCAGGCATTGCTTCGTCACTATTACTAGAACTTTCAGTACTTGAATCTAAACGAAAAGCCTCAGAGGCACTAATAAACATAATTAAACACAAAAGATTTCTTCACTACGACTTGCTTATCAATGACGAAATATTTTCTGGTTCATAGATTCTTTCATCACTTTCCAGATAACAAATTTGACAATAATGACAGTGACAGAATATTGCCGTTCGTTTAGATTTTAGCCATATTTTTACGATATCATCATTCTACACTACACATCATAATTTAAATTTAAAACCAAAAAGAATGGGTTCGTTCAGCGGTGCTCAACCACGATCGTTGAAGAACAGCGGAATCAACACGTTTAGTGATTATTCTCAACGGTTGCGCACCGCTGAACGAACCCATTGACTCGTTCATATTAAATTTAATAACAGGATATTTAGTTGTAAAAAGTGAGATTGTCATAAAAAAATGTAAATTTATAATAAACTGTTATTGAATCGCCATCTACAGTCAATAAGAAAGAATAGAGTGTAATAAACTATAGCGAACCTGATATTTCGCACAAGTCTAAAAAGCATTCCTAGATGACATTACAATTTGTAAGGGTTCATATCATGTGAATTCTAAAATTAAATTTGTTTGGGAAACCTGGAAGACCACAATTCCCACACTGAGTGTATTTTGTGTTTATGTGATATAAAAATTCAATATGGTGTACCTAGACGCTTTTTTTCTATTCCAATCTATTGAAAGATCAATGTGTAAACCGTTGTCTGAATAAAGAATTCAGACAACGGTGTAAACCTTATGGGCTACAAAATTAATACATTTTTCGTAATTTTTGACTAAACGAATAGATGGTGAGCGCATATTTGGTGGTGCCAAACGGTTAAATGGCGCGACCTCCACCCACGTGTTAACGAAGAAAACTGTTTGGGCCGTAATTTTTAGAATAAGCTACTTTTGCATAACGAAATTTAAGATGTTTGATGTTAATTAAATAACCAAAACTAATAATTTAATTATCATTACAAAAATGTTTTTTTTGTTTAAAATGTATCAGATAAAAGAAACAATGACGTCGTGTCAGTGAATTGATTTAATTGGTGTTTTATATATTTATGTAAGGTTGGTACACCTCTTACTCTCAGATAGCGCCATGGAGGTAGGGACCTCAGAGTAAATATATATAGAGAGGGCATTCTATCCTTTTTTATTAAGCCAACATCTAGTTAACTTTTGTTGACATCGTCCTCTAGAGATTCCATAAGCGTACTTTCAAGCAGGATAATTTAAAATCATACATTAAATAGTTTACAGTTTGTGAATTGATTTGTATTATTTTTTAGTGTTATAGGTGTTATTCGCATTTACTCCTTACTGTAAACAAGGTTTTAGAAACAATAAAAAATATTATTTATTTGATTCCATTATTAAATACGTACATTTAATATAAATTTACAAGCATTTGCTATGTTTTAATGTTAATATATTTATCAGTATTAAAGAAAATACAACTTTATCGAAATTATATAACTTCTCACGACATATTTAATTCAAATGTGATATATTAATAACATGTAAAATACCCAATTTTAATTTTCTATTTTTTGCTATAATAAATAAAAAGTTATAATTCTTCGCGTCGCCACTGTCTAATACTTCACGTCAATTTTTATTGTTGATTTCGTCCTCTGCACGAGATTTTTCTGCGCGTCTCACGTCCCTCGCCTACAAACTTTGCCGAGAGAGAGGGCTAGATGTTGGCTTAAATTTTGTAAATGACATTAGATATACAGGGCATATCTAGTAGTTCCTTTATCTGAGGTAGGGACGGTTACAGAGAGCAAGAAAGAGACAGACTTATGGGTATTCAATGTAAAGCCGATGTTCCCAACATCTCCACTCGAAAATCACCTTTTGTTTTGATTAGGACTTATAAAAATGCATTAGCGTCTTGGTTCAGAAGCGTAGTAATATTTCGAAATTGAAATATAAAAACCATATTTTAATTTATGTTCATCATTTTTTTTACTTAATTATCAAACTTTCAGTGACTGCATTTTTATAACAGTTCGTTGATATGTGCTTAAAAAAATCGGTTGTGTCGCCCCAAAACTTTCCCGACGAGTATCCAGGAATACTTTTTCAGATATTTAATGTTAAAGTTTCAACTTTGACATTTTTTTATTTTTGACAGGTGACAGCTGGAGAAATAATTTTGACTGTTCTGAATAGAGTTTTTCAAGGGCTTTGAAACGACATATTGCATGTCCAATTCCGTGACAAATTGCATCTGTCATTTTTTGATAGTGATAGATCCGTTAGACAGATCTCGTACAAAAACTAATGGATTCTTCTGACAGATAACCCAAACCCATATACCAAATTTCAGCTCAATCGGATTAATACTTCTTCAGATATTTAATGCTGAAGTTTCAAATTTTGACATTTTTTTATTTTTGACAGGTGACAGTTGGAGAAATAATTTTGACTGTTCTGAATAGAGTTTTTCTAGGGCTTTCAAATGACATATTGCATGTCCAATTCCGTGACATATTACATCTGTCATTATTTGATAGTGGTACTTCCGTTTGACAGATGTCGTACAAAAACTAATGGGTTCTTCCGACGGGTAAGCCAAACCTCTATACCAAATTTCAGCTCAATCGGATTAAACGTGTGGCCTCTATCGTGGAAGAATACACACACACACGACCGACTTCCATCTGAAATAGTCTTAATCATCTCAGGGGACCCGAAAATGGATATTTCCGTTTTTATCTCGATTTTTTTTTTAGCTCGTTCACAATACTTTCCCTTCTAGGAGGTGGGTCGGGAAAGTAAAATGACAAATGCGGATATATTATATAAATTAAATCTGTCAACACCGTTTTCAGAGGTTCGTCTAATGAGTCCTATGTAGTGTAAAAGTTTAGGGTTTATGTTGGATACAACTTCTCTCTCTAACGCTACATCTACCCTACCATATCTCTGACACCCCCACAGTGGGAGTATGTTTGATTGTTGTGTTTATTAGTGAGCACGTGCTCGTGATCTCAAGATAGAATAATGTTTTACAGCGTTGCCAAGCGTTATTCTTAATATTTATTTACAATGTTAGCACGTCGAAAAATAATGACATTACTTAAGAATAACTAAATCGAGAACAGTGATCAAATACGAAAAATAATTAAATGGGCAACTCGCAGGAATAAGCTCAAAGGACTTATAACATCAGAAGAAGCGGCAATATAACGTTTTTGTTTGAATGTTTCACTAAAATTTAGGGTTTTGGAGCGGGGTTTAATCGAATGTTACATGATTTCTTCTAGAAAAAATTATGCATATACCTAAATTTTTTCACTACATTACAACTACACGCATATTTGAACTATATTTACGAGATGGGATCTCGCCTATTCTCAAAAATTGGACGTGGAAATGTCTTCAAATTTTGCTTGCTTTGCTTTTAAATTTAACGTCTCTTTTCTGCTACCAGGGCTAATCTGGACGGGACCTACAGCTTATCGTGGGCTCCGAACCACGGTCCTCAATCACCCTAAACCCAGGACTATGCCTTTGTCAAAAAATTTGAAATTTCGCAATTTTTTTCGAAAATTTAAAAAAGTAAAAACGTCAAAATATTCAAAAATTTCTAAAATATATCAAATATTTCAAAAATCAAAATTATTCAATTAATTGAAAATATTGAAAAAATATTCGAAAATATCAAAAATTGTAAAATTTACAAAATTTGTAAAAAATGTGAAAGAAATTTGTAAAATATGTAAAAATTTGCAGGGAAATAACAAAATATACAAAATTGTTTATTTACCATGGCCACATCACAGCATAGTTTTTACGAATCATTTATATACGACAGCCGCAGTTAAAGCGTTAAATTACATTTTTTAACATTTGACTACAAAATATATAAAACTAAAATAGTTATTTTTGGTACAAGTGAGCAAAGTGCATCATTTAATCACGAACCTGAATATTAAGTGGCCGAGTCGCAAGCGAGGGCCTCAATCAGGCGAGTAGTTATGCACTTATTTGCTCACGTTTCTCAATTTATCAGCGTCGTCAGTTTATTACTGTCTTTCAGCAAATAATAAAAGAAATGTAGTTCATTAGCAGAATTACCAAAATATATAGTACCGTGTATCTAGTAGAATTTGTCCAACTACTAAACCGACCGCTACATTAAAAATTAGAGAAGTGGGAAACGAAAAAATAAATAGAAAATTGAAGAAGTGGGGACATTTAAGCGGCCTGTTTAGTAGTTGGTCAAAGTATAGTAAAGTATACATACTATTTTTTTTTTGAAATCAGTTCAGCGTATGTTCAATAATTGTACAAATTGCAACATAACTATAAATATACAAAAATAGTTAAAATAAACGTTCCATATGTGTAATAATATATTCAATAAGTGTTCTTGATGTGAGTTGGTTATTTGCGTGTATTTATTTACTGTGTAAAATGTATATAAAAAACCGGTAGAGATCCGGACTCTTTAGAGTAGACATTAACGCTTCAAAAATATTTAACCTTCCAAATCCTCAATTAAAATTTTATTTATTTAAATTTCAGGATGTTTTTAATGGCTTAATAAAATTAATTAATCTAAAATTATTACAAGCCAGCATTAATTTTCAAAAAGGATATTTAATTACCCCTCAAACAAAAATACCTTTGTCTTATTATGAAATTAATAATCTTAATAATATTTTATGCATTAAACTCAGAAATCAGCAAATAGTAAAGATAAAAACCTCAATACTAAATGGTGAAATTATTATTATCAAAAAATTCAAAACTGTGAAATGCCAGAAAGTTTATCTAATGCAAAAAATGGTTTTGCACTTTAAATTTTTCAGAACCTAGTATAGTAGAGAAATTTGACGAAAAATATATTCTAAATTTTGAAATAAATAATATAGAATTATTGAATAATACGCCATTATATTTGACACAAATTAGAACAAACCACATGAATCAAGAAGAGAAAAATAAAATTTTAACGGGCTAAAATATATACTAGATTAGGGTATTTTGGGGGCCTGATTTTGCTCCGAGAAAGTAGACATACTGGGCGATTTCAGAAAAAAAGATAGTCTCAATTTGTAAGGTTTAAAATAACCAGTGTATTTATGTAAAAGTATTTAAATTAAATACTTTCAATGTATTTAAATACTTAGTTAAATACATAAGCTTCATTTATATTTACTGTGTATTTAAATTACATTTTTGTCTAACATTTTAAATAATGTAGTTAAAGTTTAAATACATTATTTCTTATAAACTTTCTACTTGGCGGGCCGACGCTCGAAGCGCCACTGTGCCACTCAAATTGACGTACGCCCTTTAGGGTTGGGCCGTTTGAGGTGATTTTTATTTTAAATGTTCGTCATAAAATTTCCCATCGATCCCTCTTTCTCGATTTTTGAATTGGGTCTTCATTTTCGCGGAATTTGACTCCAAAAATGGGTTTGCATGGAAAAAAGTAGGTTTTTCGCACAAAAATGACCCTACGGAATACGAAATAGAGATTTTGCCGAACTTTTTTATGGGGAAATGCTCGTCGTAGAAAACCCTACAAGTCTATCCACTTAGAATTCTGGGAGAAATTTTCCGCTGCCCTTAAGATGGCCACAATCATCCAAAAATTTCAGTAGAACGATTTCTGATACTTTTTGGATGATTGTGGCCATTTTAAAGGTAACGGAAAATTTCTCCCCGATTTCCAAGTGGATAGTCCTGTAGGGTTTTCAGAGACCAGCATTTCCCCATAAAAAAGTCCAGCAAAATCTCAATCCCGTGTTCCGGAAGGTCATTTTTGTGCGAAAAATCTAGTTTTTTTTCCATGCAAACCCATTTTTGGAGTCAAATTCAGCGAAAATGAAGACCCGAAGCAAAAATCGAGAAAGAGGAATCGATAGGGAATTTTATGACGAACATTTAAAAAAAAATCACCCCAAACGGCCCAACCCTAAGGGGCGTACATCAATTTGGGTGGAATAGTGCCCTGTGCGACGGTTATTGTTTAATCCACAAATTGTTTTTCCCACTACCCCTATAGAAAGTACACACTTTCCTCCCTCAAATCAGGAAGGAAACTCATACTTCCCTCCCTAGGGGATTTTATAAATAATAATAATCTATTGTATTCAAATTGTTTCCGTTTCTAAAATATCTTGTATTCGTAGGAATTAAACATGAATGTTACTTAAACGTTTTAAATAAAAATTTCAATTTCAGGATTTTTAGACCCGTTTTTTGACAGGATTCTTAGATACGTTTTTTTGACGTAAGAATTAAATTATCCTATAGTTTGAAATTTAAGTTGCCTTCCAAGTTCCTCTTCTCCTTTTTCTTATGATAATTCTGAGATGTACCTCCCTCAACTGCTCAGAATCTTCCCCTATAATCCTAATGGATGCTGCTCCTCTTTCCGATCACAATTCCATGGAATATACCATTTAGATTTTTCCTATACCCATTTTTTTCTACCAAATTTTTTTTATAAATCGTAACTTTTCCTTTTCTTTTAAATGAAAATTGTATCCTTTTTTGGTTTTATTACTTGAAAATATATAAATTTACATATTTCGGGTTTTTTTTGTATTAAAATACAAAATTTAAACTCTTTGACAAATTGTATATAAAAATTATAACTTTTCTTATTATTTTTCGTCTCTAATCCCGATTTTCTATTATTTTTTTAAAACCGCCTAAAAAAATCATTACTTGATTTTTTAATCTTATCCAACATCTTTTATACTGAATGATTTTATTTTTCATATTTAAATCTTAAATTACTACTTTCCAAATATAATAAAAATTTTATATCTATTAAATTTCATAAGACCTTTCGATATCAAAAATTGTTGATTATACAAGAATTTGAATTTTTACTTACGTACCGAATAATACAAAACTTATTTATAATAATAATACTAATAATAATAAATTAACTTCTATAACTCATTCAAAATGATTTCATTATAATATATTTGTATTTTTGTCTCATTTTGCCTCGATATTTAAGAATAAATACCATGACCTACTCATGTCACAAAATCTTGGTGTACTCATCAATATATAATACCCGGGCGGAGGGAAACGAAATCGCAGATGAACTTGCCAAAAAAACGACAGAAACACCATTTCTGGGGCCTGATCAGTAACAGCACGATACTGGAAGAATTAAAAAAAAAATTAGTCGAAATAAAAGATCCAACCACAAGCGAAAGTTCTTCTGCGAAACGATAACCAGAAGAGGTCCACAGAATGTATCAAGAATATAAACTGAAATAATACACATTTTTATTTTTCCAAAGGCTACATGTTTCTTTGTAGGAGTGAATGAATGAACAAAAAAAAAAGAAAAATGCTACAACAAAAACATTACTTTTAATTTTTATTCAGAAAACTTTCGAGGTCACCAATTATAAAAATTTAATCTATTACTTAACTATAAGAATATCTTAACTCTAAAAAATTTGTCTACATTTAATTAAACTTAAATTTTCAATTTCTTGTGAAGGAAAATAGTTTCCATTACTAATATAATGCAAAAATAAACAAAAAAACATAATTAAGTAATATTAAACTTGTAGTAAATGATGAATTATACATTAAATGATGATCTTTTATAAACCTTACTGTTAATTTAATGAACCATCAGAAATTTTAATTATTCCTGGTTTGAGAATTCCCCATTACCTTTTTGTAAGTAAACTAGTAATAAGCGAATTAAAAACAAGATTTTAAAGAAAAAATAAAATGTTTTTCTAATACTGCTCAATATTTTCAAAAAAATCTCGTGACAAAAATATTTCAGAATGTATTCAGTATTATCCTTTAATTTTAATAATACCTATAACTGTTCTGTAATAAACTTACTTATGGAAAGGAATAAACCAAATAGACGCTGACATTTTTGAATTCTATACAAAAAACTATGTAAAAATCACCTACTCATAAATGTATTATTTAAAGTCTTTTAATACCATTCTCTCTGAATAAGAAAGTTAATAATTATCACACCTTTATCAAATTTCCAATTAAAGAAAACTCATTCCACTTCCTTATTATACACTTCCATGATTTTTTCCATAATTTCCCAGTGCTTTTCCTTGGGTAAATCCTTGACGAATACGTTGTACCAAGCTTCATCATCAGTATCTTCAATGAGAGGTAATTGGACTCCGTAACATTGGAGAGCAAGGGATATACAGGCAATGGCGACGTGACGTGGATTGAAGTCGAGGATACTCGGATCGTGGTGGAAGTCCTGAAGGAAGGAGGCGGCAGCTCGCGCTACTGGTATCGTTTCCCACTGGTCTTTACCTAACCAACTAAAAAAAAATATATATTAAGTTAGAAACTGCTTAGAAATATATTTTTTTATTTAAGAATGCAGAAGTTGTGAAAAAATTTCTAAATTTGTGTTTGTTTCGATTTTTTTTTATGACAAAATTTAAGTTTCCTTTATTCTTTTTCTCCAAATATTTTATTTTTTTGAAACATTATTATTATTATTATTATAAAGACACCCAAAGACTTTTTTTCATAACATAAAAGCGAGTATTGCGTGACTAAGTAACTCTCATTTTTTCCAACTGGACAACAATTAAAATTATTTCTTTATCTATTAAATTTGTTCAAAAAATAATATTGTTATTATGCTATAACCTAAATATTAATAGAAATCAAAAATATTTTCATAAACTTTCCACTGATTTGTATGTGTAATTAGTGTTAGCTAAAATATGATTAATTTATATAATTGGACAATTTAAAGATATATAATCAAGAACACCCTTATTTGGACAAGCAGGTTTATTTTTCATTTTATACTTTTAAACTTACCCTTCCATAGACCGTAGATAATGTAACAAAAACTTATGAGGGTGAGTGGTGCCCACCTCGAATTTCAAAATCCTCATAATTAGTAACTCTGCTTGAACTATGGCATCGCGCATATTCCAATATTCATCTCCGATTTCCAAGGGGCTACTCCCCCTATGCAAAGTGTTGTGGGCTACATTTATTATGTCTCTTATTTTAAGATTATCATCTTTTACTTTTCCAGCTAAGTAGAGAGAAGATGCTGCTATTAACTATAAGAAAAAATAATTATGAAAAAATTTTCAAAATCTTGATAAATACTTATAACATAATTTTACATGTTTTTTTTTATTGAAAATTATTTTTATTTAATATGATTGAACTTTGTAGTTTTTATAAAATTTCTCTCATGCACACAAATCTACATTGTTAATTTGTCTTCCTTCCAACCAACAAGATTTGAAGGTTTCAAAATTACTTTTTACAAATTAACATTAAATCTGTAAAATTCTACCACATTATAAACGAATCTTAAACGAAATCAAAGAAAATCCTGATATCAAGCAAAAGAAAAATTAAAATGACACACTAATACACAAAGTATTGAAAAACCAACAGCTTTGTTCCTACCATATTCTTTTACCTACATTATATTCAAAACTGCCCGATATAGATAATTTATTGAGTATAATCTTAGACGAAGAACCCATTAAGGAATCCATGCAGTTCATGGTTCATGTACAATGGCAGTCCCTTCATTTCATATAAGTGGCACAAGAATATTTTTGAAAGTCATCTGCAGCTCCATAATGAAGTACATTAGAGCTCCGTGAAGTTAGCACCCAAAGTGCCAATTTTTTTTCGGAAATTTCCCATTTGTTAGTGCTTCTTAGTGCTTTAACTATTTTCGTTAGTGCTTTTTCCGTTTTCTGCATATTAAGGATTTTTTAATTTCAAGGTCAGCCATGACAATCTATTATTGTTGTTATTATTGTAGTTATTATTGTTGTTGTTGTTATAAGGGGAAGTGACATCCTATTTTGGACACTCTCAATAGGGTGGCCAGTTTATAAGGGACACTACCTTATACCAGAAACTAAAAAGAAGGAGCAAAAATTTATTGATCTGCTGTAGATTTTATTTTTAAGTGTACAAGGTGAGTCATGTTGCCGTGGCCACTGACCTTTTTTATTTTTAATGAAACATCCTGTATATTTTTCAATTTTTGGATTCTTCTCGTACTTCTGAATGTTTTTCGTATAGTACTTCTCTGCTTCCCTATATTTTTAGTAGATTTGAAAAGAGTTTGGGTGCAAATTTTGAAACAAAATATACTGAATAATCAGGAAAAGTAAAAAGAGTCCAGTACCACAACTTTGGACTTTGTGTGTTTCATTACTCATTGGTTGACCACATTTGAGACATGGATAACCTGATGTATTTTAAAAGAAAAAAGCATTAAGAAAGCAATCTAAAGCACTAACGATGCATCAAGAAACGACTCTAGATTTAAGACAATCCCATATGATTATGATTTGAGGGCTGACCTTGAAAATTAAAAGATTAAAAGTTAAATATCTGGAAAAGAAAAGAATCGTGATTGTAACTTTTTGAAGCACTAAGAAGCACTAAAAACTGATACAAAAATTGAGTCAATAGGAAAATGTTTTGGGGATGACGTTGAAGTGAAAATCTAAAATATCTAAAAAATAGGCAAGCACTTTCGAAACTATTTGAAGCACCAAGAAGCACTAACGAAGCACTAAATGAAAGTACCAAATTTCGTTCATTTTGGTAGATTTTTAGGTATGACCTTGAAACTAAAAAATCCTCAATATGCAGAAAACGGAAAAAGCACTAACGAAAATAGTTAAAGCACTAAGAAGCACTAACAAACGGGAAATTTCTGGAAAAAAAAATTGACACTTTGGGGGCTGTACATTAGGGCATAAATTCATTACTATATTGGCACAATACTTGAATAATATCTATAGATGTAAATTAATGTATTGTAATGAAATACTCTGTATGAGTTTGTTGTTGAAGATTTGATATAATTTTTGAAATTTAAAAGAAAATTTTAGTTAAGGAATAAGTAAACAATAAGAAATAGATAAAAGTGATTAATTAAAGTGTATTAATAAAAGCGATTAACAATCGAGATAATTTAACGCGTGAGCAAAGCGAACGCGTTAATGTTCGAGATTGTTAATCGCCATTTTAATTCACGAATTCGTTACAGAACTTTTCCGTCGACCGTACTTTTCAAAAATAAAGATATCTTATTTAAAACATATATAGAATTTTACGAAATTATAACAATAAAATAAATATTGACATACAATGACAGATAGTACTAAAGCCGGAGTCTCATGCGTCCGTTTTCCGTCGATCCGATATAAACTGAATTTCGGATAGAAATAAAATCCAAGTCTCATTTATCCGAAAATCGCATCCGAAAAAGGACCCATTATGACAATTGACAGTTGTATTTGAGGTTATGATACACAATACACTGATTAATTTATTTATTTGGTTGTATTTTATTCACGTTTTTCGATGTTTAAACAAATACCTTGCCCAAAATCTTTTTGATTTTTTTCTGTTTTAAAAGTGAGGTTAAAAAAGATCCGAAAACGGAAAAAGTTAAAATTAGTTTAACTATGTCCGACGTCGGAAAAAAGTTAAAAATATTCGGGTAAAAAAGGCGGGAAATTTTTCAACCAATAGCAGCTCCGTCGTACCAACGGACGGTCGGAAAACGGACGCATTACACAGCTACTTGATTTCAAATGTCACTGCCAATATCAACGATTTATTTTGGGAAAAAAACAGATGAAAAAAAAGGATTGCCATAAAATTTAAAAAAAAATTGTATTGATAAATGTTTATGGAAGGAGATAATTTACTAGAATTATATACCAGTTAAAAATATTTACATGTTTTAAGTCATATAAAAAAAATTAAAAATCCAAAAGATATTTTTCAAATAAGGGACATACAGCCAGTTGCAGTGTTGTTAGGTATTTAAATACATGTATTTAAATTTGTATTTTAAATACTTTCAATGTATTTATATAAATACATAGTTAAATACATAAGTTTCATTTGTATTTACTGTGTATTTAAAACATTTTTGTGTAGTATTTTAAATACTACAGCCAAAGTTTAAATACAATATTTCTCGAAAAGTTTGAGTTCGTTCTTACCTGGAAACATAAATTCTCCTAATTTCGGATTATCCCTTCATGCAACATTTATATTTTACGGACCGGCGGTTAATGTTTATTCCACAAATTGTTTATTACCCTGTTACCTGTGTCTCTAATCTATATGATCTATTATTTCATAGAATTCCTAAATAGTAAATGATTTTTCTGGATTTCTCACTGGCCATGATCTCGAAATGAAAATTTTGAGAATTTGTTACTTTTTAAGAAGTAATGTAGATATATAGCATATTATGTGAATTAAATATACTTATTTATGTATGTAAACATATTTTTACTTATTTTTTTTGTAAGTAAATAAATTGTACCTAATTAATTTGTAAAATTACGAAGTAATCGAGCGGTGGATTTGCTTAATAGTCTGAAACAATACACACGGAAGAAATATTTGTATTTGTATTCAAATACATTGTTAAATGAAGTATTTAAAATACAAGGTAAATATATTTTTCAAAAAGTATTTGTATTTAAATACATTTTTAAAAGTATTTTTAACAACACTGCCGTTCAGTATAGGAGCAATGTAAATGGAGAAAAAAAATTAGACATTTAAAAAAAAATTAAAAGAAAAAAACACAGGTTAAAAAAATCAATTTGAATAGAAGTGATCAAAAGAAAATGGAAGAATAGACAGAACATATAAAATTTGTTATTGATTATGATTTTTTATGTTTATTATTTTTTTAATATTTTCTAGAAACCAACCCTAATAAGAGATTCAGTAAATCATTACAGTATAGTGCGATAAAATCCAATATCTTCTTTTTTTTAAACCTGTGTAAAATTGTTTAAAAACTAATACATAACTGACCGCTATCGACATCAACTATTGTAAACCTTCAAAACGGGGAATTTCACATATACCAGCATCTACGCTACAAAACAAACCATCTCCAAATGTATCGCCACTCTTTCAATAGAATGAAAAATATCCTTGTCAGGGTTAATTTGACTGGACTTTTTGGATCGGAAATGGAGCGCCAACTAATTTACTTCTACCTCTAGCGGTCAGTGTGTGAGATTTTCAATAGACATGACCTGCGTAACAGCAGTTGAATTTATCTTTATTTATTGGCGCCAATATTTCTCGATTTTATTGCAAAAAGAATTCAAATTTACGGCAAGTATCAGATGCAATCAGGATACAAATTGATAAGTACGTTTTTCAAGAAGGGCATGACACTATTTTACTTCCATAAATATTTTACACTTTTAAATTCAAGCGTAGTAATCAATCGATGTTCAAGATTAAAAATTATGTTTTAGGAGTTACTAAAAGAGAAATAAAATATATCATTCTTAAGTATTGAATTGTAACTAAACAGTTATATTTTTAACCTTTTTTATATACGATACTTTTTAAAACGTCCATGATAAACGAAAAAAGACAGTGTCGCCATCTATATAATCGCGAGAGACGCCCTCTTAAGTTGAAAAAATTCGATTTTCAATTGTCCATAACTTCAAAACTATTTATTTCATAATAAAGGTGTAATATGTTTATAATAAAAAAATGTACCTCTGATCTAGCACGGCGTTTTTGAACACACTGTACAATTGCAACTAATTTTAAAACATGAGCCTTAAGATTAAGTTACTGTTAAACATGAAAAAATGTAATATGTCTAAATAATGCCACGTTAGCGCGACCGGAATTAGCAAAAGGTCTTGGGGTCCACTTTGATTCAAAAGTAACGTTTATACTTCACATTAAAAAAAACAATGGCTTCGGCGCATCGCGTATTCAGCTTTATTGTGAGGAATATGAGATTATGCCTTTTACGTTGAAATTCCAACCTACTGTATATTCATATACAATAAATAATTGCATTCTTCAAAGACCGAATACTCTTGATAAACCTTGGTGTAACATTTGACTCTACATTATCATTTAGTAGTCACATAAACACAATAGTTGCAGCATCATTTAAAGTGTATGGATTCATTATTCGCATTATAAGCTTGAGAATGGGTCCATAGAGTCGAGTTCACTATATCTAATACACATTAGTCATATAGAAAGAGTCCAGCGACGACTTTTAAAGTTCTGGAGTTTCCAGGAGAATGACGTCTATCCACCTATAGGGACACCCCATCAGGATTTACTTAACAGGCATAAACTTTGGAACCTTGATGTAAGGCGGAAATATTACTCAGTTGTTTTGCATTATAAAACTATTAGTTATAAAATAGATTTTCAATTTTTGCTGCACTATCTACATTTTAATTTACCTCGAACTGTCTCTAGAAATTGCTGTACCTGGCCACTCCCAGAACAAACATTTCACCTGTGTACACCATGGGGCCAGCTTGATTTGTTTAACTGCAGTATTAAATCTTATTACCTTAAATAGTTTTTGTTGTTATATTTATTATTATTTTTTTTGCGTATATTGCGTTAATGTCTGTTAGATTACATTTTTGTTAGTTATTTTTTTTTATAATTCATGTATTAGGGCTCTTTCAGGGTTGTTACGGACGGAAAAAAAACGGACGTTTTTTCCGTGTCTTTGTTATATTCACACTTGACGATTTTTTCCCGTGAACCGTCAGTAGCCTGTCTATTTATAGTAGGATCTGCAGCTATTTTGGTCAGTTGATTTTCAACATGTATCGGAAACAAGAAAATCGCATTTCATTTCAATGCAAACCACGCATTTTTAGTACCATTCCTATCCTTATAAACTTCTAGCAACTTATAACATAATATAGGTCTAGCTTTGACTAGGTAAATAATTATTTCTGTGCCGATATCATTGGTCATATTGAAGTTAAATATAATACAATATACAACAAGAGCATAGAATAACGGACGGCAGACGATTAAAAACCGTCATTTGTGAAACTTGCATTACATAACGTAGGCCACTGATAAGACGGCGCCAGCTCCCGGTGCCGCAAGATTTCAGTCGTTAAGACGGTTGTTTTAAATCGTTAAAAACCGTCTCCGCCCAGTGTGAAAGCTTCCATTACTTTTTTTAGTTTACTAACAACGGATCAGGAAAAAAACGTCTGTTTTTTCCGTCCGGAGCAAACCGTCGTGCCTGAATGAGCACTTACACTGTAATTGGATTTTGAGCTGTATAGTATAGTACCAAATAAAATAAATAAGTAGATAAAAATTTTAATTGCTCTGTTGCATCTATTAAGCGAATGTATTGGTTCAGTTGAAGTAGGATGTAATGCGTGCAACCTCTTTTGTTTTTCTTTCTTGTAAAGTTTTTTGTCTTTTTTTTTAAGTCGCATCCATTACTCGTCTATTTCTTCTTTATGTTTTTTTCTCTTTTTTATCTGTGGTATAAAGCTATATGTACGCCTTAATTTGTGTATCTCGTTACAATTATTGTATTACCTTATCCTTTAACTGGGGGAAACCCTGTTAGATATTGTATTGGTAAATAAATAAATAATGCCTTTAAGCATTTAGAAAATAATGGACTTTATCGCACTTATCGATTACCCTGTATATTGTAATAAAAACATTATATCTGCTACTTTTCTGTATATTTCAAGACATAACTATTTTAATTAACTATTTTATCATGTAAATTATCATTATTTTATAAAAATTAAAATATAAATAAGGACACATTTTTGAAAAACTTTTGATTAAATTATACAAAACAAAATATTTATCACTGAAAACATGCCAATATAAATGTAATTATTAAGTAAAATAAATAATAACTGATCCAGACATTTTCTTCAATTTTACAAAAATGCAATGTTTAAAACGCAATAAAACCATTAATCATTATATCATGAAAACCAGACATGTATCACTCATGCACAAAAATACATCGTAAATAAAAATAAAAATTATATAATTAAGTATTTATACTTTATCTTAATGAGATTTTTTAATTTTTATATGTAAACAATAATGGAAAAAATACAACATACTATCTTGACTCGTTTTATTAATTAAGTAATGTTTTTGTTTTTTTTATTTCAAGGAAGAGATAGTTTAATCAATATTCTTCTCAAAGTAGGTTGTAAAAATATAATTGAGTTCCTGTTTTGATGATCCAATTTCAATTCAAATATTATTAAAAATAAAAAAACTAACTTTTTAGATAGTTAATTAAAATAAAAAATCTGATGTGGCCAGCACATGACCTCTCGCCATTTTTGAATCAAAAATTTACAGGTTGACACAAAAAAGTATGAAAAAAAATTATATTTTTGTAAATCTGGCAACAATGGCAAAAGTTTCGAAAATTTTAATGAGATGAAAATAAACTATAGGGTGTACAAAATATATGTGTAAAACTTAATTGCCGTTTTGTATAATAATGGCGTCATCACCCATAGCAACTGCCACTTCCTGTTGTGCGATTGGCACCAAAATCTAATCAGATCTAAGTTAGGGTATCAGAATCCTGTATGCAAAATTTCAATTTTTTTTATTCAGTAGTTTTTGAGTTATCGTTACTACAACATCCATCCAAACACACACACACACACACACACTAACACACTAACACACACACACACACACTAACACACACACACACAGACATCATCGCGAAAATATTAAAATCGTATTCTAGGGACCCTAAAACGTGTTTATTCATTGAAAACTCACTACCCATTTTTTAGCATGATTCCTATACCTCTCTTATCTGAAGGGCGAGAGGTAAAAAGAAAAATTAGATGAATAATAAAATATTTTTCAAAAACAAGCATAGTTAAAATAAAATAAATATCATAAATATTTACTAAAAAAAAAACTAATTGATAAGAGTATGTCCTTTTATCTTATTTATTTATAAATAGATTTTGCTGAAATTTGGTTCATAAATAGTGTATACTAAATATAATAAAATTCATTCTATCAAATCTTAATGCTTTTCCATTAATATTTTACTTTATTTTTACACTTTTTACGATCATGCTGTATTCGTTTTGCTTGTTCTCAATTTTACATCAATCCAACTAAAGCTTAACTTAATCTCAAATTAAAACTACAACCTTAACTTATATAGGTTGCACCTACATTATTTTCTGATTTGATAGGAGTGGTTTTCGGCTTAGAGATTGACATTTGTCATTGGTGTATATATCAAAATTTGACTAATTTCATGCATAGATTTGTATGTCATAGAATGGATTTCCACTTTCTGTAATTTAAATATTTTTCTGACTTCTATTGAGTTTTCCCATTGTCTTAATAATTTGCCTAGTTGTAAATTGTGATAACTTGCAAATTAGGTAAACTATATATGCCCACTTTTGCAAAGAAGCATTTATTTGTTATTTAAATTACTATTCCTTAAAAATTTACAACACTCAACGTTATATTTCCTAATGTGGGAGTTTGAAGGTAGTATAATATCATTTCCTATTGAAATATATTAGAAATAGAAACAAGACAAGTATGACTTCTTTGGTGAACACCTGCTGGTAGAATTGATGCATTTTTTGTTCTATTAGTCTTCAAGAATTTCACATTAAACAAAAGCTAATTTTTTCTACAAATCTTACATCTGGATATATCATGTGAAAGTTAATGTTTCTATTAATTTTGAGCTAATTGTGACAGGTTAAAAAATTCTCGTTCTATATGTACTTCTTGTGCATACATTTGTTATTGTTATGAATAATTGGATTTTAAGGGAAAAGCCTCATTGTAATAGCTATTTGTGTATTAAGAGCGGAAAGTGATACTTTGCCGCTTGAGGCAGAGAGTTGCCGCGCGACGCGTAGCGGAGCGCGGGCAATCTGCCGAAAGCGGCAAAGCACTTTCTGCTCGAATTGCACACAAGATTTTTTCTACGATCACATTATTTTTAGTCAAATAATTAAAAAAAAACACATTAAAAAATATATTGCTTTTCATATTTATCTCTGGATTTAGTCGGCAGAAGATTCAGAGAAATATTTTTAGCAAAATCTGCTACATCTGGAGGTGTGCTTGAAAATTCACATTCATTATCACTCTCCATTTTTCAAATAGCTTTTTCATAAACTAAAAATGAAATAATGACGTTTCATTAATTTCATAGTCTACTATTTGCACAAAATAGTAAGTAGGTACTTGAATATGCAATCACTATTGCATATAGGTGTACCTAGGTGTATCTAGGTGTACCTTCTGACTGTTATATTTTTACTAGATAAATTTTATAAAATAAAGTTTAATTTCGTTCGAAATATCTTCAAATATAAATATTTCAACTAAAATATTCAGACTGCCCTACATTTTGGTTTAATATACCTATTATTTACTACCTTTCTTTAGTTTATTGTAAATGAAAACAGGCGAGCGGAAAAGTACGCGCTAGAGCGACAATAATGTCAAATTATTACAGATCACGGAAAACGTCAACTTTACGGTTAGATTTGAGTGTGCAAAAGCCTACTTTGGGTAGTGATCGTAGGAAAAGTAATTTTTTAGTTTTTAGAAGGTAGTTGAAACGTCAATTTATAAAAAAAAGATTATATAAGACTGATCTACAACCCAGTATCACTTAGTATATATTATTATTTTCAAGTTTCAAGCTCACTTAAATCAATTAATTTTTTACCGAATTAGCTTACAGAGTTTTACATGGTTTGTAATTAATTCAATAGCAAAAAAATGTAATAAATATTTTACAATACTTACAAAACAATCATAGTTCGAAGGATCCACTTCTCTAAAAAACCTGTGCATTATAACCGAAGCTGTAGCCAAAGTTAGTGGTTGACCGTTTAATTTGACTCCACATTCGAATATAAACCTAGCTGGGGTAAAACCATTGTTAAAATCTAAAGATTTGTAATCAAGAGGGACATTTTTTCGGGTCTTCTCTCTTTGGAGCTCCATGACATCAATAACGTCTATCATTTTAAAAGCTGAAAAGTAAGGTTATAAATATTTATATAAAAAATAAATAAGTGGTAAATAGTTTTATAACATTCATAATGATATCTACTAACCCAGAATATAAAACTTAATGAACAGGAAACTAAATAAATTGGAGATATAACGATTCAATTAACTTTAAAACGTGAACTTTGCGAAAGCAATGGTGATTATATATATATTTATATATGAAAGCAAACCAAGCACCATGCGATTAAAGAAAAAGTGGGGCTATAGTAACATAAATATAATTTATATGTTGGGTTGGTTGGATAGAAAACTTAAAAATTTGACCTCAAACCCAAACAACGATAGTCAAGAGATCATTTTTTTTCTACAGAGTTGCCATTGTTGCCAAGATTAAAAACAAGCCATCCAACCGCCAAACCGGTTATCTTCATATCTTCTTATATAATGTAAAAAATATTGTTACTATATACAGTTAAAATATTTTACAAAAAAATAACTCTTTAATTATAAGCAAAGTTAAATAGTTTTTATGATTTAAGTGAAAACACATCGACACCTAAACTGCTTGGCAACACTGTAATTCCTTCGTATTCAAAGCGATGCAGCTATACAGTAGGGCCAATACTGTGATTTTGATTTTACAGCAAATAGGCGAATTTTGGAAAAAAACACTTGGGCATAAAATGGGGTATTTTAAAGCATATACTTTTTACCTGTCTTATCAAATATTACTTACTCTGTATTAGTGTTAAAATCTCTAAATTATTAATTTCTTTTAATATACATATTGGCTAAATAATATAATAATAATATTCTTTGCTTTGGGTCATTGGGTGAGAAACGGCAAATACAAAATACAAATAGGATCATTTATTGATTTATATCGTTGAGTTGCATCGTGCGAAGCGGTACTTTTCATAGAAAACGAAATAATATCGCATGTCAGAGAAAGTGTATAGAAGTGAGGTAATAGGTAATCCATTTATACGGTTTTCGATTGACGTCACCGGTGGCTTAATTATTTACAGATGTTTCCTTGGGTGGGTTCGGTTATTACATCTAGAGTAAAATGTTTTAGATGCTAGTCACGTGACATAGGATATTTTCCTAATGCCGTCAAGGTGAATTCAAACCTCAAATCGTAATGTCATTGATTAATATTTAAAATATTTGGTGTTTTTTGCAATTTTTTATTAAAAAATATAGTTTACATGATTCTTGTGCCAAAGCCTATGACCGACAACGCCGCTGCTCACTTTCTACTTCATTAGTACGTGTTTTCTTGGCCTTCTTCATTTTTGGTTCCAATATATTTGTTAAATAATTCTTGAGCAAATAATGGATCCAGTGGTAACACAAAATAAATTACGTTTAAAAAAATAGCAATTTACAAGAATAATAAGAAAACAAACTTATCGTTTTATGCTCTCTCATATTCCTCAAGTCGTTGTCTGAATAAAGAACAACGCTCAAGTTTTACTAAAATGTTGTACGAAACGTTTTCCTCCGGGTAAAACAAAGGTATTTTTGTATATAACGTAGTCTTTATTGCAAATAATTATTTATTTCAATGCGAAAAACTTGTACAAAATAAATTTAAACGTAACCGGTAACCGCAAACGTCGCGAAGACACAGGCAATTCCTCGCTGGTAAACTTCGGAAGTAATGGATGTCCTCAAAGTCTTCAGAAATACTACCGAACTCTACCGATTCACATCTGTTGTAATAAAACAATATTAGCATTTTGATTACGGATACGAATAGGTTTTTTGTGATTTTGACGAGAACGATCTAATAACCGAACCCACCCCTTTTATTGTCAAAAGTCAATATGTGACTAACTTTATGTTGATGTGTCCAATATGTCAAAATTAGTGACGTAAATTAGATACGAACGTAGTCACTCAATTTAAGTAGTATTTTGAAATAATGCTAAATTGTAATTAACGTTAATTTAGTGTATTATTTTTAATATCAAACCGCTTAAACAATGGGTGTACCAGCATTTTTTCGTTGGTTGAGTAGAAAATATCCATCTGTGATTGTGGAATGTGTGGAACAAAAGGTAAGGTTAGGTGGAATATAATCTTGTATTCTAACTTTGTTCTTTAATTTTAGCCGGTAGATGTTAATGGTGTACGTATTCCAGTAAATTCAGCAGAGCCTAATCCAAATGGCATAGAATTTGATAATTTATACCTGGATATGAATGGCATAATTCATCCATGTACTCATCCAGAAAACAAACCAGCTCCTAAAAATGAAGACGAGATGATGATCGCTATATTTGAATGTATAGATAGATTAATCAGAATTGTAAGACCAAGGAAAGTGTTATACATGGCTATTGATGGAGTAGCACCAAGAGCAAAAATGAATCAACAAAGATCAAGACGTTTTAGAGCTTCGAAGGAAACAACAGAGAAGATACAAGAGATTAAGAGAATTCGAGCTGAGTTACTTCTTAAAGGAGCTGTTTTACCACCTGAAAAACCAAAGGAAGAACATTTTGATTCAAACTGCATAACTCCAGGTACTCCATTTATGGCGAGATTATCTGATTGCCTACATTATTATATCCACGAAAGATTAAATAATGATCCTGGATGGCAAGGGATTAAGGTTATATTATCTGACGCTAATGTTCCCGGAGAAGGAGAACATAAAATCATGGATTACATCAGAAAGCAAAGGGCTCAACCGGATCATGATCCCAATACTCAACATGTATTGTGTGGAGCTGATGCTGATCTTATTATGTTAGGTTTAGCCACACATGAACCTAATTTTACCATTATCAGGGAGGAATTCAAGCCTAATCAGCCTAGACCATGTGAAATTTGCGGACAAATTGGTAAAAACATTAAAACTAATATCCTAAGACTTTTATTGTTATTTATTATTTTTAGGCCATGAAATGAAAGATTGTGCTGGTGGATGTAGATCAGAACATGACAAACCAGCAGATGTAGCTCTAGGATCTGAAGTCGAGTTTATTTTTGTGAGATTGAATGTGTTAAAAGAATATTTGGAGAGAGAGCTTCAAATGCCTAATTTACCATTTAAATATGAATTCGATAGGGTTATAGACGATTGGGTTTTCATGTGCTTCTTCGTTGGTAATGATTTTTTGCCTCATTTGCCCAGTTTGGAAATAAGAGAGGGTGCAATTGATAGATTAGTTGGACTTTATAAAAATTGTGTTTATAAAACTGGGGTAAGTTTTATTTTATATGTTTATTATGATAATTAATATTTCATTACTATTTGGCTAATATAAGTTGAGCTATGAGTTAAGCAGTTAATCGGCTGATACTGATAGTTTAGTTGCCGAATCCAATATATTACCAGTATCGGTATTACATTTTTAAAAGGTCTGTAACTAAGCAATATCCATATCGGATGCATCTGAGATGTTGTGAATTTTTTATCACGTGATAGAGGATTAGATTTAGATGTAGATGTAATACACAAACGTTTTGGAGGCATTGGTCACATGGTAAAAATGACAATGACAAGTTTGAAGTTTGTTTGCGTTTTTAATTCATTACGCTGTGATTTTAATGGTTTAAATTTACGTATTTTTCTGTTAAAGTTATTTATAACATATTTTTTGGCTACATATAATTTTTTTATACAAAAACAGTCTTTTTCAAGATTTTATGCACCAACAAGTGTAATGTTCTTCGTGGCTATGGAAGAAGTTGCAGTAGTTATGGCAATGGCAACATTTTCATTTGCTGCCAGACAATTTTTGAAACACTACTACTAATTTATTTTTTAAATGAAAAGTTTGACAATCCCCACAACATCCCATTCACATCTCATTTCAAATCGGGATGTAAAAAATGTAATCTGGACAGCTACATGTTGGATATACAAACGCAGATGTAGATGTAGTGGATGTGTCCAATGTGGATAAACAAACGCTCCAGATGCGAAAAATGCATCGGATGTGGATATTCAAACATAGCATTGGTCTTGGAAGGAATTTAGTGTTAGTGTTCTCCTACAGAACGCAATACATTCTACGCTAGCTTTGTGTGTCGGGCCTGATAAGACCGACTGTATTCAGAGGAGTCTATTGCGCTGTACACGCCTTGTTTTCATATAGTTTGTAATATAGTGGCTGTATGGTTTTTGTATTTTTACAAAATTGTAATCTCAAAATCTACAAAAAATCTAATACTTACTGCTGAATAGGACGAGCATTTATCTGAACATGTTCTCTTTAATGTCATTCAAGATGGAATAAATCGCTCACGGGTAAATCTAAAATAGCTTTTATACTTCTCTTCTTCGTCAAGCAAATGCCTGTTAATCAATATATTAAAAATGTCCTCTTCTTGTCATTTTAAATCCACATTGCTGATAATTTTTCTGTTTACGTAACTTTGCATTATTCTTACTTCTTCATTCTTCACTGCCAAATTTTTTTTAGCTGTTTTTGGCCTTAAATAGTTCATCTTCATAAACAAATTAAATAGTACTGTGAAATATAACGTTTTCTAGGAAAATAGAAATGCTCAACTTGACGTAAAATTCCCTATTCAATTCACGCTGCGTACTAGACACGCTGGCTAGGAAAAAACGCTTTAACCTCGGCCGCCCGAGTGATTACCCGTTTTACAAAATGCATTATTTGATATTTCATCTAATTGGTAATAAATTTAAAATTAATAAAAACAATAAGTTCGAAATAATTTCGTTATTTTAATAAAACAGAATGTTTGTACTTACAAATAGTTCATCTTAAATATGCCGATATAAATTGATAATTTTTGCCGATACCGATTATCCAATATGCCAATAAGATACCGATACATATCGGTATCGGCCGATCACTACATTTAACCAGGTTATTCAAACTGTTCGCATCGTAAGAATTTAGTGGGGTGTTGTCAACATGAATTCCAAAGTGAAAAATAAAACATGGGTTCACAAGCTCTCCTCTCTGTAAAGTCATTGTGGCAAAATCTTTTACCACAAGAACTAAAAGGAATAAATTCTAACTAATTATTTATAACCCATTTTAAAAAATGGATTTCTTCTAGCATACCTAGACCAGAGTTAAATAAATTTATCAATCAACCTAATCTAAGAGTTTTGGTAAAAAAAAAATCTAATTTTATACTCCTTATAGTATATTATCTTATCTTATTTTATTTTGTTTTATGTCATGTATTTTATTATTTATTTTTTGGTTTTAATTTTTCTAAGGAATATTGTTTTTACCACACACAGACTTGCTCTTCTGTGGAATTACCATATTTATTTTTCTATTTCTGTTACTATATTGTTTTTTCATAAATTTTTGATAAATAAATATTATATTGCGGTTCAATTTATTTTGGCCAAACAGTAAAAATTTGGACCCATGTATAATTGGACATTTAAAATTTTTTAGGGATATTTAACAGATAGTGGGGACGTAAATCTGGAAAGGGTGCAAATGATAATGTTGGAATTGGGTAAAGCTGAGGATGAAATATTTAAAACGAGACAACAGAAAGAAATACAATTTAAAGCGAGAGAAAAGGCAAAAAAGAGGAGATCTGATGGTTATAATCAGCACAAACCTAACTGGAATTTGGTGAAAGATACCCAGTTTGCACCTACAGTAAGTATATGGCTTTTAAATTTAATAATACCTAAAGAGTATCATAAGAAACTTAAGAAATAGATCTTTTGTTAAGCTTTTTGAAACATTTATTCATCTATTCAACATGGAGAGTAGATCCATAATGACTGCAATTTGTACATGTTCATCTTTATTTAGAAATGTCAATTCCATATTAAATAATAGGATTTTTAACTTTTGTTGACAAATAATCTTTGGTTAAATTCACAATTCGGCTTTTTAAGATCTAAATCAACAATGACTAACTAAACTTTTAACTGAAATACTAGTATATATTCAGTAATTTGATATTTTATCATGCCTGTGTCATAAATTCAATTTATATGACATTCAAGCAAACTTGCATCTGATAATTCAAAATATCTGGAAAATAGACAACAGATTGTTGAATTCAGTGAGGTGACTTTATTGACCTATACTTTAACATCGCGTCTCCCAAGGCAGCAACATTGATACTATTCCATGCTGTGATAACTCGAGCTTATTTTTATATAAGGAACTAAAGCACAAAGTCGTCAGGTACCACAGAATTTAATGAAAATATAACAGGAGGCAACTAGTTTCGGTCACTGACCATCATCAGGTCATTATTAAGTACTTTCGGAAGTAACAAAACATTATTAAGAAAAATGTTTTATTCTCATAGATAACATTTTTTAATAAATTTTCACCATCTGTCCAAAACCTTCGATTTACCAAGTTCAAAAATAATTGTAAATAGATGTTAATTTAATTGTATCTCTACTCCATTACCAACCATTTGTGCTGTCCAATGGCTGCACTTAAAGTAAACAGAATTTTATAATTTTTGTAACTAGAAATTATAACTGAACGAATATGTGTAAAACAATTCTGGGTTTGACATCGCGTTTGCCACCTCTCCTTAATCAGAAGTAACAAAAATTCTTTATCTTTGACCGTTTTTAGGCTATTGGCCAACACAAACCCCTCGTCAATGCCAGGCAAGAAGCTTTTAACATTCGCCAAGCTGGAATGCATACACATTCCACCATTGAAACCAAACTTCAAACCACAAACTCAAAAACAGCCTTGGAATCCATGTTCAGACCTGCAGGCAGTAGTTCAAATGATGATTCGAGAGGACAAAAACGCCAATTTGAAAAAGCAGACGAATCTGATGAAGAAGTTCATGACGAAGTTAGATTATGGGAAGATGGCTTTAAAGATCGTTATTATGAGTCAAAATTCGATGTGGGTCACGGCCAACTTGAGTTTAGGTAAAATTTGGTTTTTAGACAAAAATTAATATATGCTACTTATTGAATCAATAACGTAAAATTTTCTATTTGACTAGCTGATTGTTATAAATTGTAGAAAAAAAGTAGGATTAACCCTATAAATCTAAAAAAAAATAATTCTAGATATTCAGTGGCTCTCCATTACGTTCGTGGATTATGCTGGGTCCTCAAGTACTACTACCAAGGCTGTGCTTCCTGGAAATGGTACTTTCCCTATCATTATGCTCCATTTGCTTCAGATTTTTGCAACATAGCAGGTTTAAGTACTGAATTTGAGAAGGACACCAAACCGGTAAGTAATATCCTATCACTTTTTGTCTTAATTTATAAATGTAAATTTTGTTTTATACAGTTCAATCCATTGGAACAACTCATGGGTGTATTTCCAGCTGCTAGCTGCAAACATGTACCAGAACCATGGGCAGAATTAATGTCAGACCCTGTATGTATTACTTTCTGTTTAATCCTTGAAATGCATAAATTTTGCTTGCAGGAATCCCCTATAATTGATTTCTACCCAGAAGATTTTAAGATAGATCTAAATGGAAAAAAATTCGCATGGCAAGGCGTAGCCTTGTTGCCCTTTGTTGAGGAAAAAAGACTCTTTAAAGCCTTAGAACCATATTACAAAAAATTATCCCCCGCTGAAATAAAAAGAAATATACGAGGAGATGATAGATTATACGTCACCCCCAAAAATAAAGGATATAGTATCATGTCAAATTTGTATATACAGAATGTCGACCAAGATGCTCAATGCGCCATTTCTATTGATGGAATGGCAGGAACCATTTTGATTTCTGATATAAATGTTGAAAATGGAGGGTAAGTTTCTTTAATGTAGTTAAATCATTGACTAAATAGAATAAATATTAATTTACTAATAAATAAAAGTGAAGATGACATGGCTTTGATTACTTTGTTGCTTGTATAAGTTTAATATGTATTTTAGTATTATTAAGTTAATAACATTATGAAAGTGTAAATGTAAATTACTATCATTTTTTTGGAACTGCCCATGCACTTTCCATTTCAGTTCTTTTTTACAAATATTAATTGCTAGTTTAATTAATTTGGAAATATGGTTTGGTGATCTGATAGGCTTCATCATGATGTAACAAATTATTTTCTGTTTTATTTAAGAGTACTTTTATTTGTAGTTCCACAAACTTTATTATATGTGAAGGTCGTATTAACCCATGTTTATCTATTCTAATTATAAATAATGGTGAAAATAACTAGAATACTATCATATTGTTAACTCTATGAATGAATGAATATTGTTCAAATACTTGTTTGTTTTAAGCTTAATTTTCTTTTCTTTATATACCTGAACTGAAGCACATTTTAAATCGATTTTTTTAATTTATTCTATAATTTTGAATCTAATAATGCCATTTATGCAGAATTTAGTAGCAAAGAATCAACATTAAACAGTTATTTGCGCTAATCATTTAAAAAAAATCCTAAATAAGTAAAAAATTCTCCCTATAAGCAAAGTATGTTTCTAAAATAGCATTAAATCTAATTTCGTTTTTTTCAGACATTTGGAGTCCCCAGTGACAGATTTGGAGACAATAACTGACAACACAGTGTGTTGTGTTAGATTTAGAGATCCTAAATATTCCAGGGATTTTACATTCCCTGCTATAAAGTTAAAAGGCGCCAAGGACCCTCCTAGAGTCCTTAAGCCTGGCGATCTTAACGAGCAGGATAACAGGAAGTGGCGCCCTCAGATTGGGATGGTACCATCCTCACAGAGGTAAGAAAAAACAAGTATTTTTTAATTAGTTATTAATAAATTATAAACACAAACTGATCCATTACAACTAATATTAAGCAATATAAACTTTAGCCAGTTTATTTAAATCTCACTATATAAATAATGGTTTACTCTTGTTGAAGTTAATAATAGGCCTCGGGTCCACGTATAAAAAAGTTTGTGATAACCTAACTGTTAAGACTTTGTATATATGTTCTAAAATTTTGGGTATGGTGGCATTTTCTTTTGCATGAAACTCTTAACTTTAGCGCGTCCGATAAGTACCCCTCCAAAAATTTGTTGGATCAAAATCAGCTGCGAGGTACTAAATATTATGGCGTTATAACTTTGCCATGTTTGAATATGATATTGAACTGAGTTAATTAAAACTGCCAAGAATTAAAATTGTTAATGTAATTCCGGATTTAACCAATATGGAAATATAAGATTTTGTAAAAGAGCAAAACGGAATAAGTGGCGAGGTAAAAGTTAACTTTATCAGAAAAAATAATGAAAGAAAAACCAAAACAATCCTCTGTGAATGCACACCAAATGTCTAGGTTGGGAAAGGTACACAGTATATGAAGATTTAGAAGTATCAAGATGTTTTAATTGTCAACAATTTTGTCACAGAAAAAGTGAATGCAAGAATAGAATGGTTTGTCCCAGTTTGCTCTGAAGAACACAAAGAAGAAGAATGCCCCAAACAGGAAAAATTCTGCATGAATTGTCATTTATCTAACCTTAACAACAATACCACGCCACTAGACATCAAAATAGTGACCGCTAGTGCCCAACTCTAAAATTCCATGTAGACCTTTTAAAGAGCAAGATAATCTATCTAGAATAGTAATACCTTTTTCATATCTATTTTATTTTGATGAATTTCTAAGTTTGGTAAATGAGTTTGACTGTATTGCTGTTACTGAGACATGGTTGTCTGCAAATATTGATACAAACACCATTTCAATTACTGGTTTCAATTTTTACCTATTTAATCGACGATGTAGACGTGGCAGTGTTGGTCTTTATTTAATTAATAATATTACTGGTTCACAATTAGTTAAATTTAATTCCTCTGACTTAAACTGTTAGCAAATGTGGATTAAATTACCATAAACGGTTTTCGCGTTTGCATTGGAATTTCATATTGAGCACCTAAAGGTAATATACCCCTTTTTATTGATATTATTGACTCTACTTTGTCAAAAATTCTGCCTACAGTTGATCACATTATTTGCGTAGGTGACATAAATATTGATTTGTTGACAAATGACAATCCATCGTGTTTTGATGCATACTACTTATCTCAATCTATAACTGAACCTATTAGAATAACATCTACCTCGGTCCTATTTATATAAGTGATTCTATTTCAGTTAAAAACCCAGGTGTAAATCAAATAAATTTTTCTGATCATGGGTACTCTTTTTGTAGCTTGGAATTTTCAAAAATAAGAAAAAAGCCGAAATTTTATACGTTTAGTGATTTTAAAAATTTTGACTATGACAGTTTTTACACTGATTTAAGCAAACAAGCCTGCAAACTGACTCGGTTAGGTATAAAGAATTAAGAAATTTCACTCTCTCTTCTATACGTCGTGAAAAATCTGTTTAATTCCCATAATTCTAAGGATTTATGGAAGGGTCAGTCCAGAAAGCAAGAAATAACCCTACCTTTGCCGCTGCAGAAATCTGAAGATATAAATAAGTACTTTTGTTCTGTTTGTGTTGATAATGAACTGAATTATGACCTATTAGAATATTACAATAATTCAATACTACCTAATTTGCTTGGAAACAAACTAGCTTTTGATTTTATAACTGTCAGCGAATTTAATAAACTACTCCATACTATCATATCTATTGCCATAGGTTCTGATGCTGTTTCAATCTCCATGCTAAAATACTGTAGTCCTCGTATTGATAGTTACATTACACACCTTCTAAACTGTTGTATCAAAAAAACTACTTTCCAACGTCTTGGAAAATTTGCAACAATGTAAAGTTGCAGAACCTCAAAATTTGTCTGATTTAAGGCCCATTAGTATTCTTATTGCGATGTCCAAAGTTCTTGAAAATGCTATCTATAATAGAATTTTCCTTTGTATTGACGAAAACAAAATACTTCCGGATTGCCAGGCTGGTTTCTCAAATGACTACAATACATCTATTACACTTTGTCAAGTTATTGATGATATTGTAAGGAATATAGACAACATACAAATTACAGGACTTGTTGCTTTCCATTATTCCAAAGCATTCGATACTATCAATCACAATCTGCTTTATTTCAAATTAAAATATTTTGGATTTTCTGAAAATTCTATCCATTTCATTGACTTATATTTGTCTAACCGTCGGTCGTCAAAAAGTTGTTTCAAATAATGAATTTTCTTCATTAGAAAACGTAAAATCTGGTGTGCCACAGGGCTCAATATTAGGACCATTGATATCTGTTCGCAACTGTAAATACAAGCATATGCCGATGACACACAACTTTATTACAATATTAATATCAATAATGATCAAGTTGCTGAACATGCCTTAATTGTCAATTAAACATAATCTTAAGTTAAACAAAAATAAATAAATGTTATCTACTCCTATTTGGTAACAAAAAACAACGAAATTTCCTTAGCCAAAGTATTTCCATAATCATAGATCAACTAACTTTACCTATAGCGGATTCCATAAAAAATCTAGGCATTCTGTTTGACTCTAATCTCAATTTTACTTGCATGTAAATAACCTTTCTAAAAAAAACATGTTCTACTTTAAAAAATCCATTCCATAAGGTCAAAAAAATTTTATCAGAGTCCTTAGTTATGTCTATTTTCTCATATTGTGATGTCGTTTATGGAAATTTTATTGATTCTTATACACAAAACCGCATGCAAAACTTTCAAAATTATTGTGCTAGATTAATTTTTGAACTTTGAAAATACGATAGAGTATCTTATAAAACTTAATAAACTTAAATTAATAATGTCATAAAAGGAAATAAATCTAAAACACTCTTGGATAAGTTAGTTGTGACAGCACTGCACCCCCTAAATGTCCGCTCTAGAAATCTTTTTCACATTCCTCATAATTCAGCCATGTTTCAGAAATCATTTATGTACAAATCTGTTGAACTTTATAATGACTACTTAATGAATCAAATACATCATCCATAACATATTTTCAAAGAAAAATTAAAGAATTATCGACTCTTACAGCAAACGCCGATTTAAACTTTACTCCTCAACTATTTTTAAATTAATCCATTGTATTATATTTTATCTTTCTACTATTTTTATATTTTATTTATATCTAGTTTTATATTTCGAAATCTATATTGTACTTTTAGGTTAAGTGTAAGAATAGCTTGTAGCTGAACTGCCACTCTTTGTACAATTTATTAATAAAGACGATTTATTATTATTATGTGTCAAAAAAATAAATAAGAGATAATATTTTTAAAAAGTAAAAGTAGTTTTCATTACTCATGAATAGCATATTACATTAAATAAATGTTTACACAGTCATACACAAATCTGATAAGAAGATTTAATTTTACAGATCTAAGTTTCTGGTAAATTTAATTATTATTTTAATCTTAGGGTTCCGTATTTATAAGGGTATTTGAGTTTGTTATAGGAATTACAAAATCGTTTGTTAATTATGTTTTTATTTTAAGGGCAACTTTGGATATTTCTGGTCACAGAGCTGTGAATCATTATGGACGTAAAGATACTGGACAATATGCCAATATTGCCCCACCTGGTAATCTAGACAGAAGAAATAACTATAATGGTAAGACATTTTTAATTTAAGCCTCGCTACTGATTTTAAACATATAAGTTTAGATCTATTAAAGATCTTTTTAGGTTCAAAATATGTTCTTTATGTGAATTTTAATTATACATATTATCTAGAATTTTAACATTTAAGCATTTATTTTTTAATTCTAATAAACGAGAATATGCTTTTCTGGGTCCCATGCTCCCAGTCATAAGATTTTGCACATTTATAGATTTATAAAAAAGAAACATTTTCACAAAATTTAAACTTCCAAACTATTCCGGAACATCTTTCAATAAGTTCTTTTACGGCAGAGTTTTTGAAGGTAAAACATGATAAAATAGACATTTTGGCAACACAGCTCATGTGCGTATCCTCGATTTAATTCAGTAGATACTGCCGATATGTTTCATTATTACTCGCTTTTGCAGTACTTTTTTTATGTACCCGTCGCCCAAAATACATTATTGGGGCCATTTAAAATTAACAAATAGATAAAAAATGTTAAAATAAAAAGTTATGCTAACTAATTAAATCATGAACGAATAAAAACGAACACGTTGAATAATTTTAGAATTAAAAGAACTCTTATAAAACGGTTTTGTCCGTCCGTCTGTTCAACTCGAGAACGATAAGAGACATGATATTAATCTGACCTAGTGTTAATGTGACACTGATGTTGTCTCCATTTATGTGTTTTTTGTTGGGAGGTATTCCCTTTTGACGTAAGTTCACCCCTTTTTTCATAATTTTAATATTACATGTAACAACCAGAGCTGTTGTAAGTACCGACAAAAAGTACTTAAGTTTTAAGTACCAGTACTTGTTCGTAGTGGATCTACGTACAAGTACCAGTACCGATAATATATAAGTATTTCGTTTAAGTATTACTTGAAAATAGTCAATTTAAGTACAAAGTATTAAGTAACCTATTTTTGTACTCAAGTACCTACATTAAAAAAAATCATTTTTCACTTTTTTCATTTTTTTTTTTATAAATAAAACGTCTTTTTGGTCAAATTTTCTAAATAAAGATTACTTCCAAGCTTCCAAGTATCTAGTTTTTAATAAAATGTAAAGAAATATTTAATAAAAAATGAATATTTACGAATTTCACGCCGAATGCGGCAAATGAAGAAAATATTGCTTCTGAAGATGATGAATCCGAAAATGTTGAAATCAATGAAGATCTTACTTCTGCTTTTAAGAAAGTACATAAAAAACGGACAATTAAAAAAAGAACATTTGCCTACGATGATTTGGCATAAAATGGCGGCCATTTGAATTTAGTTTCAAAAATGTCTATACGGGACGTAAAAAGCACGATTTTACGTCATCAAAGTTCATGTTTCCTCTAATTTTTATGAAATGAAAATGTATAATTTCTCTTTATCTACTGAATTTTTAGTAAAAAACAGAAAAAAATTAAACATTTTGTTTATTAAGGTGAGGATTCGTCTTTAAACTATTCTTAACTGAACAATTCGATACCTCTATATCTCCACCAGTATTTTGCATTTTTTTTTAAAGACAAATAGAACCGGAGATATTAAAAAAAAATTTGTATCGATCTACCGATATGCACTTAAAATGCAGGAAAAATGCATATTTTTTATGCTATTTGGCGGCGAATTTGCAAAAAAAATGTTTGCGCTTAGTCAACAAAATACTTAAGTACGTTTAAAGGTTTTAAGTACTTAAGTATTTCCATTTTTTAAATTGCAAGTAAAACAAATTAAAGTACTAAGTACAAGTATTAGGCTGAATACTTAAAAGTTTAAGTACAGAAAGCGCTAAGCCGATTTTATTAAAAGTAATTTTACTAAATTTTCTATTACTTTACACATTATAGTACGCTCCTCTGCAAGTTCATCGTTTTAACATATGTTTATTATCTCTATTTGGCATATACTGTAATGAAATTTGTTATACTCTGTATAGTTTAAAATTATTTTTTTATAAAGTATAATAGTAAGTAAAGGTTGGTTAAAAAAAAAATTGGTAGAGAAGCACTAAGGGAGTATGAAAGGCGATTGCCTCATCATGAGACATTAGCACAATACATAAATAAATAAATTGATTGTGCAACCCAGCAGTTAGTACAAGACGCATTGGATATGCGGTTAAATTTTAGTCAGTGGATACTTGAAGGAGAAGAATAATTAGTAGGTGCTTATTCACCGATGAAGCCTAATTTACCAGGGATGGGGTTTTCAATGAAATTGTCATGTTTGGGCTGACGCAAATTCTTTTGCTACTAGACAAACAAATTCACAGTATAAATTTTCGATTAACGTATGCTGTGGTTTTAGATAATTATCTTTTTGGGTCATAGGTGGTACCCCATACATTAACTGGGGAGGACTATTTTGATTTTTTGCAAAATATGTTGCCGGTTCTGTTAGAAGATGCAGATATTGTAGGAATGTAGGAATTGCGCAAATATGTGGAGAGGCAGGGGTGGACCTCATAATTGGCCTCCTCGGTCGCCAGATTTAAACCCAGTGGATTATCACATTTGGGGATAGATATCTGAAGGCCAAAGTATACGCCTCTGATATCAATAGCAAACAAGAATGATAGAATTAATGATGCTTGTGAGGAAATCAGAGCTAACCCATTCAGGTGAATACAGCACCGACCTGTGAATTCAACGTCGGAAGCACCCACATAGTTCCTTTGCAGTGTTGACGTAGTCTAAAAAGAATTACGGGTAATAAGACGCCGTGTTTCAACTTTTTCGATGGCCGATAATTAGATGGTGGTGGTCTGGAGATAGCATTGCGTGCGGGTGAATAGAAATAGAAATTCGAGATGTTATTATTTTATTGGTATCCAGGTAGTTTTAATCTTTGCATATTCAGGTTTCTATTAACCCGCTCTAAAACAACGTTTGAATAATTTCTACTCTTGGAAAATAGTGTTTATAGTAATGTTCCTTTATTTAATATTCGTTATTTCTTTTTTTATGAATGGCAAACAAAACTTTTATATTTAATACATAGACTTAAGACTATCTGCATAATTCGAATGCATATCAGTACAATACTCGAAATATTGTAGTTTTTTGCTCTTCGATTGGCGTGTTTAAATGTTGATTTTCCAATGGATATCGTCATTTTTTTGTGTTTTTACTTTTTTTGTTTTTTTCTTCGTTTTTCCTTTTTTAAAATTTTTTATTATTTTTGATTTTTTTTAAAAAGCGGTCTGAAGTCTGAAACACTCCGAATAATTCGAAAACTAACGTGTTGCTGCAAAAACACTAAGACATATTATTTTTTGATTTTAATTTAAGGTATTTTTATCTAACCCTTGAATACACAGGGTGAACCATCTTCGAGAGATGATATCATCGTCATTTTTTTAAATGATCCCTATATTTTTCCTATTGTTCGACTTCAGTAACTGAACTGATATGAAATAGGTATGCGTTGATTCAACATTATAGCTAGTGGGATCTAGAGACATTTCAAAATCGCATTGTTTAATACTATTAATCTTGATGTTTTTCTTTTCTTACTTCAGCAAAATAAAGTACCTTTAACAACCTCAATTTGGCTAATTTCACCATGTAGGACTTAATCCAAATTGAACACAGTTCTTTAATTACGCATTAGCATTAAAATATGCTTAAAAGAGTGATCATTGATCTCCAAGAACAAATTGATTAATTAAGTTTGAAATCAATTTCATTTTTTAATGAATCGTAAAAGAAATAGGTAAAAAACAAGTAACAATTTGATTATAAAATTTATTATGTAAATCAATAAAATTGTAGTTTGATATAAACTAAATGAACTTCATGTTTAAAAAAGATGAAAACACTAATGAAATCTATCCTTTTGTTGCATAAAACAAATTTATTATATGCAAATATGAACTATTGAGAGGGCGGCAAATGGATTTTAGCATATAGGTGGCATACTCATAAATCCGCCCCTGCCTATTTGAAAATATTCAGCATATTTATGCCTTTTGCCTATCAATCTATAACAACTTAATTTTTCAAAACTAGAACGTTCAATTGTAAGGATTTTTATGTTAACGAATTTTTCCATATGAAAAATTCGAGATATAGCTTGGTCCATTGTATTTGTATACCCAGTATAAATGTAAACACAACGTGAATAGAATGTAGGCATATCCAGATAGAAAATAGTTGATTTTCTTTATTCTTTATTCTTTATTTACTGTTCAAACAGGTTTGCACCCAACTACAGAACAGATCTATGAACAGTATAAAATACATACAGAAATACATACATATCATCAGAGTACACATTAACAGATTAAAAAAAAATACAAAAAAAGAAATAACAATTAGTTTCCCAAGAAGTACGTCTTTATGGCCGAAAGACTAAAGGATATAGGGCAATTGCCCGAAAACAATTTCCCGAAAGACAATTCCCCGAATACAATTGCCCGAATGGACAATTGCCCGAAATACAATTGACTGAAAGAATCATTTCCCGAATGGACAATTGCCCGAAAAGACAGTTGACGGAAAATATATTTAAATTATTAATATTTTAAATCCGAGAGGTTTGAATTATTCTATTTTTCCTTCACACTTTATCCAGGTTAGGACTGGCACCATAGTGCTGGCGTGTTTAAAACTTGGAATAAATTTTCATCCAAATTGTCATATTTTTTTACATTTTATTGGTTTTTATTTTTTTTTTGTTTTTTTTTGTCATCTTTTTTTACTTTTTCTTCTTAATCTTAATCCCTAGTAGGTAGGTATTCAAATCAATATTTTTTAATCATAGTGATTGTTTCTACCCTTACTTTGTGGAATCTGCTCATCTTAAATAAAATAAGTTTTAAGATAAGTATTGTTCTTAATATGGAATTTTACATTTTATTTTATTCAATATTTTTTAATCTACTGAAATTCATTGAGTGAAAATTTTTATTTTTAAAAATAATAAATTTAATTCAATAATTAATTTTGTATTCAGTCTATTTATAAATGTGTATAAACCCCCATAAGAATTCCTATGTTGAGTACAAGAATATAAATGTAAAGAATATGCTCTCTCGGATTTAAAATATTATTACTATTTTCGATCAATTGTCTTTTCGGGCAATTGTCCATTCGGGAAATGATTTTTTCGGTCAATTGTATTTCGGGCAATTGTCTTCGGGAAATTGTTTTCGGGCAATTGTCCGGCACCCGATTTTAAGATTGGATTTCAGTTGACTGATCAGAAAATGAGCTAGACAGAATAATAATATTAAAGAAATGAAACACTGCACATCAGACGTCTATTAGATCTAACTTATAATAATAATTTAAATGGAAATATATATGTATCAGCTTCCTTTCACCAAAATATCAAAAAAAAAATCACAGTACACTTTTTTTTTCAAAAATATATATGGTGTCACCCTGCATATCACTTGTATGTACAAAAATTATGAAAGCAAAGAGAGAGTTGTAGTTAGTTCTACGGAAAAAAGGGTTCACTTATTTTTGTACTAATATTGACAAAAACATGCATTTCATGATATTTTGATATTATATATGAAATAGTGATTTTGATACCCTATAAATAAAAAACCGTTAAACTTAGAGCCTTGGCGCAATGGAAATATTTGTTCGGTAGGTCAATTTCTACAACATATCAAAATTTATAAGGGTATTTTACATTTAAAATGTGCCCTTCCTTTCTTTTAAACGCAAAATTTTTCCATCAGTAATTTTGCTCGAAAAACTGAAATTTGTCAAGATCATTCGATCGGTTTCACGATTTTTCCATGTCAAGTTTTTCTCGTAAAATTACTGATTGTCAAAATTTTTAGTTACAAAGAGAAATTTATCCGATAAAAAAAGTTGGTGTGTTTTTACTTTTGTAAAAATCAATTAATAGGTAGGTACAGTATTTGTGAAAAAATGGGATTTATATAATGGCATATTTTTTGCATATCGTTACTTATAATTTTTTTTATAATAATAGCCAATAAATTTGTAAAAAATAACATAAAAAAGATTATAGAATCGCATATTATCTTTGTATTTGAATTTAAAAATGGAAAAATCAAAACTTTTCTGTATATTATCGGATATAGGATTTTGCATTTAATAACAGATGTTACATTACGCCTCCCAAATTTAATTGAAAAGTTATAACTCAAAGCATTGAATTGAAATATATCCTTACACCCAGAGCCGGGGCGTTACTTTTGCTGAAAAGTAACGTGCATATAAACGTTACCGTTACTTTTTTAAAAAAGTAACGCGTTATATGAACGTTACCGTTACTTTTTAAAAAAGTGATTTACTTGTTACTTTCCAAAAGTAACGCGTTACTAAAAAAAGTAAAGCATTAATTTTGAACTAACGAAGTTACAATAACGCGTTACTTTTCTATACCTTCTTCTTGTTCTTTTATTATCCATCTGGTGAGACTTATCACTGTTATTATTGCACGTACAAAAAAAAATCGAATAAAAGTTATATGGTTGACATTTATTTTTTTAAAAGCTATCCAAAACACAGTGGCGCGCGAAATCGATGGAGTACAAAAAAATAATAAAAATATAGTATTTCACATTAAACAGCTCTAAATAGTAGCAACAAAACAGAAAAACCTTCGTTTTAAAGTAACGCGTTACCTTTTAGTAACACGTTACTTTTGCAGTAACGCTTTACTTTTACAAACTAACGCAATTACCGTTACTTTTCGCCCACTTTAAGAAGTAACGAAATTACTAGTAACACGTTACATTTAGTAACCGTTACTGAAAAGTAACGTTTAAGTTTTGTTATACCCAGTGTTGCTTACACCAATGAGTTTGTATGAGATAAAGGAGGTCCCTCTGTTTTATTTATATGTAAAATTTTATTTAAATCACTTTATTAATTTATTGTTTACCTGCGCTGCCTCCCAATATAAGCTAGTAAGTTTTAAATAATAGATTACAGAAAACTATGTTGCACTGTCCTACTCTCTACGTTTCGTCTCAATTTGTGCAAGGACAATCGGTAACACCAAGTTATTGGTTTCACTGCTTCCACCTCTAATGAATGGAACAACTGTTACGAAGGATATCTTATACCGCAATCCGTTTGGGGGCGCCATCAATGAGTTGAAAATTTTGAAAATCTATTAAAAATCAATTAGTAGTCACAAATGATTAAAATTTTGGGTCCATATTTAAAATGTTGTTATCTAGTAACTTAAGGATAGGTTCTTTAAAATTTTAATATTTAGTGCCCCATTTTTTTCTCAGAAATTCAAAGGTGTTTTGTTCTTTTCTTTCCCAGATGCCCTACATAATCTGTTCTTATTTATTTTCAAATTTTTTTTATTTATTTTCATACAGTTGTTTTTGAGATGTTTTGAAAAATAGGACAGGTGCTACTCAGAACATATTCAACGGAGCGCGTAAATGTACTGAACAAAATGGTGGACATTTTGAACATCTACTAGTTTCTCATAAGTGTTTCCGTTTTAAAAGAAGAAAACATTTTCTCATGTGTATTATTATTTTTTTTTAAATTGTGGTAGGATATGTTAAACAAATAACTTATTCATTTTTTCAACAGCTTAATCTTCTACATATTAATGAAATTAACTTACCAAAGTTGCTGTTAAATACCTAAGCAGTTTTTTGCAACGCCACACAAAAAATCTGAAAATGTATAGGTACATACATTTTTTGTTATTATTTATATCCCTTTGTTTTAGCTGTAAATATTTAAATAATGATAAGTAAGTAGCCGTTAATTAGTGTTAAGCCATAATAACAATTTAATGAAAAACGAATAATATTTTTTTCCATATGATGCGAACTTTATTTACTGTACTTGTCTTCGAAAAATACCAATACCTTTGGAATATTACTATTATTGAAATAATTAGTTCTTTTTTAAATAAAACCCAAAATGTTACATCAAAAAATAATATTTGTTTTTCTTTAAAAGTAGGAGCACAATCGTTAAAACCAAGTTCCCATATTGACCAAAAGTGCACGAATTCAACAAAAATTAACAATTTTTAAAAATATGAATTCGTACTCAACTTCTTCCGTTCTTTTCGAATTGCAAACCAATTTGTAAAATTCTGATATACAGGGTGTTATTCATCGTGAAAATATTTTTGCTAATATTTTCAGTCCGACTAGATATACAGGGTGGCGCAAATTTAACTGAACACTATTGGAATTTCGTAAACCGTAAATACAAAGATGGTTAAATGGGAATAAAAACTGCGCGTTTTCAAGACAAATTGAATGGTTTTTTCAAAATTAAAATATCAGGACCGGTCTCCGAGATATTTGGGAAAAAATCCCAAATTGACGATTTTCGTTTTATTTAATTAACACTTTAATTTTTAAGGATAGAAAAAACTTTATAAGATGTTTATATTAAGGTCAAATGCCGCTTAATATAACGTATCTATTTTTTTTAAATAACGTTTCGTCTTTGAAGGGCCACCCTCAACTATATTCTCACACTACTTCAACTTCTGCTATCGAAAGTTTTCTCTCAAATTTTACATCTTCTAATTTGTAGAAAGTTTTATTAAAAACCAGCCTTTGGCAAAGAATTAACCTTTATAAGCACATTTTAAATTTAACTTTCAATTTTGCTTTTGTTTGTTTAACCTGTATTAAGTAAGTTGAACATGTTGTACACTACAGTTTACATATGTCATTTCCCGCCTAAACCTTAAGCCATTTAAAGTATGCAATTCTCTATGACAAGTTTAGTGGAATTTATCAGATTATAGGGTTGGTGTAAAGGCAAAATTAAAGTTGCTCCTAAAAAAATGTGTGTTGTGGCCAACATAACACTTTCCCGCTATTTATGTGTAGTATTTCATTTTTTTAAGAAAGATTTTTTATAGTTTATTTTAACTCTGTTTGCAAAATTTTTTTTACAAACAAAATATAACAAATGTATAGTGTTTGTCATTCTAATCTTGACTCACAAACAAATCCTTCCAATAACATTTTAAACACTATTTTATCCACATACACTATCCGTAGTTTGCAAATAATATTTTAATTCATATGTCCCCTCATGGCATTACTGAACGCACCTTATAGTCAGTTAGATAGCTCATGGACAATAAATGTCTAAATGTCACTTGCTTCTTCTAGCGAATTATTAAGAAAATTCAAATAACATTTTTCTGTAAACCCCCCGTTTCCATTCTACAGGGTGATAAAGTGAAAGTGAAAAATACATATTTTTTTAAATATCTTTTCTTAGAGTAGAAACATTAACTTGAAACTAGGTACATATTAGATGTTCAATAATATGAATTAGTACCACTTTATTTCGACAAATTAGGATAATCCATTGGCGTAGAAACACGAGGGTGATCAAATCATTTTGGGCTTAACTTTTTGCACACCCTGTATTTCCTAAAAGTTAAAGCTCATAGTTATTCCTCATACAGTTTTTCACAGAAAAGGTACTCCTAGTTTATCTCTGTAGAGCATTCCATTTTTGAGATATTTCAAATTTAATGCTACTATTACATGAACGCAATTTATTAATAAATTAACTCCAAAAATGAAAAGTTTTATTTTACAAAATATTTAGCTTTTAAAGTACTGAACACATTGTACTGAATACTTACTACATTTCATTTAAGTCAGTTATCGGTTTCTATTTTGTAAAATAAAAACTTTCATTTATTAATACATCGCGTTCATGTAATAGTAGCATTAAATTTGAAATATCTCAAAAATGGAATGCTCTACAGAGATGAACTAGAGGTACCTTTTCTATGGAAAACTGTATGAGGAATAACTATGAGCTTTAACTTTTAGGAAATACAGGGTGTGCAAAAAGTTAAGCTGAAAATGATTTGATCACCCTCCTGTTTCTACGCCAATGGATTATCCTAATTTGTCGAAATAAAGTGGTACTAATTCGTATTATTGAACATCTAATATGTACCTAGTTTCAAGTTAATGTTTCTACTCTAAGCAAAGATATTTAAAAAAATATGTATTTTTCACTTTCACTTTATCACCCTGTTGAATAGAAAAATGTTATTTGAATTTTCTTAATAATTCGTCAAGATCTATATAGTTCCTAATTTACGGTACTTTATTCTGAAACACCCTGTATATACCTTATACAGGGTGATTCATTGGTAAATGTAAATACGTTAACTGTGGATATTGGTCACCATTTCTTTTCTTACTCATAACTTACGAACCACCCTGTAGATTTTTTTTATATTTGGTATACATGTTCCTCATATCCCGTGAAATATAACGATGTATCAAAAATATTGATAATCCACGCCCGACTTTATGAAAAATGGTTCATTTTGCTAAACTTTTAATCTATAGTCAAATTTTATGTTTTTATTAGAAATTGAGTAAGCGTGTGGGGAAAAAATAAATACGCCATTTTTGTTGTCTAGTACTTATTACAGTTTTCAAAAACCATATACAGGGTGAAATTTTTTATATGAAAAATAAACGAACTAATTTTTTAAGACCGGACCTGATTTCTTTTCGCGTGAATAAATCAGTTAATTAGGTGGTAGTAGTGTAACGTTTTACCAAAATATGAGACAAATCGAACTTACCATTCAAAAGTTATGAGCAAAAAAAATTCAGTCAAAATTCACAACTCCCCCTGTATATTATTATACAATGGGAGCAGACACCTTTTAATAGTCATTTGATATTCCCCACAGGGGACTCAATACGAGGTAGGACAGTTCCTCATGACTTACCCTGTATATACCATATGCAATATGTGTCACTAAGTTTAAACCATATGAAAAAAAAATATTAATTTCATTATTCTTCATAAAAAGTTTTGCATTGCCTAAAACTCGAAATACAACCATCAGGTATTAAATTTTTTGAGCCGTATACAAGGTTTGTCAAAAAATATGAATTTTGCTCAAGAGTAAAGTACCTTTATTTTTGAGAAAATTGACAATTGTCCTTTTACATTGAACAATTAGTTTTTGTAATTTTTTACTAATTTTTATATTTTGAATTAACATTTATCTCTTATGTGATTATGACTCACACGATAAACTTCTCGTTTCTAATTATTTTCTAACAATTTTGCAATTTAAACACGTAATGAATGCATGTGTATTTATTTTACAAATAAGAAAATACATCAAAATACTAAGTTGTGTAACTTGTAGACTATTAATACTAGAATTAAATAGAAATTTATTTTTAATTCATTCTACTACTAAACTTAAACTTTTTGTTTCAAGTAACCCCATAAGAAGAAATATCAAAGGGGGTTAAGTCTGGGGATCTACCAGGCCAAAAAAGATCACAATATCTGTGAATAACTTCTATGAAACATATGTTCAAGACATTCCCTAACATTCAACGTACTGTGACATGTAGCAATAACATTGGATATCTGACAATAGTCTTTAATTATGATCAATTTTTTTTAATAACAATTGTCAGTATTCTCAAAAATAAAGGTACTTTACTCTTGAGTAAATTTCATATTCTTTGACAAATCTTGTATAGAGCTCAAAATAATTGCTATCTGATGGTTGTATTTCAGGTGTTAGATAATGCAGAACTTTTTATGAAGAATAACTTTTTTTCCCAAAAATTAATAATGAAAAAGTTTTCCATATGGTTCCAACTTTGTGAGACATATTGTATGTGTGATATGTAGCGGGAAAGTAAAAAAACACTACTAGGTTTCTTAAATTTTATATAAAATTTTTTATACTGATTATTACTACATTTTCACTATATATTTTTTTTACTTTAAACTTTTGGAATAATATTTCAAATAAAACACTTATTTTTCTAATAATAATAATAGTAATAATATTAAATTTTATAATTCAACCAATTTCGCCAAAGTACTTTTGATCATATATTAATTCTTTAAAGTTTCTCGTTTGTTCTTATGTCCTTATAGACGAATTGCAGTTGGCTAAATGACATAAAGTCCATGCCATTAAAAAAAACTTTAAAAAAAGGATCCAGGACTCTCCAAGTTAATGAATTTTAATAAAAGTGCCTTACTGCATAAAATATAGCTCAAGTTTTTGCATACTATTTTGAACTGTGTTATATTAATAATTTTAATATTAAATGGAAAATTATAACAATAAATTTACCATTCATTGACAACTTAATCTTAGACCAATTAAGATGTATTTTGATTTAATGTACACATATACACCTATTTACTGAATATATGTTACATTAGAGCAGTGTGAATAGAAATGATTTTAAATCCGTTTAAAAGGAATTATAAAATAATATAAACTTCTATAGCTTGATATTAATCAGAGTTTAATCCTTACAAGCCGGACGGTCAATAAACATCAACGGTTTTCGGGGGCGTATGGCGTTGACGTTTGACGGGAGGGGACGTCGGCGAACGTCGTTTGTTTGTTTTAATAGTTGATTGAAAGCACACGACCGCCGTCGGCACGCGACCTACAACCTCCCTCTCTCTGCGTGATTGCAATTATATTCGAATAGCCTCCGAGGGCAAATTTCGATCATCATTTGTCCGAAGACGTGTTAAAGATTAGATTCGAGTACTTTTTTATTCGTTTTATGTAATTTCATGATCGATTTTAAGTCGATTAACAAAATAAATTAAGCTGTAATTGGCGCGATCATTTCGATTCTAGCCGCCTTAAACTCATTCTAATTCAGGGAAAATTGATTTTCGACGGTTACCTGCATTTTCACAAAGGATTTTCAATCAAGCGACAACGCGTCGGCCAACGGGCACAATAGAGAGGAGTTTTGAGAGGTGGACTCGCCGCAAGATTCAATTTACAATAGAAATTCGAGATGTGAGTGGGTTTTGAGTTTTCTGGTAGTGTCAGGTCCAGCCATGTACGATTTTTTCTTGTTACCGTCTCGCAGATCTGGTCAATAAGAAGGAAACAATAAATTGAGAAAGAACTGACAAGAATATTGAGCAAAATTTATTTATTAAATTTAATAATGTTAATTGAGCTCTTAATATGTAAAAATAATTTAAAACACTAATATGAATTAAATGATCTTAAAAATATCCATAAATATGAGAGTTACTTTTTCTACCACCACTTGAATAATTTCTACTTCTAAGACTAATAATTGCCCTTATAGATTCTAATTTATTACTTACTGTCACTGTCTTTTCAATTTCAGCCCTTTTTGGTAAATAAACCTGTAATATAGAAAATCTGTATTATTACGATTCATACATTTAAAAAGAAAATGATATATTTGGCAAAGTTGGGGAGAATTCGAATCACCAGGATTCAAATCATTTTTAAGGATTCCAGAGCGATATTCGAATACTTAAATAAAAGGATTCGTGATCCGGATTCGCAACAAGAGATCCTAAAGGATTTGTAATCAAATCACCAATATGAGGATCGAATCCCTTTAGATCATACTACGCCGGCGCGACATTCTTACTCAAGCTTTCACTTGGAACTCTGACGCTCTCAGAAAAATCTGTTACTTTTTTAATTTTGTTTTGTGCTTTATCACAGTTAGTAGTTAAATGTAATTAAATGCTAATAACAAACAGGGAAATGGACGAAACAAACTTAGATCAATTCTTTGATTTAAGTGAAGACAGTGTTAAATAACGAAAATGATAAGGCAAAAAACTCCGCTTTATCATCTGTATCTAAAAATAAAACAACCTCAAAAATCGAACTAAAACTGTTAAGGTATTTAGAAGATAAAAGAAATAATCTCCATATTATTAATGAATATCCAACACTCAAGAAAGTTTTCCTAAAATTTAACACTTGCCTTCATCTGGTCCATTCGAACGATTATTTTTGTTTGCAAGTATAATTGCCGCACCTCGAAGGAACTGACGAAAACTGAAATTTTGGTGCTCTCCAAGGCGAATCAAAAATTTTTTTGTGAAAAACATGGTATGGCTGCGATTCGTATTCGTGATTCGAATCGCATGATTCCAATTCTTTTTTTTTGAAGGCTCGGGACATAGTATCCGTGATTTGAATCACGTATCATGATTCAAATCTATTATTAGAGGATTCGTCTCAGCTATGATATTTGGAATAGGAAAATCTATTTAAGTAGATAACTTTGTATATTTTTTAGTACCACTCCTAATTAAATATTTCAAGCGGTGAATCTATGAACAATTTTAAAACTAAAACTTTAATTGAAAGTATACCCTAAAATCAAGCTAATGTTTAAGTACAGCAAAAGATTAACTAAATCAATGACCATATTTAATAGTTCATATTCTATGCCGAAAATCCTAATTTTATTCTAATTTAACAAGGTGCTGCTAATTATTGGTTAGAGCTTCCCTTACAGCTTTTGTTATAACTTGGTATAAGTAAGGTATTTACTATACGCCATTTGTAAATGATTAATAACGGTTTTTTTGACAATAAATTCTTTATAACCAGAAACGAATATTATTAAATAAGGTTACTTAAATAAAAATATTAAAAGATTAAGAGACAAAATAAGTGACTTGTTTTTCACAATTTTTGTAAATTCGCACTAAAAACTAAAGAATAATATATTTTGTTTTAATGTCGACAACGAAAAGAAAGTTTTTCTCGTTTCGAGGCAGATATGGCGTATTTACACCAGATTGATAGAAATCTTTGTTCATAAGACCAAAGAGATCTATACCATGCGTGAAATTACCCACTTGACAAATAGTTAAAATTCAAAGTTGAAGACTTTAAATTTAAATAAACTTGCTTAATTTTAAAAAATTATTACATTTATTACATATATTACATATATGAACGAGGTGTCATTCGATTCGGAATAGCGTGTAGTTGATTTTTGAAAAAAATCAAGAGCCGCTTGACATTTTTCAAATTTGAAAAAAAGATTCAAAAAGAGGATTAAATTTACCAAAAAAAACTATCCTCCCGGAACTGTAGGACCAATATTTATAATTTTCCCAGAGGGTTGAAAATACTGCCGAAAACGGTGACTCTGGCTTGCGTAAGCGGTGTCCACTTTGGACCTTTAACGAATAAATATTATTTAAACTTATTAAAAATATAAAAACTGGTAAAAGGAATAATCTCTGCGCAAGTCCCATGCAATATGGATATCAATCGACGCATCTTGACTTGCACAACGCCTTAAAAGAAATCAGTATCGACAAATGTGCTTTCCTTATCGAGATATCTCAAATAGAAGTTTCACTTAGTAGGCGGGCCCAGGATCCTCGGACCCGAAATAGCTCATCTTCTGATGCAGCCTCCCTTTTTTTAATAAAAACCAATGGCCGAAAGAATTTTCCGGATAGTACGTACCATTCTCGAGTTATCGTGCGTACAGACATCCACACAGACAGACATTTTTTTTCGCGGAAAATCAATTTTCTCCATGTTTCATATTTGGAGCAAAAAAAATTGTTGAGATTTTTGCATAATTTCATTACTACGGTTTGCCCAACTTCACCAAAGTGAAGTGTGGGCGGGCCGTAGTAATTAAAAATTGAAAAAATTCAGGCATCTACTGGATAGATTTATGAACAATAATCCGCGGTCAAAAAAAATTATCGTGATTTTTACGTTAATTAACAACTTGTTCCTACTTGAACACGATCATTGTAAGTGCGATAATTGTTAAATAACAAATCTAAATTTTTTTTTCTTTTTTGGACCTATTTTTAAAAGGTCTCAGAAGAAAAATTAAAAAATTGTTATTTTTCACTTTGTTAATTAACAATTTTCTTCTACCATATAAATATTTTTTCTCAAAAAATAACACATGGTTGTTTTTGTTTCATTATGTAGAAAAAGACAAAACATATAGAAATTTTTTTATTGTTTACAAAATAAACAATGAAAATTGAAATAAGAAAAAAAATTTTTTAGTTATCAAAGAACAAGATAAATTATGATTAAAAAATAATGGTTCCTTAATAATAATTACAGGTAATAGAAAAAAATTGTTAATTAACAAATACGTTTTTAAGCAATAAAAACAATTTTTACGGAACGATTTTTTTTTAAATCATAATTTGCATCAAAGAATATGTTTCCGAAAAAGAAATTTTATATTATCTTATAAACAACACATTTGTTTATAATAAATAAAAAATTTAAAAAATCATTTTCATGTGACTTCGGATCATAAGAAAACGAATCAATAGTAATATGAAAAAAAAATTTTTTTCCAATGATTAATCAAGCTTTTTAATTTTTAACGTAAGTAAATTGTTAATAACAAAGTGAAAAATAACAATTTTTTAATTTTTCCAATGGGAATCTCTTGTGAGACCTTTCAAAAATATGTCTAAAAAAGGAAAAAAAATCAGATTTGTTATTTAACAATTATCGCACTTACACTGCTCATGTTCAAGTAGGAAAAAATTGTTAATTAACTAATGCATAATCAATAGAAAAATAGCGATAAAAATTTTTTGACTGCTGATTATTGTTCATAAATCTATCCAGTAGATGCCTGAATTTTTTCAATTTTTAATTTTCATATTTAATAAGTTTAAATAATATTTATTCATTAAAGGTCCAAAGTGGGCAGCGCTTACGCAAGTCGGAGTCCCCTTTTTCGGCCGTATTTTCAACCCTCTGGTAAAATTATAAATATTGGTCCTACAGTTCCCTCCTCTTTTTGGAATCTTTTTTCAAATTTGAAAAATGTTAAATAGTTTTTGAGATATTTGCAAAAAACCGAACCCCATTTTTATTTTTTAGTTAATAGTTTATAACTTTTACAATTTTTACAAGCTATTTCGAATCGAATGACACCTTGTTCATATTTTTCGGAGGCGGAGAAAAAAGTTTGACCCAAAAAGCACTTGTTGACTAGAACAATGCTTTTATCAGACTAGTCAGATTTCATACCTTCGCTTTGACACAGTACCACCATACACATCCACACAAAACACATTATACTATCTAGTTCTCACATGTTTAAAATTATTTTATACATTTTGTACATAAAATATTATAAAGCAATTAAATATATGAAACAGAAATTAAATATATGAAACAATTAATATAGACATAGGTATAAACACAAATTTTAAAAATTATAATATTAACATAATAAAACTTCTTGTACAGATTAAAATGCCTTACCGACAAAAAACCGAGACAACATGAATCTGAATTTCTTGAAGTTTTCTATATTGCCTAGAATTTTAACATTATGAATATATAAGATGGTTCCTTGATAATAGGGAGAGTTCTGGCCCACTGATAATTTTGAGAAGGGCGTACGAAGTTCGCCACCTCGTTGAGTATGATAGGAATGTATCATGTTATTGGTAGTTTGATTTGAAACATTTTTTTATATGTATCACATATAGATAAATGTACAAGTATGGAACAGTTATTATTGAAAGTGTAATGTTGTTTACAATGCTCCGAAGGGTGGACCCCTACTAGGCGCCTAATAATTCTCTTTTGCAAGATAAAGACTGTTCAAATGTGCAGAGTTTACCCAAAAGATTAAACCATATGAAAGAATAGATTGAACGAGTCCGTAATAGGTCAACTTTAGCACATCCAAGGACACCGTTGGCTTAAGTTGTCTGATGACAAAACAGATCCACATAATTTAGATGCAATATTATCCATATGACTTTTCCATGTGAGTTTTTGATCGATTATTAAACCAAGAAACTATCAATTTTTATTAACTGACTTTCATTGATGCTCGAGTTTTTTGGCTGAAATAGCATACATACTGTTTTATTAGAGTTGATCAATAATTCATTAGTTGGACAGCAACGTTGAAATTCATTTGCACATATATTTGAGATACTAACCATATCAGACAGATTGTTGTCAGCAATTAGCTGATTGGTGTCATCAGCATAGCCAACTGTTGCCTTAGGTGTTGTGCATGAGTATTTTAAGTCACTCATAAATAATATGAAAAGTAGAGGAGCCAAAACTGACCCCTGAAGAACTCCTGAGATTATTTATTGCAGTTTCTGTAGATCTTTTTTTTCTGAAGCCATGTTGCCAGTTGGGTATAAGTTCTACAAAGTTGGTCACTCTCATATTGTAACTACAGTCGATAATTTTAGCAAATTGCGATTGTAGGTTAATATTTCTGTAGTTCTTAGAATCATTTAATGATCCTTTATTTTTAAATATGGGTATTGATTTCGATATTTTTAGTGCATTAGAGTAAATGTTCATACAGAAAGACTTATTAATTATGTATGAGACTTGATAATAGATAATGTCACTTACGTCTTTTAGAGTTTTCCTACGAACTCCATTAATCCCTGGTGTTGTTTTTTAGTCGTTTTAGATATAGGTTCCCCTATTTCATAAGGTATAGTTAGAGTGAGAAAGAAAGTATAAATTGATTAAGGATGCAGATTCAATACCTCTGTGTGTGGTTTCTGTGCATTGGTATGCAAGAAAAGATCATTAAAATGTTACACCATTACATAAAATATACCACTAAGTTCGACTATATTATAATCTGGCATTCTACAAGGTTGTGTTTGACTTAAACCATTTTTGGAGGGCATTACTTTCATATTTGTTTATCCATATTTGCAACAAACTAATAACATTATGTCCATTTTTAAAATTGTGGCTTTTATGTATTGGTTTCCATAGAACGTTTCAGAGTAAAAAATAGTCCCCTATTTTTTTTTTTGAAAAAAATCAAAACTCTACCAAAATAATCGAAGTGATTCGACATTTTTAGATGAAAATAACAAATTTTGCTACGGTTCTTAGTAATAAAAATTAGGATTTTATGAAAAATATTTGTGTAAATGATAGAAATTATATAAAAAACACTGAAATTTTGTTTGAAGTCTTAGTAAAAATGGGTATTTTTGTAATTACAGGTAGAGTGGAACCAGGCCGATTGGTGAAATTGACTTGTACCTATGAAAAATTGTAATTAGGACCGTGCTGTTGATATATTCCTAAAAAAAATTCTACTTTGTGAAGTACAAACTTATCTAAATATTATAATAGATTTTCATTAAGTAAAAGCCGACACAGTTAAACAGTACAAACTTCACTTTATAAATTTTTATTAGTTGTTTTTTTTATCAAATTTTTAGTATTTTTTCATGCTTTTTTACAAACAAATATTTTGACAAATTTATGAGTCATTAAAATTTTAATAACGTATTAAACAGACATAATATTTCCCTTGTTTTGACACCAGATATCGATATAATCGCATCAGAATAACAACAAGTCGTTCGTCCCTCCCCCTTCACCACCTCCTTTTTATCACTTATCAAAATCATGATGCATTGTCGGGCGGGAATCGAAGGAGCTCGAACTCGTATACCAACAATTTTGTCTCTCATTGTTCTGTTTGTTTGTGGGTGTGACGTAACAATGACGGCGTGACAGCGCTTCGCCGGCGGCGACGGACCGCGTAATTGCGGCTTTTGTACGCCCGTCACCGACACTCACACGCCTAATTTCACGATTGACGATTTCCCTCCGGCTCCTCTTGTCCCTTTTACAACATCCATGTCGATGGATACCACCACCTAAAAAAAGAACATTGAAATAATCGTTTTTCAATTAGTATTTAAGAAAATTGTTAATTAAATCAAAGTTTACTATCAAAAATGTAGTTATTAAAATTATTAAACAGAATCATTATATCTTTGTTTTTTATATACTGGTTGGTTCTCTTTAATAAGTTGATATTAAACATTTATTGAAATGATAGAAATCTTCCTGATTTTAAATATTTTTTTTTGTATTTTTAGATCCATCTTCAAAAGCTAATTTCAAAAACTTGTATATAATCAATTCTAAAGTTACGAGTTTTAGGTAAAAATTTGGTTAAAATTTGTTCAAAAATGTTTGCCAATTATCGAAAAAATCAGGTCCTAACCAGTGTTGCCAGGTGGGAAAATTTTTCAGTACCACAAACTCGATGAAAATGTACTAAATTTTATCTCAGCGTACCACTTTTTAACTTTCCATCCCATATAATGGAAAAAACACATTATTTTAATATATATTTTCTATGTGCCGAAGAAGCTGCCCAAAGTGTAGAAAAATGATTGGTTGCTGAGTGAGAACTGTCATTCACTAGCCAATAAGAAAAAAGTACTCGAGTCTCAAATATAATAACTTCCAGTTCTTTGACTAAATGCGCCAAATATAAGCAAAAACAAATAACTTGAGAGAGACGGAGAAATTTCAGTTCATTCCGTTTCAAGATCAATAGATCAACCGTTAGAGCCACCATATAGAACCTAAACCTAGAATCACACTACTAGTACAAATTTTTGGAATCATGCTTCTGTCTCTTTTTATAATCATCTGCTATGGACATTTTGATTTGGTGTTTGAAAAAGTTGATAAAAAAAAGTTGATATTTTGGTACCACATTTATCAAAGGAGTACCACCGTACTTTTTGACAATCAAGAGTACCACATGTGGTACTAGTACCACTCTGGCAACACTGGCCCTAACCCATTTTTTTTTGAAAAATTTTAATTTTTTATAATAGATTTGGTTCATTTTAATAAAATCTGTTTTATTAAATGAAAAAGTTTCTAATAAAAAAATTAAACATTTAAATTACTGTTACAGATTACCGTGGTAACAACTACAGCAACCAACGTTCATTCGACAATCGAGGTTCCTCATCTTACCAACAACAAAACTACAATAATTACAACAACAATTACAACAGCAATTATGGTAATTACTCCAACAATGGCAACAATTACCCTAACAATGGTCATAATTACAATCAAGGTAATTATGGGAATAATAGAAGGGACCAACAGACTAATCGCCCTCCTGGACCTTACAAAGATAGATACGAAACGGGTAATAGATATTCGAGAAGATAGATATTAAAAATATGTCAAATAAAATGTATATATGAGAATAACTGAGATTTGTTTTTATATAGGTTAGAGAGGGCTCTGGAGTTATTAGAATAACATATTCTAATAAAAGGTCGAAAAACTGACATGTGTCGTTTTCTATGAATTTATTTTTTATTTTATAGGAAATGGAATTGGGTCAGTTTTATCTGCCTTTTTTATCCAACCCTTATTCATTAGGTATCTTTAAAGTTTCTTGTCCAGAAACTTTTATGATCTCAGAAATTTTTGGTAACGGCGTGTTACTCTCATCTCTATAATATTGATTTTGATATATATATTTTTTAATAGATGTAAAAGTGGTAAAGGTTTTAATAGGATTATTAAAATATATTGCGTGTAGTCTCTGTAAAGAGAATTTTTATTGGAACTTTGACTTTTTGGATATTTTTTCCAAGTTTGTAGTACACCTTTTGTCACAGTAAAATATATAATTTGAGAGTTGTTTCATTTATTAAACCTGTCATATCCGTTTGACTATCTTGTCCTACATACTAGTGAATTATGAAAAATTTTCACCTAAATTTAGTTGTAAAAAATATCAGTTTTGCTTCCTGAAATAAATTGTATTTATATGAAATAAATAGTTTGAAAGACATCCAAACTACTTCACAGCGACTATCATGGACCAGTAAGTAGCAGTAACAAAACACTATCTGATTCAAATTTTGCTTAAAAAAAGATTTTGATTATATCTAATAATTCTGTTTTCTTTGGTCGCGAATTTGGAACACGTTCTAGAGTTCATCCTCTGTTCTTGTTATTTGAAATACAGCAGATACTCTTTAAAATACACTAAGAAATAAAATTTCATACATCTAATAGATATTTTTTCTACTTTTAGGAAAAATTGTTATATTGATTTTATCACTCATAATGTAATAATGTTCTACATTCCTTTTTAGCGTTTTTGAGCTTTACGTCACACATTCATACGAAATAAGTAAGCAGACGTGTAATATCAGTGGCGAGGTTGCTCAGTACTGTTGCGAGTTGTACCTCAGTATAACCTCGCTTATATCATTAATCTTTCTTTTGCTTACATAATGCGACTGACCAAGCGTTACAAGTTCTGTTATTGTAGTACTTTCCTGTTTTGTAGTAACACTAATATTTGTCCTTGGTGAAGTAATCTAACAAATTTAATAAAAACTGCTGATTTTCTGCAGTTAATATTTTTCCACAGATTTTCTTTCCAATTGTTTTCAAGTAGGTACATCTAACTTTTGATAAGACACATTAGGTTAGGTTCGGTTTAATGTGAGTGGAGAGCGTCAGCTCGCCCCTCCACTGCGGCCAGCAGAGGCCTATTGTCGCTCACCCCTACGGGCTATAATTTATCATACAATCCACACCGTTGTTCCGGCTGCTTCCCCGCATCTCGATTCTTTGGTGCTGCCGTAGGAGCGCAGGCGTTTTCTTTCTACCGAAGCAGAGTGAGGTTTACCTCCGATCTGGTTTTGGACGACTCGCCAGAGAAGATTTGTACTCCTGGTGGCTTGCGGTTCAAATTCTTTAAGATTGTTGCCAGGGCCTCCTCATATTTAACGCCACTCTTCAGCATCTGGTTCAGACGTTTTCTCATCGTAACAGCAAACCTCCTTTGTTCATCCACCAAAGCGGTTTGAGGGGATGATAACAACGCCCTTTCCACCTCTTCGGAGATGATGTCCTGTGAGGTGGCGGTTTCCGCCACCTTGACGTGTTCAGCATTACCTGAATCGCTTGGAGGATTATCCCGCCGATTATTAGATTTAGTTACAAGGTCCATATGAGTCCCACGGAGTAGCTAGGGAATAAATTTGTCAATCGCAACAGAACCCCACATGCGACGGCAAGGCTATAGATACTCTGGGAGGTCGCCTGGTATTCCAGGGGCTTCGTTTGTTGCAAATGTCGAGTTTGAGCTTGGAAAATGTTTTTTTTAACGAAATTTTTCGGTGTTTTTGATTGGCCTACGCTTCGCCTCGGCCAATCAAAAACACCTCGCTCCTAAAAGTTAGCTTTCGCATCTTGTAACGTAAATAACTATTATTTGTTGTTTAGAAGCATATATATCACCAAAATAATGTAAAGAAATTAACGAAATTTGGATAGAAATTCGCATTATGTTTAGAGCTAAGGTAACCTCGGTTAAAAGATCGAGAATCGCAGGTGAAAAGATCGATCTTGTGAATAATCGAACATCCCTATTAGTCTACCGATTCTCGGCCACCTACTCAATATGTCGTCCAATGATGACTTCTCGGCCATGGATCTTATGTTCCTGAAACGATACTTTAATTTGTTGATAATAAATAATTAATGCGATTTAAGCTCAAATCTTTTATTTATGGGTTCGTTCCACCAATAGAATTTGAAATATATCAGAAGTAAAATATTAAAAAAAATAAATTTTGGACGCCAGTCTAATTGATTTTTTGATGTAATTAGAAACAATTGACGAAAAAACTATGATATATTTCAAAATCCGTCCTTTGTTTTTTGTGAGTTAAGGAAATTAAACTCAAATTAAACGTTATATTTGTTTATTTTATGATAAACGAAAGTTTCAGAGATTTTTTTCTTATTTCGTATTAAAAAAACCTGGCTTGTTCTTGAGGTTTTTCTTATCTTCCTTCTCCAAAGGAAACTTAGATGGCTTGGTCCAAAGAATAAGACTATTGTGGTCCACGTGGTCCAGGAAAAACATAGTCCAAAAAATGTAGTACAAGAAACACAAGCTTTGTCCAAAAAAACGTAGTCCAAGAAAAACGTACCCTAATAGCACACAACGTCCTTGGGACGTACAATTTATGTCCATTTAATGTCGGAACGTCCATGGACTTAATATGTATGTCCTGTGGATGTTAGTTTTTGGACAGTATTAAGACGTCCACGATATATATCCATTATTTGTACAATTTATGTACAATGTCCATACCGGATATCCAGTAGTTGTCCGTGATGGATATAATATAACATATCCATACCATAGTCTTAAAACAGTCCCTCGCCGACTTAATACAGGCAATGTCCAAATCATGTCCGGGACAGACACCTAAGAGTGGTCCTCACTCGACATAATATGGACCAAAAGTAAAGCTCCGCCTGAAAGATGGAGACACTTGCGCTGATGCTTCTTAGACACCACGAATAGTATGGTATATCGCGATTTAAAACATCCTATTAAGTCTGCTCCGAGCTCGCTCAACGAGCATAAACGGTGGCTATTATTCACGTAGATGAAGTTTCCGACACGAGCAGGTGTTGAAATAACAATTTCACAATTAAATAAATAATAATAAAAAAAATCACTTTCTCTGACGTCCACTGTACCAAAATAGGACGTTCTGTGAATGTCCCAGGGGGATATCCAATGGATGTCCGCGGCGGACGTTCGAATTCAGTTCAAAGTTGTGACATTAGTGCGTCCCTCGGACGTCCATAGAACGTCCAGTGTACCAGAAAAGGATGTCCTAAGGATGTCCGGAATGTCCGAAGAGGACGTCCTATGGATATCTGTAGGACTACTTTGTGTTATTAGGGTAGTTCAGGAAAAACGTAGTCCAAAGAAAAAAATGTAGTCCAAGGGAAAAACCCCTATATAAAGAGGGGAATAAAGAAAATTTTCAATTTACAGCACAGACGATATATAAGTCAATTGTTTTGACTGAAGAGGCAAAGAGAGAGAATTTTTAACATGGGAAAGACATTTTATAGTAATACTTAAAAGAGAGGGAGATCTAGAGGAGGGATATGAAGCGAGCTGAAATCAGATAGACCGAGTAAAGGAATAATAAAAATACAGGGTGGCACAAAAAACGTAATATTCGCCATCCATAAGGTCGATATTAGCGATTTTTCGAATGAACAGCTCACACAACATATTTCTTGAGTTTAATAAAAGAAAACAGTACACAAAACCAAAAATATAGAAAAAAACGTCAAAAATAAAACACTCTTCTTTAAAACAAAAAAGAAACACCGAAATAAAAAAGTACGGAGTTGCGATCAGGTACAATTTTTGCATATATAATCCATTTTGGCAGCTTCAGAATAAGGGGAGAGAAGAAAGATTGGTACAACCCAGGTGGTACTACCTTATACAGCTGTCTCTGCTACTATTTTTCTCTGCCTCAACCTCTACATCACTCACCAGAATATAGTCGTACATGAAACATTTTTACTTTGGCTTCCCAGGTTTTGGTTTGGATTTCAATTTTGATTTCCTTACAGCAATTTTCTTCCTAACCACTCTCATTTCCTGCAACTTCGCTTATCTTTCTGCTTTCAAAGTTGCTCTGATCTCTATTTTCTATTTCTTTGGTTTTTTTTCTCTAAGATTCGTCTGTGAGTCTGTCTTGAATGGTTCATCTTGGAACTCCGTTTAGTCGACAGACTGCCCGAATACCCATACTATATTCTTTTATATCTTTGAGGGTCTTTATCAATGCACCTTCATCATACCTAAACAGGTGCCTTTTTGATCCAGATCAGTTTAATTTTCCTCTTTTCGCTATTTTATTGAAAACAAAGAAGTTGCGTATAACTACCTTATCGGAGGCTTCAATTCTTCATCACAATCTTACGTATTTTGGTCTCCTGAACTCGAATCCGAAATCAAAACGTGGTGTTCTCAAGTAGTTTTGGCAGCTCAAATTTCTGTTATTGAATACACACAAATTTCTTCCTAATTATTATCAAAACACTACAAATGCTTGTTTTCAGCACTTTGTAGAGGAAAAACTACTATTTATCAAAAATCCACTCTATTATGAATTTCTGACAGATCACCAAAGTTGGGTTAATTAGCTGACAATTATGTCTGTTATTTTTTATTTATAGAATGTTGGCAAACGTGACTACGTGATTGTTGTTCAGAAATACAATTAAAAAAGTTACCAAGTGAATAGTAGGTAGTCATATATGTAATACTCCTATATCGCTAGCTTGAGAGAGAAGTGTGTCACCGATAGTAGAGTGTATACTATGGAGGGTATAGAAGGAGGCACATCTCAACGTTAGAAAAAGTGGTCCGATTTTGGAAGCCAGTTGTGGTGGCGCTGTTGATCGACTGTTGATGACAGTTTAAGCGAGTTTTGACCTCAGATAAAGGAACTACTAGATATGCCCTGTATATCTAATGTCATTTACAAAATTTAAGCCAACATCTAGCCCTCTCTCTCGGCAAAGTTTGTAGGCGAGGGACGTGAGACGCGCAGAAAAATCTCGTGCAGAGGACGAAATCAACAATAAAAATTGACGTGAAGTATTAGACAGTGGCGACGCGAAGAATTATAACTTTTTATTTATTATAGCAAAAAATAGAAAATTAAAATTGGGTATTTTACATGTTATTAATATATCACATTTGAATTAAATATGTCGTGAGAAGTTATATAATTTCGATAAAGTTGTATTTTCTTTAATACTGATAAATATTAACATTAAAACATAGCAAATGCTTGTAAATTTATATTAAATGTACGTATTTAATAATGGAATCAAATAAATAATATTTTTTATTGTTTCTAAAACCTTGTTTACAGTAAGGAGTAAATGCGAATAACATAAAAAAATGTGAATGGTATATAACTACTTTCCTAACTTACTTGTGAAGTGTAAGATTGATTATCTAATGGCTTGAGAAAAGCACCACATTTTTCACATTTCTTTCTCATGGTTAACAACCTCTCAATAAAATCACTTAAAATAGTTCAAAATGTTTACAAAAATATTTAGTACAACCGTTGTCTGAATATACAGACAACGGTACAACCTATAACACTAAAAAATAATACAAATCAATTCACAAACTGTAAACTATTTAATGTATGATTTTAAATTATCCTGCTTGAAAGTACGCTTATGGAATCTCTAGAGGACGATGTCAACAAAAGTTAACTAGATGTTGGCTTAATAAAAAAGGATGCCCTCTCTATATATATTTACTCTGAGGTTTTGACATTTCCTTTGACTTTTTTAAATAATAATTTTAATTCATTACGTAAACTTTTAAAGATATGTATTTTATAAAAATTGGGTGGCTCATTAAATAAAAAACGTTATTTGAGATTATTGATCTATTCAATCTATACAAACAGTTTTTCAACATACGATCGTCAGCGCCACGTCGGTTATTTTATGTACCATTAGTTGCGTATAAAATTTTGATCATATTTTAAACGTGTTGTCCTTTAGAGTTTGCCCTCCTTCTATATGCTCCATAGTGTAGACGATCGTTTCTCTCTCACGCAGCCTCGGATAGTCATGGGCGTCACAGCAGCAAAATCGCCTACGTTTGCTTAACTTTCTTTTTCTCTACGTTCCTTTTCACCACGGGACACGACGCCAATGGAATTTATGTATATGGGCATGCGCTTTGGCACCCAATTCCGATCTTGCATCTCCTTCTGTCGGATCGCTTTGTTTCTACAGGTAAAGATAGGACGTTGGTGATATAGGAGTATTACATATATATGTAGGTAGTAGGTATTTCATTTGATAATGGCAATCAAAAACCAGCAAGAACCGACAGGAGTCAAACGAACAATCACGTAGTTAGGTTTGCCAACATTCTATAAATAAAAAATAACAGATATAATTGTCGACTGATTAACCCAACTTTAGTGATCTGTCAAAAATTCAAATTTGAGTTGATTTTTTGAAAAATAGTAGTTTTTTCTGCTACAAAGTGCCGAAAATAAGTAAACACAAGCATTTGCAGTGTTTTAATAATAATTAGATAGAAATTTGTGTGTTTTCAATAATAGAAATTTGAACTGCCAAATGCCAAATGGTGAACAAAATAGGGCTGTATCTCCGCGCCACCTTTTGATTTCGGATTCGTGTTCAGGAGACCAAAATAGGTAAGATCCACTTTTTTTTTAATCGCATGATCCCTAAGAACGAAGTATTATCATACATTGGGCCTTGTTATTAAAGGACCACGAATAATCAACTCAATGCAGTTCTCGGCCACCATGGCCGACAACACATATATAGATACCCTCTAGATAAGTGTTTTTTCTGTAGATATTGAAAAAATTTACTTGAACTTATCGTTGAAAAGTATGTCCCACTACTTTTTTTAATTGATCAACGCACAACATCTCCTAATCTTACGGGGAAATAATGATATAGTAATGGCAGAATAGGTAAATCTAAAGGAATATGGGCGGGAAAAGTATGGGAGAACTATTGGCGAATATGTAGAGTTAGTATGTGTCGTATTATTTCATGAAAACGGCTGACAACTGGACGTGGCCGACAAACTGGAGCAATCATCCTATAGAGGCGCTAACCATATTCGGCCCGAAATACGATGTCTCTTATCCGGTATTCCAGTGGGTCGCCGAGAGAATTAAGTTGTCGAAAAAATAAGGATCGGCGAGCCATAAATGGACCACGGGCTGCTCAAATCATGGTTATTGCAGACAGGCGGCCGCTAGTTTGCCGAATGCGTTTGGTTTGCTGGGTATCTAAGTTGGAAGTGAACTTGAGCAAAGTACACACTAAGAAACTGATGATATTATAGCAAATAAATAAAAATATTTTGTATAAATTGTTGGTGGATACCTATTGTAATTTAAAAATAAAAAAAAATCCATGATTTTTAAAATATTCACTTTTGATTGATTGTATGTATGAGTTAAGTTGCACGCCTTGTATTATTAAGTTTTCAGAAACTGCCATGCAAAAATTTCTAAATTCAGTAAACTCTACCCAATATTCTTTAATCATCACTATTATACTGAATAGTACAAGTTCGTGTCATATATTGGGGATAATCTTAACTTTCTGTATTATATTAATTATTAGTGTTATAAAATTTTAATAGTGACAGTTTGAAACTTTCTCTTCGGTTCTCTGTAGAATTATCGATTGTAAATTAATCTGATAGGGTTGCGGTCGACCCTAGAACGTACCTTGTAAGCAAAGAAGTGCCCAAAGTCAAAGTGAAAAGTGCTTGGAGACGCACACAAAGGGCATTACCATAAGTTCACAATGGTTCGACCGGCTGAAGTTGCGACAAGAGTGCTCCAGAACACCGTGAGGGAGCCCTCTTGTGATTTCTCGTCTAGAGTGCGCTGACACGGAAACTGATTTGCCATTGTTTGTGGTCTTTTTACTTATATGTGGATACATATTGAAGTTTTTAACGGAAATTTGCTACGCAAGCCAATCTTTTGGTGACTACTGGATTTAATAATGTCGAGTGCATTTTCGAGTACTTTGTATTAGAAATTTTAAGGACGGGTATAAAATGTAAACGTAAATCACTGCGTGAATTACCAGTGGCCCTCCTTTTAATAATCAGAGTTTAATCTAAATTCAAAAAGAAGCTTTGGATAAACTGTAGGTTTAACACGTTCATTGCGAACCAGCATTTTAAGTGAGACTCCGGGTAGCCGGAATTTTTTATTTTTTTGTAAAACTGTAACTATTCAAACAAGCAATTTCTAATTTATTTTTAATAAAAAAAAGTACTACATTTTACTTTAAAAAATAACACCTAGAGGTGTAATCGGCCACTTCATTAAAAATTTGATTAGGAGTGCCGATTACCACCTATAGATGTACGTCAATTCATGATAAGAATTTTATTTTTTGTGGTAAATATAAATACAATCTACACAAAAACCAGGGCTTCCATCACAAGCGTTGTGCACATATAGTGTTGCCTTTCTTATCTTCTGACTTCTGCAGACTGCATTTTTTGCTTACTGTTCTTTTGGCAACTTTTGAATCTTGATACTTTCCTTTCTTCATGTTTTCTATTTTTCAAGTTTATGATCATCTTGGAAAACTTTTGGTTCAATCAAAATTTCTGGCACAATGCTTCCGAAACAGAACGTATAAAATTATAAATAGAAAATTTCCCTAGAATACATTTTATATAAAATGTGGACATTGATGATGCTCATTTGGCACAATGTGAATAAAGATTTTTTTACACCGCGGGGAGTGAAACTAGTACTTTAGTCCCGCATTTGCGGGACTAAAGTGCCACTTTTACTCCCTTGGGACTAAAATTTTTTAGTCCCGCAAATAAAAAACAATTAAAACCATGCCAGCTATTTTGTTTATTCTAATTTAATTCAGAACTGTCAAATACTTCCACAAAGGAGTATAGGAAACAATTTTTGGTAGTATAGTCTTCAATTTTCTTTTCTCTAACACCATTTTACTAGATCGTCGTAAGCTTTATTATATATTTTTTACGATTTTATTCTAAAATATCTTAAATGTGACAGATCGCAATCTTCTGTCATTATTGATTTGAATGCTGATCGAAATTGGTCTGAGTTCGAGCCCCATCGGGAACCCCTATTTTTTTATAACATTTTTAAGAGCCGGTATTTTATAAAAAAAATACATAATTTAATATCAAACATGATTACCTAATCAGAAGTAGGAAACTTAAAAATAATAGAAATAATTGTTACGTTTAAATATTTACAAAATTAACAGGTAAATAATTATTTTTAAATTATTCTTTTTTTTTCACATTTTTGTAAATTTTTTCTAAAATTACCCTTTTTTCTCATTTTTGTAATTTTTTTCTAAAATTACCCTTTTTTTTCTCATTTTTACTACTTTTCGATTTACATTTTCTCTTTTCCTCAAAAACTTCCCTTCGTTTCTCTAAAGTTTTGTCACTTTTTGGTCTCAAATTTCCTACCTTTTCTCTCAAATTTTGTTACTTTTTTACTGAAATTACTCCATTCTCTCTCATTTTTGTCACTTTTTTTATTTAAAATTTCCCTCCAAAATTTCCTCTCGTGTTTCCTATGTTTTTTCCCTTTTTTGTCTCAAATTTTGTCACTTTTGTCCTGAAATTTTCTCTCTCGAACATTACCACTTTTTTTTATGAACTACCTATTTTTTCTAAAATTACCCCTTTTTTTCATTTTTGTCACTTGTTGGCCTTAAATTTTACCTCTTCCTATAAAATTTCCCTTTGTTTCACTCAACTTTTACCACTTTTTTGCCTCAAATTTCCTTTCTTTTTTCCCTAAAATTTCTTTCATTAAAAGTACCCCTTTTTTTCATTTGTGTCTAATTTCCCTTCTTTTCTCTCAAATTTGGTTACTTTTTTGAGTAAATTACACGTTTTTAAAAAAATTACCTCTGTTTTCGAAAATTACCCTTTTTTCTTATTTTGTTCACATTTTGCCTTAAATTTTCCCTCTTCCTCCAAAATTTACTCTCGTTTGTCTCAATTTTTTCAATATTTAATCTGAAATTTCCTCTTTTTCCCCAAAATTACATCTTTTACCCCATTAAAAATACCCCTTTTTTAAATTAAACCTTTCTTTTTCATTTTTTGTCAAATTTCCCTTCTTGTCTCAAATTTTATCACTTTTTTCTGAAATTACCCCTTTTGTTAGATTACCTCTTTTACTTATTTTTGTCTCAAATTTCCTCTCTTCAAAATTACCCCTCGTTTCTCTCCAATTTTGTGTTCCCCTCAAGACTATACTTTATATATCAAATTATAAGTTTTTTAAATTGTGCAAAAACATAATTTAACCGACTAAAATTCTTTAAAAGATGTTTTAGGACAAAGTTATATTAAAAAAATTTATATTTAAAAAAAATTGTATTTAAATAATTATTTGAATTTTAAGGGGGCCGTGGGCATCGCGGTGTAAAAAATAGCCTCAGGTGATTAAAAGATGCACTTTAGTCCCTTGGTATATAATATACTATTTTATACCACCGTAAGTTTTTTTTTTCTTTTTTTTTCCGGGGCCGTTATTTGCAACCGGATTCACTGCAGCCTCGTGGGCTTATTGCGTTATCTCCCGTATCTTTATCTATACTGCACCCAGTCCATCAACCTTGTTCCCTGTACTAGTTTGTACAGGTTCTTTAATGGCTGTTTGTAGTAGTCTTCTGCAGGGGTAGGATGATAACATCTGATCAATGACGATCAATGCCAGATATATGCTGATTGTACTTATTAATTATTAATTGCCAGTGATTTTAATTTGGTTTCTCCTCTTCGATTTGTACTCTCTGTCATTGCGTTCCCAAAGTCAGTGCTCAAGTACAGGATATCCCGTTTATCTTTCCACTTTTCAATGTGCACATTCGTAGTTTTACTAAAGACTTCGCTACGTATAGACATAAATATCCCCATATTGATAGCGTTGCAAATTCCCCAACTTAAGCTCCATGTGTAATTGCATGCAACAAAGAAGTTCTGATGCACATTGCTATCAGTATGCTACTTCGCCATGTATCGTAGTAATCGGTGTTTATACAGTGTTGCCAGTGCGAGGAAATTTCTTACATTCTGGTAAATTCCATCCTTCCAGTTTTGTGAGAAAGCAAAATATATTAATTTTTCACTGTATGCACGATTAGAATCATTTTTAAGAGATGATAAGTATTCAAATTCTACTTTCAGATTATCAGACGAGACGACGCACACACTCTCGCCCAATGTGTTTTTCCAGTCAGTTAGTCCAATTATAGTTTCTTTTTGTTCTTTCTTAACATTCTTACCCTTAACTGATACGAAAACGAAAGGTGTAAAGTGTGCCAATTTATATTATAATATCAATTAAACAAGTAAGTATTTATTCGTAGTTTTATTATATGTAATTACTTAATGGTCATTATTATAATGGCAACATAAATGAAATGTTTTGTCTTTATGGTTGCAGTACAAATCAAAATGGCGTTGCAAAAGTCAAAGGTCATTTTAATCTGTATAATTCCTAATCATCTCGCACTTATTCTATCAGCGTTTTAGTTTGTGGTCTTTGTTCTTGTAAAATATAGAAAACTTACTTAAAACTCATTCTATTTTCTTGAAAAATCTAGAAAACTTACAGCTTCTATAGTTTGAACGCTTGTATGAGAAAATAGTTGGGAATGTGCAAACTAGCATTACCAAGACTTTTAATTGACAAATTTTAATTCTTTAACTTTTCGGTTCTGACTCTCATTACTAAATTCCGAATTTGGACAATTTATCATTAATAGGTTTTGAATTGACAAATTTTAAGTCTATAACTTTTTGGTTCTGCCTTTCATTCCTAAATCCTGAATTTGGACAATTTATCGTTAGTAGGTTTTGAATTCCAGGACCGTTTCCAGACTTTTGAAACACGCATAATTTTTTCCAGATTTTTGAAACACGCAGGACCGATTCCAGACTTTTGAAACACGGTATATGAGACACGTTGTATGAGAAACTAGTTGGGAATGGGCAAGCTAGCATTGCCAAGACAGAACTTTTAATTGACAAATTTTAAGGCTATAACTTTTTGGTTCTGACTTTCATTACTAAATCCCTAATTTGGACAATTTATCTATAGTATGCTTTGAATTCCAGGACCGTTTTGAAACACGCAGGATACTTTCCAGACTTTTGAAACACGTTGTATGAGAAACTAGTTGGGAATGGGCAAGCTAGCATTGCCAAGACTGAACTTTTAATTGACAAATTTTAAGGCTATAACTTTTTGGTTCTGACTTTCATTACTAAATCGGGTCTATGACAAATCGCCGAATGGACAAAACGCCGAATGGACAAATCGCCGAAAGGTTGGTCAAAACGCCGAAAGTAGTCTTTGGACAAATCGCCGAAAGTGGTCAAAATGCCGAATGGACAAATCGCCGAAAGTGGACAAATTGCCGAATCCTGTAAAACGACGCTGCATAGATCGGGTTTGTGACGTCGAAGCCGAAGTCACAATTTTAATTAAGTTACTCTGATAAAAATATTCAACTTGATCAAAACTCCGAAACTATTATTTGGACAGATCGCCGAACGTGGACAATTTGCCGAATGGACAAATTGCCGAATGGACAAATCGCCGAATGGACAAATCGTCGAATGGACAAATCTCCGAATGGATAAATCGCCGAAAGGCTGGCTAAAAAGTCCGAAAATAAGTCTTTTGTAGAAATACTTGGTATTTTATGAAATGTGGATGACATAAATGAAATATTTGGAGATTGAAGATATATTTTAGAATCCAGTAACTGAGAGTTGTTAGTAGTTATATGTTGTACAGGGTGATTTTTTAGAGGGCTAATTGGAGGTTTCAGCAGAAGTAGGCGGAATTAAAATCTGAAAATTTTAGATATGGGGTTTTCAGGGATGCCCAATCTATCTAAAATATTTAGATATTTCCTACATAAAATATGTTTTTTTCGTTCGTGAAATAGCCCCACTCACTTCGCTCGTGGACAAATTTTCACTGACGAAAAAAGCAGTATTTCCATGTCTTATAAAATGTACTATTTTTGTCAAAAATTCATAGGCATTTTTGGATTTTTTTAACTTTTTACATTATTGGCTATATATTCTACAAATATTATTTTCAAATTAAATTCACACATTTAGTACTTTTTAATTCCTTTCAGACACTTTATTTACTTTTTTCATTTGTTTTATAATTCTGGATTAAATATAATTACAAAAAAAATGAAAAAAAAGTTATTTTGGTTATAACAATTACAATCTGAAATTCGAAGAAACTAAAACACATTGTAAATTTAAAGTTTTATGATACTTTTCGAGTGGTAAAAATCCCATTTTAATATCTTCAATATCTTTAAAGGTATTCAATTTTTTTTTTAAATCGTAATCAAATTTCAAATTTCTTTACACTATTTTTTTAAAAATTTCACTATTTTTGTAATACAATTTTGAAAAAAATCACAATTATACAGTTTTTTATAAAAAATTTAACAGTATTTCTTTCAAATTTTTGATATTAAATTTTAACTACAAAAAAATAATTTAATAAAATAAAAATTATTTCCAAATTCAAATAAAGACTGGTGGCAAAACTATGAGGAATTCAAAAAAATAGTAAGAACAGAATTTGTAGCAAGTTTTATGGTTTACAATTTTGATTTCTGGCAATTTTTCAGAAAAATCCATAATTTTGGCTCAAAACCTAAAAAAACGCAAAAGTATATATATATTTCTTTCACGCCCTCTAGCGTAAAAACTATGCGGAATTTGAAAAAATAGTAACAACAAAATCTTTTGAAAATTTCATGTCATACAATTTTGATTACTTGTAATTTTTCAGAAAAATCCATAATTTTGGCTATAAATCTAAAAATAAGGAGCAAAAGTCTATATAAATATATTTCTTTCACGCCCTCTAGCGGCGAAACTATGCGGAATTGTATGTTCTACATCTTTGAAAATTCGTAATTCTTCATAAAAATGCATAATTTTGGCAATTAAAAAAAATATGAAAAAAATTAACTTTTGATAAATCTGGCAAATTAGGTATAATTAGACAATTTAGAAAGCGACCTGTTTAACTCACAATAATAAGCAAGTAAAGTGGATAAATATATTTTTAGTATAATATGCAATATATAGACATAACTACTAACTGTCAGTTATTGGATTCTAAAGCATATCTTTAATCTTTAAATATCTCATTTGTCACCTACATTTCATAAAATACTATGTAAAAGAATTTCTACAAAAGACTTATTTTCGTCGTTTGTCCATTCGGCGAGTTGTCCATTCGGCAATTTGTCCATTCGGCGATTTGTCCATTCGGCAATTTCTGCGTTTTGATCAAGTTTAATATTTTGATCAGAGAATATTAATTAAAATTGTGACTTCGGCTTCGACGCCACAAACCCGATGTATGCATCGTCGTTTTACAGGATTCGGCAATTTGTCCACGTTCGGCGATTTGTCCAAAGATTACTTTCGGCGTTTTGACCAGCCTTTCGGCGATTTGTCCATTCGGCGATTTGTCCGGATCCCACTAAATCCCTAATTTGGACAATTTATCGTTAGTAGGTTTTGAATTCCAGGACCGTTTCCGACTTTTGAATCACGCAGGATTGTTTCCAGACTTTTGAAACACGCTGTATGAGAAACTAGTTGGGAATGGGTAAGCTAGCATTGCGAAGACGGAATTTTTAGGTGACAAATATTAAGTAAATAAACTTTTTGGATCTCACTTTCATTGCTAATCACCGAATTTGGACAATTTATTTTGTAATGCGATATTTATTTAGATTTAACATATCCCTTTAGGTTTATTAGGTGATATCAGTGACATTTTACATACTGTCATTCTTAATTTATTTAAAATTTCATATATGTACTGGGAATTCTAATTTAAAAAAAATATTTTTATCAGTAAATCTCTTATTATTAATTCTAATAAGATTTTCAATGAACATATGTATATAGAAAATATCGTATAGTTAAATATTTATTATTTTTACCTGTTAATATATTTGTCATTTTTTATGTTTTATTAATTTTATAAACGTTACACATTTTCTTCTTTCTTTAAGTTGTGAAATTTATTTTTATTTACTTAAGTTGTGAAATTTATATATCATTAATTTTTGTATGTATTTATTAATTTGTTAATACATTTTAAGCCATACTTTTAAATTCCTACTTATAAACCGGTGACATATTTAATCCCTTGCATATCCAAAAAATCCAAATTATGTCTCTTTCAAACCGAAACGTAAAGAAAAGAAAACCTTTCGTTCCCCATCATCACGTCACATCAGAGTCTTCATCAACGACGCATTTTGAATTCCGTACGTCCCAAGAGTTTGAAGTGGACTCAGCTACCTACGGCTACGGCTACGCGCCTCGAGTGCCTATTGTACACGCTATGTACCACCATTGTCCCTGTATGAAAAAAAAGAACGCACTTATCACGATAAAAAGCCCTAATGCACTATTTATGTGTTCATTGTTCGAAATGGGAACTCAATCGGAAGTATATATACGGATTTTTTCTAAAACAAAATTGATCATGTTCATTTAGTTTAAATGTCCTGCTTCTTATAGCAATACCCTGTATATTGTATGCACAACTGTACAGGGTGAAGTAATATTGCTCTGAGAAAATTACAGATATACTTATCAAATTTAAACCTAGATTAAATTTAATTTTTTTAAATGGAACACCCTGTATATTTTTACATTTTATATTTAATGTGAAAAGCTGATTTTAAAAATATTTAATGTAAATTGAACAACTTTACTTTTATAAACACACGTAATTTTCAAAATTTGTTTACCGAGTACGGGATGGGAGGAAAATAAAAAAAAATATGAATCTGGTAGAAGAGTAAAGTACTGATAGATTTTTTATTGAAAAAAATATACGTTAAAAGGATTTATATATTATTTAAGAAAAAAGTGAACCTTAGATTTGTTTGTTTTATTTTATTGCAATTATTTTTAGCTTTTATAAATTAACTGACAATCATAATATCGCTAATAAAAAAATGCCCTCTCTTTAATAATAACAGCTTTTTATCCTTTGTTTAACTCCTACAAAAGAAAAAAAATTAAAAAGTCCAAAAACACGAATTCTGGGCTGCCACATCATCAAAACTGAAAAGGGGAAGTGAAGAGAGAAGGGCGAGCCACTTTCGAGCTCATACGTGACCTAACAAAGCCCATCGAGCTTCAAGCCACTGTCGTTGTTGATTTAATGATGTCTTGTTTTAATTGCTGACAAATTGCCAATTGCCGCTGTGTCACGAAAAAAAACGCCCTTTCGCAAAAACCCTCTTCGTTCCTGTCCTTATCTCCTCTTTTGTCTCCCACGGACCCTTTTGCTTTTTTTCCCAATTAAATTCGCTTTGTTTTTCCCGGATTTTGAATTTGTTTTGGGATCCCAGAGAGTTGGTTTAAGGTAATTTTTCAGTCTAGGGATTTTCGAATAAATTTGCACGTTTTCATCTTTAAAATGGATTTGTGGATTATATAGTAGTTTTTACTAGCATATATCTGATGTGAAGGAGCAAAAAAAAATTTGAGATATCGATGGAAATATCCATTTTGAGGTCCCCCGGGATGATTGAAACCATTTCAAGAGTATGGTCCGTCTGTGTGTCTGTGTGTAATCTTCCACGATAACTGCCGAACCGTTTGACCAATCAAGCTGAAATTTGGTATGAAGAGTCGGTGTGTGCCTGGAATGCGCCCATTAGTTTTTGGTTTAAATTGATACAGTAGAAGGTCTTCATGCCCGACACTGATTGAATACAGATATAAGATTTTTTGCTTTTTTTAAATTTTATGGACAAACAATACACTTTAGTGCAAAATGTTGTAGTGCAAAGTTTTATAGGATAAAATTTCCTATAATTTTTATATCACACTTTTTCCGGAATTTCCAATAGTTGCGTCACTAGAGGGCGCGCAAAAAATGTTTAAGTAAGTTTTCCGTAGTTTTTTAAATTTTGAGGACAAACAATGCTCTTTAGTGCAAAATTTTCTTATGCAAAGTTGTAGAGAACCAAATATCCATTAATTTTCATTTTTAACATTTTTTCGAATTTCCCATAGTTTCGCCGCTAGAGGGCGAAAAATATACACATTTAGATTTTTTGCCTTTTTTTTATTTTGAAGACAAACAATAGGCTTTAGTGCAAAATGTTCTAGTACAAAGTTGTAGAGTATAAAATTCTCTACAACTTTTGTATTAAACTTTTTCCACAATTTCCAATAGTTTTCAACCATGATTTTAGCAGTACTATATATTGTGAGCATGCGCCTGCTTATTAAAATAATCCTATTCTTACAGCTGCTCCGAGAAAGTTCTGGGGTGACACAGCCGATTTTTTTTTAATAAAAATGGATTTTTTTAAATTTATTATTATTTTTTAAGTAATGAAGCAAAGCGAATGTACTTTTTGACTTTACAATGTTTATCTGCCTGTCCGTCGGTCCCAGCGATAACTGGACAACGGTTTCGAATTTTTTTCAGTAATCGATAACTATTCGCCTTAGCTTGTCCACTAACTATTTTCAGTGGCCCAAGTCCGGTATACAATTTCATTTTCAAAAATCATTTATTTTGAATAATTTCTTTGATGATATTTCTTTTAACAAAAGTGAAAGTGGCATCATACAGTAATAGAAATTGTGTAAATATGTTATTAAATTGTGTTATTTTTTAAGGAAGTGCAACATTATTTTCATTAAAAAAATTCATGATAATAGATTAATAGCTTGTGGTTACAATGTGTGTGGTGCTAAAAAAGAAAAAAGCAAGATCCGGTCGTCTTTGGGTAAGGTCTTGGGCAGGACTTCACACGAGATGAGATAAGGCAAGAACTTCAAAAATTTCGTCTCGGTCTTGTTAGTTGAGACAAAAATAAGTCTCGTTTCAGTCACGGTCTCGTCTCGTAACCGTTTATCTCGTCTCGGTCTAGTCAAATCTTGTTATTGATAGAACTTATTTCTACAAAACGAGTTAATTATTAATTCTTCTTCGTAGGCCTTCGGATGAACAATTAATGAATGTATTTTGATTCCTGTCATATTATTATCTTTTCTGCTAATTATTTTTCTTATTCTAGATTTTTCACACACTAAACATAATATTTTTTCTCATGTTTAAGTATTTCAAATTAAAATTTTATTTTCAAATTTTGATGCCAAAGAAGTAATTTAATTTTTATTAAACACAGTTTATTAACTGATTCAATTTCATTTAATATATCATGAAGTTCATCTAATCTTGGCCTTTTATTGGGGTTAACATTAATTACCAGCACCTGAAGTCCAAAATTATAAAATAAAATATTTCACAGATAGTTTTCAGATTTTAGATTTCGTAGATGTATCGTAACCTATGCAGACCTTTTTTTATTATATGTGGTCTCGGTATCGCCTAAATAATTTTCAAAAAGGTCTCGTCTCGGTTTTACGAGACGAGACGAGAAAAGTATCGTTCTCGTGTTAAGCCCTAACTTTGGGTAACAAGACGCGATTTGACAGGAATACATCTAAATCTACTCCAAGATTTACGATTTGAAGGTATGAAAAATTACAAGAACTATTTAAGAATGGACGAGGAAACATTTAAGTGTAATAGCTCCACTAATATCCCGACAAAGATTTAAGAAATCCTATCAGTGTTGAGAAACGAATGTCATATGGTTACCCTTCGATTTCTGATGTCGGTAAAGCCAGAAGGCACCTCTTTGGTGTAATATTAACTGTATAGCAGGTTTGAAAGATGAAGGTGTAGATGCTGTTATTTTAGGAGATTGTAACGCTCTTCGCGTCGTTAAGCTGTCTTTTGGCGCTTTAGTCCAGGTTTCGGATTGCCTCGGGCGCCACCTTCCGTTTATAGTGTAAAGACCACTTACACGGGCAGTGTCAGTAGAGAAGGAATACTCTAGTGGTCGTTGTGGTATCGACGAAATTACTGGCGGTCTTTACTTGCCCTACTGACGTCAGTGATGTTAGCACCCGGCCAGCCAGCACCAAGCTTAAACCGAAGTAATCTAGGCTCACAGTCGGCCAACTCCAAGCGACACTTTTCCACCACGGTCAAATACTTTTACAAATTCATTCTGCCGATTTGGGGTCTACTCATACAAAATTTCTCGTTTTATTAATTTGTTTACATTTTTTGTTGCGTTGATAATAGGCGGCCAAGAAAAAAAATTAGCTAATTACATAGAAAAATGGAAGGACCATTCAGACAAAATTTTTCGTTTACATACATCTCCCCCCAAGGGCCAGCTCCAAGAATCGAAAAGTAGAGTAGATTTTCGTAGCGGTCGAACAAATTTCAATATTTTTTTTCGGGGGTTGAGAATAGGCGGCCAAAAACAAAAATAAGCTGATTACATAGAGGAATAGAAACACTATTCAGGCAAAATTTTTCGTTTACATACATCTCCCCGAAAGAGCCAGCTCCAAGAATCTAAAATTCGATTTTCGTAGCGGTCGAACAAATTTCAAAAAATTTTTGTAGGGAGTTGAGAATAGACGGCCACGAACAAAAATTATTTGATTACATAGAGGAATGGAAGCACTATTCAGACAAAATTTTTCGTTTACATACATCTCCCCGAAAGGGCCAGCTCCAAGAATCTAAAATTAGATTTTCGTAGCGGTCGAACAAATTTCAAAAATTTTTTTTAGGGCGTTGAGAATAGGCGGCCACGAACAAAAATTAGCTGATTACATAGAGGAATAGAAGCACTATTCAGGCAAAATTTTTCGTTTACATACATCTCCCCCAAAGGGCCAGCTCCAAGAATCTAAAATTAGATTTTCGTAGCGGTCGAACAAATTTCAGTATTTTTTTTCGGGGGTTGAGAATAGGCGGCCAAGAACAAAAATTAGCTGATTGCATAGAGGAATGGAAGCACTATTCAGACAAAATTTTTTTCATCCTGTCCAGTAAATCTCCTCCCCCCGGTTACTCATTTGCGGCAGGTAAATGAAACATTACCGTATCAGGGCCGTAATGTTGTTGCCTAGCAACATTGTTTTGATTTTAGGAGCCTCCATAACTTCAAATGCAAAAATATTTTTTAATTGACAGTGACAAGCAAATAGCAATCATACGTAACTATGAAAATCAATGGCTCATTTGCAATTTTAAATTGTGATGTCAAATTATAAACTACTTTTTTTATTTTAATCAACATATAAAGACAAGATGAAAAAACTTCTAACGTAAAATACCAAAACACGCATTTGAGTAATACAGTTATGTTTACGGTAGATCTCAATTTCAACCGAGATGTCACTTACGATACGTTGGCAAAAAAGGTATAGATTTGATTCTGCTCCGCTATGAAAATCTATTTTCTATTTATGGGAAAACATATGTGAACCGAAGATTTTGTCTGAATAGTCCTTCCATTCCTCTATGTAATCAGCTAATTTTAGTTCGTGGCCGCCTATTCTGAACCCCGAAAAAAAATATTGAAATTTGTTCGACCGCCACGTAAATCTAATTTTAGATTCTGGGAGCTGGCCCTTTTGGGGAGATGTATGTAAACAAAAAATTTTGTCTGAATAGTGCTTCTATTCCTCTATGTAATCAGCTAATTTTGTTCGTGGCCGCCTATTCTCAACCCCCGAAAAAAAATATTGAAATTTGTTCGACCGCTACGAAAATCTAATTTTAGATTCTTGGAGGTGGCCCTTTTGGGGGAGATGTATGTAAACGAAAAATTTTGGCTAAATAGTCCTTCTATTCATCTATGTAATCAGCTAATTTTTGTTCTTGGCCGCCTATTATCAACGCAACAAAAAATGTAAACAAATTAATAAAACGAGAATGAATTTGTGAAAGTATTTGACCGTGGTGGAAAAGTGTCACTTGGTGTTGGCCGGCCGCGAGCCATGATTACTTCGGTATAAGCTTGGTGCCTACTGGCCGGGTGCTAACATCACCAACGTGCCCTACTGGCTTGAGTACCTGGGTATTTATGCTGCTGAAAGTTAAAATCACATCGAATAAAATGAACAGATATATATTGTAATGAAATAATTTGTATACTCTGTCCTATATTTCTTTTTTTTTAATGACAGACTTGAGGCTGACTAGTAATTTTGTGTTAAAATATATAATGTGGCTAATCTGTTTTGATATGTCTATGGGTCAATACCAAGTTGAAAATGTAGTTGATTATTTGAACATAATATGCATAAAATAGTAATTACAGGCAATATTTATTATTCTGAACTCGGCACTGTTGGTTAAGGCATCAGTCTTTATACTTGGTCTATGTCTGGGCCGTGGGTTCGAATCCCATTGAAACTCAAGTGGAAAAAAGTCGAATAAGACTTTGAGCTAGTGCAACATGGTATTTGGGCCAGACCAGATGAGATCGGTTATCTCGCGGAACTGATAGGGGTTGGTGGCATAATTATACACTTGCTAGTCGATAGATCACCTGAATGTCTGGGGCATAGTCATTTAGGTTGAAAAAAAATCAGGAACAACTACAATTTGGTTTGTTGAAAATTTATTACATTAGATCAAAAGATGAATATACAAATTAGGCAACTGCGGATGACGTCACAATGTTGGAGGGTTTTGGGTTTTAGGCTCACTGCTTGCCAAACCCCTTCATTGAAAGGAATTCTCTCGAAAAAATATCTATTGGACTCCACACAACAAATTCACAAAATGTATCACAAAATGTTAAGCTAATCATAGCCATTGGCATAATATGTACACTACCTACCCATGTAAAATTTTTTACCAAAAAAGGGGATAGGAGCGTAAAATTATATTTCGCACACAGCTGACCGCATGGCTTGGCGCGCCCCTGTCATAACGATTGCTAATTCAAAATGATCGGAATCTAAAATTATGTACAACGTTTTATTCTAAACGTTTAGAAAAATATTAATTTTCAATTTACTTATAATTGTTACTGTCTTTGATTTTCACTTTCTGTCTATTTCTTGGGATTGAGATAAAAAAAATGACAAATCAGTCTTTTACCCTTATTTTTAACAGAAAATGTAAAAAATATTTCATTAAATTATAGTTAGGATTCTTCCAATCCATGAAACTTTTTGTAAAAGTACAGTTAACGTTTTTATATTTTATTATAAATATTTATAAAATATTCTGTAGAATCTAGAACTAACAAATTTACTATAACGAAATATAGGTAAAATATTGTTACAATTATATACAGCAAGTGCCAACCAAGTATGAACAATTTCGGGATCTGTGCAACCTTCATCATCATAGCTAGGATGAGGTAAATCCGCTCATTATGGGCGGAATACGACTAATTTCAGTATCTGCGCAATTTCTTCGTAGTTGGCGCGCTTGCTGTACATTTTTTGTCATACATAATTTACATTAAAATAAACCCAGTAAGCGAACAGTATCCAATTAGCTCAGTTACGGACAGACGGACAGACAAACGGTTGTAGTTGACTTGGGTCATTAAAAATAGTAGGTAGGAAAGCTTAGGTAACCAGCTATCGATTGCTGAAAACTGAGTTCCAAAGTTGGAAACCGTTATAGAGTTATCGCTGTGACAGACTGACAGATAGACAGACAGACTGACATTGTAAGGTCAATAAGTACTATCGCTTTGCTTCGCTACTTATAACTACGTGACGGGTAGTATTATTTTAAATGTAAAAATAATTCACTATAAAAATAAAATATTAATCATTTTTTATTTTTTAAATCTTATTACTTATTTATTTATTTCTTAAATCAAAACACGGTAATTCTCAAGAATTCAAACAAAATTAAAAAAAAAATTATTTCTCTGCAGAGGGTGTCGCGAACAAACATTCAGCGGCGTATTTTCGCGATAATATAATATTCATAGGTTCCGGTGAAAGGCGTCAGGGGTGCAAAAGGGGTGCGACAGACGTGCTGAATTTTGAATGCACCCTCGCCTCCTCGTATTCCTTTCTCGTTCCCTATTCTTCCTCTTTCCGTAGCAGGACGTGCCGATATGTAGACGATCGTCTATTGTTACCGGAAGTGGATATGAGAATGACGGGAACAAGAAATGTTTATGGGAAAATACAAATACTTTAACGAAAATTTGTTTATTTGTTATAATTGACAGAGATATTTCGTCCCGAAAAAAAACAATACGATGTAACGTATGTTTTTATTATTTTTTTTTTTATAAAAAGTGTTTTAGCTCAAACATTTATCGGTTCGTTACCACGAATAGAATTTGAAATATATCAAAATGTAAGATATTAATGTTATATTATGGGCGCTAGTCAAATTATTATTAATGTTTTTTGGTGAATTTAGAAATAATTGACAAAAAACTATGATAATTTCAAAATCTGTCCTTTCTTTTCTTATTGGGATTTAAGGAAATTAAACTCTGGCGAAAAATTAAACTTAGATTTTTATACAAAGTGATTGATTATTTATGAAATTAACAAAACCAAATAAATAAATAAAACTTAGCTCAATAAGATTGTTAGAGAGAGAGAGAGAGAGTTTTCCATGGTCGCTCCACCAGTCACCAGCCTTGCTAGATGACACGTGGTCGTGGTTCTTTTAAATTGGAGAAACGCCAAACTTAGGCTTATTGCCTCTAGACGCCAAAATGTTCCGAGTAAATCCTAAAACAAATGAAAATAAAGCAAAAGAAATGAAAACAGACTAAAACAAACGAAAACAAACGAAAACAAACGAAAACAAACGAAAACAAACGAAAACAAACGAAAACAAACGAAAACAAACGAAAACAAACGAAAACAAACGAAAACAAACGAAAACAAATGAAAACAAATAAAAACAAATAAAAACAAATGAAAATAAACGAAAACAAATAAAAACAAACGAAAACTATTGAAAACAAACGAAAACAAACGAAAACAAATGAAAACAAATAAAAACAAATAAAAACAAACGAAAACTATTGAAAACAAACGAAAACAAATGAAAACAAATAAAAACAAATAAAAACAAATAAAAACAAATGAAATAAAATGAAAACAAATGAAAACAAATGAAAACAAATGAAAACAAATGAAAACAAATGAAAACAAATGAAAACAAATGAAAACAAATGAAAACAAATGAAAACAAATGAAAACAAATGAAAACAAATGAAAACAAATGAAAACAAATGAAAACAAATGAAAACAAATGAAAACAAATGAAAACAAATGAAAACAAATGAAAACAAATGAAAACAAATGAAAACAAATGAAAACAAATGAAAACAAATGAAAACAAATGAAAACAAATGAAAACAAATGAAAACAAATGAAAACAAATGAAAACAAATGAAAACAAATGAAAACAAATGAAAACAAATGAAAACAAATGAAAACAAATGAAAACAAATGAAAACAAATGAAAACAAATGAAAACAAATGAAAACAAATGAAAACAAATGAAAACAAATGAAAACAAATGAAAACAAATGAAAACAAATGAAAACAAATGAAAACAAATGAAAACAAATGAAAACAAATGAAAACAAATGAAAACAAATGAAAACAAATGAAAACAAATGAAAACAAATGAAAACAAATGAAAACAAATGAAAACAAATGAAAACAAATGAAAACAAATGAAAACAAATGAAAACAAATGAAAACAAATGAAAACAAATGAAAACAAATGAAAACAAATGAAAACAAATGAAAACAAATGAAAACAAATGAAAACAAATGAAAACAAATGAAAACAAACGAAAACAAACGAAAACAAACGAAAACAAATGATAACAAATGAAAACAAATGAAAACAAATGAAAACAAATGAAAACAAATGAAAACAAATGAAAACAAATGAAAACAAATGAAAACAAATGAAAACAAATGAAAACAAATGAAAACAAACGAAAACAAACGAAAACAAACGAAAACAAATGAAAACAAACGAAAACAAACGAAAACAAATGAAAACAAACGAAAACAAATGAAACCAAACGAAAACAAACGAAAACAAATGAAAATAAACGAAAACAAATGAAAACAAACGAAAACTATTGAAAACAAACGAAAACAAACGACGACAAACGAAAACAAACGAAAAGAAATGAAAATAAACCAAAAGAAACGAAAACAAACTAAAACAAACAAAAAAACTGAAAACAAACGAAAACAAATGAAAACAAACGAAAATAAACCAAAACAAATAGGAAAATTTGTAGCGTGATCGGAAAAAGCGTAGCGTAGTTGGAAAAAATTCTAGCGTTTTGAGATAAAAATAACCAATATAGCGTGTCAACAGCAAATAAATAGGAATGAAAGATTTTTAAGACATTAAAATAAAAAGAGGAAGAAATGAAGTCGCAAAACCATTTTATAGGCCTTACAGGTGGAAGATATTAGGTACAAATGGTAATTGCTGATAACAGACCAGAAATAAAAGTGAATTTGGGTTTTAAAATATACGAGTGAGATGAAAAATGAATTATTGTGTGGCACAAGAAAAAAGAAACGTAACAACGACTAACATTTTGTTAAATAATAGTTCATTAAAAATTTGAATCTCATTAACTGGTCTATAAAAGTACCTATTCTCTCCTGCAATAAACAGGTATATATATTGGACAATTTAGCACAGTAAAAGATTAGTGAAGGATTATCAGGGGTGGAAAAACGGGAGATGATTGAATATAACGAGCAGGAATTTTGGGGTTGTTTTAATATTGACTAAGTCCCGTTTAACTTCCCGTTGTCGATATTTGCTGGAATAATGGCATTATTCCTGTATTATCCGGATTATTTTCTAGAAAATACCCTACGGGAGCTTGAACCATGTAGGTAATATTGTTAGTTGAGTTTATTGCTCAAATACATTGAAGTATATAATTTTTTTGAATGACAAAATTTTTTTAAATGTTTTAACTTGTTTTTTGATGTTAAATCACAGGAAATATAATAAATAATAGGTTGTGGCCAAAACACTACTTTTGTAACGCTCTTTGTCAAGCGGTTTTTTAGCGCCCTAGTCCAGGTTTCGGATTGCCTCGGGCGCCACCTTCCGTTTATAGTGTGAAGGTCACTTGCACGGGCAGCGTCCCTGGAGAAAAAATATTCCAAGGGCCCATATCTCGACTTTGTTCCAATGGGAAAATTTTGATTTTTCACATTAGAAGTACGGGAACAGATTCACATACCCGAATGTAGGTGAAATTAAAATTCCCGATGGAATTATTGAATCAGTGCGTTTTATCATTATATTTAACTTCCTAGTATAAACTGTTTTAAGTATAGTTATTTTACTTTTACTTTGAATAATTTTGTCGTATTATGATATGGATGAATTAATACTAATGAATCAAGTAGAACTTCTTGAAGCTGCCGAGGAATTAGCTAATAATTAAAGGCGTGACTTTTGGACTCGGTGGAATAGACAAACGGATCCATTTGACCATTTAAGTAAAAAACAGTTTATTAAGTTATTTAAATTAACAAAACATTTAGTTATCGAACTAATATAAGAATTAGATCATTTTTTACCAAACTATCAAAGAACATCATCTATTTCAAAAAAGTTAAAAGTATTTACAATTACTTCATACTTTATATTGTATTTGTTAGATTATTTATATAGCAACTAATTAAAGTAAATATTTAAAAATTAAACATAATTTATCGTAACTCCTCTACCTAAATTTTAGGTTTTAATTGCTTTAAATTTTTATGCTTCTGGGAGCTACCAGACAAACGTTGGCTTCAATAAATACTTTGCTGTTAGCCAGTCTACTATCAGCAGATCTATAATGGAAGTGATTGAGGCTCTAAATAACCAAAGAGTATTTATGAAATGGGTGAATTTTTCTATGCAAGTGGAAGACTTATCAAAAATGCGAAAAAAGTAGGTAGTGTCATGTGCACAAATATTAATTATTAACTATTTATGTATACTATTTGAAATTTAACTCAAAAATATCTTTGTAGATTTTATGAAATATATGGTATTCCAGGAATTGTTGGAATAATAGACTGTACACATGTTGCTATATTTCCTCCTCAGGGAAATGAACATTTGTATATCAACAATGCCCTGCCTCAATCCCTTTACGCTGCACTTCTGCGAAGGGGAATAAGCAGACTAATCTGCAATTGGATTAAATGCATGCTTGAAAATCGTTTTGTCACATCATCACTGCAGGAGGAGACTGTCAGATTTAGGGCGGCGAAGGGGTGTCCTCAAGGTGGAGTGCTGTCTCCACTTCTTTGGTCACTCTTGGTCGACCCCCTACTGGACAGGCTCTCCCAGCTGGGGGTGGATTTTCAATGCTATGCCGATGACCTTTTAATAATGGTTAGAGGCTTACTTGAAGAGATTATTTCCAATATCCTTCAGGAAGCTCTTAACATCGTATACAGATGGTGTGAGGAGGAACAGATGTCTGTGAACCCCCACAAAACGGTAGTAGTTCCTTTTACAAAAAGGAGGAAGCTTGATAAGCTACGTCATCCAATTCTGGAAGGCGTAACCATTCCGTTTGCGGAGGGGGTAAAATATCTGGGGATTATCCTTGATAGAAAACTTACCTGGAACTCCCATCTGGAAAGAACAATCAATAAAGCCAGGGCATCGCTCTGGAATATCAGAAGGGTATGCGGCAAGTTGTGGGGAATGAACCCTAAACAGATTTACTGGATTTATCAAACGGTGATAAAACCAATGGTCACATATGGCGCAATGGCCTGGTGGACGAAGGGGCTCCAGTCTATTGCGGTGGCTAAATTATCTGGACTACAGAGATTAGCATGTGTGGCTATTACAGGCGCTATGTCATCTACCCCGACAGCGGCAATGGAAAGATTTCTGGGTCTTACTCCTCTCCATATATTACTGGAGCAGGAGGCCAGAATGACCTCCTATAGAGCCATGTCGGTGGCAGGTCAAATCGAGGGGGAGAGGCTATGGGACCACTCTGGACTACTGCGAGAGATGAGTACTCACCACACCTCGGAATGGTTTCGGATGTGCTCTCTCCCAGAACTCACATACAGAGGTCCTTCAACGTCCTTCTTCCGAGAAGAGACGAATGGGAAAGGGGGGAGATCTTCTTTCCAGGGACGGCTTATGTACTGTACACAGATGGTTTAAAGACCCCAAGTGGTGTTGGAGCCGGAGTGTACAGCAGAAAACCGAGAGTTGACATCACAGTAAGCCTTGGCAAGTATGCTACCATCTTTCAGGCAGAGGTTTTCGCTATAGAATTGTCAACAAAAGTATTTATATTTTATCAGACAGCCAGGCAGCTTTAAAAGCACTGAGCTCCAGCCGGCTGGACTCGAAGCTGGTATGGAACTGCATCGAATCCCTGGATCGCATTGCTACCAGTAACAGAGTAACCCTACTCTGGGTACCTGGGCATGAAGGGGTGGAGGGCAATGAGAAAGCCGACACCCTTGCGAAAAGAGGTGCAGAATCCGAGTTCATTGGATCGGAACCATTTTTTGGCATAGCCAAAAGCAGTGCCAAAGACACTATCTGGAAATGGGCCGAGAGGAAAACTCTCCAGTACTGGAAAGATATTCCTGGGTTAGCTCACTCTAAGGCGTTTATAGTCAAACCCTCAGGTAGCACCCTATCGCAGATCCTAGAATGGAGTAGAAGTGATCTACGCATCCTAATTGGACTGCTGACAGGGCCCTGTCGTCTGCAGTACCATCTGAAGAAGCTAGGTCTGAGTCAAACATCGGACTGTCGCTTCTGCAGTGTGGAAGACGAAACGGCGGAGCATATTTTATGCTCCTGCCCTGCCCTGGAAATGAATAGGCTTCGTACGTTTGGTTTTGTACAGCTGGAGCCTACCGACTTCAAGGAAGCTTCACCTAAATCAACCATAGACTTCGTAAGAAGGTGTGGATTGTATGGTGAATTATAGCCCATAGGGGTGAGCCACAATAGGCCACTGTTGGCCTCAGTGGAGGGGCGAGCAAACGCTCCACTCACATTGAACCTAAACTAACCTATTAACAGAAAACATTACCATTCAATTAATACCCAGTTGGTTAGTATAATCATATTTTTCAGCTAAACAGGGTCCGGCAAACCTCTGTCGTAGTTCTATAACTCTTCTTGTGTAAAACTTGAATATGTATGTGAAAGGTATCTATTAATGGTGGTTAAAAGCAAATATTTTAAAATTATGTTCATGTATACAGGGTAGTCCATTAGTAACTTAGGCAAATGACTTAATTTTTTTCAAATAAAATGGCATACTTTTTTTAACATTCTTAGAACCGACATAGTTAGTACTACTCACCCCTAATTTTTTTTTGTAAAACTTCCTGCCATCTTGGAGAAAACAACATTTTTACCAAAAATATTTGAATTGCACAACCCTTTTTAAAATATCACAACTTTTTCACATTTAACGATAAAGCTTTAAAATTACCAATGTATAAATACAATAGACTGAAGATTTATTTAGACTCAGTTTGAAATTTTTATTTTGTACAGGGTGGTCTAAAATAAATTTTACATTCTAAAAACTTCCATTATAGTTTTCTCAATTTTTTCAAATGGGATACCCTATATAATTATTGATCAGTGGATACTAAATTTTATGTCCTTCAAATTTGCCATTTACTCTCCATACCTATTTTTCGTCGTTTAAAAGTTATTAAGAAAAAACACATGTTTTGTAAAATGTAAGTTTGTATTAAAAGTAGATAATCAATAAAATATCCTTATTGTTTGAGTGATACCAATTTTACATTTTTTTTAATAAAAGAACAGTATAATTACCAATGTCTGCCATTTTCTTTAATACATAAATTTACTCGTTAATTAAATGATGCCGAAACGTTTCTTAGCATCTGAGGTGTAATAGATATAAATGCTTGTACTATTATCTCCTTCATATCTTTAGGTGATGTAGCTGGCGTTTGATAAACAAGATTCTTAATATAACACCACTTAAAAAATCAAGTTTTGTCAAGTCCGGTGATTGAGCTGGTCATTTTTTGGACCATTTCTGCCAATCCATCTATTAGGATACTGTTGATGTAACTCATCTGCTACCTCGCTTAAATAATGCGCTTCCGCCCCAACACGTTGGTACCACATTAATTGCCTTATAGCTAGGGGAACGTTTTCATGTAAAAGAGGAAGATAATTAGCCAAAAAATCTGGATACATCAAGCCATTTAAATTGTGTTCAAAAAAATGCAGCCCAATCATATGTTCCAGAATTTAACCCCCCCCCCTAACATTTTCAATCCATCGATCTTGGCTGTCACATTCTGACACTTCATTAAGCGAGAACAGCCCACTTAGATTTTTACCAAAAATACGCGTTTTTTCAATTACTTTTAAACGATGAAAAATAGGTACGGAGATTAAATGGCAAAGTTGAAGGGCATAAAATTTAGTCTCCATTGATCAATAATTATACAGAGTGTCACATTTGAAAAAACTGAAAAAACTTTAATGGAAGTTTTTGGAATGTAAAATTTATTTTAGACCACCCTGTACAAAATAAAAATTTCAGTCTAAAAAAATTTTCAGTCTACTGTATTTGTACATTGGTAATTTTAAAGCTTGAAAAAGTTGTGATATTTTAAAAAGGGTTGTGCAATTCAAATATTTTTGGTAAAAATGTTGTTTTCTCCAAGATGGCTGGAAGTTTTACAAAAAAAATTAGGGGTGAGTAGTACTAACTATGTCAGTTCTAAAAATGTAAAAAAAAGTATGGCATTCCATTTGAAAAAAATCAAGTCATTTGCCTAAGTTACTAATGGACCACCCTGTATACATGAAAATAATTTTAAAATATTTGCTTTCACATAAATCTTCAAGTTTTACACAAGAAGAGTTATAGAACTACGACAGAGGTTTGCCGGACCCTGTATGTATAAAATTTTAAATGTAACAAAATGTTATTCAATGTCAATGCAAGATATCCTGGTTCAAGTCATGATGCTTTTATTTTTGAACACTCAAATGTGAAGAATATATTGGAGCAAACAGTACGAAACAATGATGATTTTATATATCATTTAATAGGTCGGTAAAATTTTATAACAAAAATATCTCTAATGTATTACTTGTTTTAGGAGATTCTGGATACCCATTACGTAGATGGTTACAAACTCCAATTTCAAATCCAGCAATTGGTGATCCAGAAGAAGCCTACAATACTCAATTTTTAAAAGCAAGAAGTTTGATAGAGAGGTTCAATGGACTATTAAAAATGAGGTTCAGATGCCTTTTAAAACAAAGGTTAGTTAAGTTTTGTTTTACATGTATTTTAGCACCTTGTATCACAGCTAAGTATTTATTGCATAAATTACATAATGTTAAATATACAGGGCGTTTCATTGGGAAACGGAAATACTTAAAACGCGAATAGAGGTCACCGAGGCGGTTCTATATATACCACATTTATTGGCTCTGGCGGCCTTTGTAACCGAGATACAGGGTGTTTTATCGATTTTGCTAATTTCTTCCTGGGGCCATAACTGTCGAATCACCCCGTACATTTCTTTGATATTTGGTACACATTTTACTTATTCAGAAATCAAATCAGCCAGTTACTAATCTCAAAAAAATCCAGGTCCGGATTAACAAAAAAATAGAAAGCAATTGTGACCTTGAAACAACACCCTGTATATTGAAATTTTCAAAATCCTGGAAAATACAAACTGGATTTAGCTACAGCTATAAAAAGGTAAATCGACGTAGTTAATAATTATTTAGTAATTTTAAAATGAGTATGGATTCAATAGTTTTAATAATTTATTATTAAAAGTTAATAATAACCAATTTTTAGTGTCTAAGTTCTTAAAAACTACACTTTAAGTTCAAAATTTAAGTAGTTAAATTGTCTGCGCAAAAATTTAAAGCGCACTTTTTAATTTAGTTTTTTGCACTCTTTTCAAATATGCAAATATATTTTGAAAATTTCAATATACAGGGTGTTGTTTCAAGGTCACAATTGCTTTCTATTTTTTTGTTAATACGGACCTAGATTTTTCTTGTGATTAGTAACTGGTTCATTTGGTTTCTGAATAAGTAACATGTGTACCAAATATCAAAGATATGTGCGGGGTGATTCAACAGTTATGGCCCCAGGAAGAAATTAGCAAAATTGATAAAACACCCTGTATCTCGGTTACAAAGGCCGCCAGAGCCAATAAATGTGGTATATCTAGAACCGCCTCGGTGACCTCTATTCGCGTTTTAAGTATTTCCGTTTCCCAATGAAACACCCTGTATAAAAATTGAATAGATGAGTTCAAATATAATGAAGATTTAAACAAATTAAATTCTTTTATTTCATCGTTTAAATATATGTATAAGTTTTGCATTTTTAGGGTGTTGCATTATAAACCAGTTATGGCAGGAAAAATTATAAATGCTTATACAGTATTGCATAACATTTGTATAACTAATAATTTGCCAGATCCTGACGATGAAGACAATAATCTGGATTTTGGTATGTATGTCAAAGACCATCAAGATTTAGAAGCGGGAAGAAGACTTCAAAGACAAATTATTAGAAATTACTTTTAGTACCTATATTAAACTTTTAAATAAAAGCAAATAAAAATTCATATTCTCTCATTTGCAACAATGTCCCTTTCCATTAAACTTAGTTTTTGTTCCAAATACTTATCTTTATTTTTATTTTTCATAATATTAACAATATTATGTGATGTTTTTAATGTTTCTGTGAATCGTCCTACTGCCATGCGCCTTTTTTTTGATTCTTGTTACTGGTTCCAGGTGAACAAATATTTTCATTCAATATAACTTCATCCACATTTTGAATGGTTACAAAAGAGAGATTGACGTTTTTTTCATTTGTCCCAAAATAGTCATGATCCTAGAAAATATAACATTAATATAAAAACATTGAACCCATATTTAATATTTATTGATATTTTAATATAAATAAATAAGTTTTGCTAACTTACTATCATAATACATGATACAGGATCTGTTTCATTTCCTACTAAAGAAGCTTGATCTAACATATCCATCACAGATTCTTCTGTCTCAGACAAATCTTTCAGCGGAGGCCCTCCACCTGTTCCACAGCTATATTTCTTAATATCTGAACACTTTTTTTTACTTTTTTCTTAATATCTTGCCATGATTAAAAATATGTTTATTCTGTTTTAAATTTGATACCAAAAGTAATTTTGCACTTATAAAATTGCACGCTATTCAGCTGATCAGTTATATACTGCCACCTTCTTTGGGCTTCTTTGTAAGTAAAATATTTTGTAAATTTTCAAATTCGTAGTTCACCGTCGTTCTCTAAAAATCTAATTAGCATTTTTTTTTTGATTTTCTGTATAGTAACTAGCTTTTTTCTTTACATCCATTGAATAAACTCAAGTCCCAAATAACACAGTGAATAATACAATAATTTACAAAATATAGGTTAAATCAAGTCAATAAGAAATAATCGAAATGCACAACATTATAATCTAAAAAATCTAAAATCTCTTAATAGCCATTGGTCCGTTTATAAACTTCATGTTAAGATTACACATATACGTCCAAAAGTAGTTCTCATGGGAATGTATTGTTTTGATAATTTAAAATAATACTTCTGGATATAATTAGTTTGAGGGTTTGCTGAAGAAAATAAAATAAATTTGTAAATAATTAAGATAAATCTGTAAATAAGTAGTAAATATTACAGTGGCATTTTAATTTTAATTATTAAGGTTTGACAAGTGAAAAGTGCGTATGGACAATTCGGAACATTGGGTACGTTGTGGATCACGGCCAGAGAAAAAAATAATGAGGAGATGTCAGTTGGACAGAAGTAAAATAATAATTAAGAGATGTCAAGAAAATTTGAAAATAAAAAATAATAATTTATGGAAATGTGAAGAGAAGTAGGAAATAGAAAAACGATAGTTAGTGTGTAGAGATAATTCAAAGAGTAAAAATATTAAAGAAAAGATAAAATTTAAAAAAAAATATTCCAAAGCGGCATGTTATCAGGCGCATCATCATTAAAGGAATTTTTCAAGAAAAGTTGATATAAAAAAGACTGAAGCAGGTTAGTTAAGGTTAGTTAAACTTAGTTAAGGTTAATTATGATTAGTTAAGTTTGAATTAGTAAAAGTGACGTCACAAAAAAAAATAATTAAAATAATAAAAATTAAAATTTAAAAAAATATATTTAGAACGTTAAAATAAATTGTAATTAAAATAATAATTTTATATTTCTTCAACAATTTTTTTTACAGTTATATCCAGAATGTTAATTATTTAATTGAATTGTGCCCATATGTCTCACTAAAATTTCTGAGATAAGTATAAATAAAATAGAGTGTTGATCAACCTAAATTAAATTAATAATAATAAAATATAATAGAAAAAAAAATCTATATAGGGAATCAACACGACAGTATATTCCAAGATAGATCCAGAATACCAAATATTAAAACCAAGGAAAACCGTGTTGGAATATTTTATCCCATGGGATCATATTCGAGAATCGAGTCCCAGGGGCGTATGGCATCGACCAGACTCTTAGCGGACAGAATACCGGTCTTTACTTGTCTTACTGGGTATTTGCTCCTGGGATGTTAAGTAAAATTCGATGAATAAAAATGGTTAACTTTTATTTATACTTCAGCGAGGTTGAAAAGGTGTGTAACACAGTTCTATTCTGGTGTGACGAACGTTTAGGTTAATCTTACCTTTTCTGAAGATATCAACTTAGCCAAGATGTACAAAAATTACACTGAAAGGTCCAAAATCCAACTAAATGTAATAAAACACAAGAGACTGTTGCGAACACGAACAACTCTTTACAGGCCTCCAGGTACGCCTAGTAGCACTCAATAAGGCCGATAAACGCCGCAAAACGGCAATAAACGGTAATAAACGACAATAAACGGCAATAAACGACGATAAACGACAATAAACGACAATAGTAGACATTAAACGTCAATAAGCGACAATAAACGACGGTAAACGACGATAAATGGCAATGATACCGGTAAAAGTAGTAAAACCGAAATGGTACGATCAAAGGGCGGTACGATTTAGGTAACTCTCCCCTAGCTTAATGGCTTAGCGATGTCAGAAGCAATTTCTTTTAAAATTTCATACCGAATGTCATCATTTTTAATTGATTAATAATTTCAACGTTTTTTTTAGGATCTGTTGAAAGCTAAAACGATGGAATTTTTGACTATATAACGGTTTGGTATTTTTTTCAGTCAATTTTTTCTCCACTTCAACAAACTGTTTAGTAAGTTCATTAGGTACTTTTTTTATGAATTTTTTTTATAAAGTAGAAGTGGAGTGTGGGATTTACCTTAAAGTTTCACGCACCGTCTTTTTTCTCACTGTTTTAATATTTTCTTTACGTTTCAATCTTTTTTTCAACTTTATTTTACCGCTTTAGTTTCTCAACCCTTTTTTACTGTTTTCTGTATGTTTCAAACTTCTATTTTTAATAAAACTTTTTTCCAACTTTTTTTCACTTTTTACTGTTTTCCTTATCCTTCAAACTTTTATTTTTGATAAAACTTTTTTCCAACTTTTTTCACTTTTTACTGTTTTCCTTATCCTTCAAACTTTCATTTTTCCATTCATTCTTTAACCCTTTTTTACCCTACTATTTTTCTGTTGTTTTTGTTCCAAACTTTTTTTCCATTTTTTTTCTACTTATTTAATGTTTTCTTTGTTTCAATTTTTTCAATTTTTTTATCAAGTTATTTATCTCACTTTTTTTTAATCATTCTCTTTGTTTCATTATTATTATTCATGCTTTTATTTTTCAAACTTCTGTTCCACTTTTTTCCCTACCCCTATTTTACCTCATTGTTTTATGGTTTTTTCAAACTTTTATGTTCCCCCAACTCTTTTTTTTCAACTTTTTTCCCTACTTTTTAGTATTTTCTTTGCGTTTGAATCTTTTATGTTTTTAACTCTATTTCCAGTATTTTTTTTTCCCACCCCTCATTTTTCCCTACTATTTACTGTTTTCGTTATCCTTGAAACTTTTATTTTTCCATTCTTTCTCTAATTCTTTTTAAGCCTATTATATTTCTGTTTTTTTTTTTCCCAAACTATTTTCCATTTTTACTTTCCGAACAACAGAGTTGTATAGAAGGAAAGTATTGCGATCATGATATTTTGATTACTTTCCGAACAACAGAGTTGTATAGAAGGAAAGTATTGCGATCATGATATTTTGACCATACCCAGATTTTAACAGATCTTTACGTTTTGAGGTCACCTGAATCCATTTATACCATTTTTAGCATGATGTCTGTCTGTGTGTGTGTCTGTGTGTGTGTGTGTGTGTGTCTGTGTGTCTGTGTGTCTGTGTGTGTGTGTGTGAACACGATAGCGTCTAAACGGCTGAACCGATTTAGATGAAATTTTATATACATATTTAGGGTAATAAGGAGACGACCTGTATAGATTTTGGAGTTAATCGAACAACCGGAAGTGACAGTTGCTATAAGTGATGACGTCATTACTTAACAAGATGACAATAAAGTTTTACACATATATTTTTTATACGTTATAGTTTAATTTCGAATATTTAAAATTTTCAAAAACTTTTGCCATTGTTGCCAGATTTATTAAAAAGTATTTTTTTTTCATATTTTTCTTAAATAACCAAAATAATGCATTTTTATGAAAAATTACAGGATATGAAAGTTGTAGAACATAAAATTTTCTACACATTTTGTCATTACCGGTTTTTTGAATTCCTGATAGTTTCGCCGCTAGAGGGCGTGAAAAAAATTTATATTGACATTTTTGTGACTTTTTTAGATTTTGAGACAAAATTATGGAGTTTTATGAAAAATTACATGGTATCAAAATTGTAGAACATAAAATTTTCTATAAATTTTGTCATGACTATTTTTTCAAGTTGCACATAGTTTCGCCGCTAGTTTTTATTTTAATTTTTATTTTTATTAAATTATAATTTTTTAGTTAAATTTTTATATTAAAAATTTAAAAAAAATATTTTTAAATTTGTAATAATTAATTTTATAATTATAATTTTTTTCAAAATTTTTTTACAAAATTTTTGGAATTTTTAAAAAATTGGCTAAGAAATGTAAGATTATATTACGATTTTAAACTAAATTGAATAACTTTTAAAATATTAAAGTTATTGAAATGTGATTTTCACCAATCGAAAGATAATATAAAACTCTAAATTTTAAATGTATTTTGGTTTCTTAAAATTTAGAATTGTAATTATAATAGAAAAAATTAAGAATTTTTTTTAAATTTTTTGTAATTTTGTTTTATCAATAAGTATAAAATAAATGAAAAAAGTAAATAGCATATCCGAAAAGGATCCAAAAGTACTATGTGTGTAAATTATTTCATAATTTTAATATAGTATTTGTAAAAGTTATAGCAAAAAATGAAAAAAATTTAAACAATTCAATGGATTTACCCATGAATTTTTGGAAAAAAATTTGATTTTTTTTTTGTTTTTTAAACTAACTTTATTAATGCATTTTGATCCAGAAAACCTAAAAAAAGGTCTGTTTCCAATTTTGAATAAAATTGAATGAGATATTAATGATTTATTGATTTTAAAATTATTCAAAAATAGGTTTGATTTGTTTTAAGGTTAAAATTAATATTAAAAATTTTAAAAAAGTTACCCTTAAATTTGTAGTAAAAAACTCTATAATTGTGATTTTTTTCAAAATTTTATTCAAAAAATTGTAGAATCCCTCATTTTTTTTTTGAAATTTAATATAAGTTTAAAAAAAAATTGAATAACTTTAAAAATATTAAAGATATTAAAATGTGATTTATACCATTCGATAGGTAATATAATTAATGTATTTTAATGCAGAAAAACTAAAATAATCGATTAAACAATTACTTTACTAGAAGTGTTCGGAAAGTTGGGTGGGATTACCCCCTCATTTTTTTTTAATATATTCTTTTTATATTTCTATCTTTTATTTTTTAACTTTTTCTTACCACGTTATTTACCTCACTCGTTTTTATTGTTTTCCATATGTCCTACTTTATTTTTTCAAATTTTTTTTCCACTTTTTCTCCCCTACTTTTTTACTGTTTTACTTATCCTTCCAAAGCAATATTTTTTCAATTTTTTTCCACATTAATATAGGATCTGTTAATATTTTTTCTTCTTCATTTGAAATAGCTTGAACTTTAGTATCCTTATTTTTATTTTTACCTATAATACGTTAACTATATTTTCTACAAATTGATATGATTTGGCTGATTGGTTTCAATATGTTATTTAGAATTTTCCTGTTTATAACTGTTGATAGTTTCTTTTAGTTACGAGATCATTTGAATTTTTCAATGTACATTTAAATATTTTTTTTAAGGAGATTTTAATATATTTACAACTATATTTTCTTAAATAAGTGCATTTATCAATAAACAACAAAGCACATATCATATTAAAAAAAATTGCTTTGCAATAAATTTGTAGCAATTTCAGATCGATGCCAGTGACTAGCTACTCAGCGGAATTTCTTAAGTTTATGACTATGAATGAGTTCAAGTAACAACTCAACAGAACGATTGGTTAAATGAAAAATATTAAAAAATTAGACTCAATTTTACAAGTTAGTTGACACAAAACTGCCCCATTCGGAAATTTTACCTAGAGATGACACGACAGAGCTAAAATTCGTTTATCGACCAACTTAACAAAAGAAATAGAATTCTGTATTTGTATAAATAGTGAATAAATAATTAAAAAAAAAACTTTATTAGTTTGTGATAAACTAATAAAAATCAAAATAATTTTAGGTCTGGCGTCGCGAAAAATATAAAACAAAATTTCCAGCAAACTCATGGGATTATTCTTCGATATTTTTATCAGGTGGTGACTTCCATGTAATTTTTGTAAAAAAATGAAGATCTTATTTTTGAATCTTACAAATCGAGCCATTCTCATGATGATACGAAGAGAGACGATTTTTGACATGTTAAATCTGATTTCAAAATATTCCGTTATTGTTATAGATAATGCCAGTTATCACTTAAGGATTGTGGAATGGATCCCTACAACTTCATGAAATAATCCCGAGTTTATATATAATAAAAGAGACTAAATCATAAAATCTTCATTAAATCAAAATTATTTTCTCGCAATATTTCGTTGACGAAATACCTCCCATATTTTCACACACCGTATTACTTCCAAGTCAGCAATAGCTAAACAGAAAAAACCACTCAAACGCGTAAAGTCCGTCACTAACAAGCAAAATTCCTTCCCTGACTATCGGAACTCCCGGGGACATCTCGATCTGGATGAGCAGATACAAAAGGAGACCGTGGACCACCGGGGATCCCCCAGGGCGACGCGCCACTGTGGTCCGGGCTCCCACACGAAGCGCTCAACTGCAAATTTTCATTTTTTCATTCCGATACACCCTATTCAATAAAATAAAATTGTTTTACATAGAGAAATGACAAGGGTTGGAAGTTAAATTTTTGAATAATGTCAGTATCTACGGGGTGCGTGATCTTGACTTTTTGATTCGGGGCACTTGAAGAATTTTATAGAAATGTTAATTCTTAGCGGTTTCAGTTTTTTTAATTTCTTTACGTTATCATGGACTGGTTTACTAGGGCGCCAAATTAATTATGGTAAAAAACAAAATAACAGGATTAATGAGAAAAAGAAACAAAACAAGATATGGACGATAATGTAAATGAGAAAAACAAGAAGTTATATGAAGAAATTGCAAGAAAGATAATGAAGAAAATACAAAATAGTATATAGAAAAGATATCAAAGACGAAATGTCAAAATTTTAAGAGAAATGAAAAATATTAAATAAATAGGAAACACTAAAATAAATTATACAAGGAATATAGAAATAAGAAGTTCAAAAAAAGAAAGTTTTAAGTGTATACATTTTTATATAAAATAATATAGAAGGTATAGTGAAAGCTTGTTAATTTATAAGAAATCACAAGGAATGAAGAATAAGAAGATCTGAGGATACAATTAATTGATATTTTGAAGAATTAGAAAGAAAAATAATAAGTAGCCCTTGAAATTAAAATAAGAAAATGGAATACGCAAGAATAGGGAACTTGCATGATTTTTTTTTATTTTTTATTGATACAGTTTATCATCTGCAAGTAGCGAAAAAACATGTTAAAACTCATTTAGTTCAGTATTTTATTTATAAAAAAATGTTTAAAATACAAGTTTGCATTGCGGGAAAAAGTATAGATTTAAACGGAAGTGACGTCATTTTATGCTAGACTCTGTCACCATCTAGCGGTAATTCATTGCAATAACGATTGTTGTCAAAAATTTTATTTTAATTATGAAATGTCAAAGAATTGGCAAAGGTTATTGCACTGATATAAAACCTATTCAAAATGCCAAAACGGTGTAGTAAGAAGTACAAGTGTTTTGCATGTCCAAACCAACCTTCGGTAAATTGCGAACATGCTTTTTGATATCCAGTGAGGCAACTTTGTTTAGGCATTTTGTATTTTTATATATTATTTTAGTGACAGATAAAAATGACACTTGTTGACGCGAAAAATATAAAACTCCTTAGGACTGATTCAAACTAGGCGGAAAAACTGCAGGCAGATCTTCTGTATCGAATTCTATTGGTCGATTTCGAAAATTAATTCGAAATCAACCAATAGAATTTGATACAGAAAATCCGACTGCAGATTTTGCGACTGCATAAAATGACGTCATAGCCAATGGCAGGAGTTATGATGGATTTAAAAGTTATTCAATTTAGAACGTTTGTTAAATAATTAATAAATTAAAAGTAATACCTTTTTTAACCAGCTTTATCGTCCCATATTACTTTTAGAACATTCTTAACCGAATTCCATATTCATTTTAAGATTGATGCAAGTTCCCTATTATAAAATATAGAATATAAGTACCTAAAAAAATATGAAGTATAGAAACAGTTATAAAGAATATAGAAGAAATATTCAATTAATATTAAAAAACGGATACCGAGCCCCCACCTCTATCTCAGGGGTATACAATTTTAGTAGATATGTGCGATTTCTCATTTGTCTTATGATCCCAAGGGGAGACTATGGATAAAATTTCAATAAAATCCCTCGAACCGTTATTGAGATCGCTAAAAAAAATATTGTTAGATAAAATAATTTAATTTGACAAAATTTTTAAATTTTTATCGTTAAAACTATTTCTTTAAATCAAGTGAATACTGTGGCAAAAGGACAACATAGACACATCTGGGACATGCCTCAGGACGAGATACCAATAAATTATGACTTTGTGAAAGATTTCAGCGCAAAAGTGAATGAAACGAGGACATTATTTCTGGCCTCAAGAGAAATACCAACTGATGGGTCCAGGACAGTAAAGGGTTCTGGAAGAGAAGTATATGGGCCTGGTAGTAGATACTTCAAAAACTTGGGCAAATCACCAATGGGGTTTCACACGAGAACAATATTTTTCTCGTCTCGTCTCATAAAACCGAGACGAGAGCGAAACAAGACCTTTTTGAAAGTCATATTTAAAAATTTCATAAATAGAAAATAAGGAAAAAAGAAACTAGATACAAATATAATTTTTACTTTCCCGGACCCATCAAAGGGAAAGTAAGGTGAACGAGCAAAAAAAAAAAAATCGAGATATCGATGGAAATATCCATTTTGAGGTCCCCCAAGAAGATTGAAACCATTTTCAGCGCATGGTCTGTCTGTGTGTCTGTGTGTAATCTTCCACGATAACTGCCGAACCGTTTGACCAATCAAGCTGAAATTTGGTATGGAGGGTCGATGTGTGCCTAGAATGCGACCATTAGATTTTGGTTTAAATTAGTACAGTAGAAGGTCCTCAAGACCGACATTGATTAAATATACATGTAACAATTTTTTACTTTTCTTAAAATTTAAGGACAAACAATACACTTTAGTGCATAATGTTGTAATACAAAGTTTTAGAGCATAAAATTCTCTATAACTTTTGTTTGAAACTTTTTTCAGAATTTTGAATAGTTGCGCCACTAGAGGGCGCGTAAAAATGTGCATGTAGGTTTTCTCTAATTTTGTTGATTTTGAGGACAAATAATACACTTTAGTTCAAAATGTTGCAGTAAAAAGTTTTAGAGCATAAAATTCACTACAACTTTTGTCTTAAGCTTTTTCCAGAATTTCCAATAGTTGCGCCACTAGAGGGCGCGTAAATAAGTGCATGTATGTTTTCTCTAGTTTTTCTTGATTTTGAGGACAAACAATGCATTTTAGTGCAAAATTTTCTTGTGCAAAGTTGTAAAGCATAAAATTCCCTACAACTATTGTATGAAAAATTTTCCGAAATTCCCAATAGTTTTCACACATGATTTTAGGAGATCCTAATTGTGCAGTGTGACATACAACGTGCGCATGCGCAGCTTATGTCATTGAAATATCAATTCGGTAAACGTATTCACCATCGGCTCACTATTTTTAATGTGTTCCATAAATTAATGTAATGCTTAGTATTTTGTAATTAAAATAATAATAATAAATATTCTCTACGGTCGAGCCGGGAAAGTTCTGGGGTGACACAGCCAATTTTTTTAGCATATAATAACCAACCACACGGTATAAATTATCTTCATACCATCAGTATACAAAAAAACCAGTCTGGTATCGAAAGGACAATAAAGTGATCCAATTTTGACACTGTCACGTAATGCAAATCAACAAAAAAAAATCTGATGTGGCCAGCACATGACCTCTCGCCATTTTTGAATCAAAAATTTACAGGTTGACACAAAAAAGTATGAAAAAAAATCTGATGTGGCCAGCACATGACCTCTCGCCATTTTGGAATCAAAAATTTACAGGTTGACACAAAAAAGTATGAAAAAAAATTATTTTTTTGTAAATCTGGCAACAATGGCAAAAGTTTCGAAAATTTTAATGAGATGAAAATAAACTATAGGGTATACAAAATATATGTGTCAAACTTTATTGCTGTTTTGTATAATAATGGCGTTATCACCCATAGCAACTGCCACTTCCGGTTGTGCGATTGGCACCAAAATCTAATCAGATCTAATCTAGGGTATAAGAATTCTGCATGCAAAATTTCAATTTTTTTTATTCAGTAGTTTTTGAGTTATCGTTACTACAACATCCATCCAAACACATACACACACACACACACTAACACACTAACACACACACACACAGACATCATCGCGAAAATATTAAAATCGTATTCTAGGGACCCCAAAACGTGTTAATTCATTGAAAACTCACTACCCAATTTTTAGCATGATTCCTATACCTCTCTTATCTGAAGGGCGAGAGGTAAAAATTATTTTTTTTGTAAATCTGGCAACAATGGCAAAAGTTTCGAAAATTTTAATGAGATGAAAATAAACTATATGGTATACAAAATATATGTGTAAAACTTTATTGCCGTTTTGTATAATAATGGAGTCATTACCCATAGCAACTGCCACTTCCGGTTGTGCGATTGGCACCAAAATCTAATCAGATCTAATCTAGGGTATCAGAATCGTGTATGCAAAATTTCAAATTTTTTTATTCAGTAGTTTTTGAGTTATCGTTACTACAACATCCATCCAAACACACACACACACACACACACACACTAACACACACACACACACAGACATCATCGCGAAAATATTAAAATCGTATTCTAGGGACCCTAAAACGTGTTAATTCATTGAAAACTCACTACCCAATTTTTAGCATGATTCCTATACCTCTCTTATCTGAAGGGCGAGAGGTAAAAATGCTGAATCAACAAAGGTTCGAAAAAACACGGCGTATATTTATTTTGTTGACACGAGGAAAATTCTTCAGTCGGTAATTCGTGCTCCGTTGGTCGAGAACCAAAAAAGGAAGATTCAGAAAAATCTGCCTATCGTTACGGAAGCGCTGTGGGGTGTGACCGCTCGAGTCAGAAAATAACTGACTCGAGCTAAAAAAACAACTGACTCTTGTCACATAATAACTGACTCGAGTCAAATAGTACGTAGCAGGTCTAGCTATAGATTATAGTATTTACAATAGTTATATTGTGTGTACCACGTTGAAAATGTTGTGTAATGATTTAATCAAATACTACATTCATTTGTGACTTAAGTGTTTTGAGATTTTAGAATGTCTTACGCAGCATAACATATTTGAGAGTACGATCTCTAAAGCGACGCCTTCAAAAGCTTCATTTGTTTCGAAAAAAGAAATATACAACTATTGATATATTACAGCATTTGATACAAAACGAACTAAACGGTTCGCTTTATTTACATGGATAGAGATGGATGCATATTCGATACATTCAAGCTGGTTTTACGGTTAAACAAGACACTATTCGCAATTTGGTTAAAATTTTGGACCCTCATGGAGTATCTTTAAGGTAGAGAAAAAGATTAAGAAGACGGGAGTACTGCAGGCCAAACTATATTTGGCACATTGATTCGTATGATAAATTAAAGCCCTATGGAATAGGTATAAATGGCTGTATAGATGGTTTTCCAGAAAAATCATTTGGGTAAAAGCATCATCCACTACAAATAATCCAAGAGTTATGGCTAGTTTCTATTTAGAGGCCGTGCTAGGTTGCCCTTTAACTCAACGATTGGATATGTGAACCGAAAATTTATACAGGGTGTTTCATAGGTAAACCTACCTACGTTAACTGCAAATAGAGGACACTTGGGTGATTCCAAAAAACTAATATTTGATGGGTCTAACCTGCCTCATAAGTGAGTTACAGGGTTTTGTGTCAAAATTGCTTATTTCTTCTAACCCTCGTTTCTTTGGAACCACTCTGTATATTTATTTCATATTCAGCAAGCTTGTTTGACATTAAACTAACATAGTAAGTAAAATAAATATCCAGGTCCGGCTTGAAGAAAAATTACTAAAATTATTTTCACGATGAATAACACGCTGTATATCAGAATTTTAAAAATTGGATATTATATTCGAAAAGGGCGGAAAAATTTAAGTAGGAATTCATGTTTTTTGATACCGCATCTTTCATTTTGCTGCTAAAACTAAAAAATTGTTCATTTTCGTCGAATTCGTGCGATTTTGCTTAATATGGGAAATTGGTTTTAGTAATGGTGCTCCTAGTTTTGAAGAGAAATAAATAATATTTTTGGTTGTAACATTTATGGTTTTACTTAAAAAAGAACAGATTATTTTAATAATAGTAATATTTATTGGCATTTTACATACAGTAAGTAAAATCCGCACCATATGGAAAGAAATATATTTTTTTTTCATTAAATTATTATTATTGCTTAGCACTACTTAATGGCTACATGCTTATTAATATTTACGATTAAAACAGAGGGAAAATTAAATAAAAAATAACAAAAAAATATGTAGGTTCTTGCCTAATAGATTTTCAGATTTTTTTATGTGGCGTTTTAAGTCTGGTACGGAAATGTTGTACAACAATTTAAATAAGTTATTAAAATGTATTACTGAGTAGGAATTCATAATTTTTGGTACTGAACATTTGACAGCTCGTTTTATTATAAATATTTTATGACAGCATAATTTCGGCAGTTGTAAGTTTATTGCATTTCAAATAATTATTAATAATTGTAAAGAATTATAATTGTAAAGTGTTAAGTCATAATAATAATTTAATGAAAAAAAAATAACTATTTTTATCCTTATGGTGCGTCTTTACTCACTGTGTGTATTTGCCTTCGAAAAATACAATAATTTTATAAAAGTAAAACCATTGCTAAGTACGGAAAGTCAATCCGGTTACGGTTTAGAGCAGAGTAGTTATTTAGTCACATGACCATCGAGCAAATAGTGCGGAAAAATATTAAAGGAACAGCTGACAGTCAACACTGACAGTTGATAGCAAAAATTATCAACCAAACCAAACAAATCAATATTTGTAAAATTATTTTTTTTTATTTGTTTATATTTTTAATTTTTTACCTTTGCAATAAAATAGTGAATGTCTGAAAATACAAAATATCGCGTGTAGTTGCATCCGAGTGTCGAGTATTACTGAAAATTTAGTATGATCATTAATTTCTCACCTTCTATTAAGGTTCTGTAGGTATCTAAATCTAATTGTACTTTAAATCTGGTATTGTTGTATGATAAACAAATTCGGATAGAGTGTAAATAGTTCGCAACTTTTTACACCAGCTTGGACTTAAGGAACACCACAGAGTGGGTTTGGTTCGAACAGAACGATACTTAAAAGACACGTCAGAGCAAAAAGTGTTAAAAGTGTGTACTTTCCGTACGCACCACATATACATCCATAAATATTATTTATTTCATTTCAAAACTAGGAGCACCGTTACTAAAGCCAATTTCCCATATTAAGCAGTTAAAAGTTAAAAGTTGTAGTAGCAAAATGAAAGGTGCGGTATCAAAAAACAGGAATTCCTACTTAACTTTTCCGCTCTTTTCGAATATACTATCCATTTTTTTTAATTCTGATATACAGAGTGTTGTTCATCGTGAAAATAAATTTGGTAATTTTTTTTGAAGCCGGGCCTGGATTTTTATTTTGCTTGCTATGTCAGTGTAATGTACTAATAGACTCAACCAAGCTTGCTAAATATGAAATAAATATACAGGGTGGTTCCGAAGAAATGAGGGTTAGAAGAAATAAGCAATTTTGACAAAACACCCCGTAAATCACTTATGAGGCGGGTTAGACCAATCAAATATTTGTTTTTTGGAATCACCGAAGTGCCCTCTCTTTGCAGTTAACGTATGTCACTTGGGGTCTTTGATCCATCTGCGTACAGTAATTAGGCCGTCCCTGGAAAGAGAATCTCCACCTTTTCCCATTCATCTCTTTTCGGAAGAAGGACGTTAAAGGACTTCTGTATATGGGTTCTGGAGTAGAGCACATCCGAAACCATAGTGTGATTTGTGAATTTAGACAAAAAATTCAATCCGCCATATTAAATACAGGGATAACCCAATTTGATTTAAATTTGGTATATGAATTAAACTAAATGGCCTTAATAAGTAGCCCTTTGAACGAAACTAATATCAGGACCGGAATATTCTTTTTGTTCCATCTTAAATTCTTGTAAGAATAACTCACCCTGTATAATGATTATCAAAAATCTGAGCTCAGATTCGAAATCTACGGAAAAAATCTTACAGGAACTTGTTAAAAAAGTTTCTGGCACCATTTCATTTATTCCGTAATAAATTATGATGTTAAATGTTTTCACTCGAGAAATTAATTTTCGGATAAATAGGTTAATATAATAAAAAATTACGAAACCGAGACATAAATATTGTAATATTGTTATTTCCTTTAATTAGTTCGTAGTAAAATTTTATAAAATACTCTCATAACCCAAAAATAAATCGGTCAAGTGCGTGTCGAACTTCGCACATTTAGGGTTCCGTACCAAATGCAGAATATAAGCCAAAAATACTTGGTAAAATGATTTAAAGAACTAAAAAGAAAAATAACCAGGCGCATGTGCGTTCGACGAAGAAAACAAAATTATGAGATGAAAAATGCATTTCCTAACAAAATTAATAATAACACAGATAAAAATAATAAAATATCAATTTTGAAATGATACGAACAAATTTGTTAATATCAGCGTAACCGACAAAGATAGAAAAAAAATTATAGGATGAAAAATACGTTTTTTAATACAACTAATACGATTGCACACATAAAAATTATAAAATATCGAGAAGTATCACAATTTCCATATATTATATTAGACTGGCTATTGTGACAACTCTTAATCTCTTTTAGGGTTCGGTTCCTTAAAAAAAAATAATAAACTTTACAAAAAAATAATAAAAAAAACAAAATTATAATTTTGGGCGCCTTCAATACTTCTTTCTTCAGTTCTTCCTTTTTACTATTCTATATACTTTTCCTTCTTAATACTCCTCCGACTGAATTTACTCTGCTGTTTTCTATAATCTTTTTAAGTCTTCCCCCATATCTGCCTCTCTGTCTAATCCACACTGCACCCCTTCGTTTTCTTATACGCCAATTTGTCTTCTTCAATATTTTATTTGTATTCTTGTTATGCTTCCCTTTATATTGATAAACCTTTTTCTTATATAAGGATTTTATTGATTTTTCTAAATTATAACTTCAGTTACTTTATAATGATACATTGTATTTAAAACATCTCATTCTATTTTTTTTATCTCTCTGACATTTCTAATTTTCTTATTAATCAAAACCAAAACTGTTTATTATTTTTTCTTTCATTTGTTTTTTTCCCCCTAACTAGATATTTTTTTTTTATCTCTAAATTTAAATGACTAAACACACTAAGATTTTTCCTTTTACTTGTAACACAATTGTTGTGAACTCATTATTACATTCAATGAAAAATAATCCTCTAACAAACATTCTTAAATAAATCTTAACACATTTCCATACATTCACACGCACCTTAAACTTTTTTCATAACCTCATTTTCATTGTCAAACTTACATTTGACAATAACCTTCCACCTTTCCATCACTGTCAACCACAATACATACAAAAACAGAACTAAAACTACCCATATAACTAAAAAAAAAACCATATCAATATATACGAAGGTGCTCTATTCAACGATACCTCACTCGATGGGGTAGGCAAAATTTTTTTTTCAGCTCCCCCCATTAGTTGTATGGGAGCCCCCTTGAAAACTTTAAAAATTGGGTTATCCCTGTATTTAATATGGAGGATTAAATTTTTTATCTAAATTCACAAATCACACTGTATATCAGTAACGAAGCGGTTTTGGACATTTGTATATGACTTTTTGCAATCATATTGGCAGTTTCTATAACCCCCTAAGTTTTGTCGGTTTCATCTCTGGACACCCTGTATAAACCACGGTCGAGGAGATTTTTCTCTCTTGGTGTATAATATACTATTAAGCTATCAATGTCTTGGAGACCGATTATAGATGATTTATAATCAGGAATTCTTACAATTGTGGGATTTTCGTTACCCTTTCGTACAAATACTGTAACATAAATCGCCACCTCCCTTAAACTAGATTATCAATTAATCATTCCCTAATGCGTGGCTTTCCCTAAAATATCGTCGGTCCAGTAGCGGGCACGCGTGTTTTTGTGGGCGTTGGCCGATTTCGCCACTGTTATGTCATATATAAAGACTGATAAATCCACAATGTCAGAAGCAGCGTTTGGCCAACAGCATTTTATGAAGCAATCAATACACATCCGACACACTGTCGCTAACAGCTCTTTGATACTTTTTGGGCTCTTGCCTGCCAATACTTGTTACCCGTAACGGGTATATAATGTGCTTCAGTAAGGGGATGCACATCTTGTTTGTGTACTCGAAATGCACATAAATAATTTATTATTTAAATCAGTAACGCATTAAAAATATTTACATAGAATTTCTTTAAATGAAAAAATATAATGATCCGTTTAAGATTTTAATTACTAATTCCATTTATAACTGTTTAACGATGCAGAAAATCCAGTTAATAGTCTAAAGAATGCAATATCTTGGGATTTGGTGGAGTAGACGAGAGAGGGCGTTGACGTGCCACTTGACCCACGCTACCGATGGTTACTTAGCAACAATTAATCGCAATCCATATCGCCCACCGACAGGAGCATCGGCTTACAGGATATTAAAACGGGAATATGGGGAGCGCCAGAGGGCGGGAAACGAAAGTGTGGCGAAATCGCTTTGATTTTTATTTTCCGTAGAAGAAAAACAGAGGTATCAAATAGATGAATGAAGTATAAAAGTTTATATAATTGTAGTAAATTTTCTTTCTTTTAGGTTTACTAACTGATACATTTTCAGTTGATATTTTTGTGATTTTTTATTTTGTTTTTTCTTCTTTATCGCAAAGAGAAATTGTTTCCTTTTCCAACTGGCAAAAGTCGTGTTTTTCTATCTAGTTTCATATCCTATGACAGTTTTAGTAAATTTTGCTTTTTCCCGTATGTAGAATATTTCTTAGTTCAATCTTCTATTTCTTTCTCATATTAAGGCTTAAAGTAACACCACCTTAACTAGAAGGCCTAACAACTAATATTGACAGCTATCGATGAGTCATCATAAAGAGGCGATCATTTTTCTTTGTTGTTTAAACATTTGTATTATTTTTAACTGCCTTCATATTGTGAACTAGAATAGTTTTTACAATACAAAATCGTATTTAAGTGTTTCAGGGGAAATAATGACAGTCAAAATAAAAGACATTGTATATTTAAGTTTCCAAAAGCCACAGAATTAATTGAAATTATTTATCTTTATTTTATGTAATATATTATTCATTATTGCTATATCTATGTTTACTGTGATAATATTTATCTGTATCGTTTTTATTTGTCTCATTTTCATATTATTGTTACAGATCTGTCATATTCATTTTAAGATAAATGAAATATTGTTGAAATCAAGTGAAATTGAAGGGAAAACTGGAGAAAAAAGTAATTAGAAGTATTATTGTTTACAAAGAATTTTAGAACAAATCATATCAGATTATATTGAATAATATTCAGTGTAAGAAATAATTTCAAAATTTGTAAAAAACTGTCAAAATTTTATAAAAAAATAAAAAACCTTCAAAAGTTGCTAAAAAGTTTAAAAACTGTCCAAGATTGCAAAGAAATATGAAAAATGTTCATGTTTATTAAAAGTGTTGATTAAATTAAGAAAAGTGTTTAAAATTATTAAAAATTTTTAAAAAATTCGAACATTATCAGAATTTGTCAAAAATTTAAAATTTGTAAGAAAATTTTATGAAAAGTCAAAATTAGTGGATAAATTTTTCTATAAATTATTAAAAATTGGTTAATAAAAAACAGTAAAACTAATTAAGAAATATTGGAAAGTTTTATAATTGCTAAATATTGTCAAATATTAACAAAAAGCTGCAGAAAAACTTTCACAATTCACTAAACGATTGATAAAAAAAAAACAAAAAAAGTTCACATTTGTTAAAAATTGCTAAAAACTTTCAGAAATTGGAAAAAAGCTGTGGAATTGTTGAAAAAACTTAGAATCGCTATTTATATGTTTTATAAAAATTTTGTAAAAGTCAAGAATAACTTTTACAATTCACTAAAAGATTGATAAAAAAAGAAAAAAGTTCACCTTTGTTAAAAACTGCTAAAAACTGTCAAAAATTGGTAAAAAATTTAAAAAAAGCTGTAGAATTGTTGAAAAAACTTACAATCGCTATTTATTTGTTTTATTAAAATTTTATAAAAAGTCAAGACAAACTTTTACAATTCCCTAAAAAATTGATAAAAAACGCAAAAGAGTTCACATTTATTAAAAATTGCTAAAAATTGTCAAAAATTGGAAAAAAGTTGTAGAATTGTTGAAAAAACTTACAATCACTATTTATATGTTTTATTAAAATTTTATAAAAAGTCATGAAAAACTTTTACAATTCACTAAAAAATTGATAAAAACAAACAAAAGAGTTCACATTTGTTGAAAATTGCTAAAAACTGTCAAAAATTGGAAAAACGTTGTAGAATTGTTGAAAAAACTTACAATCGCTATTTATATGTTTTATTAAAATTTTATAAAAAGTCAAGACAAACTTTTACAATTCCCTAAAAAATTGATAAAAAACGCAAAAGAGTTCACATTTATTAAAAATTGCTAAAAATTGTCAAAAATTGGAAAAAAGTTGTAGAATTGTTGAAAAAACTTACAATCGCTATTTATATGTTTAATTAAAATTTTATAAAAAGTCATGAAAAACTTTTACAATTCACTAAAAAATTGATAAAAACAAACAAAAGAGTTCACATTTGTTAAAAATTGCTAAAAACTGTCAAAAATTGGAAAAAAGCTGTAGAATTGTTGAAAAAACTTACAATCGCTATTTATATGTTTTATTAAAATTTTATAAAAAGTCATGAAAAACTTTTACAATTCACTAAAAATTGATAAAAACAAACAAAGAGTTCACATTGGTTAAAAATTGCCAAAAATTGGGAAAAATATTGGAAACGGTCATAGATTGTTAAAAGATTATGAAAAACGTTTAAAATTACAAAAAAATGTGAAAACTATTAAAGATTTCTAAAAAAATAATTAATAAAAGAATCAAAATTAAAAAAATTGAAAACGTTTATAATTACTAAAAACTGCCAGAAACTCAAAAATTAATAAAAAAAATATTGGAAACTTTCACAATTGCTAGAAACTATCAGAAAATGTCAAGAATTGTTAAAAAAAATGAGAAGCTCCTTTTAAAAACTTTCTAATGTTTGTCCAAGAGTCAGGGAAAACTGTTCAGGGAAAACTGTATTTGTCATTTTCGGACTCTGGAAGCTCGGAAACGTCGAAAAAAGTGATAAAAAGACTGGGATAATTTTTTCGCTATCACGAAATTAATACTGAGGCTTTTGGGCCAATAAAATAAAAATGTTATATACGCGCGACTTGTGATTTTTTGTTTTTAAGGGTGAAAATTACCTCTTGTAATGGAAAAACAATAGATTTAAGCATTTTACAGGCTGTAATTATTTTTAAATGTGTCAAATATTTATTTTTTATTAACAAAAAAATGTTTTTGAGACTTTTTTATTGTTGTATTGATATATACAGGGTGGGCCACGCTCAACGGGACGGAGCTTACTGGGAAAACGAAAAATGTTATGAAAAAGTTATTTGGCAGGAGTACGTAGGTTAGTGACGACTACATTTCTAAATTAAATTTAAATAAATAATGGATTTTCATCAAGTAAAAGCCGACACAGTTAAACATTTCTAAATTAGTTAGACATATACAGGGTATTCCAAAAAAGCGTGATATATCAAAGTTATGTTTTTTTTTTAATGGAACATCCCTATTTTATTTTATTTTTGAAGTATATTGAACAAAATAATATCACTTTATTAAGGGCTCCCTATACCCATTCTTGATAGTTTTCGATTTAAATGACTTTTTTGCGAAATTAATATGGTTTAAATACATTCATTACACTTCGTCGCATAAAAATTAACTAACGCATTTTTGTTTATTAATTGCCGATTAGGGAGGCCATCGATACGAATTATTATAATGTAAAGTTTATTTATAGAGTGTCACCTACGTTCTCCTGCCAAATAACTTTTTCATAACTTTTTCGTTTTCCGAGTAAGCTCCGTCCCGTTGAGCGTGGCCCACCCTGTATATAGAAGAAATATTTTCTCATAGTATTTATAATATGATATATTATTTGTTAAAATGATTCCATCCTTAAAAAATCACCCTTTACGATGAAATTATAGGGAAAAATATGTCCAACGGCTTGAAGCGTTTTGATGGTGTCACTAATATAAAACCACACCGAGAGAAGAGTTATTTTTGGACAAATAAACTGATTTATTTGGACCACATTTGTTTAATAATAACATTGTTTATTCAATATTAAGAAGCCGCATTAACATGGAACTATTCAACAAGTTGAATATTATGTGATTATTTTAATATAAATAAATTAGTTATACCCAAATTATATTCTTTGTAAATTTATTTCTCCACAACTATATCAATTTAAGAAGCAAAAAATATAATTTTTTAAGAACATACAATAATCTAGTTTGCTTAAACAAAATCTTTATTACACAGAAAAAATGATAATTTTTTAGTAAAATTTCCAATGTTTAAGAACTACAAATATTTATTTATAATAATTACATTCAATTTTTTTAACTAAATATACATTTCTTATGTAGATCATTACATTTATTTACCTTAATTTGAATATAATTACAAAAAAATAATATTTATTATACCGACATATATATTTAATTATATGAGAAATACATTTGTGTTACCTTAAAACATATTTCTTTATAATAAAGAAAGCTTAAATCAAATTCGTAGTACAGTCAGTACTAGGTGGTGAGTGATTTGGTCGTTGGTCCAATAGTCATTAGTCGAATTCATAATTTTTAATTCCCTATTGTGTTTTATTGGTAGTGACAATGAGTGCCAAAATTCAGACAAATCAATTGATGCTGCAATCACGGAATTACGATTTATTAGAATGTAAGTAAACATCTTCTTATGAAAAATAGCTTGGTATTGACACGTTTAGCCGCCATTAGAGATAAATAGACAATAATATACAGATATCGTTCTAAATTAATTTATTGAAATAATGTGGATATTTTAAACTAAAAAGATGAATATATTAATTGTCAAAGCAATTTATACACAGAGTGGCATACCAGCATCTATGAAAAACTAAGAGACTTACCGTTGAATAAATGAAACTAATTCCATTGAAATATCTTAAATTTTTAGAACACAGATTTTTTAAATTATTTACTTAAGCAACGTTCTTTATACTTATAGCTGAAGGTGTTACTGTGACTTGTTGGAAGATGGGAAATTGAAAAACTTGGAAAAAATAATTTCTTTAAAAAAAAAATTATGACTATTTTACATGAAGCTGACATAATTAAAGGAATATGGAAAGAAAATGAACAGCCAGACGAATAGACGGGTAATAATTTTTTTTTAATAAAGTGTTTCTTTTGTACGTATAAATGACTTTTGGTTTTTTTAGAAAATAGCAATACTATTGTGCAATAACCAAAATATATATAAAAAAAAACATTTTTACCTCTCGCCCTTCAGATAAGAGAGGTATAGGAATCATGCTAAAAATTGGGTAGTGAGTTTTCAATGGATAAACACGTTTTGGGGTCCCTAGAATACGATTTTAATATTTTCGCGATGATGTCTGTGTGTGTGTGTGTTAGTGTGTGTGTGTGTGTGTTAGTGTGTTAGTGTGTGTGTTTGGATGGATGTTGTAGTAACGATAACTCAAAAACTACTGAATAAAAAAATTTGAAATTTTGCATACAGGATTCTAATACCCTAGATTAGATCTGATTAGATTTTGGTGCCAATCGCACAACCGGAAGTGGCAGTTGCTATGGGTGATGACGCCATTATTATAGAAAACGGCAATAAAGTTTTACACATATATTTTGTATACCCTACAGTTTATTTTCATCTCATTAAAATTTTCTGAACTTTTGCCATTGTTGCCAGATTTACAAAAATATAATTTTTTTTCATACTTTTTTGTGTCAACCTGTAAATTTTTGATTCAAAAATGGCGAGAGGTCATGTGCTGGCCACATCAGATTTTTTTAATTTGTAACCAGCTTGCCATCAGAACTTAAGTACAATTTGAATGTTTTTTTGTTATTTCTGTTCAATATAAAATTGTAAAGTAAATGCTTGTCTTTATTTTCCTATATGTTGCCCTCCTTTAACCTAGAAGAGTATTTAATGGTATTAAAAATATAAATTAAACAAAAATTAATAAAATCCTTCTTATGATTAACAATTATTCATTTAAAATAAAAAATATATTTGTCGGAAAAACCAAAGTTTTTGACAAAAATTATATTTGTTTATAACGAATAGATATATTATTTTTTATAAAGATATGCTAACTAGTATTTAGTGAATAGCGTAGGAAAAAACATTTTAAAATTGCATTTAAACTTGAATTAGCTCTTTTGATTGATTTTCAAAACAGTTTTGTCATTGTAAATAGTTCAACTTTCCAAATGCAGTTTTCAAATATTTTTAGCTGCCGCACTATTCACTAAATACCAGTTAGGATATATTTTTTTCGCCATAAATAAATATAATTTTTGTCAAAATTTTTTTTCAGTTAAAAATAATACTTTTTATAATTTAATGTAAAAAGATATTTCTTTGTCATTATTATTTTTTTCACGAAGAAATTTAATTTTAGCGTAAAATACTAATATTTATCACTTCTAACTATAGTTTGACGACACACCTATATTCTTTTATTGTTATAACAAAACTACATTACTTTCAGGTAAAACTGAAAGTACGTTAATGAAAATAAATATATTTTAAGACAGAATATTTATTTTTTAATGTTAATCAAACTTTTTTTATGTGTAGATAATATTTCTTTACAAACTTGAAATAAAGCATTTCTTAAACACAAATTGAATATTTGTGCGGAAATATACAAAATCGTATTTCTTTGACATAATAATATTTTAATTGTCACAAATAAATCTTTCTCTTGGTGCAATAAATATAAATTACTGTTTATGATATAATTTATTGCAAATTCTTAAAAATTATCCTTTACGTCGAAAATGAGAAAAAAATTTTTTAACGGTCTATAACAGTTTAATAATCAGTTCCTGTTAATCATACATTAAAATGTTTTCACACTTAATAACCAACCCTTGCAAACTACTGTATGTGTATACATCTAGTATAAAATTCGTCTTGTACTTCATGCCTTGTTTACATTTTTGTATAATGTTTTGAAGTCGATACATCTTGTCTCTTTCTAATGACATTTCTCATGGTGTGGGGGTACCCGGTGTGTATGGGGAAGTGTTGACAAACATCAATAGAAGTGGCGTACGCCCATGGAACATACCACAAGTATAGTTTACAATTTAAATAACGCAATAAAACTTTAGAAAATGGCTCGGCCATTCATTAAATCCTCGAAGAGTTACTTGCGATACTGTTTGTTTACGTGTTTGTATACAAACAAACTTACATATCACAATATGCTGTACTTAGACACACGACTGAAAGAACATTTAAGAGAAATAAACAAATTTTGGGACACAGACATCATTAATTCCTCCTCTTCCTATGCAAACCACATCCTGGAATCCAGACATTCACATTACAATATTAACATCTCCCTTATACACAACTGTTCTAAAGGGACCAAACTTGATCATCTAGAAATGTTCTAAATTAATAAAGCTGTTGTAGACAGAAACGTAATTTGTGTCAACGACCAACTCAGGCCCTCAGAAAACTATATTTTCCTAAATTTAAATTTCAACTAATTTTCAATATCATTCTATTCCGTCTCCAACCCATAGGGATGACATCCTAATAAAATTTTATCTTCTTATTATACTTAAAACTTCTAACAGCTATCACTCACAATTCCTTATTTACTTTTCTTTCCGATTGTTTTTGTTCCAGTCGGCTTCCTAGGTTATGTTTACCTCTCCTTCTTGACACTTCCCACCTCTTGACACCTTTCACCTCTTCTTCTTTTCGCCGGACCCACTGTGGCCTCAACTCGTTTCGCGTGTTTCTCTGACCAAGAATAACTTTTAGCCATTTAACATTTACTTCACGTTTCTTTCAAATTCAATTGCGAAATGCATCGTAAGATGCACTTTGATTTGATTTGATTTCATTTCATTCTGGAAACTGAGTAAGCTCTCTTAGGTTCTATTATTACCTATAGAGGGTAATCGTTGTCCAATTAATTTTGTGATGAAATCTTGGACTATGGTTTTTTACAGTGTTTCTTATATTTACCACTTTCTGTATCATTTATCTAATCTTCAAGTTGCTTTGTCAAACCTGTTAACTTTTACTTAAATTTAAATTTTACCGCTTTTTGAAATGTCACTTGTCAAATTTAGGTACTACTTCCGTTCTCTACTTCTACCTACCATTTTGTGGTATATATATGGTGCGTAGCTAACACATAAAAATTTACTCCAACTTTAATTTTCTAATTTAATTGTAAGCTCTCTTGGGTTTTATTATTACCTATAGAGGGTAATCGTCGTCCAATCAATTCTGTGATGGAATGGTTGGACCATGATTTTTTATTTTTTAATTTTACTGTGTTTTATTATATGAAAAATTTTTCCATTACCACATATCGTTAACTTCTAATTTATTCTTCAAGATGCTTTGTTAACCTGTTATTATTCTACACTAAATTTAAGACAAACTATTGTAAGTTTAATATTTTTATGTAAATCACACAACATATGTCAACCTTGTAAATTTTTAGCGCCTGATGATGGCCGGAAGGCCGAAACATGTTGCGTAAACCTCTACGATTACTATTATTAAAATTCATGTGGTAAGACTTAGATTTTGATTTCTCCTGTACTTAGATATTGAGTTCAAGAGAAGGATGGAAAATTGATGTCTAATAGTAAATATTGTAAGTACTGCGTGTGTTTATGTACAAAACATAGGCAAAGAATGCATGCTCCAAAATTAAAAAAAATCGGTTGTGTCGCCCCAAAACTTTCCCGACAAGTATCCACGAATACTTTTTCAGATATTTAATGTTAAAGTTTCAACTTTTGACATTTTTTTATTTTTGACAGGTAAGAGTTTGAGAAATAATTTTGACTGTTCTGTATAGAGTTTTTCACGTGTTTTGAAATGACATATTGCAAGTCGAATTCCGTGACATATTGCATCTGTCATTTTTTTGATAGTGCTACTTTCGTTCGACAGATGTCGTACAAAAACTAATGGTTTCTTCCGACGAGTAACCCAAATCTCTATACCAAATTTCAGCTGGCCTCTATCGTGGAAGAATACACACACACACAGACCGACAGACAGACTTCCATCTGGAAATGGTCTTAATCGTCTCAGGGGACCCGAAAATGGATATTTCCGTTTTTATCTCGAAATTTTTTTTTAGCTCGTTCACAATACTTTCCCTTCTAGGAGGTGGGTCGGGAAAGTAAAAAATCGCGCTACATAATTTCTCCCAAAAGATGAATTTCGTTTTTTAGCGTTCCATTTTGAACAATCTCATCCGTACGAAAACCATGTTGTATAGGGAATTTCATGGGCTACAAATGTAATATTTTTGGACCCTTAGTACCCTTCTCGCAAATGCAAACTTTTGAATTGCCATATATCATTTAATTTTTATGCTACAGAAATACAAAAAAATACAAAATTTCCAGTCAAAAAAATGATAAATTTTTGTTAAGAACAGCTTTTTATGTATTTTCATGAATTTTAGTTATTTTGAAAAAAAAATCTTTTTGAGAATTAAATAAAAAAATATTTGAACAGACTTTTTTCAAATTCTATGTTTTCTAAACCATTAAAATTTCTGACACATAATAGTGGGGCATATTTAAGTAAATTATTCATGGGTTATGATAAATTTTAATTCTACTGGTAATGGGTCAGTTTTATTGCTCAATTTTTTTCATAAATTCGAGCGACCCATCTTATTTTCATCATAACTCTCTTAATTTTTGTGTTATAGACTTTTATCACTAATCATTTTAAAGTTCTTTTAGATTACTTTAAAAAAGGTTCTATGAGTTTTCCCGGAAAAAATTCTCGCTCTCCGTTATTTAACGTTTAAGTTTTCGAAAAAATTACGCCAAACAAAGGAGCCATAACTCACTTTCTCTTGCGTCCAAAATAATAAAGAAAAAGAACGAATTTCTTTGTTGTTCATAAGCTTCATTTTTGATCAAAACTATTTTTTCAGGAAACGTAAGATTTTTGAAATATTCGCGAAAAACTGTTAAAAAACATGGTTCTTTTCGATATTTTTAATCAAGAATAACTCGAAAACTAATGAGTTACCTAAAAAAATGTATCTTATATTTGTTACTTATCTATCTATAAAATTTACACCCCATGAATGGGTAGTATTAACCCCCAGGGTGGAAGCGCATATCGGCACTATACAACTTGTTATTTGTGTTATTTTACAACTACTGTCAAATTTTCAAATTTAAACTTTAGTCAAGAAAATTATATTTTTTTTACCATAGCATAATCTCCGAAATATTAATCTCTGGAATTTAACTTTTTTTATAAAAAAGAAACCAAACTATTAACCTGTCTCTATACCACCTCGAAATTGACGAAAATATTAACCCTAAAAAGGCATCAACATTTCCATTGAGACCTTAAGTCAACACCCATCCTACATGTCAAAATAAAAGATATCTAAAGGGACCAAAGTTAGCCAGTCATCGTCTCAGTGGGTGGTATATACTGAAAAGAATGAATATAAAACGTGTGGTAGGTAAAAATGAAGACTTATCTCTCTAAATAGGTGGCGCTTCATTGGCCGACATTACTAAAAAATTTTCATAATTACCAACCAGTAGCGGAGTTTAAAACATTTTTTCAATATTAGTATTTTTATAGATTTTGGATAATTGAATCGAATATATATTTTTAAATTTAATCATTCAATAATTTACCTTTAGATTATGACAATAATTAAAAGAAATGAACTTATACATTTTTATTCCAAACGCCACTGGGGAAAGTACCTACAGATTGATTAGATTTATAAGGATTAAACTTTTAGAAGAACACCACTGTTTGTAGTACTTAAATGTCATTTAAAAAAAAAACGTATGTCTGAGAAGCAAATTTTGGGCTCCAAGCTCAATTTGTTGCAATAATGCGAGCTCTGTCTATATCCAAGAAGGCACTACCGGCGATTGTTGACATAGGAATTTCAATGAACCATGACTAAGCTATTTTTTGACAATCGAGGTGTTATGGATTTGATTTGACGTTATTTAATGCTCGCTTGAAGGAACAATCGCACTTGTCACTCAAGTGAAGCAATTAATTGTCGTTATGTAAATATCAGCCACGAGAGACGATTTGAGCTTATTTAGTTCATCGTTTCAAGATAATAATCCATGTATGACTGTGTGAAATATTATATGCACAATTTGAGTAAAGATATATAAGAACAATTTTAGTTAAGAAGCAAAAAAATAACTGATCATAAATCTTACTTTCTACATATACCATATACAGGGTTCCCAGAATAAAGGAGACAAACTTCGGCGGTAAAATATACAGGGAGTCCCAAATAAGAGTGATCGATTTTAAATGTAAATGCACAGCTTATTAATTGCCCTAAAGAATTCGGATTTTCACTAATTGATTTCGTTTACCTAATAGTTTTTTATGAATTTTGTTAACATTTGATCCCGTCAATAAAAGGTGTTCTACTAATGTTAATCAGAATAAATTGAAAAATATGTATCATTTTAAATAGAACAGCCTGTATATTTTGATGGCATTTAAAAGAGCGATTCATCTTCTTTTAAAAAATGTATAATTTGATATCTTTTTTTCCTAACAACAAAGATATTCGAGATTTCAGGAACCACCGCATTTTTCCTTATGGAAAAACTAACAGTAAATAAAAATTAAGAAATCTGACAAAAAATTTATTCAGCAACAAAACATCACAAACATTTAATAAAACTAGTAGAGTTAGTAGATCACCCTGTATTGACGGGATAAAATGTTAACAAACTTCAAAAAAAAAAACTTTTTCATAATCGAAAACAATTAGTGAAAACCCCATTTATTTTGAGCAATTGATACGCTGTGCATTTACGTTTAATATCAATCACTCTTATTTCGGACACCCTGTATATTTAATTTTAAGACCAAAAGTATTTATGAATCCATTCTTTAAATTGAGTATTAACGAATTAACAGGGTGGTAATTATGGTACTAAAGATTTAAAAGAAAAATTAACAGTTTTTTTTATTTATAATACAAGAGAAATGCAAATACAAAAGAAAGTAGTAACGATATTAAAAGTAATATAAAATTAAATTTTGCTAATATGTATATAGGGCTTAAGCCATTTGAAGTAATAAATTCTTTGTGACAAGTTAAGTGACATTTCTTATCAGATGGAATGATTTGCCATTGGGGTTGGTGTAAAGGCAAAATTAAAATTGTTTAAAAAAAAGTAGTAGGTGAAAATTTTGGAATTTAAAAAAAGAAGGTTCAAAAAAAAGAAAAATCAGAAAAAAATTGATTGTCAAAGAATAGAAAAGAATTTGTTAGTAGATATTAGATGTATGGAGTTGGAATGATAAAAATAAGACTGAAGGAATATTAAAAATATAAAAAAAAGGCAAAATAAAAGTATTTTCATTTCATGAATAAAATTATGAGATACTGGGGGAATAATTAAAAAGCAGAAGCATGGTTATGAGAAAGTAGTAGAAGTTGGAAGTAAAATATATTTGTTTAATATTTAAAAGAAGGCAGTGAAAGCGTTGAAGTTTAAAAATAAAAAATCGGTCAAGTGCGTGTCGGACTTCGCACATTTAGGGTTCCGTACCAAATGTAGAATATAAACCAAAAATACTTGGTAAAAAGATTTAAAGAACTGAAAAGAAAAATAACCAGGCGCATGTGCGTTCGACGAAGAAAACAAAATTATGAGACGAAAAATGCATTTCTTAACAAAATTAATAATAGCACAGATAAAAATAATAAAATATCGAATATCACAATCCTCATATATACTTAGATATATTAACCAATTTTGAAATGCTACGAACAAATTTCTTAATATCAGCGTAACCAACAAAGATAGAAAAAAAATTATAAGATGAAAAATGCATTTTTTAATAAAACTAATACGATTGCACACATAAAAATAATAAAATATCGAATATCACAATTTACATATATACGAAGGTGCGGAACCCTAAAAATAAGTGACTGGTAATCAAAAAATCATATTTATTAATATATTGGTATTTTTTGGTAAAATATACGTAACAGTAAACATTATCACCAAATTTCAACTTTATAGGTCAGTGGAAAGTTAAAAAATTCTTCGGAACAAAATTTTGTAAAAAATGCTGACTTTGGCGGCTTCTCATGCCTAAGTTTTGCAATATTTTTTTAAAACAAAAAATAGAGCTTTTATCTACTCAATGAGCTCTATTCAACGATATCTCACTCGATGGGGTAGGCCAATTTTTTTTCAGCGCCCCCCTTTAGTTGTATGGGAGCCCCCCTTGAAAACTTTAAAAAATATGTTTTATAGTTTATATGGCTTTGGGTCAACAAGACTCATAAACTATGAAAATTTGAAGTCTCTAGCTCCAACGGTTTAGCTGCTAGACCGGTGTGACAGACGGACGGACGGACACGCGAGTGAGAGCAATAGGGTTCCGTTTTGACCCTTTGAGTTACGGAACCCTAAAAAGAAGAAATTTAAAAAAATTAAGATAAATTGTATATTATAACTTATTTTGTTATCTAATTATTTTATGAACCCTGTGAACCCAACCCTAATGAGATGAATTCCAGCTAATCAGAAAGGTAAACTACAATTTATTGGGAATTTATTATTTCAATATTAATTAGTTTAAGGCTGTTCTACCGCTTTTCGTTATATCAAAGTTGAGAGGTACCTCATCCATTTCATAAAATAAATCTGCACGTAACCTCTCTTTGCCTCGTGTAACGACGATTGTACATGATAATAATTCCCTCTTCTCTTTTCGCAAAGTTCAAATGAAACATCTTTCTCTCTCGGTATTTATGTACCCTTAAGATAGGCTCGATACGGACTGGCCAAATTTGTATATTGCATTGAATGAATTTTTCAAAAATAACCAAAATATTGGAGGCTTACATTGATTTGTGGCCACCCGGTATAGAAATTTAGAGAGGGACAAGCATTTTAAGAAAACAATTAGGGTGGTTTGTTATTAATAAAACTATTCGATGGATATTTCAAATTATGGTAGAAGGAAAAATCCAAATTTTGGAACAGCGGAAGCAATCGTAGTTAACGATATTTTTATTGGGTTGATAAATAATTCCACAACAGGTAAAGATAATAGAAATAAACAATACTAAACTTTTAGAATCAAAAGGGCGAGTTAGACCCTGACCGAATCACTATATATTTGCCCATCCAAGTAGCGAGTTTCAAATAAAAATATTTTTGGATAACGCCTGCCCACAAAACTCCATTCATTTTTGATTTTAGCAAAAATTTGTAAATAGAAAAAAATTAGCTATAATCTCTAGTTTGTAACTGTTTGTAACTTGAACCAGAGACGTACGGTAGATAGGTGTTCAATATGTGTACCCCTAATTTTAGTTTTGACATATTTTTCTAAGATCTATACGTTTCTAGTACACAAAGTGCATGAGGTTTGTTATGTAAATTCTCAACAGTTTCTGAGATATCTAACATTAAATAAGTCAAAGCTCATTAATTATACAGGGTGTTTCATAGGTAAAGGTATATACGCTAACTGTGAATAAAGGACACTTCGATGAACCCAAAAAACCTATATATATATATATATATATATATATGATAGGTCTAGTTTGCTTCATTAATAAGTTACAGGGTGTTTTGTCAATGTTGCTCATTTATTTCAACCCTCCGTATATTTGGAACCATTCCGTATATTTTTCTGATATTTGTCAATCTTGTTATACTCTATTAGAATAATCAACAGACATAGTGACCAAATTGAAAATCCAGGTCCGACTTCAATAAAAAATATCGAAATAAGTTTGCTCTAGAACAATACCCTGTATATCAAAATTTAAAAAAATGGAGTCCATATTCGAAAAGAGCGGAAAAAGTTGAGTGGTAATATTTCCTGAGACTGCATATTTCATTCTACAAGTAAAATTTTAAAAGAAAACTGAATTTATTAGTTTTCCTGAAATTCATGCATAGTTGTGTTTATCATTATGAATTATTTTTTGGTGATAATTGCTCATAGTTTTCAACATAATTCTTTTAAGGTATCAAAGTACACTGCCTTTTAGGTTTTTGATTAAATATTAAAACAAGAGCAAAATAATCGATATTTTGTGTTGATAAATAAAGGACAAACTTATGATTCACAAAAACAATCCTCAAGACAGTAACCTAAATTTTCAAAAAAAAAAACAAAAATCATTTAAATTTATAAATAAATCAATCAATATTTTTACCAAGTTTCTGACTAAAATATGTCCTCTCGAAATTGTTTTATAACCGAAGCGAAAAAGTGGTAAAATCTCAATTTTACAAGAAACGAAAACAGTTAAGCTTAATTTTGAACTCAAATGGAGAAACAATTAAATAAATTACCAAAAAGGTAAAGGTTAATGTAATTAATAAAATTTATTGTTCAAGTAAAAAATAACTAAAGAATCTGTTCAAAGTGTGAAGTATTTTCTAGAATTCTTGCTCTTTGAATAATATTTAGAACTGGATTAGTTCTTATTTCCTCGCAATATTTTGAATACGGTCATAAAGTCCTTGCCTGAGATTTATTTAAGATAAATACACTTTTGTCTTCATATATCCCCAAACGTGCTAATCTATGGGATTAAAGTTTGGCGACCTTGCATTCCACCCGTTTGATCCACCACTGCCTATGCACATGTTAGGAACATTGTTATTATTAGTCTAAAATGAGGTGATGAAGCGCCGTCATGCTGAAAATACATTCCGCCAATATTCTCATTCTGTAACAATACCGGTAACATGCTTTCTAGAAATTCTTCACCGGTTAATGTATGAGGTAAGACATGTGCTCCAATGAAATTATTTAAAACCCCACACCAAATATTCTTACAAATTTATGCTACGACTGAGTTTGACTATAAAGATTTTCTAGTGGTTCCAGTCTTTGGACTTCTTGGAACTGATATGGACGAGACTGATTTTTTTAATTTTTTTCAAACGCTGGTTGAGGCACATTTAAAAGATATCCAATGCGCCTTACACTTAAGTTAGGATTATTTCTATAAACTATTATCCTCTATATCTGCATGCTGCCTTTCATGGTTGTGTAGTGATATCATCAACTCCTGATGATGCTAACATAGTTATCGAAACGTACAGAGAAGGTTAAAAAATGTAGTTTTGGTTAGTGATGATTATATTCTTCAACAATGTTGAAAACCAAAAGTTTCAAAATTCTCAATTTGTAATACACTTCGGAAATTCTTCAAATTTTTTTAGAATTTCTCTAATTAAATCACCAATAAAAGGTTAGTCTAAGTCGCTTATTCAATTGAAAATCGTCAATTTTTTAATATTTAATCAATGTTATATTATTCAAAAACCTAAAAATCAGTTTACTTTGATATCATAAAATAATTATGCTGAAAACTATGAGCATTATCACTAAAAACCAATATCTAATGATGCATGAATTCCATGAAAACTAATAAACCTTAAGTTTGCTTTTAAAATTTTACTAATAGAATAAAATGTGCAGTCTCAAGAAATATTTATTCTCACTCAAATTTATCCGCCCTTTTTCAATATGGAATCCATTTTTTTTTAGGATGTCATTTTAGAGCAAAGTTTATTTGAAGCCGGGCCTGGATTTTAAAGTTTATGAGTATGTCTGTTAATTGTACTAATAGAGTAGAATAATTTTTATCCTTTATCCACGGTTAGCGTATGTACATTTATCTATGAAACACCCTGTATAAGTTATTCCAAAAGGTTATCCATTATCTCAAATGTGGTCTATTAATGAAGTAATAAAATTTTAAGCCGAGTACCACATTTTTTTTTTATTAAAATGAAGAAGATTGGCAACTAGTTTCGGCAACATGCCATCATCAGGCCTAGAATACAACAGTTCTTAATACTAGAGAGGAATAAACATTATATTACAACTTACCAGAAAATTTAAATATACGATTGATATTATTTATTGAAAATTTTTAGAAACATGTTTAAAACGAGAAGTTGGTTAAATAAAAGATTAGTGCGCGCGCACTGGTGGAAATAAGGAAAGATTAAAGGAGGAAAGTTGTTGTACAGGAAAAGGGCTAAAATTAAAAGGAAATGTGGTACATATTATTTTCGAACGGATGCTGTATAAGGAAAAGTAAATGGTTTGTAGGGAATAAGGTACTTGGTTAGGTACTTATCAACATTAAGAAAAAGGATAGTATAGGGAAGTGCCGCCGGCAACGATAATTTCCAGTCAGATTGAAAATTGTTCCAAACGTAGAAAAGATAGTACCACAAAAGGGTATTAGCCTTTGTAGTGGCTGCCACGTAGGGTTTAGATAAATAACATCAGTTAACAATTAGCATAAGTAACCGAACTAAGAAAATGAGCTTATAAAATACATGTACAAAATAATGATTAAATTTGACAGTACAAAGTAGTGACAAGCTGGCAAGGTTGGTTAGGGCATCGGCCTTTATACTTGGTCATTGTTCGGGTCGTGGGTTCGATTCCCATGAATCTCAAGTGGAATTAAAGTCAGATAAGACTTTGGGCAAGGGGAAAAAGATATTTGTGCTATACGCAGTTTCATTTACGCAGCTAACTAGGCCGGATGAGATCGGATATGTTGTGAAACTGATAGGGGTTGGTGGCACAATTACACACTTGTTAGTCGGTAGATCAACTGAATGACAAAGGGATAATCCTGGGTTTTAGGGTGATTGAGGACCGTGTTTCGGAGCCCACGATAAGCTGTAGGTCCCGTCCAGATTAGCCCTGGTAGCAGAAAAGAGACGTTAAAAATAATAGCAAGCCAGCAAGCAATTTGAAAATCAATGAAATTTTCTTAACAAAATTAGTGTTAGGGCGGCGAAAATAATTACATTAATGTAAGTGAGATAATCTCAAACATATTTGAATTCAAACTTAAATCATCAGACTAGAATAAGAGAGTGGGTGTAGTTACAAGAAAAGACCATAGAGTAAAGAAGAAAGAAAAAGAAAAACAAGTTTTGTCGGCGCATTTGAAAGTGGGCATAAATAGGAGAGGCAATTTTATAAAATTTAAGGGAAAACATATGAATAAGAAAACTAGAATTGATATAAATTGGAAATCAAATAAAAAAGGGGAATAATCTAAGGACAAACGAAAGTTAGCAAAGGGAACAGTTAAATAAGATCCTTGAAATTATTTGATAAGAAAATAAGGTTGTCTTTAGGTCTTAACTGTTCATTAAAACAAGTCACCAGTTTGTTAACTGGTTATAGTGTCTATAGAGTTGTTCACAAACTTCGATCGAATAGAGAATCGAATTTCTCGATTGTGAATAACTTCGGATAGGACTTGGGTAGTTACAGTAATAAACGTAATTTTTTTGACAATTTTAATAATTAATAATAATGTCTTCAAGGAATCCAGAAATGGTTTCTGGCAGAATGGCTGCTCTCAATGCAAAGCAACTAATTAAAAAAGAGGGGGGGAACTCTTGCTATCCGGCTTAATAGTTTGGGGTACACTAATAAATCAAGCGAATAATAGTATATACATCATATTTTTTTGAAGATAGAGCGGGTAATAAGTATAAACGCTTTTTGCGGATATACTAGGATATTTCTGATCTTTCTAATTAAGTGACTATTTGGATAGGGATACTATTAGTTAACTATATACGTCTTCTCAATCGCAAAAAGCGTTTATACCCCTTAATTTTTTCGTTTCAAAAAAACACCTCTTTGTGAAGCTTTAACTTTTATACTATAATCATGCTTAAGTAACTTCCTATTTAAGTAAGTGATTAATTTAGAGCTTCAGTACCTAACAAACAGGAAAATTCATTTATTTCTACATAAATTATATTAAAAAATTATTATTTTTAAAAAGAAAGCTGGGGAAATTAAGTACCAAAAAATGAGGGGGTAATCCCACCCAACTTTCCGAACACTCCTAGTAAAGTAATTGGTTAATCGATTATTTTAGTTTTCCTGCATTAAAATACATTAATTATATTACCTATCGAATGGTATAAATCCCATTTTAATATCTTTAATATTTTTAAAGTTATTCAATTTTTTTTAAACTTATATTAAATTTCAAAAAAAAAAATGAGGAATTCTACAATTTTTTGAATAAAATTTTGAAAAAAATCACAATTATAGAGTTTTTTACTACAAATTTAAGGGTAATTTTTTTAAAATTCTTAATATTAATTTTAACCTTAAAACAAATAAAACCTATTTTTGAATAATTTTAAAATCAGTAAATAATTAATATCTCATTCAATTTTATTCAAAATGGGAAATAGACCTTTTTTAGGTTTCTGGGTCAAAATGCATTAAAAAAGTTAGTTTAAAAAACTAAAAAAAAATCAAATTTTTTTTCAAAAATTCATGGGCATCCATTGAATTGTTTTAATTTTTTTCATTTTTTGCTATAACTTTTACAAATACTATGTTAAAATTATGAAATAATTTACACACATAGTACTTTTGGATCCTTTTCGGATATGCTATTTAATTTTTTCATTTATTTTATACTTATTGATAAAACGAAATTACAAAAAATTTATAAAAAATTCTTTATTTTGGTTATAAATATTACAATTCTATATTCTTAGAAACTAAAATACATTTTAAATTTAGAGTTTTATTTTATCTTTAGAATGGCGCAAATCCCATTTCAATAACTTTAATATTGTAGAAGTTATTCAATTTAGTTTAAAATAATAATATAATTTTAAATGTTTCTTCTAATTTTGAAAAATATTCACAATTTTTGTAATAAAATTTTGAAAAAAATTATTATAATAAAATTAATTATTACAAATTTAAAGATTTTTTTTTTTAATTTTTGATATTAAGATTTAACTAAAAAATAATAATTTAATAAGGATAAAAATTGCTTAAAAATTAAAATAAAAACTAGCGGCAAAACTATGCAGAACTCGAAAATTGTAGAAAATTTTATGTTCTACAATTTTCATTTTTTGTAAATTTTCATAAAAATCCATAATTTTGTCTCAAAATCTAAAACAATGAGGGGGTAATCCCACCCAACTTTCCGTACACTCCTAATAAAGTAATTGTTTAATCGATTATTTTAGTTTTTCTGCATCAAAATACAAAATTTAACTTTTTATAATTTTGTATAATTTCTATAAGTATTATTTTAAAATTATGAAATATTTCACACATAATTTACTTTTTGATCCCTTTCGTATATTATTTACTTTTTTTATTTGTTTTACTATTCTCGATAAAACAAAAGAAAAAAAAATATTTTTTTTTATTTTTATAATAATTACAATGTTAAATTTGAAGAGACTAAAATATTTTCTAAATTTAGAGTTTTATATTACTATCGAATGGTATAAATCCCATTTTAATATCTTTAATATTTTTAAAGTTATTCAATTTTTTTTAAACTTATATTAAATTTCAAAATAAAAATTATGAATTCTACAATTTTTTGAATAAAATTTTGAAAAAATCACAATTATAGAGTTTTTTACTACAAATTTAATGTTATTTTTTTTTAATTTTTAATATTAAAATTTAACTAAAAAATAATCATTTAATAAAGATAAAAATTAAAATAAAAACCAGCGGCGAAACTTTGCGTAACTAGTAAAAAAAAAGTTAAGACAAAATTTGTAGAAAATTTTATGCTCTATAATTTTGATATGTAATTTTTCATAAAAATCCATGATTTTGTCTCAAAATCTAAAGAAGTCTCAAAAATGTCTATATAAATTTGTTTCACGCCCTCTAGCGGCGAAACTATGAGGAATTCAAAAAACCGGTAATGACAAAATGCGTACAAAATTTTATGTTATACAACTTTGATATCTTGTAATTTTTCACAAAAATTCATTATTTTGGTTAGTTAAGAAAAATATGAAAAAAAAATTATTTTTGATAAATCTGGCAACACTGGCAAAAGTTTTTGAAAATTTTAATCATCCGAAATTAAACTATAACGTATAAAAAATATATGTGTAAAACTTTATTGCCATCTTGTTTAGTAATGACGTCATCACTTATAGCAACTGTCACTTCCGGTTGTCCGATTAACACCAAAATCTATACAGGTCGTCTCCTTACCACCCTAAATATGTATATAAAATTTCATCTAAATCGGTTCAGCCGTTTAGACGCACACAGACACACACAGACAGACATCATGCTAAAAATGGCATAAATGGATTTAGGTGACCTCAAAACGTAAAGATTCGTTAAAATCTGGGTATGGTCAAAATATTATGATCGCAATACTTTCCTTCTATACAACTCTGTTGTTCGGAAAGTAAAAAGGAACAGGAGGATGCCTAAAAGTTCCAAACAATTAAATGATTATGAGTTTTCTTGTAAGATCCCTTTCTATTATAATTATGATTTCTTTTAATTTGATTGTGTAATAATTTTTAGCTGACTTCAACTGATACATCCACCGATTCCACTCAATGGACCTATTTAAGAACCATGTGAGAATACTGTAATTAGAAGGTATGAGTACAAATATCACTTAGGAATTTTTTTGGAATTTTCTGATGGCTAATTTTTCCATAATCAGGAAAAAGAGGATTCGTGACGTCACGTTCACTAAAATTAAATTTGGCATCATTGTGTAAGGTGCGTACCATATAACCTCAATTTGCCGTTATGTCTGAATTGTGACGTATGAGATTTGTCATTTAGGGCCATATTCATAGTTAATACTTGAAGGTAATCTTAAGGATATATTAAGTCAGGTCTACTTAAGGTCTCCTCAAACATTCCTATTCATAATCAATATTCTAGCTTACCTTGACAAAGAAATCCTTAAATAGAAGACTAATTGGCAACGTCTATTTCTGCAAATAGACGTTCTATTTCTGCAATTTTTGCAATTTTTATTGTTTTTATCGATTTTTTTACAATTTCTTAGATTTTTTCATTTTTCCGTATTTTACAATTTTATTTCTCATTTTTTTTCAATACTTTCTGATTTTTCTTTCAATTTTTTACAATGCTTTTTAAAAAATGTTTTCGGAGCTTTTCTGCTTTTCTTGTTTAAAATACGTTCAATGCCAGTACACAATTACGTAAACATGTCTACGTAAAACAAACAAAAAAATATAAGTCTAAAATTAATAATAATAATAATAATTATAATAATAATAATAATAATCGCCCTACATTACACCCCCTTACGAGTGAACCCCAGAAGCCACAGGCTTGTGCGGGGAAGGGACAGCTATTATTATTATTTGCCGTAGCACTCCGGGGCGACTTACTGAGGATTCATGGCACCATTTGGCTATAGGTGTAGGAAAACCCGGAAAACCTCATCACCATCAACTTATAAGTTAAAATAACACTTAAACATTTAAAAAATTGGAATTCACGTATACGTCTGTTTATATGGATAATTTTTCTTAATGTTTTTCTTAATTTATTTCTGGGTTTCCGTAAATGAAAAATTATGAAAATTGAATTTATTAAAAATAAATTATTTTCTATACTAATTAATTAGGATATAAAAACAAACAGGATAAAAAAACACTTAATATTCCGATGATTTTAATATTTTATTAAGATTTATAAACACAGTAACCCGACAAGAATGTGCATTTTTAACTATCAACTATTATCGATTTCTATAAATCGAAATACTGTACATTTTTTTCCATTTTCTACAGCTAATAATAATTTATCCTATTTACAAATTAAATGGACAGCTTTATTGCATTTTTAACAAAATTGATGTTAAAATAGACATGAGTCAACACCTTTGTCCATTTGCAATTATCTACATAAGCTGCTTCATACAATCATTTTTCTAATTAAAATTGCACTTCAGTCTGTGAATATCAATAAGATTTTTTTTTTCGATTTTTCCGTTATTAATTACACAATTAAGTACGTCAATATCCAGGCATAAATTTAATAACATATTTATTTAAAATTCCATTAATATTCCATAATGGGTAATTTCCTTTTTATATAAACTTAATTTTGATATTTTTATGAGAATTAAAAATAGATATATTTTAATACATGATATTTTTTTATACCTACAAAAAAATATGTCTAGATATTGAAGTATTTGTACGGTACATTAAAAAATATGGCAGAAATTAGTACATTGGTGAACATAAATTATAGATTCTATTTACAAATTACAATTTTTAGTTTAGAAATATTTATGTACATACAGTAAAATCACAATAATTAGAAACACCCTGTGTTTAATGGGGCTTATTTTCCTATATTTCATTTGGACAAAACAAAAAAGTCTACCCTAGAAATTTTATAATCCAAAAATTTTAAGTACAGTTTTTTTAGAGATCAATAAAAATATGATTTCTGGTTAAAAAAAGCGTAAATGGAATGTACAAAGTTTAATTTTTTTCAAAATTATACAGATACATGGAAAATACAATGTTTTTGAATATACTCGATGATTTAGTTAAGTATTTGTGTTCCTACAAGTTTTCTATTATAGTAAAGTAAATTAGCCGTAACATAAACTATTATAAAGGTTATAAACAAATAAAGATTCCAAAAAAACAGGTGTAGTATATATAGGGTGTTTCATTACAATCTGATTGTTTTTAAAAGCTTATATCTTCCAAACGGTTCTAGAAAATGATATGCGATTTTCATAGTTCAGTGTAAAATTACTTTGTTTTGTTGTGACGTATTGATATAAGCGGCCTACTTCCGGTTTACACGATATAAAAGTGACGTATTTTCAGAGGACAATAGATGTTATTTTTTAAATGGGTCACCCTGTATATTAAGTAATATTCTAAAAGATACATATTTTTACTTTGTAACGGTACCTTAAAGTTTAAATTCGATACAGAGAAAGCGAGGTTTCAGAACTTTAACTGGAATATCGAAAACACGTAAGTTTTAAAACAGATAAACCGGAAGTAGGCCTGTTAGGAAAAGTCCTTAAAGGGTTTTCACTAAATAAACTACCGGTAAATATTTTAACTGAATATATTACGGTTCGATTCTTATTACAATGAATGCTAAACTGATACTAATTCACATTTTATCAGATATTTCTATTTATATCATCATCATCTTATAACGCTGACTAATTTAAAGGCACCCTGATCGATGCCCGAATAAGGGCGTCCCTAAAATTCTTTACAGGCCATTCAATATATCAGAACAAAACTTAATTTTAAACCGAGCTGTGAAAACCGCATCTCATTATCTATAACCGTTTGGATCTAGAACCGTTTGAAAGATATGAGCTTCTAAGAACAGTCAGAATATAATGAAACACCCTGTATTTTAAAAATTAAAACCGTTAAGAAAAATTTAAAAAAAGATTCATAAAGAGGAAGAAATTTCCAAATAAACCGCCATAACTCTATGTTAATGGAGGAGTTCCCTCCAAGTTGCCAACTTAGAAAAATGTCTATCAACGGGGAAGGATTATTTTTGGTCAACATGCAACGATAAAATATGTTTACACATTTTTAGTAATGATTTTAATAAATTCCATTTCTAATTGGTTGAAATTAATGTTGGTATCAAGATTCGAGATGACAATTGACATATTTCGTTGTCAAATGTCATTCGTTATAGAGTAAATATTACAGAATGGCAACATGTTTCATTTTCAGCGACTGACTTGCATCCTGGGAGGATTGATGGAACTAAACTTTATTTGGCGGGTAAATTTTCTATAATCAAATTCTCATATTCCGTATATTATCAGCATTTTCTGTCATTTTTAAATCACATCACATCTTCAGACCATATACTAATACAATGGATTAACAATTTCATAAATGATTAAAAAAGAACGTTATGGTACATATTGGGAAAAAGAAAGCACACTATGTAAAAAAATAAAATTGAACCTAAAAGGTTTTTTGAGAAAATTTTTATGGAAAGGTTTACGTTGGTAGACCTATACCGAGTGTTACGTTTTTTTTTCAGTGCCACCCTGTATTTTTATTATTCTTCTGCTCAGTATATCTTAATTTCAGACTCGCTTGATATCCCTTCTTAATGTCCTCGCGTCGTGTCTCAAGATCTACCTCTCTTCTTGGTATTACTATTTCCCATGTTAACAATTCTCTCTCTTTGCCTCTTCAGCCAAAACAATTGCGGTCTATATATTCTGTGTCGCTTATTGAAAATTTCTTTGCTTTACCTTGTTATATAGGGTTTTTTTGGAACAATTTTTTTTTGGACAGAACATTTTCGTTTTGAGACTACAAGACTACAAGTTTTTTGGACTGAACAAGTTTTTTGGACAGAACATTTTTTTTTCGGGGACTGAACGTCTTCTTTTTGGAACGAGTAAGTTTTTTTTCCTACTTTGGAACCTAACGTCTTCTACTGTCGGATCCAGGAAATTTTAGAATAAACACGAAGACAAGCCAAAAACCAAGCTAAGTCACATTTCCAAAAAAAGAAGAAAAGTCTCTGAAGGATTTAAATTTTTCTTATAAAATAAAACAAATATTTAATTTGAGTTTAATTTCCTTAAAGCCAAAAAAAAAAGAAAGGACGGATTTTGAAATATATCAATCAATTGTTTCTAAATACATTAAAAAAATTAATTAGACGTCCAAAATTTTTTTTGTTTAATATTTTACTTTTTGATACATTTCAAATTCTATTCGTGGAAAGAACCCATAATAAAAATAATTAAGCTTAAATCAGATTTATTACCAATTATCAACAAATTAAAATAACGTTTCACGAGGTGAGTTTAGGAAAAATCCTCGGTGGGTCTACCAAAGTTAATCTTTCCAAAAACTATTTCTCACAAGCCGTTTTATGTTCAATTTTAATTTTTTATACTTTTCATGTACACAGTGTGCTTTCTTTTTTCCAATATTTACCATAGCGCTCTTATTTAATCATTTATGAAATTGTTAATCCATTGTATTAGTATATGGCCTGAAGATGACTAGTGGCCGAAACTAGTTAAGATGTTAAGATTTTAATATATTTTACATAATAAAACGCTACTTTTATTCGAATACATTAAGTTTACAAATAAGAATTGATATGGGTTTAGTTAACCTCCATATATTTTATATAGAAAATACTTTGTAGCACTTTCAGTTTTTAATTGGGCAAGCATTTGAAGTTGTAATGAAATAAAATCTCAATTTTAACCACTGTTCAAATCCTTATGGGGATGTTCCAGAAATTTGAAATAATCTCTTAATAAGACAGATTTCTCATATCATTCCTTAAATCAAATGATATTTGACAACGAAACATGTTAATTGTCACATTGATTTCAACCAATCAGAAGTAGAGTTTATTAAAATCATTATATTTCGCTAACGATACATTCTGGGAAACTCAGTAAAATTTTATATATTTTATCATTGCGAAAATAATGAAGTAGATTTCGACCAAAAATAATTCTTCCCCGTTGGTAGATCTTTTTCTAAGTTGCCAACTTTGAGGGAATTCCCCCATTAGTAATACTTTTAATTTAATACCGGCATAAAATCGACAGTGGCAAAAGTACATATATTTTTTAATAGTATTAAATATTAATTTCAATTTTTTAAAAAATTATGGTATATCTAGACACTTAGAAGGAAAAAAAAATTGGAGAAATATTTTTTTCACTTATTTTTTATAAAATGCGCCTATTGTTAATTTTAGATAATATTTATAGAATTTTCGTTTACAAGTCGGATTATTGTTAAACGAAAACTACTAAAATGAATTAAACTGACGGGAAATTAATTTAGTTAGATTTTCTTTCCTTCTCCTAGAATCTTTTTTTTTAACTTTCATTTTTAATTTTTTAGATATTTACGAAATCAATTTTTTTTTAAATCAATGAAAATATTAAACCAAAACGTATTATGTGTGTTACTTTAAGCCGACAATATGAATTTACTACAAAAAGACACTTATTAACTGACTTTGTATTCATTTTTATTATTATTTTTTTTAATGAAAATCAAAATTACACAAGTCCTTAAATTCTTTAAATTTAAAAATTCAAATTTGTGTACTTGATCATCTATTTATCAGGTTTAATTTCGTGTAGGCGTTGACCTCTAATAGTTCTATAAATTAAAGATTCCATTTTTCTTCTCCACCCTGTAAAATATATTGTGTAAATGTGATCATTTTTATGGGTACCAAATACAATTGACTCGTCAAAACAAAGAACAAGAATCTGTTTAGTTAGGAAAACATATTATATATTTTACGTTCCATTGACGATACAAGATGGTTCCCAGAGTGGCTTGACAATTTTTAGGCAAGTTTTCTGTCCTAAAAATTGATGACTGGCCTGAAATCATAAATTGATGAGTTGTGCTTGTTCAAGAGGGTTTTAAACATATCGCCTGTCACAGAGAAATTTAATGATTTACTCATTTTTTGTCAATATCAATATTTTTGCGTTTCGTTGGGTAAAGACCTGTTTTCAGGCATCATTGAGTTTCTGTCGGACAAGCGATTGTTTCTAAGAATTAATCAATAGTTTTTATAATTTCGTGTTCAGCTGATAATAATTATTTGTTTTATTTGTATTCATGTTGTTTTTACCTTTATAAATATTTAACCCTCGCCAATAAATTAGTTAGAAAAAGTACCGAGTTTTATTGACAACCATAATAATAATAACTAATCAACTTTACTAATTCATAATCAGTGAAAAAGGGTAATGTTTCACCTCTCAACGGAAAAGGTACGTAAAACTTTATAGACTTCACTTAGGGTTGGGATAGAACTTTAATCACTGTCTAGGTTCACTTGACCTAACAAGAGAAATAAACTCCCTAGCAGAATATAAACAAGATAACTCTTGATTGGGTGCCCGGGCATTAAGGCACAAAAAGAAAGCACAAGAAGAAGCAGACCATCTGGATGGGAAAGAAGCTGAAAAACTCTAATTGGACCACAACTCATATAAGGTATTTCCTACCATCATGTAAAGGGGTTGCCGGAGAAACAATTAAAGGACAAATACAGGGAATACAGGATGGAACTTCCGGTACCAAGACAGTCCAAAGCACTCATAAAAGGTCCACCCAAGAGCAGATATAATCTGCTGTTATACTTAAGTAGACGGGAGCTTAAAACAGCACTAGGTGTTCTGACAACAACCAGCGGGTCCAGAAAACGATTGAACCTAATAGAAGGATCGAAATGTAGGAAATACGAGGAAAAGGACGAAACTCCTCTTCATATATTATGGCAGTGCCAGGACTTGAACAGAGAAAGGAACTTACACTTTGGGGTACAATATCCTGGGCCCTTAGACATAGCGAAAGCTAACATTAGACTTTGTTAAGAGTACTGGTCTGATGTGAAAACTGACGGGCCAGAATAAGCCTAGAGTCTCAGAGTAGGTACTATTTCCCTTCCCGGATTCAGCTAGAATAGAAGCTCCATGAAAAAGTCAGTAAATTAATATCGATCGACTCCCACGCTCACCATTACTGATACGTCTTTTTAGATGTACAGTACAAATTATTGGTAACAACATAAATTTCAGGATGTTCTATCTTTTTATTTTTACTATTTGAAATTGGGTACTTCGGAATCAAACAAGATCAAAAATTTGATAAGATTCCAAATTTACGGTCAAATTTTTTTCCAAGCCGCGGCGTCAACTTACCCGGCACTGAGTGTGATACTTGTTCTATGTGTATTGCGTTGACGGTAAAGAAAATTTGCGGTAAATTATTGTTTTTCTTTTATGAATTTGTTTAAAAATGAATTACTGCTGTTAAAAAAGCGAGCGTAGAAAATAAAAGAGCATTTAATAAAAAAACCGGTGCCGTAAATAAGTTTAGAAGATTATGTTCAACAAGCGATACGTCAAAAAATTCATTTTTTTGTTCCTAATAAAATCTTCATGGATGATAATTAAAATCAACAAGCAAAATACTATTAATTACGTATAAAAAAATATTATTTATGTTACGATTTTTCTTTAAGTAAAAAAAAATGCAGGGTCACAAAAACTTCGCTAAATCACTTAGTATTAATAAAACATCAAAAAATCGTGGTCTTTTGTAAAACTTATAGTATACAATAAGCATATTTCTAAAAAATATCAATAAATAAGGGGTAGTCGAAAAATTTTAAAAAACATCTACATGTGTTTCATACATTGTGTCTCAAGTAAAATTTGCACCCATAAGTTTTTTGAGCTTTGTTAAAATTTTGGAAAAATGGCAAAACAGGTCAATTTTAATTTACAGGGAGCTGAATTTTTATCTCAGTTCCACACGTTGTAACAAAGTTACCAATTTATCAATATTTTTAAAGTCCCTAATCCCCGTTTTTATTACTTTTCTTAATAATAATAACTCCGTTTCATATTTACATTTTAAAATAATTATTATAATTAGTTTTCATCTGTAATCCGTCATTAAAAATACTTGTTATTGAAAATATCACGATCGGCAATTGATCGTAAATAGATAAAATCAACCGTGAATACGAAAAATAGAATAAACACTGAGACCTTCCTCCAAATTTAGGGTCAAACGCGATTCGTTTAGAAAGTTTACACTCCGTCCGAACGATAGAGATTCTTAGACACCACTAACAGTAAGATATAGCGTGATTTAAAATATTCTCGCAAATCCGCTCCGAGCACAGCAGACTGCAGAGACGCCTGGTCTTAAATACTGGTGAGATTCTTGGTATTACCGTTTTTGAAACGACGGAAAGTACGCTCTGGTAGCTTCGGCTACATTGTGCTCTGCGTCGCTGTGGCTTTAGTACCGTCTTCAGTTAATTCAACGGAAAGTACTCTCTGGTGGCTTCGGTTACATTGTGCTCTCTGACCGACGAAAAGTACTCTTTGGTGGGTTCGGTCACATTGTACTATTCGTTGGTGCGATTCAACGAAAAGTACTCTTTGGTGGCTTCGGTCACATTGTACATTTTGGTGACGCAATAGTTCGACGGGTAGTACATTCTGGTGGCTTCGGTACTATCCATCGAAAGAGTTTTCCAGTTACTTATTTATTATGCTTACCGAAATAGTCTGTTAATAGTATCCCTTCACTCCGCGCCTACCGCTGTTAGAGTTCGCCCGCACCCTGCTTAGTTTTGCTTAGCTAATCCGTATTACTGTCCCTGTAGATACTGCTTTGATATTAAAACTTGTTGCACGCCCTCCCTTCTCACCTCTTGTATTATTTTGGATATTTAATTAATAAAGCTGTTTACTGTACTACTTGGATTTTTATTTACTTATTCTATTCTTTCTTATTTTTCATAAGTACGAGCATCACCAGCAACGCAGTGAATACCCACGTACTCAACCCAGTGGAGCAAGTAAAGTCCGCCCCATTGGCCGAGAACGCATTGGTCGATACCATAAACGACCCCTGGAGAATTCATCATGCATCTCTAGCACCCAGATCCACCCCTTGAAAAACCTTAAATGGCAAGGGGTATTAAGTAATACATTATTTTGAAGCTGCTTTCATTATCTATGCAACCAAGTTCTTTTTTTTAACCACTCCATTTTGAGGAAACTGCTTCAATTATTGCGAAAAAAAACAATAGTAGTTCTAAAAAAACAATTTAATTTTATCCAACTTCTATGCCTGTTCTCGCCTGCTTCTGGAGGATCGCCCGCAAGCCTTTCCACTTCCAACTGGCTCGTCTATACGACCGGTTAAAGAAGACTGGAGGTTTGCATCTGAGGTGATCACTCCATACTCAATCCTATGGGCGCTGAAGTCTTTCTCCCCATACAAATCACCAGGAGAAGATGGTATTTTTCCTGCCCTGTTGCAAAACGGGTCAGAGGAGCTGCTGCCTCTCCTAGTGAAACTATATCGTGCGAGCCTGGTGTGGAGTTACATACCACAGGGCTGGTCGATTGCTAGGGTCGTATATATACGGAAAGCGGGGAAGGTAAATAATTCCCTGCCTAAATCCTTTAGACCGATCAGCCTTACCTCGTTCGTACTAAAAACTCTAGAGAGAATTCTAGATAGGCATATTAGAGACGGGAACTGCAGGGAAATTCCCCTCAACCCCAGACAATATGCCTACCAGGTTGGCAAATCTACAGATTTGGCGCTAAATAACCTCGTAGGAAAGATAACCCACTCTTTAAAGCATAAAGAGATTGCGCTGACAGCTTTCCTCGACATTGAAGGGGCGTTCAACAATGCCCTGCCTCAATCCCTTTACGCTGCACTTCTGCGAAGGGGAATAAGCAGACTAATCTGCAATTGGATTAAATGCATGCTTGAAAATCGTTTTGTCACATCATCACTGCAGGAGGAGACTGTCAGATTTAGGGCGGCGAAGGGGTGTCCTCAAGGTGGAGTGCTGTCTCCACTTCTTTGGTCACTCTTGGTCGACCCCCTACTAGACAGGCTCTCCCAGCTGGGGGTGGATTTTCAATGCTATGCCGATGACCTTTTAATAATGGTTAGAGGCTTATTTGAAGAGATTATTTCTAATATCCTTCAGGAAGCTCTTAATATCGTATACAGATGGTGTGAGGAGGAACAGATGTCTGTGAACCCCCACAAAACGGTAGTAGTTCCTTTTACAAAAAGGAGGAAGCTTGATAAGCTACGTCATCCAATTCTGGAAGGCGTAACCATTCCATTTGCGGAGGAGGTAAAATATCTGGGGATTATCCTTGATAGAAAACTTACCTGGAACTCCCATCTGGAAAGAACAATCAATAAAGCCAGGGCATCGCTCTGGAATATCAGAAGGGTATGCGGCAAGTCGTGGGGAATGAACCCTAAACAGATTTACTGGATTTATCAAACGGTGATAAAACCAATGGTCACATATGGCGCAATGGCCTGGTGGACGAAGGGGCTCCAGTCTATTGCGGCGGCTAAATTATCTGGACTACAGAGATTAGCATGTGTGGCTATTACAGGCGCCATGTCATCTACCCCGACAGCGGCAATGGAAAGATTTCTGGGTCTTACTCCTCTCCATATATTACTGGAGCAGGAGGCCAGAATGACCTCCTATAGGGCCATGTCGGTGGCAGGTCAAATCGAGGGGGAGAGGCTATGGGACCACTCTGGACTGCTGCGAGAGATGAGTACTCACCACACTCTCGGAATGGTTTCGGATGTGCTCTCTCCCAGAACTCACATACAGAAGTCTTTCAACGTCCTTCTTCCGAGAAGAGACGAATGGGAAAGGGGGGAGATCCTCTTTCCAGGGACGGCTTATGTACTGTACACAGATGGTTCAAAGACCCCAAGTGGTGTTGGAGCCGGAGTGTACAGCAGAAAACCGAGAGTTGACATCACAGTAAGCCTTGGCAAGTATGCTACCATCTTTCAGGCGGAGGTTTTCGCTATAGAATTGTGTGCAAGAGAGTTGGTAAACCATCATCTTGTCAACAAAAGTATTTATATTTTATCAGACAGCCAGGCAGCTTTAAAAGCACTGAGCTCCAGCCGGCTGGACTCGAAGCTGGTATGGAACTGCATCGAATCCCTGGATCGCATTGCTACCAGTAACAGAGTAACCCTACTCTGGGTACCTGGGCATGAAGGGGTGGAGGGCAATGAGAAAGCCGACACCCTTGCGAAAAGAGGTGCAGAATCCGAGTTCATTGGACCGGAACCATTCTTTGGCATAGCCAAAAGCAGTGCTAAAGACACTATCTGGAAATGGGCCGAGAGGAAAACTCTCCAGCACTGGAAAGATATGCCTGGGTTAGCTCACTCTAAGGCGTTTATAGTCAAACCCTCAGGTAGCACCCTATCGCAGATCCTAGAATGGAGTAGAAGTGATCTACGCATCCTAATCGGACTGCTGACAGGGCACTGTCGTCTGCAGTACCATCTGAAGAAGCTAGGTCTGAGTCAAACATCGGACTGTCGCTTCTGCAGTGTGGAAGACGAAACGGCGGAGCATATTTTATGCTCCTGCCCTGCCCTGGAAATGAATAGGCTTCGTACGTTTGGTTTTGTACAGCTGGAGCCTACCGACTTCAAGGAAGCTTCACCTAAATCAACCATAGACTTCGTAAGAAGGTGTGGATTGTATGGTGAATTATAGCCCATAGGGGTGAGCCACAATAGGCCTCTGTTGGCCGCAGTGGAGGGGCGAGCAAACGCTCCACTCACATTGAACCTAACCTAACCTAACCTATGCCTGTTCTCAAATGCTTTTCTAACTTTTCGCAACATTTCTGGTGTAATTAAACGGCATTCTGTCACGATTCTTTATCGAAGGTCTTGAAGAGATTCAGGTGGTGTATCATAAACTTTGGAATTTAAGTAGCCGCACAAAAGATCCATAGGAGTTAAATCGGGTGACCTAGCTGGCCATTGGTTTTCATGGAGATTTACATCATCTTCCAGTGTTTAGGTTATTAAAGGATCAATAAGAAGGGCTGATATGAATAACACCCGAGATTAAACTCCGAGTAAGTACTCATGAGCATGAGCATTAAGTGGTAGATTGTGCTGAAATTTATATGAATAAAAAAGATTTTAATTTGAGCAGTACATGTTCTTATACATAAAAGTAGATACTCGTCATTTTATTTCCAATCTTCCATTAGCTACGGTGCTTGCCATATCCTTCAACCCCTAAAAAGATGCATTCAACTTCTGAAAATCATTCCTTGCAATGTTATAAATTTCTTAGTTGCTCCAAATCCGTGGATCGTGGACAAATCCTGGACATGATGCGTCTGCTCTGCATGTGGTTTGTACCAATAATGCTATGATATATTTCTATTAACTTATCAGCAACTTCCATCATAACTTTTGACACAGATTGATGATTGATTGATTGATTTGATCGACGTTACTGACTGATGTTTGGGCCTCAACACTCTTAAGACTTATTGTGTTTTGACAATTACATCTTTGTTCTCAGGTGAAAAGGTTTGTTACCTTCAACAGGTTTAGCAGCCTCTTCGCCAGATTTCCTCTGTAGAAGGCCTCCTGTTAGTTTTCTGCCCCCAGGAGGTTGTACCTCCAGCGTATAAGTGCTTGACACTCTAGTATAATGTGAGAGGCTGTTTCCTCCTCCTCATTACATAATCTACAGATGGGTTCGTCTTGTTAAATGCCCATTTTTTGTAGGTGTTCACTAAGGTGGTAATGTCCAGTTATCAGTCCCGTGATATGCTTTATTTGATTTATGCTTAGCTGCAGAATATCGTTAGTTAGTGCTTTTGATGTTTTTTTGACCATGAATTTACTGTGTTTTTGACCCGACACGCGCAAAATTCCAGCTTGACTGATGTTCTTTAGCAGCCCACCCAGTCAGCCAGAGTCGTATACTGAGTATTTCGGAATGACAAATTCTGGCTCGGGGACCTTAAATTTGGTCGCTGAGGCTTCTCTTGCCAGAGCATTGCCATTTAAGTATTACCTTGTTTTGGTTTTCCAGAACAAGTAGGTTTAGTAGATAGTTCCAGACCAGTTGATCTGCTTTTTTTTTGTATACTAGAGCTTGTTGTCTGACTGTCGGAGTAAATAAGGATTGTTTTCCCTCTATAGCCCCTATCAATGTTCTCCCTCAGACATAACTCTATGGCATGTACCTCTGCTTGGAATACTGATGCGTAAATCCCTAGTGACGCATAATTTTTGCATCTGGATTTATCATCATATATTCCAGCACCTGTTCCACTGTCGGCCTTGGATCCATCGGTATACCATACCAGTGTTCCCTCTCGACAGTTGGATGTGTCTTCTCCTTCCCATGTTAACTGAATGTTGAAGTTATTTTTTGGTACCATTTCATCACTTTTTCCGTTTCACTCCAATCTGAATTGCTCCGCTTTGATATGAATATCAAGTGGCGGGAGGTTTAGTATGGTTTTCATGGCCGCGGTTGGAGTACTCCTCATGGCACCTGTAATATAAATACAGGCTAGTTTTTGGAGTTTAGAAAAGTCTTTGACACAGAAGTTTGGTGAACACCAATATCTTGTTTGAAAATCAGGGTCATCTACATATCTGAAAATTTTCATTTTATCAAAGATCCATAAAGCTTTCTTTAGTTTCTATATCCCAAAAGTGATTTGATATCCACTCTATATTTTCTTTAGTAAATCGATACAATGCTTTAAAGTACTTCTTCTAGTTTGTAATATTTCTGACGTCTATCAGATTGAAAAATTATGGAGTAGATTCTCACCCCGAAAAGCATGAACAATTTTTTATTCATAGTAAAAGTGAAAATTTACTCACAGCAAATTGTACATAGAATACTTACTCAAGCGGACGGAGCATTTGCTTCTGCTTTTTATTCATGTTTTCTGGAGTATTTGCTCCAAATTATTGAGTATAAACTAAATGCTCATTTTTATTCATATCACCCAAGGTCTTCTAACAAGTCCAAATAAATCTCACCAGTCAAATTCCAATCAATAAAAAGTGGCCCGATAATGTGGTTGTCCAGAATGCCTGCCCAAACATTCAATTTTTGGGGCGTTTGTGTATGACTTTTTCGCAAAACTCTAAACGTCGATCCGGATCATCTTTGTTCAATTCTTGAACCATTATCATCTTGTACGGTTGAAATTTGTTTTTTGATAATCCGCTGAACACTACTTTTTGATACATCAGATACATGACCGATTTTTCTCAATGATTGCCTGTTATCTATTAGAAGATGACCAAGTACAGCTACTTCAACAGGGTCATTTCTGATAGTATTTCAAATAACTCAATAACTCGGTTATTATTGAAATTCCAATTTAAAAATGTACTATCAAAATAATTAGTGTGTTAGTATTTCTGCTAGACTCTTCAACCAAAACCATGTGGAACAGCAAGTAAATCGTTAGTATGTTACACATTTGATTAAAAAATTAAAGAAACTGGCTCTGTTTCAAACAAAAACCATAAGCGTCATTTCTGATAGGACGCTCATGATTATGGTTTTTGTTTGAAACAGAGCCAGTTTCTTTAATTTTTTAATCAAATGTGTAACATACTAACGATTTACTTGCTGTTCCACATGGTTTTGGTTGAAGAGTCTAGCAGAAATACTAACACACTAATTATTTTGATAGTACATTTTTAAATTGGAATTTCAATAATAACCGAGTTATTGAGTTATTTGAAATACTAAAAACAACTAGTGTAGATAAGAACATTTTTTACTCTATCCATAACCAAAAAAAAAGGTAAAATTTTGAACTAGAATGTTCATGATTGACAATTTCAAAAATCCCAATGATCCTGTAAGAATTTTGTATTTTCCAAAAAAAAATCATTCAAAATAAAAAGAATCGGTGTGTCGTCCGAAAACTTTCCCACAGACGAATACTTTTTCAAATATTTAATATTAAAGTTTCAAACTTTCACATTTTTTTTTTGACAGGTGATAGTTGGAGAAATAATTTTGACTGTTCTGCATAGAGTTTTTCAAGTGTTTTTAAAAGACATATTGCAAGTCAAATTCCGCGACATATTGCTTCTGTCATTTTTTGATAGTGACACTTCCTTGACAAAATCTAATGGGTTCTTCCCACGGATAACTCAAACCCATATACCAAATTTCAGCGCAATCGGATTAAACGTGTGGCCTCTATCGTGGAAGACACACAGACAGGCAGACAGATAGACAGACTTCCATCTGGAAATGGTCTTAATCATCTCAGGGGACCTCAAAATGGATATTTCCATCTTTGTCTCTAAATTTTTTTAGCTCATTCACAATACTTTCCCTTCTAGGAAATGGGTTGGGAAAGTAAAATAACAGGGTTGCATAGATAATGAAAGCAGCTTCAAAATGATGTGTTACTTGATACCACTTGTCATTTAAGGTTTTTCAAGGGGTGGTTATGGACGCTAGAGGGATGAAAAAAGAAGTTTAAATCTATGATAAAAATTCAGCTCTCTGTAAGTTAAAATTCACCTGTTTCGCCATTTTTTCAAAATTTGAACAAAGCTCGAAATGTTTGGGGTGCAAATTTTAGTTGGGACTCCCTGTATATAATTGAATATTGATCCTAAAAGGCGACTCTTTATATAAACAACTTTATTTCTGAGATACAGGATGTTAAAATTTAACACAAAAATCAGTTTTTCTCCAATATCTCTAAACGACCTTTGTTTTTCCGTACATCAAAAGGAAAAAACGAACTTCGTTGTCCGCTTGTCTGTCTGTTAAGAACTCTTTCTCAGGAACGCGTTAAGGTATCAAGTTAAAATTAATATCAAATACTAAAGTTCTACGGTTGTTTTGAGCTATAAAAAATCAAACTTCTAAGTCAACGCAATCAAAAAATAAGACCATTTGTCGCATATTTTGACACCAGCAAAAAAATCAAAACCTATAGGGTAGTTTCCGTTGACCTAAAATCATGAAATTTGGTCTGTGAGACCTTAAAGATTTCAAAAAAATATTAGATTCTCATGTAATGACTTATTTAAAAATAAAGAAATTGGTAAAAAAGTAGCGATAAGGTGGCGGCAAAAGTAGGAAAAAAAGTGAAAAAAATAAGTTTGAAACATAAAGAAAACAGTTAAGAAGTATTCCAAAATTCAGGTCCACATCTTTAATATTTAAAATGTCGTACTTGAGGACCTTCTACTACACCAATTTAATCTAGTCGAGGCAATGAAGCACTAAAAAGGTCAAAGATAGGAAATCTTTTAGGATTGGACGGATTAGAATGGGGTTTTTGCATTCGCTTTCAAAAATTATTTATACCATTAGTACCTAATTGGTATCTACTAAGAACCGGATATTGCATTGCTGCAGCCAAAAATGCATTCAAAAAATGCATTATTTGAGAGGCCTTTTGGCAAATTTAATAACTTTGTAAATAAGAGTCAGAATTGGCCCAAGTTGGGTACTCAGGGGCTTTTGAAGTCGCTGATCACGATTATGATGTTCAGATTGACCCCCCCCCCCCAAACACCTATAGCTCAGGAACGCTAACGAACGTCATCTCCGTGGGACTCTCCCGAAATTCATGCGAGGAAGGAGAGAAACTCGGCACCTGGAGGTTTTTTGCGTCGCTGAATTCAAATGTGCTATCGGCGACTACCATACGGACACCTGGTGCGCCCTAACCTGGTCCTGAACGTCATCTTCGAGAATTTTCCTGGAAATATCGACAAAAGCGAAACAAAAATCGTTATGGGGGCGTTTCGTGTGGCGCTGAATCCGAATTTCATATGGAAAACGACCCCCCAAACACCTGATGCGCCCTAACCTGGCCCTGAACGTCATCCTCGAGGCTTTCCAGACACAATTGAAAATCGTTACGGGGGGTTTTTTGGGTCGCTGAATTCAAATATTGTGTCGGCGAACACCCCATGGACACCTGGTGCGCCCTAACCGGGCCCTGAACGTCGTCCGATATTTGTGTCTGAAAAACTCTCGGGGATGACGTTCAGGGCTAGATTAGGGCGCACTAGGTGTCAGTGGGGTGTTCGCCGATGCCATATTTGAATTCAGCGAACCAAAAAACAGCCCGTAACGATTTTCGGTTTGTTATTTCAATTGTGTCTGGAAAACCCTTGGGGATGACGTTCACGGCCAGGTTAGGGGGCGCGCCAGGTGTCAGTGGGGTGTTCGCCGACGCCATATTTGAATTAAGCGACTCAAAAAACCCCCGAAACGATTTTCGGTTCGTTTTTGTTGATATTTCCAGGAAGATTCTCGAAGATGACGTTCAGGGCCAGGTTAGGGCATACCAGGTGTCCGTGGATGTTGGCTGATGCTATATTTGAATTCAGGGAGAGTCCCACGAAGATGACGTTCGTCGGCGTTTCTGAGCTCCAGGTGTTCGGGGGGTAAATTTGAATATCATATTCGTAATGAGCGACCTCAAAACCCCCTGGGTACCCGACTTGGGCCAATTCTGACTCTTATTTACAAAGTTATTAAATTTGCCAAAAGGCCTGTCAAATAATACATTTTTTAATGCATTTTTGGCTGCAGCAAAGTAACTTCCGGTTCTTAGTAGATACCAATTAGGTACTAATGGTATAAATAATTTTTGGAAGCGAATGCAAAAAACCGCATTCCGTTCCGTCCAATCCTAAATATTTCCTAACATAATGCTTCATTGCCTAGTCCAACAGACAGACCTCACTCTGGAAATGGTCTCTATCTTCTCGGAAGAACTCAAAATGGATATTTCCGTCGACATCTGGATTTTTTTGCTTGTTCACTATACTTTACCTTCCATGGGACCGTGAAAGTAAAAACTGTTTTTTTTTAATTTCTTTTATTCTTTTAAAGAAAGGGAAACGAGTGGGGGAAGACATCTGAAGGAAAGTCGTAAAAAATTAGATGTACGGATTTCTCGCGTTTGATTGATTTGATTGCTCCGAGCCGAGCAGGATTATAGCCCTTTTGATCAGCATTCAACTATGAAATACCCTGTAAATAATTCTTATAATGACCAAAAATGTATTTTTTTATGGCAAATAAATAGCGAATATTGATCTATTGATATGGCATTCAATTTGTACTCGCCTTGACCAATATTCTGATTTTTTCTAAATACTGATAATTGCGCTATAAGCGTAGTCAAAGTATTCATTTAATGAATGATGGAGCTGAGTAAGAAGTGTTATAAGGAATTAAAAAGAATTGGGTGACATTTATTAATCTCCTATAGCTCCTTCAGCTATGGGCTTGACCTAAGCTAGGTCCCAAACACTACAGAATATTTTGAAGCAAACACTAAAAATATTATAGTCCTTTCTTTTTCGACATAAAAATATTTAAACCCAAATGGTATCATCATTAGAAATATAAATACATTAAAAGGAATACTAAAAATAGCTGTCAACCACTTACTGTATCATTATTCTCAACTTATTCTGATGGGTTTAAATCTTTTAATGTCGAAATAAAAGGACTTCAATATTTCTAATGTTTCCTAAAAAAAAAACTTTCTGTATTCTACATAGATTTTCGTCAAGAACTACAAAATATTTTTGTCTATAAGTTTGCGCCCTATAAAGCTGTATACACCACTAGATTTTCCTTACATATCCCCACAGTAAACGAGACCGAATTGTTCGTAACACAAATTTTCCATTTCGTACTACCAAGCTCGCGTTTGTAACGGCAAATAGCTGGCGCATTGCTGTTGGTAATTGCCTTGCTGTCTGTAGGCCATCGCTAGGCCACTGTTGGCCATGCATTGACTCTGTTGCTGGGAGGGTTGACAAGCTGGAGATTGCTGAGTTCGAGATGTATCCGACGAAGCGCTGGATGTTGCTGTTTGGTTGGTATTATTGCTGCCTGCTGAGCAAGGTTTGCCGTCTTTGACTAGAACTGGGACTGCTACTCGCCGGGGGGAACTTGCGGACTGGAACAAAAAAAATATAATAATAATAATAAACAGACTTATTCCAATTATACAGACAAGAGCGTTTTCACACACCGGCAAAACCGGAGCCAGTGACGGCGTTGGCTCCGGGCCGATCAGTTGTCTACTTTTGCACACTCCGACAATGTTCGGTATTTTAAGTTTTGCACTCGATAAGTAACGATGTGCGCTACTCACAACTGACATTATCTACTTGTGTTGTTGTATTTAATAGGAAATATCAAAATAGAAAAATCCAAAGACAATTCGGGGTATATCCTCTATTTAAACGAATCTGCTTTTTTATCCAACAAACAAGGTTTACTTTCTACAAGTTCTATTAAAATAACAACATCGTACCTAAACAAACAACTAAATATGACGACTACGATCCCCCCATGCCCCGTTTTTTCCGTACAGACATTTTTTGCACACATGTTGGAACGTTGTCGTAGAGAAAGTACTATGCTTATTTTTTTCTTTTCAAACTATTTAAGTCTGACAAAAAAGGTTTCCTGATATCATTTGAAAATTGAACTGGTAATTTTGGACAATTTTTGAAGTATCTCAAATCCTATCAAAATTAAACCAAAATGGATAGATGCCGTTTTTTTCATGTACAGCAAAAAAGTACTCTTGACATTTTTCGATATTATCCGTCGTTTCAGAGATTTTCGAAAAATTTATTTTTTTTATATTGTATTTTTTTTATAATTTTCTCATCAAATTTCGAGAAAATAAGTTTGAATAATACTTGTTGAGCTATTTCAGTCCTACATTTATGTATTCTTGTTTTTTGATTCCCTTTCACGGTTTCGTAGATATCGATTTTTAAAAATGAAAATTTCGGAAAAATAACTAGGGAAACTTCACAAGGAATTTTCCGATTATTCTGATTTTCTATAGGCTTCGTAACAATACTTTGAGGTATCCTTTCTAGATATCTTAAGAGATTTTCTCAAAACTATACGACCTATAGCCTGTTTCATGCGAAACAAGAAAATAAATGGGAAAAAACCGGAAAAGCCTTTTTTCTCATTTTCCAATTCTGCTCATTATCTATTAAAATATAATACTCGTGGGTCTTAAAACTTAAGACTCAAAAAAAAAGTGCGGTCGGGAGAACTAAATTCCAAACGTGATTTAACATCTCTGCCTCTTTGTCTCTCTCTCTTTCCCTATTTTTCATTATGTTTTTCCTTATTTCTCTTTTTATTTTTTCCCTATTTTTCATTTTTTTTCCAAACTTTTCATTATTTTTTCCCTGTTTTTCATTATTTTTTCACCATTTTTTATTGTTTTTTCCCCATTTTTCAATATTTTTTCCTTATTCCCTATTTTTCATTATTTCTTTCATAATTTTTCATTAATTTTTCCACATTTTTCATTATTTTTTCCCCATTTTTCTTTACTTTTTTCCCTATTTTTATTTTTTTTCCTATTTTTCATTATTTTTTTTCCATATTTTTCATTATTTTTTTCCTATTTTTTTTTGTCCTTTTTTTCATTATTTTTCTTTACTTTTTTTCCGATTTTTTATTTTTTTCCATATTTTCCGATATTTTTTGCCCTTTTTTTCATAATTTTTTTTCCATATTTTTTTCCCCATTACCCATTTTTCATTATTTTTTTATACTTATTCATTATTTTTTCCCCATTTTTCATTATTTATTTCCCTATTTTTCAATATTTTTTCCCTATTCCTTATTTTTATTATTTTTTTCATTATTTTTCCCCATTTTCATTATTTTTCTCTCTATTTTTTAATATTTTTTCCGAAATCCCCATTTTTCATTATTTTTTTCACAATTTTTCATTATATTTTCCCTATTTCTCATTATTTTTTCCCCATTTTTCAATATTTCTTTCCTTATTTTCATGATTTTTCCCCATTTTCCAATATTTTTCCTGTTTTTAAAAATTTGTTCTCTAGTTTTCATTATTCTTTCCCCATTTTTTATTTTTTTGTCCTATTTTTCATTATTTTTTCCCTATTTTTTATTTTTTTCCCTATTTTTTCGATATATTTTGCCCTATTTCATAATTTCTTTTCCATATTTTTCGTTATTTTTCCTGATTTTTCGTTATTTTTTCCCTATTCCCTATTTTTCATTATTTTTTCCCCGTTTTTCATTATTTTTTTCCCTATTTTTCAATATTTTTTCAATATTCCCTATTTTTCATTTTTTTTTTCACAATTGTTCATTATATTTTCCCCATTTTTCATTATTTTTCTCCCCATTTTTCAATTTTTCCTTATTTTTATGATTTTTTACCCATTTTATATTATTTTTTCTGTATTTTTAAATATTTTCTCTCCATTTTTTATTATTCTTTCCCTATTTTTCATTATTTTTCTCTATTCCCTGTTTTTCATTATTTTTTCATAATTTTGTCACTATATTTCATTTTTTTCCCTATTTTTCATTATTTTTTCCTCCATTCTTTAACATTGTTTTTCCCCTATTTTTCATTATTTTTTTCTCCGTTTTTCATTATTTTTTTCCCATTTTCCAATATTTTTTCCCTATTTTTCATTATTTTTTTCCATATTTTTCATTATTTTTCCCTATTTTTTTCCTATTTTTCAGTATTTATGTCATACTTTTTCATTACTTTTTTCTCTATTTTTCGATATTTTTTCCCTATTTTTCATTATTTTTTTCCATATTTTTCATTATTTTTCCCTATTTTTCATTATTTTTTTTTATATTTTTCATTATTTTTTTTTTGTATTTTTCATTATTTTTTCCGTATTTTTTATTACCTTTTCCCTATTTTTTATCATTCTTTTCCTATTTTAATTTTCTTTTCCTTATTTCATATTTTTCATTATTTTTTTCACAATTTTTTATGATTTTTTTCCCTATTTTTATCATATTTTTTTTCATTTCATAGGTACTATTAAACTACAGCAAAAAAGTACTTTTGACATTTTCGATATTCCTCTCGTTTCCGAGATTTTCGGAATTTAATTTCGAAAAATTTCTTTTTTTCACATTTTATTTTTTTCTCAACTTTCTCAACAAATATCTGGAAAATAGTTGATATATTTCAGTCCTACATGTGCATATTTTTGTTTTTTGAATATCTTTCAAGGGTTCACAGATACCGATTTTTTAAAGTGATGAAATTTTCGGAAATACGATCCGGAAAAACCCACAAGAAATTTTCCGATTATTCCGATTTTCAGTAAGTTTCGTAACAGTACTCCAACGAATCTTTTTCCCAAATTTGAAGCGGTTTGCTCAAAAATTATGACCTGCAGCGTATTTCCTGTGAAACAAGAAAAAAGTGGGAAATGCCCGGAAAACCCGTTTATTCATTTACCGCTCATTTTCTACTAAACTGCAGTACTCGTGGGCTTTAAAATATGGTGAAAATTTCATGACCATACATTGAAGCATTCAAAAGTTGTTACAGTTTTAAGCTTTTCGAACGAAAATGAGACATACAAACAGACAGACACACAGACCACATGGGGTCGTCGCATAACAATTGACACTCATATTTAAAAAAATATATTCAAATATCCCAATACCAACTAATTGATAACACCAAAATACTACTGAATCTAAAATAAAAATATAATAAAAACCAACATGAAAGTTTTCCGGCACTCCGTTTTGTCGAGTTCATCGCCGACTACATTTACCGGCGCCGGCTGCCGTACCGGCAAATTTGCCGGACCGGAATATGTGTGAAAGAGCTTATTGAATTACATTGCAACCAGTGCCGAGGCCGTCACCAGCTCCGGTTTTTCCGGCGTGTGAGAACGCTCTTAAGGGGAAGTTGTACTATACTATAAAACAGTGGATGCAAAGGTTTCGTAGTCCCTAACTTTTAAAGTTTAATTTTTATTATTAGTGGATCAGATCAGATCTTTACCAACACGTACAAATTTTTTCATCTGTTAATTATAAAAAGTAAACTTTAAAAGTTAGGGACTACGAAACCCTTACATTACAACATTTTATATCTGGAGAGTGGCTCCGCTATCAGAATTCAAAGGAATTAATCATTTATGAATAGAGATGAACTTCATTTACTTTTTACAATGTTTACGAGGGTAAAGAATTTTAATTTTCGTGAAAAATTAAATTATTATTATTTCATATCGTACATAGGAAAGAAAAAAAATCAGGTAACCTCAAAATAATAAAAATAAAAGTAATACATGACCAAACATTTACGTTTGAATTTAGCTAGAAACCGATGAAAACAATTTTTATATTTGTTTTGGTCAATTTTTTGCTGCACACACAATTCTACTTTTACTTGTCATGAATAAATGAAAAAAAAAATATTGCAATGTGGTCACAATGAAGAATATAATTATGAAAAGAACGTATATTCAGCACAGAGGCGACGCTGCAATTTAATAAAACTTGCCAATGCCCCTATTAAGAGGTGCCAATACAAAATATTATCTTGCCTGAAATAGTTTTTGAACGGGCGCTCCGTTAATATTAAAGTTAGGAAGCTGCGGTTTTCACCTATCGATTCTGTATTTAATTGTTGAGAGCGCGTTTATGGTATTTTTTTAGAATTATTTTTAGTAAAAGTGATACGACTATCCACTTTTTCTCTAGATAAATTTGAAAAAAGTAGAACAGATGCGCTCTTCTGATAAATATTTTCGTTTGGTAATTCTCTAAATGACAACAAAGCAAGTCACGTGGCCTCTTCCACTTTTCGTGTGTCAAAAATAAAACAGTTTTATACCAAATTCTAGCTGAATACCTGTACGACCATGCTTTAATTGATTTTTTCAAATTTTTCCAGTTTTTCCTGTTCTTTTCTATTTTTTTTATTTTACATATTTTTTTTTAATCTTGACTGTTTTTCCAATTTGTCCCCATTTTCCTATTTTACCCTATTTTTTGCTAATTTTTCCCCATTTGTCTCTATTTCACCCTACTCTTTCCTATTTTTCTCCATTTTGCCCTATTTTTCCATATTTTAACCTTTTCCCAATTTTTCCCTATTTCTCTCCAGGTTTATCCGTTTTTACATATCTCTCTGATTTTTTTATATTTTTTCTTTTTTTCCTTTTTTCCTTTTTTCCTTTTTTAATTTTTTCCTTTTTTTATTTTTTCCTTTTTTCCTTTTTTCCTTTTTTCCTTTTTTCCTTTTTTCCTTTTTTCCTTTTTTCCTTTTTTCCTTTTTTCCTTTTTTCCTTTTTTCCTTTTTTCCTTTTTTCCTTTTTTCCTTTTTTCCTTTTTTCCTTTTTTCTTTTTTTCCTTTTTTCCTTTTTTCCTTTTTTCCTTTTTTCCTTTTTTCCTTTTTTCCTTTTTTCCTTTTTTCCTATTGTTTTCAATTGTGTCCAATTTTTTCTTATTTTTTTCTCATTTTTTCTCATTTTTTTCTATTTTTTCTATTTTTACATTTCTCCTCTTTTTTTTTCTTATTTTCTTCACATTTTTTTCGTATTTTTTCCCATTTTACTCAATGTTTCACCATTTTTCTCTGTTTTCCCCGTTTTGTATTATTTTGCCTATTTTTCACCAAATTAATTTACTTTTTACTATTTTTCTGTTTTGTCTTTATTTTTATTATTTTCCTCAGTTTTTCAGTTTTTCATATTTTCCCTATTTTGCCCTATTTTTTCCTACATTTGTCTATTTTCCCTATTTTGCCGTATTTCTTCATATTTTTCGCTATTTTGCCATAATTTTCCTACTTTTCACTAATTTTCCATATTTTATCCTACTTTTAAATAAAAGACAGAAAGATAAAAAGTGACAAATGAGTTTAATTTAAAAATCTCCTAATACCTAAAGTAAAAGAAAAGTTGAAAAATAGCCTATGCTAAAACTGGTTAACTTAAAAAATTTGCAAAATAGCTTTTTCTCATGAGCAATCCATTTTTGTACATAAATATTATGGTAGTAGAAAAAATATTGTATGCAACTAGTGTGTAATGTGCTTTTTTCGCTCATGTGATTGTCAAACAAAATTCACATTCGTGAAAAAAGTATCACTATTACGCACTTGTTGCATAAATAACTATTTTATACTCTTATATACGCTGATACGCTAATTAAAACATTAAATTCTGTTTCATGAATTTTATTATGATAGTGATTTTCACAATGCTAAATTAACTCCTATATAAAATGTGTGTTTAAAAGTTAATAACAAAAAAGATTAATTAATTAATATGTTGTAAAAAAAGTTCCTTTTCATTTAAGATAATTAATATATAATGGGAGTAGAAAAAATAGAATAGCGTATGGCCATTATTACAGTCGAATATTATATACGAAACTCGCCAACGGTTCGCTTCCTATCCTACAACATGCTCTTATTTTTTGTTATTTTACAGTTCCACCAACGGTACCGCCATACCGAATTTAGACTCCCCCTCGTAAGTGTTCGACATAGATCAACACCTGGACAAAAGTATTAAACTTCGGTCTAGGAACGGATTGACGACTAAGTAATAATGTATTCGTAGTATTTAGACCACGCCTATCAGTAGCGAATAATATACCTCCGCTTCACCCGACGCCCCGCAGGTCTTTCTGTTTGTCATGTATCACTTCCTCTTAAGGGGAAGTACTCTTATAAACTGCCCTGTTTGGGGGAAATTATAGGGTATAATAATAAAAACTCTTGGATTTGGATAGATCTGAAAAATCCCATAAACATGTGAAATTAAGTTTAAATTCATTTATATGATTTTAATATATTTTCTTAAAAAAAAAAACAATACTATAAATTAGTTAAATAAATGAGTCAGAGAGTTTAAATATAAACTTTTATTTCCGTCGGAAGTACTTAGCCGTCCGCCGTCGCTATTTATCGAATTAATTTTGATTGATTAATGTCTTGAATTTGATACGCGACAGTTAGAAGATTTTTACAAGTGGTTTTGATCATTAATTTCGTTCACTTTCTCTTCAAGTTTAGAACATCCCTCGTATTTTTACACTTTTGTTGTATTTAAAAAAAAAATCATAAAATATTAATCGCAGGCTGTCTGAATAAATTGTTTCTGTTTATGAAAAGAACGGTTTCATATTATTTGCTTAGATAAATAAACGCTTCTTCTATTCAACATTGGAATGGCATCTATTCACATCTATATTGATTTTAAACAGGATTTCGATGTATTTTCTCCTCGTCAAGTGAATGAATTGTGTTTACACAGCGTCCGTCACGTCAAAAAGAGAAAACTCACGGACCTGAGACAGTGTCGAAACATAATTTGTCCAGTCCAGGTAACATTTTGCTACCTACGCGACATTTATTTAAAAAATTTATTTTTGTAAATAATAAATTACATAAACTATTTATATACCATACTTTGAATTATTATTACTTGAAGAAATTCTGAAGTAATTCACCAGCAAATAAATAATTATTATGCTTTGATTTTAATTTTGTTACGATTTTTATTTTGCAGAATTCATTGGATTAAAAAAATCTTTGAGGAGACTAGCCCCAATTTACGAACCGCCACTGATTATATGCAAGCTGAAAATTTACCAATTCCAGGCAAACATTAATGTGTTCTCTACCTTATGTTGAAAAATTATATACTATACTAACTTCGTCCGCGTTGATGTTGGAATAAATAAAAGTTTCTTTCTTATATGTTTCCCTCCCCTACTTTTTAAACTCTGTGATGAATATTCTATTGAATATTGAATATCTCCAAAACTATAACTGGTGATGGACGCTTGAAAATTGGTACGTAGACTCTCCTAAAGAAATGTATTTTTAAAAATGAAGGGGAGAGGTCCAAGAAAACCATACAAAAAATATGCGCTTAAAAATTGATATGTATATTTCCTTTGATAAATAAACAAACATGTACTTGGGTTTTTGATAAAATTGATTTGAGATAAATAATTTATACTTTCTCTCCTATTTCTAATTAAAAAATCGGTTGTGTCGCCCCAAAACTTTCCTGACGTCTATCCACGAATACTTTTTTAAATTTTTAATGTTAAAGTTTCAAATTTTGACATTTTTTTACTTTTAAAGGGTGACAGTTGGAGAAATAATTTTGACTGTCCTGAATAAAGTTTATCAAGGGCTTTCAAATGACATATTGCAAGTTAAATTCTGTGACATACTGCGTCTGTAATTTTTTGATAGTGACACTTCCGTTTGATAAATGTCGTAAAAAAACTAATGGGTTCTTCCGACGAGTAACCCAAATCCACATGCCAAATTTCAGAATTAAACGAGTGGTCTCTATCGTGGAAGAATACAGACAGACACACAGAGAGGCAGACACACAGACAGACAGACAGACAGATAGACAGACAGACAGACAGACAGACAAACAGACTTCCATTTGGAAATGGTCTTAATCATCTCAGGTGACCTCAAAATGAATATTTCCCTCTTTATCTCGAAATTTTTTTTAGCTCGTTCACAATACTTTCCCTTCTCGAAGGTGGGTCGGGAAATTTAAAAAAGGTAAAAATGCTGAAAAAAAGTAAAATAATGCTAAAAACGCTAAATATGCAAAAAAATCCGAAAAATGAAAAAAAAAATACAAAAAAACGAACAAAAAGTGGAAAAATGCAAAAAAAATACAAAGATATACAATGAAATGCACAATATATGAAAAGGAAAAAATGAGCTAAAAAATGATAAAAAATGCAAAAAAAAGTTTAAAAAGTGTTAAAAGAAATTGTATAAAATGTTAAAAAAAATCTAAAAAAAAAAAGTAAAAAAATGCTGAAAAAAGTAAAATAATGCTAAAAATGAAAAATAAATGCAAAAAAATGACAAAAAATCTAAAAAAAGTCAAAGAAAGTAAAAAGAAAAAAATTAAATTACGTTAAAAAATGCTAAAAGTGCAAAAAATGCCAAAAAATTTTAAAAAAATCCAAAAATATGCCAAAAAACGTTAAAAATGCAAAAAAATCTAGCAAAGTAAAAATAATACCAATGAAAGCAAAAAAAAATACAAAAAAATCCCAAAAAGTAAAAAAAATACAAAATAAAGTAAAAAAAATGCAAAAAAATGAAAAAAATGAATGAAAAGCAAAATGAGCTAAAAAATGATAACAATTCAAAAAATAAGCAAGTGTTAAAAAAAAGAAAGTGTTAAAAGATGTTAAAAATATCTGAAAAAGTATTCGTCGATACTCGTCGGGAAAGTTTTAGGACGACACAACCAATTTTTTTGTTTTTGACAGATAACAGTTGGAGAAATAATTTTGACTGTTCTGAATAGAGTTTTTCAAGGGCTTTCAAATGACATATTGCATGTCAAATTCCGTGAGATATTGAATCTGTCATTTATTGATAGTGACACTTCCGTTTGACAGATGTCGTACAAATACTAATGAGTTCTTCCGACCGGTAACAAAACCTATATACCAAATTTCAGCTCAATCGAATTAAACGTGTAGCCTCTATCGTGGAAGAATACACACAGAGAGACAGACAGGACAGACAGACAGACAGACTTCCACCTGGAAATGTTCTTAATCATCTCAGGTGACCTCAAAATTACTATTTCCATCTTTATCTTAAAATTTTAGTTTTAGCTCGTTCACAATACTTTCCCTGTATGTTTTTGGTTGACGCACTTACTCGAGCGGTTCAATATTTGTTTAACCCCAATTTTGAACCCCTTACAGTGTGAATTTTTAAAATTCCTTTCTTAGTACTCCGCTACACTACCAAAGGAAACTACCCTGAAAATTGCACGTCTCTATCACCTCTGGTTTAGGCTGTGTGTTGATTGTCAGTCAGTCAGCGACACGACAATTTTATATATATAGATTTCAGTACTTTGAAAAACTGTTTGTTAAGATGTTAATTTGATCCCAACTCAATTTAAACGACAATAAAAAATACGAGATTTTTTTCAAAATATTGAAAATATAATTGAAGTAATAAAACTCACAAGTCGAGTATCATAAATATTGAAGTTGAAAATTAAGAGGGTTAGCAACTAGTTTCGGCGAACTGCCAGCCATCATCAGGACTAGAATACAAAGTTTTAGGGCTGAGGGGGAGAAAACAAAGTACAACTTACCAAAAATTATTATAATAATAATATAATGCATTGATATTACTTATTGAGATGAATATACTGTTTTTCTTTAGTGAAAATTTGTCCACAAGCGAAGTGAATGGAGCAATTTCACGAACGAAAATAAAAGTGAAAGATTATCCATACTGAAATATGGCAAGATTATTCAACGAATAATAAAACACCAAGTCATACCACAATCTTTTATGTAAAATTAACAATTAACAATGAGCTCATTGTTAATCGTTAACTTTACATAAAAGATTGTGAAATGACTTGGTGTTTTCATCTCGAGTAGTGAATACTATTTTTTCTACGATAGATATTGTTTATAAAATACTGGATTACAATTTTCAAAACTTTATTTAGAATGTAAATAAACTGTCACTCTATAAATTGACACGGATAACGCACTGACGGATAGACGGATTCATTGAATGTGCAGGCGCAAAGTTTGGCAATTTTTATCGTTATTTTTTATGTATTTAAAAAAAAGTACTGACTGACCTAATCTATCCTGCGTATTTAAAAAACGGAATAGATAACTTCCATTTATATTTTAACTATTTTAGGCGAAGACGAAACTTTCAAGTTAACATACAAGGACTAGCATATGTGTATGACGAGGACCCTAATCCTATGTCTATCCGCGATTCGGATAACAGTCTCCCATGAGAATGTTTTTCTGAACTGTCAAGCATCGTTGGATAAATTTCACTGGAATATTATCCAGAATTCACAAAATAAATTTATATTTCCTTTAAATTTAATAAGATTCATTTTAATTTATAATTTTGGCCAGTGATGTATATTTTACCATTCCATTATCTAAAAATAGATTGTTATTCGGTATTTACGTCACTATAGCTATCGTGCCGAGTGCAAAAATATTGTTTGTACAAAATAATTCACCCTATCGCCATCTCCCTCTAAGCGATATAATATTTCTAAGAGCGACAAGCGCAGAAATATCTGTGATCGCCGAACAGGTCGGTTTTCTTATTGGAAAAAAGAAAACAGTTACAAATCCCCTCTTATAAATCTTCTAAAACTATAAATAGGGAAACAGTCTAATAGTTTCAGAGAGTCTCATCATATTTATCAGTGTTCAGTTGACATATCATGTTTCAACGTTATATAAAGCGGTTGACCGCACCCTAAAAATTAATAATATAATAAATTTTCTGAGAGTCTAAAAATGTACATAAATTGTAAATATATTTTGTAGTAGTGAGAGCATTTGCTCTAATAATAATAATGTCATAAAAAATTTAATATTAATAATGTTGGTTTGCTAATAAATGGGTGAGTAAATAGCCCTTACAGTTCACTTAAATAATTTGATTTATTTGTGGTAACATACTAAATCCTTATACTATGTATTAAGGTTGGTCCTTCGAAAATTAGGCGGCGTTAACACGCTGTCTGCTGTAGTATATTATTCCAAACTTATATCGATTCTTAATCATATTTGTTCAAACGTGACGTTCGTTTGCAGGTTCAACCATCAACATATATTAATGGACGTGCCTTCTTAGCCGTATATCGTTGTAATAATATTTTGGTTCGAAAAGAGTGAGAAAGATGGCGTATATATAGTTTCGGACTAGCCCTATCTCTTTAGCGATTACTGTTTTGAGAGAGAGATATGATTCGAAATATCTCTTTCTCTCGAATTACTACAATTCTCATCGCTAGGGCATGTCTGTTATATAGGCCAATGGGTTCAACATTAGACAATTTACTATTGGACATCAATTTTCCATCATTCTCTTGAAGTCAATATCTAAGCACAGCATGTTGTGATATGTAAGTTTGTTTGTATTCAAAAATGTAAACAAACAGTATCGCAAGTAACTCTTTAATCCATTAACTGCTTTAATAAATGGTCGAGCATTTTCTAAAGTTTTATTGAGTTATTTAAATTGTAAACGATACTTGTGGTAAGTTCCGTAGGCGTACGCCATTTCTATTAGAAAGAGACAAGATGTATCGACTTTAAAACATTGTAAACAAGGCATGTCTAAGTAAATGGTCTAAATACGGATTCCCACTAGGAGGAAAATCTGCAGGCGGATTTTTGGTATCCAATTTTATTCGAAAATTAATTCACAATCGACCAATAGAATTCGATACAGAAAATCCGCCTGCATATTTTCCGCATAGTGGGAATCCGTTTTGAGGGTTCAACTATGGTCAATGGTCTGATTACCAGTCATTATTCATTTGTTTTAATTTCATCTCTAGAAGTTGAAATATTTTCATCTCTAGCGTAAGAAAAAATCACTTTCATGTATTGTAGCCGGTGGACAAACGATCATTTTCATATACATGAGAAGAAAAATAGAAAAAATTATATATTTTTTAAAGGGGGGTGGATTACATGGTTGGTAATAAAGAAGTGTGTGCGCACACTGATGAAAACAAAGTGAAGTTAAAGGGAGGAAAGTTGTGGTACAGGAAAAAAGGAGGGAGTGATGAAATATTAAATTAAAATAAGGTACAGGTTAATAGCGAAAAATTGCATTGCATTTTTCCTGTGCCACCCTGTATTGTATTATTCCTCTACTCCTTATATTTAATTTCATCTCGCTTGATATCCCTTCTCTAGTTCTCCCTCTCTTTTAGGTATTACTATAAAATGTCTTTCCCATTTTCTCTCTTTGCCTCTTCAGTCAAAACAATTGACTTATACAGCCTGTAGAATAGGCTTTCTAAATATTATATAATATACAGGGTGTTTCATTTAAAAAAAAACAAAGATTTTTATAATTAAAATTTTGAAATTTTAATCTTATATTATAAACACCCTGTACATATTTAAATAATTATGAAATATGGACGAGGTACATCCATATCTAAACCAACTTTAACCAAAGTTTCATTTTCAAATTCGGAAAATACATTAATTTTTCAATGACTTGAAATGTAGCGATTTTTCAGAAAATTTAGTAAAAATTTGAATATCTTGGCAACGCAGCATCCGATTAAAAAAAATAAAATTCTGTCATAAAGGCCACTAATGTAGTAATCTAAAAATGTAAAAATATATAGGGTGTTTCATTTAAAAAAATAACAATTTTTTTAGCCGCCCGTATATGGATCACTCTGTATAAATGAAAATATTTTCTAGTTGTAGGGATTTTTGAACCAAATTATTATTTTGATATCTTTTCTAGTTTCGACGCCACAAACCGCGGAAAGGTAATTGGCCCACCCTGTATATCGTCTGTGTTGCAAATTGAAAATTTTCTTTCTTCCCCTCGTTATATAGGGGGTTGGACCAAACTTTTTTGAAGCAAGTTTTTTTTTTCTTTGGGCCACAATTTTTTTTTTCTGGATATCAACTATCTTCGGAGCAAGTGCTTCTTTGGACTACAAGTTTTTGGTTCAAATATTTTCGGAACGTGTTTTATGTGGACTAGAAGCTTTTTGGAGCTATATTTTGCTGAACAAGTTTGAAACGAGCGACTAACGTGTCTACTTATAGTCCAATGAAATAGACCTTTGAATCAAAATTTTGGGAAAGTACAGGAATTTCTGACATAAAGTTCGAAAACGATAAAGGAAGTTTTTTTGTTTTTCGCCCAGGAAACTTCAGAAGAAACTTCAAGAACCAAGCTAAATTGTTTTTCCAGAACCAAGCTAAATTGTTTTTCCAAAATGGAAGAAAAGTCTCTGAAAATTATCTTTTACCTTATTTTCCGTTAATAAATTTTTTTTGTCAATTGTCCAAATTTTTTTTTATTTAATATTTTACTTTTTGATATATTTTAAACTCTATTCGTGAAACGAACCTATAATAAAAAGAATTGAGCTTAAACCACATGTATTACTAATAATCAACAAATTAAAGTATCGTTTTAGTATTCGCTCGAAATGTATACACAATAGGTAACAAGACGTCAGAAGGAAGTGCCGCCGGCAATGTTAATTTCCACTAACAACTAACACTCCAGTACAAATAACGTACATTCAAAAAGTAATAACTGGCTGTACATGCCAGGTAAGAATATTAGGGCTTTTGGTGGCCAACCATATAACATTTCGTTAAGTAACATTTAATATCAGGAACACCATACAGTATACGTTGATGTTCTTGACTAAACTAACACCACATCGCAAAATGTTGGTTAAATAGTACAAATTTGGTCGAAATATAATAATTATAATTTTTGTATAAAATGCCTGAAGGGTAACGATACATATATTAATTCATTTTAAACTGAGATAATATAAATACCTAGGATTAAACATTATAAATATTAAAATAAAATAAATTGTTGGCTTTAGAGAGAAATGACGAAAATCGAGAAATATTGCGAAGTATGATCTATTTTGCTCTAAGAGCAATTTTTGACATTTCAGAAATACTGCTGAATTATAAATATCATATTTCTTTTAATTCTTATACGAAGAAAACCATACTCGGTATTAAATTAGCTAAAATGCCATTTAAACGACCATATAGTTGGAGGAACATTAATCCAGATCTATTTTGCTCTAAAAGCAATATTAGACATTTCAGATGTTTTGGACTCATTCCTCAATAGTTCAATCCACAGGTTGGAAAAAGTGGGGTTAGGTGGAAAAAGATCGGAAGTTAATGAAACTTTGGGATGTTGTTCAGGAATGGTTAATTAACATTTTCTTAAGTTTTGAACCTCAACGACACTGTGCAAAAAGAGGAGGGAGGGGGTAAATTGTAAAATTTTCGACCTTCCTCCGTTTTTGTGTAGAACGTTAAATTTCTTTACAATTTTGAAAAAAAGTAGAATTCCACCTTATTTATGATAAACTGTTGTAATTATAGTTCCTGATTACAATCATCAACTTTGGACATCCCACACCCCACTCCGCTCACCCTTACCTCAGCCAACCTCAATTCACAAAAGCTAATTTTTTTTCTGATGAAAGCCAACCATATTCACATTATGTTGATATTGAATCGTTTGTAGTAATATTTATTACCTGTTTTTCTGATTCCAGTCATAAAGAGTGATTGCTGATCATAAATCCTAAATCGTCAGGAAGGAATCGTTTCAGTTATTCGTTAAGTTATGGTTTCAAGAGAGCCGGTGAATTCGTGTTAGCGCAAATTTAAGTACTTTACAGAGATGGCGTCTACATCTAGTGGATTGACTTGTGTTTTATTTCTAAAAGAGTAATTGAAACAGATGAACTATCTGTAGTAAAAGCCAGACTGCTGGAGTACTGCCAACCAGAAATGCTGCACCAGATGACATCGTCCAAATTGTTCCCTGCAATTGCAGGCGCTTGCAGCTGCAAGAAAGCAGGTATCCGGTGCTCAGCAATGTGAAAGCAGTGCACAGGCCACTCCTGCGAAAACTCCCCCGCAACTGAATTGTACGAGGAGGACTCACCAGACATACGATGACGTCATTGACAGTCTCAAAAACCGAAGGAAGGTCGAAAATTTTGCATTTCCTCCTCACTCCTCTTTTCTCACAAGGTACCCGAGATCCAAAACTTAATAACATGTTAATTAACCATCCCTGAACAATATAACAAGTTTTCATTAACTTTTTCCATTTGAAACTACCTGTTGACTGGACTACAAGGTGAGCTCAATCTTAAATTCTATTTAAAATAGCCAACCAAGAGCATTTATAACTTTGTAATAAATATACTCATAGGAGTCGCGCCGAGGGTGCACGTAGCCACTTTGTGGCTGATAAACTCAAACTACGACGAATATTTCCTGCTATAATTCGAACTACATCTTTTGCGATAATAATTTTCAAATTGTAATGCCGTTAATGTAGTTACTTATTCCTGGTATAATATTTATGATTTCGAAAGACGAAGTGAGCTACGATTATTTATTCTTAGACACGCCGAAAGTAAGTCGCCATCCTGTCCCCCTTCCCCAAATCGACCCCTCTCCGTTCTAGTAGGAGGCTAGTAGCCTCTACAAGTATTAAACAGTTTCTTATCCGTTGTAAACACTTTATACAATCCAAAAGGTTTGCAATTTTTTAGTCTCTTTTTATTTGCTAGTAGTACTAGACTCGAAATTGCTTTAGACACAACACATAGATCATACAAAAACTCGTTGCGAGAAAAGTTTTAATATCTTCCGTTGCATCACAAAAAATTCGTGGGGTGCTACACCTTCAATTTATTAGGTCTATAATTGACTACGGCTGCATTTTTTACGGATCTACGTCAAATACCAATCTTAAAAGGTTGATAGAATCCAGTACAAGACCATATCACTTTATATTGGGGCCATGAAATCCTCTCCATCCAATGTAATTCTGGCGGAAGAGAACGAACCCCCTTTACATCTCAGACGACAATATTTTGCCAATAAACATATAACTAAACTGAGAACATATAACTCGTCATTAGTGAATCTAATAAATGTACCGAGGATTAAACTAACACATACTGGAGAAAGAAAAACTCACCTTTACTTTCATCTGCTTTTCTATACACATTGAAGTATATTAACTTTATAAATCCATTAGAAACTATATTCCATTATTTACATTTGAATTACAATTCAATTTTTTCGAATCCACTAGTCATATTCCCTCTTTACAGAGATACGCCCTCCTTTAACAAAACATTATTACTTTCTGTAATAGACGATTTAAATATCAAATTAGTTATCTATACAGAAGTAAGGATCAACAAGGAGTAGGTAGTGCCATTTTTATGAAAAGGTTAATCTTGTGGAATCCGACATAATTAAGTCAAGGACACATGGCATCATCACTAAATTTGCTTGATGTAACTTGGGAGGAAATATCTAATTGCATGATCATGTTGCAAACATAGCGAAAAATTTGAAAAACTGTTTCGCACCAGAAGGCTTTACTCACCGCTACAGTTTTTATTACTTTACAATGCTCGAATTTGACCCTTACTGTAATTCTGCTCTCACATCTGGAGTTCGATTCTATCCAGAAGAAAGCAATTTGCTTTATTGGAGACCAACAGTAAAAATCTTGAAAGTTTAGAACATCGAAGGAACGTGAGCGATCTGACTTTGTTTTACATATACTTTCATGAAAGCTGTTTCGACAACATTGCTCGCTTGATTCCTTCTGAAGTCCAACTTTTTACTCCCAGTACCAGTCTATTCAAGTAGGTACTCCTTTATCTGGAGAACATCATCACTCTGAAATGATCTTCTTGAAACCGGGTTCCCAGGGAGTACGTTTTTCAGCGATTCAATTCCAACCCGAATCTTCATTTTCGTGTGCTCCTCGATCTTGAAGCGGCTTAAAGGATTTAGTAATGTACATATAGAAAAATCGGACATTTCAGAAAATATTCTGGACATATGTAGCATTTTTCGCGCTAATGTGAATGTTATTGAAAAAGCACTCATCTGGTGTTTAGACAACAATATACAAGAAACTTAATTGTCCAAGATTCAAAATCCGTATTAGAAAGCATTAAACAGGTTACAATGAAAAATTTTAAAAATTCCAACATTTATTATATCACCTCTCAGTTAATAACTGTAAAATTAAATTTACCTGGGCTAAAGGCCACAGTGATATTTATGATAACGAAAAGGCAGATGTGGCAGCCAAAGAAGAGCGATTTTGTACTAATTTCGATAATATTCCTTGTTATAGTGACTTATTTTGTGGATATAAGCACAATATAATTAAAGAATGGAAGAAAAAGTGGAGATATATAGTAAATTTCACTAACCCTTTTTTTATATACACAAGGTTCTACCAAAAAAAGTTCCTCACATATTTCTTTTTATTGTGTCAAAAAAGTACTCTAATTATTACACGACTTAAGATCAATCATGGATATTTTCCGACCCATTTGCATAAGATAGGCATTATAGAATCGCCCCTTTGTCAACAAGATAATGAAACTGCCGAACTGAACCACTTATTTTTTAAATGTAAAAATTATCCAGGAACTTCAAACTGTATTTATAAGCTGGAACAGCTTAATCTCCAATTTCCCACCAGCATTCAAGTTCTAGTGGTAACAGAAGATAAAGAGATATACCTACGATTTAATTGTAGACTTTATTTTAATTCATAAAATTTCAATCTAAATACTAACCATCTATTCATTGGAACCATAAAATTATAAAATGTTAAAAATTCAACCAACTTGTGAGTGACTAAAGGATCTGAGTAAAAAAAATAAGATCCCACTTAAAGAAAATTAATCTGACAACACTGGAAATAATCCAGATGAGTGTCTATTGATTATTTTGACATTTTTTTTCATCTCACTACTAATTTGATTTATTGTAATATTTGACGCTTTAGCTCTGCAATAACCATTGGGGCTGTTGGTTTTTATATTGTCACGATAAACGTATTTGTGACTGCCACTGGTTACCCCAGCCATAGCCCGTTATGGTAGAGGCCTTAAAAATATTTTATTAACAATTTGCTTACAAAAATAATATAACAATTAAAATATAAATGTGTTGGTTTCATTTTTCATTCTTAATTCAACTTCATGTTCGTGTACAAACGTTTTTAAACGAAGTAAAAAATATGGATCCGCCTCTGTAAATAGGGAGCAATCAATAAAAATAAAATATATTGTCCATAAAGACGGCGAGCAAGGATCACGTGAGCTCGGGACTTGGTGCGTTATAAGGGTGGAGAAAATATTATGGGGGCCTCGAATTGTGACGTGGCCCACTTGAGATAACGTGTGTTTTCAAGAGGTCTGCAGCAGGAATATAAAACCTTTCAGATTTACCCTTCGTCCCTTTTATGACGTGCGCCTCGCTGGATTCGCTCAGCAGTACAAGATGAAAATTATAGGAATAAAAAAAAAACTTGTAGCAGAAATTCAAATATTTGCTCTGCGTTCCAAGTATTAGAATAAATACAATTTAAATGGAAGCCAGTGATGCATGAAGTGTAATTACTTTAAAGTGGTTATTTATATTTGTTTTAAGATAACATTCTGAATATTACAGGGTATTCCATTTGACTAATTACGTTGTTACATTTAAAGTTTATAAGTAGCATAACGGTTTGATTTTTTCTTAAAAAAAATGTAATGTTTTGATAATTTTGGATTTAGATTTTATATCGTTTGTGTATAGCAATTGTTTAAATTTGAAAAAAATGCGATTTTCAATTGTCTATTTAGTTTGCGTTATATTGAAATCAGATTCTCAGGACTAAAATTTAAGAATGTAAAAAATACAGGATGTTCTATTTAAAAAAAACTTCGTTTGATATAGTAAGCATTTCTGTAAGTTTAAAAATATTTTTGGAATGTAGTATTTATTAATCCTGTATATATTCTTTCGAATCGAATGCGGAAGTTCTAGTAGGTATTTTATAAAAATAATCAAGAAAATTATTTGTTTATTTATTAGATTTTTTCTATGTTCGAATCCATAAATTCTTATCTACTTTTCTTAGTAACAATAATTTTTTTTTTTGCAAAATTAGTTATAGTCCATTCAGCATCGCTTGCGAGTAATAATTGTTTATTTTTAATGCAAGTCATTTAACGTTCATGAAAATGTTTTATAATATTGTTACGTTTTTTCGGCCCTTTATTTTTTCGTAAATCTACCATAAAATAACTGATAACAAATGGTATACATTGACTGGAGAGCATTTTTTCGATCTCTCGATTACAATCTTTTTTAATACAATAAATAAAAGGACCAAGCCCAGACACACTCTTTATGGAAAATGGACCCCAGTCGATTTTTTTGAAACTTTGCAGGAAATTATTATACATAACCTTCTGACAAAAAATCTGCCATGGCCACAATCCAATTCTAGTTATCGATATAGGGTGTTAAATTTCAAATTTTCCTTATGGAAAATAACGAATTTAAACAATACCTATCATTAAATTATTTATAGTCAGCATAATTTTTGTACTATTTTAGAAATTCAGAATTATACAGGAAACGAAAAAGTTATTAATTACAGTATGATTACGAAATTAAAAATCATCATTTTAAGATAATCAAATTCTTGTTACGGCTACCATAAAATAATAGCCCTGTATATCTATAATGACGAATGTAATAATGATATGTACACAAAGTTTATTTAGTATTAACTATACAGGGCGATTCACTATTATAGTTACACCAATCCCGATTTTTTTTTTAATTTTTCGGAAGGCCCTGTATAAACGAAACGGTTTACGTTAATGATATCTATTTGAGTACATATTTTCTCGAGTTCATAAAAGTGATTAGTTCATTTTAAGAGATATAAAATGCCTAATAGTCTTGAAAGATAGGGATGTACTAAATTTTGCCTCAGTGTACCACTTTTTAATATTCTGTCGTGACTTTTCGATGTTGAACGGTGGCTGATCAGGAGGGCTGTTTTAAGTATACCGAGAAAAAGTGTTTAAGTCTTAAGTACCAGTATACTTGTTCAAAGTGAATATAAGTACAAGTACCAGTACCAAGAATATATAAGTACTAAGTATTTTGTTTAGTTATTACTTGAAAACAGTAAATTTAAGTACTAAGTATTAAGTATTTGTGTTTACGCGTGCCACGCGGTTCAAGAATTCAGGAACAAATCAAGAAAGTACTTTCTAAAGGTTTTAAGTACTTTTCGAGTGCTTAAGTATTTTTCATTTTTTAAATTGGATTATGTTTATTGAAAAAGAACCAAGTACCAAATCATATTTTTGAGATATTTGTCCATTCGCGTATGGTTACCTGGTAAATCAGTTAATCAAGGTCAAAAAACTACCATTGGAAATTTGAAACATAATGGTTGAATATAAACACAAATGTAGGTCACATAACGTTTCTATGGAAATTATTATAAAGTTTGCCTTATTTTAATACTTGGTTCCTTTTCAACATTGGTAGTATTTTAAATGTAAAAGGTACCAAGATACTGTTTGCCACTTGGTACCGTAATAGGTGGCACCATAAAGCTTTTACTCGTAATTTGAATTTACCAACGTGTTCGTTGGTTCCATCTGAGTATAAATCGAATAGAAGCAGAAGTCAAATAACTTGCGAGAGACAGAGAACTTTCAGTTCATTCAGATCAAGATCAACCGCTAGAGGCAGAGGTGATGCGTGATTTACTTCATACTGACCAACATAGAGAAATCTAAATTGAGAGTGATATTTCTAGTATAAATTTTTGGAAGCATGCTTCTCTCTTTTCAAAATCATCTGTGATGGATATTTTGATTTCTTGTTTAAAAAAATCGATAAAAAAGTTAATATTTTTCATTGCACTCAGAAACTAATTTTGTTGAAGTTGCCAAATTTCAAAATTTCCTTATGGAATATGTAGAATTTGAAGAATCCCATGAAAATTTTTAGAAGTCAGCGTAATTCTTGTACCATTTTGCAATAAACAGACCTATACTGAGGAAACGAAAAGTCGTCAATTACAGGGTGATTACTAAATTAAAAATTATCATTTTAAGAAAATCAAATTCTTTAGGTTGCTTTAATAAAATAACAGCGCCTATTTCTATAACCACGAATGTAATGGTAATATGTGTATAAAGTTTATTTAGTATTAATTATACTGGCCGATTCATTATAATGGTTGCACCAATTCCGATTTTTTTCAAAAATATTTCAGCGTTTTTCAAATAAACAAAACGATTTACATTTACTCAGCCAAATTTTATTACAAACAATTTTCCAAAAATTGTCTTTATGTATACACATTGATGTATTTCTTTATCCGGGACCGTTCTTTACAACCGGATTCACTACCAGCTTCGTATGCTTATTGCGTTATCTCCCTTCTCTTTGTCTACTGCACCCAGTCCATCAACCTTGTTCCCTGTACTAGTTTGTACGGGTTCTTTAATGTCTTTTTGTAGTAGTCTTCTGGATCCATTTTTGGTTTTCCATATATTCTTCGCCTTCTGTGATCCAGCGTCTCACAGTTGCATAGTATGTGGAGTGCATTCTCGGTCCCTTTATTGAATTGTCTGCATTTAAAGTCGCCGTTATAAAGCCTCATTTTATTTAGATGCTCTCTGGCGGGAAGGTGTCCCGTGAGATGCCCTATGGTAATCCGTAGTTGATTCCTACTCATGAAAGCAGTTCTTCAGTTACGTACTTTGACGGTTCTTTTATAAACTTTTTCCCGTATAGAAGTCCGGGCAAATTGTCCCAGTACAATTTGTATTTGCGCTTGATCCATTCTTTTATATGGTTCTTAAACGTACGTTTTGGTACTCCCAAAGGCTGGTTCGGGACCAATTTATGGGTTTGACGATCTGCTTCTTGCGAGCTCGTCAGCCTAATCGTTTCCAACGATACCTTTGTGACCTGTTATCCACGATAAAGTTACTTTATTGTGGGTCGCCAGTTCCCTAAGTTCTTCTCCACATTCCCTTACCAATCTAGATGTCACCTTTGGACTCCTTATTGCCTTAACTGTCTGAGTAAATTATGATTCTTTTTCCCTCGTGGCCTCTCATAATACTATTTGTTGCACATTCGAGTATTGCATAGACCTCTGCCTGGAATACAGATGTATATTTTCATAGAGAAAAGCACTATTGGTACTTATTCTGTTCGCAGTATATACGAGCTCCAGTTCCCCCCTCGGTTTTTGAACCGTCTGTGTACCAGGTAATTCCGTTAGGGTTTGTCCTGAAATCTGTGCTTGTATTCAGCTCATTCCGATTCTTAATTATTATTCTCAGATCTTTGTTGAAGCTGTATTTACCAGTCATGTGATCTGATCTCATGCCAAGCATGTTGTCTCCCACATGAACATTGATGTATAGTCTCCTCTCCACGTTTAGTACTAAAATTACACTGACTGCAATAAAAAAAATCCGTTGTGTCGCCCCAAAACTTTCCTGACGAGTATCCACGAATCCATTTTCAGATATTTAATGTTAAAGTTTCAAATTTTGACACTTTTTTATTTTTGACAGATGACAGTTGGAGAAATAATTTTTACTGTTCTGAATAGAGTTTTTCAAGTGCTTTCAAATGACATACTGCATGTCCAATTCGGTGACATATTGCATCTGACGTTTTTTGATAGTGACACTCACGTTACACACATGTCATACAAAAACTAATAAGTTCTTCCGACGGGTAACCCAAACCCATATACCAAATTTCAGGTCAATCGGATTAATACTTTTTCAGGTATTTAATGTTAAAGTTTCAAAATTTGCCATTTTTTATTTTTGACAGGTGACAGTTGGAGAAATAATTTTGACTGTTCTGAATAGAGTTTTTCAAGCACTTTCAAATGACATATTGCAATCTGTCGTTTTTTTATAGTGACACTTCCGTTTGACAGATGTCGTACAAAAACTAATGGTTATTCCGACGGATAACCCAAACCCCTATGCCAAATTTCAGTTCAATCGGACTAAAAGTGTGTCCTCTATCGTGGAAGAATACACACACACATACACACAGACAGACAGACAGACTTCCATCTGGAAATTGTCTTAATCGTCTCAGGGGACCCGAAAATGGATATTTCCGTTTTCATCTCTAAATTTTTTTTTTAGCTCGTTCACAATACTTTCCCTTCTAAGACGTGGGTCGGGAAAGTAATAAAGAAATTCCTCAAATTCTTCATATTCGAGATATTCCGTAAGGAAAATTTGACTTTTGGCAACTTCAACATCCTGTATGTTAATAAACAGCCATAGATTTTGATTGGGAATTTAGACACGTGATAGTAAAAACATAATTGTTTTAAAGCTTTTAATATATAAAAATTTGACCGGCCCAATTTAGATATACAGGGTGAGTGTGAAAAATGCTTAGTCATTTTGTATATTTTAAAATGGACAAATCACCTTGTATGAACTAGAGCAAGTAGTAAAACTGGGTATTCAAATAGAAATAAATAATGTACATCGTTTCATTTATACAGGGTCTTCAGAAACATTTTTGAAAAAATTCGTGTAACCATAATAGTTAATCGCCCTGTAGCGTTAATACTAAATATACTTTGTTCACATATCCGTACTACATTTGTCATTATAGATTCTATAACGAAAATTTGAAAATTATCAACTTCAACACTCTGTATGTCGATAACTAGCCATATAATTGGATTTTGTGCCAAAGTTTCAAAAAAATCGACCGTGGCCCATTCTCCATAAGGAGTAAGCCTCCTCCTTTAAAGTATAATGCTGTCTATGTTTTTTTTTTGGTAAGTCTGTTCCCCTCAAATTTCCTTACTTGTTTAGATTAAATATAAATGTTCACTTACATTGCGTTATATTCATATAAATAATTTTTTTTTGATAGCTGATAAATGTGAGAAAAAGATACTTTGATATATTTTTTTATTTATTTCTTTAGCTTTTTAATACCGGTCTCCCCGTGCTCTTGATTTTTAAGAAAAGTATCTATTTGAAACTTATTTTTAATTAATGCCATTAACTGGCAACGGTGCTTGGTTTTTTGTCATTTGAGCCACCCTTGGTGTTCCGCTCTAGTTTTATATTCTCAATTTAAAATTGTAGCCAGGTCAGACCAGAAGGCTTGGCACCGAGCTCAGGTAAATGTGGGGGTAAATTTGCCCGAATACATTTGTGGTCGTTGCGAAATGTAATCGACAAGCATTTCTTTTTGTGTTTTGTTAATGTTTTTTTTTTAATACGACACCGGTCCATATCTTATACATTACATTTATGCCAAAGAATAGGATTGGTATTTTTTGGTTGTCTTATCTTATGTCACATGGCTGTCAGAAATTTAACTGCTGCGATTGGATAAAATTGAATTTCAACACTTGGCAACTATGCGTGTATTTTCACTCACTCCTTTTTACTTTCCCGGACCCATCAAAGGGAAAGTAAGGTGAACGAGCAAAAAAAAAATGAGATATCGATGGAAATATCCATTTTGAGGTCCATTAAGAAGATTGAAACCATTTACAGCGTACGGTCTGTCTGTGAAATTTGGTATGGAGGATCGGTGTGTGTCTAGAATGCGACCATTAAATTTTGGTTTAAATTGGTAAAGAAGAAGGTCCTCAGGACCGACATTGATTAAAAATACATGTAACAATTTTTTACATTTTTTAAATTTTAAGGACAAACAATACATTTCAGTGCAAAATGTTATAGTACAAAGTTTTATAGCATAAAATTCCCTATAACTTTTATTTAAAACTTTTTCCAGAATTTCCAATAGTTGCGCCACTAGAGGGCGCGTAAAAATGTGCATGTAGGTTTTATCTAGTTTTTCTTGATTTTGAGGACAAACAATACACTTTTGTGCAAAATGTTGTAGTACAAAGTTTTAGAGAATAAAATTCTCAACAATTTTTGTCTTAAGCTTTTTCCAGAAATTCAAATAGTTGCATGTAGGTTTTTCTCTAGTTTTTCTTGATTTTGAGGACAAAAAATGCATTTTAGTGCAAAATTTTCTTGTGAAAAGTTGTAAACCATCAAATTTTCTTTAACTTTTTATCGAATTCCTCATAGTTTCGCCGCTAGATGGCGAGAAAAATACACATTTAGGATTTTCGTTTTTTTTTAAATTGGAGGTAAATTATTCTCTTTAGTGCAAAATGTTTCAGTGCAAAGTTGTAAAGCATAAAATTCCCTACAACTATTGGATGAACATTTTTCCCGAATTCCCAATGGTTTTCACACATGATTTTAGGAGATCCTAATTGTAGCAGTGTGACATACAACGGGCGCATGCGCAGCTTATGTCACTATCAACATTGAAATATCAATTCGGCTCGCTATTTTTAATGTGTTCCATAAATTAATGTAATGCTTACTATTTTGTAATTGATAATAATAATAAATTACATATTCTCTACTGTCGAGCCGGGAAAGTTCTGGGGTGACACAGCCAATTTTTTTCAAGTATAAGATATTTTTGTGTCGAGAGAAAAACCTGGGAGTAGAAAAAGTAGGGAGCTACTTTGGGAGTAACTTTTCTCTTAATTTCAAGAATAGGTACACAGGTGAAATGATTTGTCATTGGGTTGGTGTCAACCAAAATTATAGTTTAAAAAAAATAGTAGGTAAACATTTTGGTTTAAAAAAAAATTGAAGGTTGTTGATGACTGATTAATAAAAATAGGTTGTAAAAAATTTGTTAAAGGGATTAAAAAGAAACAAACTGTAAAATTAATATCATATTTGTAAACAAAAAAATAATATATGGTGGAAAGAAAGTGTATTGAAAGTAAGAAATAAAAATAAAAAAAAAAGTAAGCAATATTATTAAAAAAATCTATAAAAGAAACAGAAATTAAAAAAAAGAAGGAGTGACCAAACAACACAGTCAGAATTAAGTTTGAACTACTACTACTACATTGAACTTCGAAAAAAATTAAATTCACAAATTCAGCGTTTCCTATTTTTTATGTTAATCAGTTTTTTTAATATCTACAACATTGACTTTTTTATATATTAACATATTTTTATTAAATTTATTATCTACTAATTTCCTTCAATTGATCAAAAAAGGTTTGAGTAATAAAATTTTTATTTCCATTTTTTTTTTTATTCTTTATCATCACCAAAAAAAGGGTATTTGGATGGGCTGATTACGAATAGACCGAAAACCAATAGACCGACCCTCTCTCACAAAACCCGAATTCCAATAGACCGAACGCATTCTCCCAATAGACCGAACGCAGCGACATGATTTAAAACAATCACATTCAACGCATTCAGTGATTTCTGTTAAATCACTATTTTTATCTATTAAAAAAAAGTGGTCAAATCTAACCTGTGTATTAAAAAAACAAGACAATTTGCATTTATCTTTTAACTGTTTTAGGCGAAGACGAAAATAATGAGCAGCTATTAGTATCCATCGATCGTTGATTATTTCGGTCTATTGGGTTTTCGGTCTACAGAAAAAACGAATTTGGATGGGGCCTTAAATCTTTTATTGATTAACTCGAAACTTATTAGTTGGTCTGTGCATGTTTCTTTCTTACAATATATTTTTTATATCACAGTCTGAAAGTTACTTGGACTAGCAATCGACGTGTTAACATTATTAAGCAACTTTATTAACAATCTGAATAAATATTAGGTAGCTCTATTGGGAAACTTCATATTTCTTCTAGTCATATATTTGAATAGAATTTATAACAAAAACAGCGAGACATCAGTTAGTTCATTGCCCAATGAATCGAAGTAACATAACAAATAATTATTTAGGCATCGAAAACCAAACAAGTTCTTGTCAAAGAATTTCAACAGATTAAATATCTTTAATGAGCTCCAACGTACGTACGAATTTCACAATCTCACCGGATTCAATTAAAAGAACGTAAATATTGTATTTTTTTATAAAATGACGTCTAATGAGTAACGTGAATATCTTATTTAAAAATAGAGGTGTATGTATATATGTACGTTTATAATCCCCAAATAAATATGTACTTGTGCGGTAATAAAAAACAAAAATTTGACTATTACCAATCATGTTCTTTTAGTATAAAATTTTATGAAATAATCCGTTGAAAAATCAAAACCAAAAATAATTATTTAGAAATTATCAAAAACTATGATTAAGGTTGTAACGTTAAATTTTTAGAACCTTCATTCCTTTCGTTAACAGCTGATTTATTGTCACTGATAGAAAATTTAATTCCAAATTTTTTCGATGTTACATTTGTCATTTACTTATGGGTCATTCGTTCTGTTTGGTAAATATCTTCAAAATTATCTAAAAGCCAAATCCAAAAGCTCAGTCATACAATGAAGCAAAGTCATTGTCTTCCTAGACAATAAACGAAGCACTTGAAAAAAAAAGATATTGCTTAGCAGCCTTCTTTGATATCAGTTGTGCATTTGACGAAGTGTCACTTTCAAAATTAAACAAATATTTTCATCATCATATTAGCACTTACTGAAACTCATTAACAAAAAAGTAAATGAAAAATCAATATACTTCTCCATTGCGCCAGGAGAGTATATTGGGAACACTATTATATGTTTTACACACATCAAGCTTACCAATAACTAAAAGCACAACAGAAATATTTTACGCTAACATAGTTAGCTATGTTAGCAGCATTAGGAGTTGATGATAAACTAAGTGTTAAACCTACGTTCCAGCTATTTATGCCTACCACCTTCATGCATGAATGCGTTTGAGGCTTTATCCAATCAATCAGTTGGAAAAAGCCCGCCAACCTTATCGAATTAAGCTGTAAAGTGGACTACAATATGGAATAGGTCCTTTATATTTATTTAAACTTTTTTGACATATTATTATTTCTATACTTTCAACTGCATCCTGCAATCTTTTGTTGGGTATATTTTTAAGTAATTTTACCTTATCTACACTAAATTTATGATTATGCTGAAAAGAGTGTTCGCAATAGAATATTTCTCTGTACGAAATTATTTGAAATAAACCATCTGCTCTTTAAACCTAGTTTGTGTAGATGTTCTAGTTCGTCCAACATACTTTATGTCACAATCAGAACAATTTATTTCGTAGATTCCACTTTTTTCCAAATGACTTGTTTTATTTTTTGGTTTGTTTAATATACCTTTCAAAGTATTGTTTGATTGAAAAACTACTCTCAAGCCTGCTCTGTGGAAAATCGTTTGTAACTCTTTAATGAGGTATGGGTTATATGGCAGAGAAACAAACTTTTCAGCTTGATTCTCATGTTGGAAAAAAGTGGTATTCTTTAAATTTTTATTTTCCCGGTCCCATCAAAGGGAAAGTATAGTAAACGAATAAAAAAAAATTCAAGATATCGATAGAAATATCCATTTTGAGATCCCCCAAGAAATCAAGCTGAAATTTGGTATGCTAGGATGGTGTGTACCTCGAATGCGATCATTAGTTTTTGGTTCAAATTGGTAGAGTAGAAGGTCCTCAAGACCGACATTGATTGAATGAACATGTATAAGTTCGCCTTTTTTTAAATTTTAAGGATAAATAATACACTTCAGTGGAAAATGTCATAATGCAAAGTGTTTTAAAACATAAAATTTTCTACAATTTTTGTATCAAACTTTTTCAAGAATTTCCAATAGCTGCTCCAGATAGAGGGCACGCAAAAAATGTGCATGTAGTTTTTCCAAATTTTTAAGACAAATTTTAAGACAAATTCTCCATAATTTCACTGCTAGAGGGCGAAAATATATACATTTAGGCTTTTCATCTTTTTTTTTATTTTGAAGGCAAACAATGCACTTTGGTGCAAAATATTCTAGTGCAAAGTTGTAGAGCATAAAATTCCCTACAACTTTTGTATCAAACTTTTTCCCGAACTCTCAATATTTTTCACCCATCCTAATTGTAGCTATATAATATGTTCCTTCTTGTACAATTTTTGTATTTTTGCCATGTTGTTGGCTTTATTTTGCCTTTTTCGACTTTTTTTTACCTATTCTTTCTTTTTTTGGATATTTTAACCCCATTTTCGGTCGTTTTCTTGCGGTTTTTAATTTTTTTTACAGTTTTTTTGCTCTTTTTTAGACTTTTTGGGCTTTTTGCCTTTATTTGTGTCTATTTTGCTTTTCCTTTCTTTTTTTAGCATTTTTACCACTTTTTTGCCATTTTTTTTGTTTTTAAAACTTTTTTAATAGTTTTTATTTTTTTTGGACTTTTTTGTCATTTTTTGACCTTTTTTGTCCTTCTTGGCGTTTTTTGCCTTTTCCCATTACTTTGTCTTATTTTGCTTTTTTTTGGACTTTTTGTTGATTTTTGTTTTACACTTTTTTCCTTTTTTGCCTTTATTAGGCCTCATTTTCTTTTTTGCTTTATTTTACATTTTTTTCCATTTGTTAGGTACCTTTTTTACTCTTTGTCTTTTTCTCTATCTTTGCCTCTTTTTCCAATTTTTACAAATTATATTAAGATTTTTATCGTATTTTAGATTTTTGCCTATTTTCACTCTTTTTTTATTATAGTTTTAATTTTTGCTGAAATTTAGCAATTCTTTATTATTTTTAACAATTTTTTTGGAAAAAATTCGGTACCTTGTTAGTATTTATAATAACTTGTTACCATTTTTAGTAACTTTTGTCGTTTTTCATTTTAATTTAGTTTTGCGCATTTTTGCAATATTTACCCACTTTTTTTTCAGTAATCTACTTCATTTTATACCGGGTGTTGTATTTAAGATAAGCATTTTATTTAAGTTAGGGATTCAATGATTTTTCGCACTTTGTGGAAACATCCTGTACATTTTTAGATAATAGTATAAATATTGCAAATCGTTGTCCGAAGGTTTCAAATCAACTAATTCACAGCAATTTTTTACGCCCACTGGTTTTATCGTTATTTTTTTGTGAAACACTGTATTTCGAGAAAAACCGAGATATTTCGAAAACCAGAAAAGATAGATCTAGAGAATCTCTAAAAACGAGACATATTTTTTTAATGTAACAGGGTGTTTCGGTTGAAAATATATAACTTTGTTATGTCAATTTTTTTTTAATCTCCCTGTATATTTTTAAAATATAGCTCTTATTGACCTACATATCAGCAAATAAAAAGATTTTTTAAATTGTTATGATTTAGATACTAAATTTCGTGCCGTATGTGGTCCTCACCCTGTATATAAAAAATTGTCGTTAAAGTAGGAATTATTTTTTCCGGCAACCGTCCGGCAACCGTGTCCGGGACGTTTTTTCTTTGAGAAAGTAGAATTTTTCCAGCCTCGTTCGGGAAGTATGTAAACTTCCCGGACTAGGCCGGAAAGAATCACATGAAAATCTTGGTAGGTATGGTTTTGATATATGCAGATGATCATTACCATAGCAACGAAATAATGACTGACAACTATTTGACATGAAATTAGTTAACATTTTGATTTTTGAAAGTTTGCATTGGATAGTTAGTTTGAAAATGTGCCTTACGAAATTTCCATGCAGCAACTGCTGCTATAGCACAACTATTGTTCTAAAAAGAAATATAATAAAGAAATGTGTCTCATTGATTTGTTATTTTACACGTTTGCTGAAAAAATTATTTTTTGGTCTCGCAGACTTCCAGGACTCGCCTACGGCTCTTCAATGTTGTATACTCGTCCAAAAGATAGTATTTTCCGGACTTATTATGTAAATTACTATTGTGAAAATGATACTTTTTTTTTCTATGTGTTCTTAAATGACACATTTCAAAAACAAACTAAATTTACAATTGAAATTTTATATTACGTAGAAGATTGGTATACAGTGTGTTCACTTTAGTTCGCAATATATGGAAAACATTTTTATTATCAATTTTATAGAAAAAAGCTATTCTCAATAAAAAATTCTGCATCGTCTATAACCCAGAATAAAGCCATCAGATATCAATTTTTTTTAGTCATATACAAGGTGTGTCAAAAAATGTGAATTTTTTTCCGAAATTAAAGTACCCTATAATCATCAAATCTCACTCTGAAGTAAAACTAAAATGTTACTATATTATTCTAGACAACAATTTTAAAAAACTAAAAATTCTTATTTTTTATTGAAAATTGATATGATTGCATATCTGAACGTAGTATTCAATTTTTAGAGGGATAAATTTTCCACACTGTATTAAATACCATATTTTAATATTTTGGAGATAGCTGCTACCCATTTTGACCCATTTAGACCCCTCTTAAATAAATGAGACTAGTCTCATTTCATTTCTACAATAATTTTTAAGATGATAACTTTTTCCCTTCTGTATTAAATACCATTTTTTAATATTTTGGAAACTGCTGCTACCCCATTTGACCCGTTTAGACCCCTCGTAAGTAAATGAGATTATAGTCTCATTTTGTTTGAATTATATATCAAGCTAGTTGCTTATTAATTTTTAGGGTGATAACTTTTTCCCTTCTAAACTTTTTTTCCATAAATTTGATAATAAAAAAGTTTCCCATATGCTGCAAACTTAAGTGGACACACTGTATAAGTATTTTTCCAAAGTTTTTCGATCCTCAGTTTTTTTCAGAACTCAGTGGTCATACTTTTGAATCGGATATGAATTATTGGATTGACGAATTATTCACAATCTTAACAAAATGGCAAAATAGTGGAAGTGTTTAGGCTATTGAATTATCTATAAAAGATATAGGAAGAAAATATACTAAAAAACTAAAAATAAAATAAGCCATGATTGTAGGAATCTAAAAGTCCATTGACTCTGCTTTTTAAACAACAGTCGAGGTTCGAATTTTTTCTCTGCGGTCCAGAATAAATATTGAAAAAGCGCGCACCTGTTTTACCGGTAATTTGATTTCTATATGCTTCTGGCTACCCAGCTACCGTTCCGGTTATTGATTTTAAATAAACATTTTACTAGTTTTCTAACCATCCTCTTGTTCGTATAGGTACTATTTAGATTACACGATCGAGCACCTATTCACATACCTCGTCAGTTTTTCAGGTCAAACAAACATTACAAGATTTAAGATTGCAGATCAAAACATGAATCACTTTCACCTTCGGTAAAAATCATTATAAATTCCCCTGCTCTTATTATTACACCTCTTAATCCCATTTTTAAAGGATTATAATTGCTTAAACAAACTAAAAAGAAAAAATAACAATGGGGTGTCATAATCCAACAGGAAAGTGAACGTATTTCCCTCAAAAAAGGAAAGTTAGGAGACAAAAAATTTAGGGAGGTAAAATAAGATTAAGGCATTACCTTTTAAGTGTGAATAAATTCGACCACAAAAGTTTCTTTGTTGATCGATGGGTCTTATTGTTATGATAGGATTTAAAAAATATTAGTCGACGAATTCAAAATTAAATAAAGGAATTGTATAGCGGCACAAAAAGGGATTTTTCTCTCTAAAGTTTTCAATATTTCACATAATTTTATTTTATTTATGTTGATTTTTGAAACAAACAATACAAAAAAATTGATAGAAGAAATAATTTTAATAATCCGCAATAAAATAAGAGATAAGACCAATATGATAAATTTCTACTATTCATATAATTAAATAGAGGCTGGTAGCTTCTTACAGCCCGGAAATCCAGGAAAATAGTAGAAATGCATGACGAAGTTTTTTATAAAAGAGAAGCATGTCTTCTGATTGAAGAAGAGAGGTTGGGTAAAGAAGAAAAATCTGTAGCACTGATGACATTTCGCCAATTAGCTGCCACCAGTCGAATATCAAATAAAGATGTAAATATAAACAAAAGAAATGTTTTCAATGTGGAAAGGTACATCTGAAAAAATAGTGTCGAAATAGAATGTGATGTGGGATAGTAAAGCAGCCATGTAGAGTATCTCTATGTTGGGAAGATAAACAGTAGATACTTTCAGCAACAAATTTATTCAGTATGGTACATGTTTAGTATAATTTAATAAATCTATAATTAATCAAGAATCGAGAATGAATAACGTATCAAGAATGATTCCTCAAAAAGATAACAACCTATATATGCAAAGCCAGCAATAAACATTTCATGACCGGGGCAACGGCCGGCATTCAACCTGTCGGCGCTTCCTTGATATATTACATTACGTATAACTCACGTATCAACCGTTATATGTTTTAAATTATAACTAGTTTAATGAACTACGATATATTATTATTTAAGTTTATTCTGTCTGGCCCAAAAGGCATCACAGGAATGTAGTTATTATAGAAGAACAAAATATTTAATTAAAGATTGTGTTTCGATAAACGACAATTCATGAAAGAGATAAAAATCAAGGAAATAGTGCACATGATGGTAAAAATAATGAAAGTTTTGCACTAATTGCTATCTCAAGTGACATATAATTCCAAATAAATATGGAATGGTATACGGACAGTTGGGCTTCACAGCACATGTGTAAAAATATAAGGTTAATCTATTTTCACAAGCAAAGCCTTTAGACAAGTGCCTATCATATATTTCAGATGCCAAAAATGCACAATTTGTAAATAAAGCGAACATTACTATAGCAGTGGCAATTCGTTATGATAAGATTTTTAAAATGCTGTTTAAGAGGGCCAGTCTTTCTGCACACACATGCCAACGGTCAAAATTTAAAGATTCTGAACAAGAAAACTATTATTTTGTAGAAAACCCAATTTTTAGCATGATTACTATACCTCTCTTATCTGAAGGGAGAGAGGTAAAAAGTATGAAAAATTGACTTTTTAATAAATCTGGCAACAATGGCAAACGTTTTGAAAATTTTAATGCCACGAAAATAAACTATAGTGTATACAAAATATATGTGTAAAACTTTATTGTAATCTTGTTTAGTAATGACGTCATCACTCATAGCAACTGCCATTTCCGGTTGTCCCATTAACACCAAGATCTAATCTATGCTATTAGAATCGTGTATGCAAAATTTGAAATTTTTTAATTCAGTGGTTTTTGAGTTATCGTTACTACAACATCCATCCTATCACACTAACACACACACAGACATCATCGCGAAAATTTCAAAATCGTATTCTATATGGACCTTAAATTGTGTTTATCCATTGAAAACTCACTACCCAATTTTTAGCATGATTACTATACCTCTCATCTCTGAAGGTCGAGAAGTCAAAATTATTCTTTTTAAATAATTTTCTGAGATTCCACTTCTAAATATTATAAACTAATCAGAAGTCTAATTTTTTCCGTAAATTATTTATTTAAAAATTACTTAATTTTCTTATTTTTAGTGAATTTGACAACGGTGTTCAGAAAATAGAAAAAGTGAAAATGTATACTGAAAATAAAGTAGAAGCAACAAAAGATATTAGAAAACAATTGATATTGGAGGTAAAAAGAGTACAAGATAAAAAATTTAGTATACTGCAGGGATTGTAAACACGTTTCAAAAAGGAAGTAAAAAAGAAAATAAAAAAATCGGTTGTGTTGCCCCAAAACTTTCCCGACGAGTATCCACGAATATTATCAGATGTTTAATGTTAAAGTTTCAACTTTTAACATTTTTTAATTTTTGACAGGTGACAGTTGAAGAAATAATTTTGACTGTTCTAAATAGAGTTTTTCAAGTGCTTTCAAACAACATATTGCATGTCCAATTCCGTGACATATTGCAACTGTCATTTTTTGATAGTGATACTTCCGTTTGACAGATCTCGTACAAAAACTAATAGATTCATCCGACAGATCACCCAAACTCATATGCCAAATTTCAGCTCAATCGGATTAATACTTCTTCAGATATTTAATGCTGAAGTTTCAAATTTTGACATTTTTTTATTTTTGACAGGTGACAGTTGAAGAAATAATTTTAACTGTTCTGAATAGAGTTTTTCTAGGGCTTTCAAATGACATATAGTACGTCCAATTCAGTGACATATTGCATCTGTCATTTTTTGATAGTGGTACTTCCGTTTGATAGATGTCGTACAAAAACTAATGGGTTCTTCCGACGGGTAACCCAAACCCCTATACCAAATTTCAGCTCAATCGGATTAAACGTGTGGCCTCTATCGTGGAAGAATACACACACAGACCGACAGACAGACTTCCATCTGGAAATGGTCTTAATCGTCTCAGGAGGGCCGAAAATGGATATTTCTGTTTTTATCTCGATTTTTTTTTATATTCGTTCACAATACTTTCCCTTCTAGGAGGTGGGTCGGGAAAGTAAAAATTAAAATAGAAATACAAGATACAAAAGGTAGCATAACAACATTGGAAGATAAATGGATACATATAACAGAAATGGATGAAATAGTAGAACAAACTACTAAATCAGACTAAATAATAAGGGAAAGTGAACAAAGAATAGAAGTAGATAAAACAAAATTTTAGTACTGAACTAAAGATAGGATGAGCAGGTAGAATATAGAAAACAGTTATGGGAAAGAGCAGAATGAAAAAATAGATGAAGATATAAAATACAGAGATAGATGGAAACTTAAAATCAAGAACAAAATACAAAGAAATTTAAAAAAAAACAACCAGGTAGAAGCAGAAAACTAAAAAAAGGTACAGAAGAAGAAAAGAAACTATATATGTATGACTTTTGACTAAAAATAACATTTTAAAAAATATAAGAAAAAGTGATTTTAAATTTAATAAGGCAGATAATTATTATAAGAAGATATAAAAATGATAAAAGCAGATGAGACAAATAGAATAAGCAGCACAAGATCTAAATTAATTATTTAAAGGGAGATTAAGATTAAATAGAGATAAAGAAGTAGTAGAAAGATAGAACAAGAGAAATGAAAATGGGAACAAATATTTTAAGACCAAATTTCCCGTATGTACTTTTAAGTTTCGTTGAGTAAGAGATATTTGTAACAATCAAAATGTTATATAGTTTTCCAAATTGGTATTCGTGGGTAAAAAGAAACCCAAGATATGGGGTCATTTAACAAGAAGCTGCAAACATTTTTTAGGAGGCCCTATACCTTCTGTACTATTAGTGCGACTCACACCATATTTGGTTAGTAGACACTTTAGATTATCTGCCTTAGGAATAAATTTCAGCATCGTGGATAAAAACGAACCCGAGATATGGGATATTCAACAGAAAGGTGCAAACATTTTTCAGGAGGCACTATAATTTCTGTTGTACTGGTTCCATTCACATCATATTTGGTCAGTAGACACATTAGATCAGTAACTCTTTTGGGAATAAATTTTAGCTTCGTGGGTAAAAAGAAACCTAAGATATAGAGTCATTCAACAGAAAGGTACAAATATTTTTCATATCGTGTCAGTAGAGACCTTAGATCGGTACCTCTTTTGGGAATTTGATAGTGGCTATTTTGTGCGCACGCAGGACTCGCAGGAATATTTTAAGTCATTCGATATATGTTGTAAAAAGCACTTGTGTCACCTGTGTTTTTCTCTACAACATTCAAACAATTAAATATACCTGTTCGTATCACTGTGCTATTTTATTTCAACGACAGCTTCCACCATAAGTTATTACATTCATTTCCGCTCGTTGAATAATATACTATTACCATTAAAACTATTAACATTCAATAATTTATTATTATGATTTAAATAATAATCGAAAATTGCAATTTTCTCCGCTTAAATCATAAACATTTTTTATTTACTAAACGATCTTTCTAGGTAAGGTATACGCCACTGGTGACTTACCTGGTTATGCTGGTTTTGTTCGGCCATGGCCTTTTCTTTGGCTTGTCTCTTGCACTTGTACCTGTGGTTTTGGAACCATATTTTCACCTGTAACAACAAAATTCCTTCCTTAAAAATCAATCCTAAAAAAACAATCAAAATGTCAACCGAAAAACATAAAAATAATTTTTTTTTGATACTATCAAGGACGTTTACAAGAAGATAATAATAAATCCCCAATTTTTTAAAAAAATTAAATAGATATTATATATTTTTTAACATGGAATTTATGATTTTTAAACAATCATTAACAACCACAACGTAATTTTTCTTTTCTATATCGTTACTTCAAACCCTCCTACCTATATAACCGTTTTTGAAATGAATGGAAGTCATTGAAAATGATGAACTTATGTAGGATCACGCATCTAATAAGTTCTTGTAAGAACAGAAAGAGTAATTGATGTCCGAGCTCTTCTGGTTTTCCTACTCAAAGCCTTCAAACGACTCATCACTTCTAGTTATTCTTCACATGATTAACAAGCAAGTACCTATGTGAGTTGTTGACATGGCGCGACGGCGAGTAGCTCCTGAAAAAACGGAATAGCCAAGAAAAAATTGTTTTAGAACAAAACAAATGCCATCTAAAATGATACTTTATTTTCACAAGAAGAATTTTTTATGCAAAGCTGTAATTTTGTTGCTCACTAAGCAAAAATATATCAACCGTTATAATCCGAAAATCAATATTTTTTGACATTCCAGTTAGTGTTACTGTTGTTAAGAATGTCTCAATTTTCCGATTAAGACAATGCAGATATTTTGTTTGTTGCTGGATATTAGTAAGCAGCAAAAGAGTATCAATCAACTATTCCAAATCATTGTACACCAAATCACCAAATTTTTGGATTTGCTTAGTTTCCTGGAAAACATTAGACATTTGTTACAAGCAAAAAAATGAGAAATAATTTAAGTTAGAGTGATTTGAATTTTACCCTTAACAAACTTCAAATAGATCATCGTCTCGGGAGGAGGCAATTTACCCCTTGAGCCCCCTGGATCCGCCACTGCCACAATGACCTACATTTTATAAATCCATTATTAGCCTAAACAGATCAATTAATACAGCAAGTTTATAAACATCCTTTCTTAATTTTGTCACTTTTTAAGTAATTTTTTCCCTTTTTACTCAAAAATTTCCCCTCTTTTCTTTCTTAATTTTGTCACTTTTAGAAAAACTTGAGAAGAAGTGGAGTGACAAATAGAAAATAATTAAATATTAATAATTTTAACTAAACGAATTTTTACTCGAAAATTTCCCTTCTTTTCTCTCTTATTTTCTTCACTTTTTTAGTACTTGTTTCCCCTCTTTTCTTTCTTTCTTAATTTTGTCACTTTTTAAATACTTTTTTCCCTCTTTTAACTCAAAAATTTCCCTTCTTTTCTATCTTATTTTGTCATTTTTCTCACTTAAAATTACTCTCACTTTTCTTTAGTAATTTTGTCACTTTAAGTACCTACTTTTTTCCCCTTTTCATTTAAAAACTTCCCCTCTTTTCTTTCTTAATTTTGTCACTTTTCTCACTTAAAATTACCCCCACTTTCCTTTCTTAACTTTGTCCCTTTTTAGGTACTTTTCACCCTCTTTTCAGTTAAAAACTTACCCTCTTTTCACTCAAAAATTTCCCCTCTTTTCTCATTTAAAGTGTTCTTTCTTAATTTTATCACATTTTCAGTACCTTTTCCCCCACTTTTCTTTAATATTTTGTCTCTTTTCCTCTTTTTTCACTCGAAAAATTCCCCTTTTATCTCTATTATTTTCTTTATTTTTTTAGTACTTGTTACCCGTTTTTTCTTTCTTAATTTTGTCACTTTTTGAGTATTTTTTTCCCTCTTTTCATTCAAAAATTTTCTCTATTTTTTTCCTTATTTTTATCAGTTTTTTAGTACTTTTTTCCTACACTTTTTTTTTATTTTGGTCATCTTTTTTCCTCCCCATTTCTTTCTTAATTTTGTCATTTTTTAAGTATACTTTTTCCCATCTTTTCTCTCTTATTTTCTGCACGTTTTAAATACTTTCTTCCCCTCTGTTCACTCAAAAATTTTCCCTTTTCACTCACAAATGTTCCCTCTTTTCTTTCTTAATTTGGCACTTTTCTCATTTAAAATTACCCTAGTGTTCTTTCTTAATTTTGTCACTTTTTAAGAACTTTTTTTCCCACTTTTCACTCAAAAATTTCTCCTCTTTTCTATCTTATTTTTAAAATTTTTCTCACTTACAGTTATAACCACTTTTCTTTCTTTATTTTTGACAGATTTTAAGTATTTTTTGACCTCTATTCACTCAAAAATTTCTATTCGGTTCTTCCTTATTTTTGTCACTTTTTATTAATTTTTTCCAACACTTTTATTTTTTTATTTTTGTCAACTTTTTTCCTCCCCACTTCTTTCTTAATTTTGTCACTTTTTAAGTATTTTTGTCCCATCTTTTCTCTCTTATTTTTTGCACTTTTTAAATATTTTCTCCCCCTCTTTTCACTCAAAAAAATCCTCTTGTTTCTTTCTTTACTTTGTCACTTTTTTAGTACTTTTTCCTCCACTTTTCTTTCTTATTTTGTCACTTTTTACTTATTTTTTTCCCGTCTTTTTACTCGAAAATGTCCCCTCATATCTCCATTATTTTCTTCACTTTCTTAGAACTTGTTTCCTCCTCTTTTCTTTATTAATTTTGTCTCTTTTAAGTACTTTTTTCCCCTTTTTCACTCAAAAATTTACCATCTTTTTTATTTTATTTTTGCCATTTTTCTCACTTCAAATTACCACCACTTTTCTGTCTTTATTTTTGACAGATTTTCAGTATTTTTTGACCTCTTTTCACTCAAAAGTGTCTATTCTTTTCTTCCTTATTTTAGTCACTTTTTATTACTTTTTTCAACACTTTTGTTTTTATTTTTGTCAACTTTTTTCCTCGCCATTTCTTTCTTAATTTTGTCACTTTCTAAATACTTTCTCATATCTTTTATCTTATTTCTTGCACCTGTTAAATAATTTCTTTCCCTTACTTCAGTCAACATTTCCCCTCTTTTCACTCACAAATTTTCCCCTTTTTTCTTTCCATTTACCCAAAAAAATCCGCTTTCTTCTTTCTTAATTTTGTCACTTTTCTCAATTATAATTACCCCCACTCTCCTTTCTTAATTTTGGCACTTTTTAAGTACTTCTTACCTTCTTTTCACTCAAAAATTTACCCTTTTTTCACTCAAAAATTTCTCCTCTTTTCTTTGTTAATTTGGTCACTTTTCTCATTTAAAATTACCCTAGTGATCTTTCTTAATTTTGTTAATTTTTTGGTACCTTTCCTTCACTTTTTTTTTCATATTTTGTCACCTTTTAAGTACTTTTCTCTTTTTTTCCCTAGAAAATTTACCCTCTTTTCTCTATTATTTTCTTCTTTTTTTAGTACTTGTTTCCCGTCTTTTCTATCTTAACTTTGTCACTTTTTAAGTACTTTATATTCCCTCTTTCCACTTAAAAATTTCCTCTCTTTCATTCTTAATTTTGTCACTTTTCTCACTTAAAACTACCCCACTTTTCCTTCGTAATTTTGTCGCTCTTTCCCACTTTTCATTTAAAGTTTCTCCTCCTTTCTTTCTTAATTTTGTCACTTTTCTCACTTAATTTTGTTACTTTTTAAGCACTTTTTTCCTCTTTTCACACAAAAATATCCCCTCGTTTCTTTCTTAATTTTTTCACTTAAAATTATCCCATTTTTCTTTCGTAATTTTGTCACTTTCAGGTACCTACTCTTTCCCCTATTTCACTAAAAATTTCCCCTCTTTTCTTTCTTAAATTATATTGAAACAACGTGCGACACAATAACAAAAAGTCAATTTTCTCAATTAAAATTACCCCCATTTTTCTTTCTTAATTTTGTCACTTTTTCCCCCACTTTCCCTTCTCATTTTTTGCATCATTTTTAGTACCTTTTCCCTCACTTTTCTGTCTTACTCTTGTCACTTTTTAAGTACTTTTTCTCTCATATTTATTCCATTTTTTTAGTATTTTTCTCACTCTTTTTCTGAATTTTGTCACAACTTTTTACCTCGTATCACTCGAAAATTTCCCCTCTTGTCTCTCTTATTTTTTCACTTTCTTAGTACTTTTTCCCACTTTTCTTTCTTAATATTGTCACTTTTCTCACATAAAATTACCTCCACTTTTGTATCTTATTTTTGTCACTTTTTAAGTACTTTTTCTACTCTTCTCTTTCAAATTTGTCACTTTTTCGTCTCAAACTTCCCCATTTCTCTTTTAAACATTCCCCTTCTTTTCTTTTAAATTTGTCACTTTTTTTAGTAATTTTTGTTCCCCAAACCTATCACTTTTTCGTCTCAATTTCCTTTCTTTGTTCAAAAAATTCCCCTCTTTTCTCTCAATTTGTCTCTTTTTTGTAATTTCCATTTTTTCAAATTTGTCACTGTTTCTTCTCAAATTTGTCACTAATTTCTTTTGAAATTTCCGCTCCTGTCTCTTAAAAATTTTCCCTCTTTTCTCACAAATTTGTCATTTGTTTTAATAATTTTCTTCTTTTTTTCCTAAATTTGTCACTTTTTCGTCTCAAATTTCTCCTTTTTTCTCAAATTTGTCACTTTTTTTTGCTACTTTTCTTCTTTTTGTCCCAAATTTGTCACTTTTTCGTCCCAAATCCTCTCTTTTCTCTCAAATTTGTCACTATTCTCAAAATTGTCACTATTTATTTTCAAATTTCCATTCTTGTCTCTCAAAAATTTCTCCTCTTTTCTCTCAAATGTGTCACTTTTTAATAGAAATTTTCTCCTTTTTTCCCTAAATTTCTCACTTTTTCGTCTCAAATTTCCCCTTTTCTTCTCAAGTTTATCACTTTTTCACTAATTTTCTTCTTTTTTTCCCGAATGTGTCACTTTTTCGTCTCAACTTTAATCTTTTCTCTCAAAAATTTGTCCTCTTTTCTCTCTAATGTGGCACTCTTCTTAAATTTGTTACTATTTCTTCTCAAATTTCCGTTCCTGTATCTCAAAAATTTTCCCTCTTTTATCTCTTTATCACTTTTTTACTAATCTTCTTTTTTCCCAAATTTGTCACTTTTTCTTCTCAAATTTCCCCTTTTTATCTCAAATATATCACTTTTTTTACTAATTTTCTTCAGTTTTCCCAAATTTGTCACTTTTTCGTCTTAAATTTCCTTACTTTTCTCTCAAAAATTTCTCCTCTTTTCTCTCAAATTTGTCACTTTTAATTTTCTTCTTTTTTTGTATCTCAAACGTGCCACTTTTTAGTCTCTAATTTCTACTCCTTTCTTTCCAGACAGATAGACAGACGTCTGAATAAGATTTTTTCCATTTATTTTCGAACTCTGGGGGTTCATAAATGTCAAGAAGAGTGATAAAAAGTGAGGGTAATATTTTTTTTTCGTCATATTAATAATATAATATTCAATGTTTTTAAGTTTAGAAATTGTTTTAATAAAAATATTTTTGTCTTATAAGAAGAAACTGAATATAAATTATTTAATTAAAATTCAACTGATGACAGGCGTCAAATGATTATTAAATATTAATAATTGTCGTAAAACTAATATTGATTTAGGATTTCTATAACGCCCCTCATTGTTATGAACTCACGGTTGGTTCTGAATTACAGAGACTCGTTAGATCGTGCAATATTGGGGTTAAATCGTTTATTAAACTAGGCTTATGGTAATTAACCACCGGTGAAGTTGCTGAGGATTAGTTTTTCCCAGTCGCAAGCTAATCGCTTGGCAAAATATTTCTCATCACAATAGAATTATTTTGTGTACGGTATGCAATGGATAAACGCAACGTCGCAGATTTGTTGGTTGGTTTTAATATCAATTTTTAAGTAGGGGTACAGTCTGAAAAATTTAAATTTTAGACTAAGTTTAAATACATTTTGTTTTCTTAAATAAAAATGTCTAGAAATTCTAGCAAGTCTATGAGAAGGTCAAAAATAAATGATTTAAATTTTTTTTAAATATTCTTAGAACCAACAGATATAAAATAATAAAAAAAAATTAAATAAATATTCTTTGATGTACAGACAAGGTATCAAGTAATAAAGATAAATACGAATATAAAAAAATTGGTATAATTTTTTTTTTGGCTCAAGGACAAAGGCTAGTCGAGGTAAGCATAAAGAATAATTAACTATTCAAATAAATAATTTTACTTTCCCGGACCCATCAAAGGGAAAGTAAGGTGAACGAGCAAAAAAAAATAATTTGAGATATCGAGGGAAATATCCATTTTGAGGTCCCCCAAGAAGATTGAGACCATTTCCAGCGTATGGTCTGTCTGTGTGTCTGTGTGTAATCTTCCACGATAACTGCCGAACCGTTTGACCAATCAAGCTGAAATTTGGTATGGAGGGTCGGTGTGTGCCTAGAATGCGACCATTAATTTTTGGTTTAAATTGGTACAGTGGAGGGTCCTCAAGACCGACATTGGTTAAATATACATGTAACAATTTTTTGCTTTATTTAAATTTTAAGTACAAACAATACATTTTAGTGCAAAATGTTGTAGTACAAAGTTTTAGAACATAAAATTACCTACAATTTTTGTCTTAAACCTTTTCCAAAATTTCCAATAGTTGCGCCACTAGAGGGCGCGTAAAAAATGTGCATGTATGTTTTCTATAGTTTTTCTTGATTTTGAGGACAAACAATACATTTTAGTGCAAAATGTTGTAGTTCAAGGTTTTAGAGAATAAAATTCTCTATAACTTTTGTTTCAAACTTTTTCCAGAATTTCCAATAGTTTCGCCACTAGAGGGCGCGTAAAAACGTGCATGTAGATTTTCTCTAGTTTTTCTTGATTTTGATTACAAACAATATACTTTAGTGCAAAAATTTGTAGTACATAGTTTTAGAGCATAAAATTCTCTGTAACTTTCTCTCAAACTTTTTCTAAAATCTCCAATAGTTGCGCCACTAGAGGGCGCGTAAAAAATGTGCTGGTATGTTTTCTCTAGTTTTTCTTGATTTTGAGGAGAAACAATATATTTAGTGCAAAATTTTCTTGTGCAAAGTTGTAAAGCATAAAATTTTCTTTAACTTTTATGTTTAACTTTTATCGAATTCCTCATAGTTTCGCCGCTAGATGGCGAGAAAAATACACATTTAAAATTCCCTACAACTATTGTATGAAAATTTTTCCCGAATTCCCAATAGTTTTCACACATGATTTTAGGAGATCCTAATTGTAGCAGTATGATATATAACGTGCGCATGCGCAGCTTATGTCATTACCAACATTGAAATATTAATTCACCATCAGCTCGCTATTTTTAATGTGTTCCATAAATCAATGTAATGCTTAGTATTTTGTAATTAAAATAATAATAATAAATAACATATTCTCTACGGTCGAGCCGGGAAAGTCCTGGGGTGACACAGCCGATTTTTTTTTCTCGCTGATTGCCAGAAAAAACGGAATAATTAAAATAAGGGTTAATATTATATGTCTGATGTAATTTGTCAAATAATATTGTTTTCTCAAAAATTAAAAATGAGGGGGTAATCCCACCCAACTAATAATAATAAATAATAATAATAATACTGGCCCTACATTTCACCCCCTTACGAGTGAACCCCAGAAGCCAATGGCTTGTGCGGGGAAGGGACGGCTATTATTAGTAAAGTAATTGTTTAATCAATTATTTTAGTTTTTCTGCATCAAAATACATTAATAAAATTAGTTTACAAAAATTAAAAAAAAAATAATTTTTTCTAAGAATTTTTTTAACTTTTTGTATAATTTCTACAATTATTATTTTAAAATTATGAAATATTTCACACACACTATACTTTTTGATCCCTTTCGGATATACTATTTATATTAATAAAGTTATTTTAAAGGAAAAAAACAATCAAATTTTTTGACAAAAATTCATGGGTCAGTCCATTGAATTGTTTTAACTTTTACATTTTTTTTCTATAACTTGATTGAACAATAGGGAAAAAATAGAAAAAAGAGAAAAATTCGGAAAAAATAAGAGAAAATGAGCAAAATAGGAAAATTTTGGAAAAATATTGAAACAGTAAGGAAAAATGAGGAAAATAGGAAAAAATAACTACAAATAAGGACAAGTAAGGAAAAATATGCAAAATTTAAGAAAATAGACTAATGGAAAACAAAAAAAATAGAAAGATATGGTGAAAATAGAAAAAAATATAAGAAAAAAGAGAAAAGTAGTAAAAAATTGGGAAAAACGGAAAAAATGAAGAAAACGTGAAAAATAGAGAAAATTTGCAAAAAATAATGAAAAACAGGGAAAAAATAGAGAAAAACTGGACAAAATTGGGCAAAATTGAGCAAAATATGGAAATTTGGGAAAAAAATGAAAATTGGGAAAAAATGGAACATAGTAAAAAATAGGAAAAATTGGAGAATAAATATGGAAAAAATAGTAAAAGTTGCGAAAATGAGGGAAGAATAGGGAAATCATTGAAAAATAGGAACAAATAGGAAGAAATTAAAAAAAGAAAGATAAAATGGGGAAATTAGAGATAAATACAGAAAAATACTGAAATGTATCTGAAAATAGTGAAACATAGGAGAAAATAAGGAAAAATAGGAAAAAATGGAAAAGGGAAATTAGAGAAAAATAGGGAAATATATTAAAAATAGAGAAAAAACAGGATAAAAATGAAAAAACTGGGAAAAAAAATTGGCACACATAGGAAAATATAAGAAGAAATGATGAAAAATAAGGAAAGTTAAAAAAAAATAGGGAAAATAGGAAAAAATAGAAGAAACAGATAAAAATATTTAATAATAACAGATAAAAATATTTAATAATAGAAAATGAATAAATGGGGAAAAAGGTCCAAATAGAGATATATAAAAAAAATGAGGAAAAATAAAAGAAAAAATCATATAATAGAAAAAAAGAACAAATAAAAAGAAATTGAAAAAATGGGGGAATAATTGAATTGTTTTAACTTTTTTTATTTTTTGCTATAACTTTTACAAATACTATGTTAAAATTATGAAATAATTTACACACATAGTACTTTTGGATCATTTTCGGATATGCCATTTACCTTTTTCATTTATTTTATACTTATTGATAAAACGAAATTACAAAAAATTAAAAAAAAATTATTTATTTTTGCTATGAAAACTACAATTCTAAATTCTAAGAAACTAAAATACATTTAAAATTTAGAGTTTTATATTATCTTTAGAATGGTGCAAATTCTAGTTCAATAACTTTAATATTTTAGAAGTTATTCAATTTAGTTTAAAATCGTAATATAATTTTAAATGTTTCTTAGCCAATTTTTAAAAAAAAATCACAATTTTTGTAATTAAATTTTGAAAAAAATTATAATTATAAAATTAATTTTTACAAATTTAAAGATATTTTTTTTAAATTTTTAATATTAAAATTTACTAAAAATAATAATTTAATAAGGATAAAAATTGCTTAAAAATTAGCGGCGAAATTATGCCGAACTCGAATAAAAAGTAAAGACAAAATTTGTAGAAAATTTTATGTTCTACAATTTTGATTCTTTGTAAATTTTGATAAAAATCCATAATTTTGCCTCAAAATCTACAAAAAGTCGCAAATGTCCTATAGATACATTATTTTTACGCCCTCTAGCGACGAAACTTTGAGGAATTCAAAAAAACGGTAATGACAAAATGTGTAGAAAATTTTATGTTCTACAACATTTATATCCTGTAATTTTTCATAAAAATGCATTATTTTGGTTATTTAAGAAAAATATGAATAAAAAATACTTTTTGATAAATCTGGCAACAATGGCAAACGTTTTTGAAAATTTTAATCATCCGAAATTAAACTATAACGTATAAAAAATATATGTGTAAAACTTTATTGCCATCTTGTTTAGTAATGACGTCATCACTTATAGCAACTGTCACTTCCGGTTGTCCGATGAACACCAAAATATATACAGGTCGTCTCCTTGCTACCCTAAATATGTATATAAAATTTCATCTAAATCGGTTCAGCCGTTTAGACGCTATCGTGTTCACACACCCACACACACAGACCCACACACACACACAGACAGACATCATGCTAAAAATGGTATAAATGGATTCAGGTGACCTCAAAACGTAAAGATTCGTTAAAATCTGGGTATGGTCAAAATATCATGATCGCAATACTTTCCTTCTATACAACTCTGTTGTTCGGAAAGTAAAAAAAATGAGTCAGTCCGCAAATACCTGAGTGGACTATAACTGATGATGATTGCACTGATTACTCCCATTGGAAGGCGGTTGGGGGAGGGGGGATTGGTTTTGTTGACTGCGGATTTCGAGGATATCCATTAGCCTAACCTACTATTTTTATTTATGCCATGTCTGTGATTGGTACAATTTTTATTTATTTTTGTTCGTTTATTATTTATATTAATTATAATACACACATTCGTTAATATATGACTTTTTTTTCAGTTTAAAATCCGATTTTTCTTTTTTACTTTTTTTTTTTTTTTTTAATTAAGACCAAAAATTTTATTTTTATTTTATTTTTATTTTTTCATTTTTAAATCTGTTTTTTTTTTTGGAAGGCGGTTAAAAAGATAAATAACCCAATTCAAAATATACCTCCTATATGAAAAGAAAACGAGACATGCGCAAAAAATCCCAAGCAAAAGTGCCGAATCCAGAGAAATTCAAGTAGATGAATAACAGGAACCCACTGATTATTGGAATATATTATTAGCTATTACAAAAGAAGTTCATAAATTAATCAAGAATAACATCAGACTAAAAAAAGCTCCTGGCTTTGATTTGATCAATGGAGAGATATTAAAAAATTACCCAGGAAAGCTATAGTAAAGCTTACTACTTGTTACGTTTTTTTTCTGTGCCATCCTATATTTTCATTCTTCTTCTGATCAGTATATTTTAATTTCAAACTTGTTTGATATCCCTTCTTAATTTCCTCGGTGTCATGTCCCTTCTCAATTTCTATCGATTTCCCTCTCCTTTTGATACTGACTATAAAATGCCTTTCCCATGCTAAAAATCTTCTTTTAGATCATCAGTCAGAACAATCAACTTCTAATAGTCTATATCGTGTACAGATTTTTTTTTCTTTCCCTCAACATTTAGGGAGTTTTCTTCCCAGATCCAGAACCTTCTTGGATTAGGAACGTTTTTTCCACCCGGATTCAGAACCTTCTTGTTGGATTAGGAACGTTTTTTCCTCCCGGATCCAGAATCTACTTTTTGGATTAGGAACGTTTTTTCCTCCCGGATCTAGAACCTTCTTTTTGAATTAGTAACGTTTTTTCCTGTCGGATCCAAGAGTTTGATTGGAAAAATAATCTTCTGCTAAGAAACACACAACTGGAAGAAACTGGCTGATAGAGAAAAAACAAGATAAGTTTTTTTGGGTGTTGGTCACTTGGTCTCAGCGGTCAATGTTGTCAGCGGGGTTCCGTAATCCTACCGGTCTTTTGGTCTCAAGTTATAAAATTAGATGGGCCTTTTTGGCACAGTGGTTAACGACCATAAAGTAACTAATCCTTTTGATTCAAAGTAATATTTTTAAGAAATAATAATAGGAATAATTTCATTAATTTTTTTATTTTTTTTTTCAAATAAATATCCTTCATTTGATTTGTATGGTAATCTCGGTTTGATTTGTATAGTAAAGAATTTTTTTCTCCAAATAAAAACAATGATGTGACAAAAAAATTATTTAAACTATAGGTACATAAAACAAATTAAAAAAACTCATAACTAATAGAAAAAAATATGAAAAATCACAAGACACATAATATTACAATAGTACTTCGAGAGATGCCTATATCCAACTTTTCTTAATCCAAAAGTAAAAAAATATTTTGAATTTTTTAACCACAATCCGAGTAGTTTGATTTTTGCGGTACAGTGTTTTACTTACAATCAAATTAGGGTTAAACCCCTCTTAAATTATCCCATTTCATTTTCTTAGAACCCTTAATCCAGCTTTCGTACCCAGAACGGCTACATCCGTAGAAGCAATAAAAGATTAAATTCGGATATAACTGACCGCCGTGCCGAAAAGGGCTTTACCCGTTTTTTTTTTTTCGAAAGAAACCAGAAAAAAGAAAAGTCTCTCTAAATCCCTAAATATTCACTCGTAAGAGAGTGAAATGTAGGGCGAGTACTTATTACTATTATTATTCATAAAATATTTTTATTTATTTATTTTTTTATTTTTTTTAACCTAAACAGGTTTTACAACGTTTTTATAAGAGTCGTAAGTATATTGATATGGTATTTGTGAGTTTATTACAGTTTTTTACCCCATAATTTTATTTTTGTATTTTTATTTTAATGATTACAATTTCTATTTTAATTTATTTTACTTTATTTATTTTAGAGCATGAGATATATTATCTCAGGGAGGGTTCATAGAAGAAAAAAATATTTTTGTAAAGTTATTTCAGTTCTTTTTTTTGTTTTATATTTTATTTTATTGTTTTTGTTAAAACAATTACACAAATATTCACCTTTCACATAAATATGTTTCATTTACACAAAAGTGTTTATTGTTAACATTTTTTTTTTTTTTTTTTTTTTTTTTTTTTTTTTTTTTTTTTTTTTTTTTTTTGAAATCAACAAAACACATAGAAGTTCAGTATTTTAAATCAAAAGAACATAATTCTCCATTAAAAGTGTAGACTAATGAACGCACGTAAATATGCCGTCAAAAAAATTAAATGACTAGATTTAATAAATTTTCTACCTAGGTAGGTTCAAATTAAAGGATTGTAACAAAGTTACTTTTTTCCGTATTATTTAAAATATATAAATTAAATCGCGCACGGCACTGGATTAAAATTAACTTAAAATTGTGAATAAAAGGCCAGTCGTACCAGTTCAACCGTCGCCAGGCAGATGGCGACACTCTCGTCTCTGCTTCTTAGACGCTTAAGTTTGTATCGAGTAGGGCAATTCATACCGTTGTCGGCAGCTGCAGAGGCAGCGAGAAGCTAGACTTGCTGTGGCCGTCCCAATTGGAACAGCAGTGCAGTCCGTCGACCTTTAGAGATAGGTCAAGCTGAAGCCAAGTTCAAGTTGTACCCGAGTCTAGAACCGTCAGTCCGACTACACCACGCCGCAAAGCCAATCGTCCGTTACACACCTTTTCTCCGCCGGATTTTGGGTAATAAATAAAAGTTTTATTTAATAATATTTGTTTTGAGATTTAACATCCCAGCAGCTAATACCCAGGTACTTAACCCAGTAGGGCAAGTAAAGCCCGCCCTTCTGGCCGCCAGTGATTTTGGTCGATACCATAACGACCCCTGGAGTATTTCTTTCTCCACTGACGCTGCCCGTGCAGTGGCCTTCACACTCTAAACGGAAGGTGGCGCCCGAGGCAATCCGAAACCTGGACTAAGGCGCCAAAGTGACCCGCAACGACCGAAGTGTCGTCGCAGGATAATACTATTTAAAACTATTATTTATGACTAATTTTATTTGCACTACCAATTTAGTATTGATTGTAATTTTTGTTTTTTTTTGTTGTCACTTAACCTCAAATATTTTAAAAAGAATATTTTTTTTTAATTTTAGTTACCTCTCGCAGATGATTGTCAACACTATTGCACTTTTCCAATCGTCCAGGACCATTCCATATAGTTGGTTTTCCTCTTGATGTGGTGTGACCTCGCCTAAAGTTTAAGTTTTCGACATATTTCCTGGCTTGGTGAAAACACTGTTCACAATTACAAATCAACTCTAGGTGAATATTTGTCTTACAATATCTTGATTTTATTTATTATTATTATTTTTTTAATCTCCCCAAATTTTAACCACCATTATTGTAAAAAATTTTCGTCAACAACTCCCTAGTTTCATCTTAACGACCAACTAATATCTTACTTGATATTTTTATCTCAAAATACTTTGGACCAATCATTACTTTCTGATTTTATTGATGTCATAAATTAAACTTTTATTTCAAGAAAATGAAATTATTTGGATTACTTTATTACTGAAATTGTAAGAATTTAGATCTATATATTTATTAAAGTTTTGTATGTATTTTAATTCAACAAACTTTCATTACTAGGCAAGTTTTCTAAATTTTAGTTTTGCACCAATCGTGACATTTTAGTAATCTGACATTTAATTTTATTTCTCAATTTTCTACTGTCAGATTGATTTAATGTTTAATTTACATTCTTACAGAGTGATACCTTTTATTTTTGAACAGTAATGTTTAATCTTTATATATTAATTTTTAAAATACTGACTGTCAGTAGATAGAACGTTCTTTAACTTTAACGGTTCTATAACTAATGACAATGACGTTTAGATTGTGACAATTGTATAAAAAATCAACTTGTAAAGTTTTATTCTAAACGTCATTGCCTTTACTTATTGAGTCTTTAAAGTTAATGGATGTTCTATCTACTGACAGTGAGTGTTATAATTTTATTTAAATTAACAAACCTAAAGTATTTCAATTTGATTTGATAATAATAAAAAAAAACTATATCAATATGTATGAAAGTTATTGCATTACACAATCTCATGCTAAGATAGTACATGGTCTGGTTAATTAAATAACACATTTATGATAATAATAATAACAATAATATTCTTAATAATAATGATAATAATAAAACTGAATTAATAATTTTTTTAATTCAATAAGGACTAATGCAAAAACAGAAAAATGACAGAGATTTTTTATTTTATATATCCAAATCTGCTATATATTCATTAATTATTTTTTTATACCTTTCAATGAATCAATTTCTTTCACGTTGTTTATTTTGCTAATTTTAACGCAGGAATTTAAAATGTGTTTATCTAATAACCATGAATATAAAATAATAAATCGTTTAATGAGGTTAAAACCAAGTTGATATACTTTAAGATATCAATTTTAAACAATTAGGAACAAAATTTATTTTTTAAAAATAATCCCTTTGTGACGACCCTAGATCGAACAGGAAATTTTCGTGCGCTTTGCCAATTAATTACAATTTAATTACATTCAGTCATGATTAAATTAAAGCCCTGACTTGTCTACTGTGTACACGCCTAAGCGGTTCGTTGATAATTATTTACAATTCAATTTTGTCTTATTAAAATGAACTTTCGGCTTTCCTTTTATAATTGAACAAAAGACATGAAAGTAGGTATCAGATAATTTTATTTTAATATTAAGTGAAAAATAAATATTAGGAATTAATTTGTTTTTAAATAATAGGCAAAATGTTACAATTTTCATTGGTAATTTTTTTTTCAAGAATTATTAAAAAATAATGATTGCGGCTACGGATGATGCTCAGATAAAAATTCCATTTCCAAGAAAAACACCACTTATTCACACCGGTATGTGGGGGCATTCTCGTAGATTATATGATCGGTTCTATTTTTATTACTTCTAATTAATCTCCATTTATTTGAAACTATGAAAGATGCACCCACGTGAAAGTAAAAGAATAGTGAACTTAAGAAGCGCCAATACTATATCTTATCTTGCCTGAAATCGTTTTTGGACGGGCGCTCCGTTAATATTAAAGATAGGAAGATACGGTTTTCACCAATTGATTCTGTATTTAATTTTATAAAACGCGTGTATGACACAAGTTATAATTGGTAGATTGGTCATCTTCATCACTGTCAACTCGAGTTCGTCATAGGGCACAACATTTCTTCATAGGACCCATACAGTTCTTCAAAGTAATATGACTCATACAGTTCTTTAAAGTAGTCATCTTCTTCTTTTTCTTCTTCGGCGAGTCTGATCTGTTCCATTTGGTCTTTGTAGATCTGTAATAAGCTAAAGGATTGGAAAGCGAGTCATCGCTGCAGCTTGACATACCACAAATTTGATAAAAGCGCCCTGACGTCACTGGTTACGGTCCGTTATCTTGACATTTCTATGAAACGCCCACAATCCCTTATCACCAGATGGAGTAGGATTGGTATAGAATAACTATTTTGCAAAAAAAATCAGATTTGAAAGCCCTGCATTCGGGTCCGTATGTAATTTTTCAAACTTTACATAGTGCATTTTTTCTTTAACTACTAACCTGTAAAGTATATAATTTTTTCAAGGAAATCTGGCCGTTTGTTTTAAAGTTATTAGGAATTTATCAAAACTGAGGTTTAATGGTTTTCAATATTATAGTCATTTTAAAAATAAAGTAGCTTCACTGACTTTTTGGTAAACCCTGTATACATGATTATTATATTTTTTAGAAGACCAATCTCTTAACTAAATTTTTCCATAAACAAATTCAAGATAAGCTGATCAGTTTTCTTAAAAATTGAAGAAATTGAAATTAAAACAAAATTACCTAAATTCTCAATTATTGAACTTTGACCATCAATATCTCGAAAACTGATCATAGGATTGAGTTGGGCCCAGGGAGACATTTAATCAGAACGTTACAACCAAACATTTTAAAAAAATTGGCCGGAAGCCATTTTCCATAAGAGAAGTGAGGGGTCCTTTCAAAAATAATGCTGAATTCTTTAGACAAGCAATATGATTTCCAGATATCCAAGGGTATGAGATTCAAACTTGACAAACATGTTAGATTCAAGAATTGGAATTGTTTCCAGTATTTCATTTTCTTCCGTCACTTCCCATGTCATTGAAAACGATCCCAACTTGAGAATTTGAAATAGAACGCCCTGTATATTTTTGCAATTTTAGATTCTACGGACGATTTTGTGTTCGATCAGATAATTTTGAGACTAAAAATTAGTACATTGAATTTTTTAAAGCATTTTTATTTTTGGACCCACTTCAACCAAAAACCAATCTATGATGAACTTGGATGATAGTGGTTATTTATGTACCAAGGGAATAAATAGATGTTTATGTCCTGGAGGGCGACGATATTACAAACCCTAGGGCATATCTATCTATAACATTTTGTTATTTCTTTGGAAATTATGCGTTTCAATTGTACAAAACTAAAACCTTAAAATACCACGAGACATTGTAGAAATTTAGGTTCATTGGAAAAATTGTTCAAGATTATTAATTTTTTTCAGTTATTTATTTATATTAATATCGCTATAACTACTTGAGTCATTAGCGACGTAGTCTAGGTAGATACAGGATATATTTTACAATAAACAGTAGGTAGAGGAGAGTTATCCTTTGAAATGAACGGCCGTTAATTTGATGCGAAAAAAGAGTTATGTGAAATTATTCTTATTATTAAAGTAAATATTTTCGATAGATTTTTTTCTAATTAGTTTAAAGGTGTTGAAATTTTGTTTAGGTCAAAAGTTATAAACGGTTGTATTTCAGTATTTGTCCCATGCGGGATTTATAAAGTCTATGGAGAGAGTGTTAAGTGTTTGGCAAAATCTATCCAAATATATTTCAACTCATCTAACCAAAAAAAAAGGACTTAACTGACTCAAAGCTACCCCACTGAGCTACCTAACCCTTTTCAAACTTTTATAACTTTTGACTCAGACATTTGTGCAAAAAAATGTCAACACATTTTGACTAATTAGACCAAGATCTATTGATTGATACCAAATTTGGCCAATTTAAATGAGAGGCAAATACTATACTCCAGCATATTATGCTTCATGCAAGTTAAATTAAAACTTGTATGGGACTACTTGAAAGCCCTAACAGAGCTTGGTAGTCAAAATAAACTAACAATAGGCTGGGATACCGAGACATGAGGAGATTATGATAATAAACTAACACAATCTCTAATCGGACTGGAACCATTCTGTGGCATTGCGAAAACAACAAATGGAAGCTAAATATATTTGAAGAGTGGTGGAAAACTCCCCAGGGGGGAGACAGGCCAAAGAGTTCATCATAGGACCATCGCCAAAACTCAGTCAGAACAGAAGAATTATTAGAATAAGAGGAGGATATGTCAGAAAGAGGAGGAAACTGCAGTACATATACTTTGTTACTGTGAAGGGCTATGTATGTTTCAACTGTATGACGAAGAAAAGCCTAAATCGGATTATTAAATAGGGGTAGTAGTGACTAGATTTTGGAGATTAATAAGTAGGACAAGTCTAGATAAGATTCTCTAATCGAGAGGAGAACCACAATAGATCTGAAAAGGTAGCGATGGAAGTGGTATTGGTATCTACAGTCGCTTCTTTTCTATCTATCTATCTATCTAGATTCGATTGACGTAAAAACAAACAGAGCAGAAGAGTTTTTATTCATCAACGTCAAAAAAAGCAATTGGTCGTGTTTTCGTGTTACACAAACATTCAATTCGGTAAAAACTATGTATAACAAATATTTTTACCAGCTTTTATGAAAAATGTGTTGAGAGTGGTATTTAATTTATCTCAGTAAGAGTCATGTGGCCCAATTCTAAATTATGCGGATTCTGATTCCATTTGACTTAATCCTTAAAATTCAACTGGGGTTGACTGCTGCTTATCATGATAAAGCATCTGAAATAGGATGTTAGTTAGGATGGATCTTTGTATTGACCTTTTTGGACCCTTCTGGGAAGCAACCTACTGATATATTAACAATTTTGTATTACCATCTCGCACTTTTTATTTTTTCTATCTACTTTAATTTAAGTATTAGTATAACCAGGTAAATAAGGTGAAATCGTAAGTAACTGCTAGCGCAATCCGGATATACCTTTTTTGAACCCTTTCTTGACTATAATTACAGGATTATCCATTGGCGTAATTCGGCCATGCCCGCATGAATTTATATAATCCAATTTATATTAGTACTAGCTGAATACATGTGCTTTGTTACGTAGTCTCTTTCAGAGTACCTGGACGACCGAGTTTTGCTTGTTTTTTCCTATAGTTGCTTATTTTTCCTGTTTTTCATTAATTTTCCAGTTTTTCCCTAATTGTTATTATTTTTAGCTGTTTTGTTCTGTTTTCCCAATTTCCTATTTTTGCCTATTTTACCCTGTTTTTTCCTATTTTTTCCTCAATTTTTCATTATTTTTCCCCTATTTGCTCTATTTATCGCTATTTTCCCATTTTTTCTATTTCCTTCTATTTTCTCCTCTTTTTCTATTATTTCGTCCTATTTTTTTATTTTTCCTTATTTTTTTCTGTATATTCCTATTTGGACCTTTTTTCGCCATTTATTCCTATTATTTTCTAATATTTAATATTTTTGACTGATTTTTCTATTTTTTCCTATTTTTCCCTATTTTCTTTATTTTTCCATATTTTTTAGCATTTCTTCTTATTTTTCCCAATTTTTTTACCTTATTTTCTCTGCTTCTCCATATTTTATCCTGCTTTTTCCTATTTTTCTCTATTTTTACCATGTTCCTTATTTTCTCCTATTTTTTACTATTTTCCAATATATTTCCTTATTTTTCTCGATTTTTGTGTATTTATTTCTAATTTATGTTTCACGATTTTTTTTGTATTTATTTCTATTTTTTTTCTATTTTTCAATATTTGTCCCTACTTTTCCATGTTCTTTCCTGTTTTTAAATATTTTTCGCAAATTTTACTATTTTGCACCAATTTTCGCCATTATTCCCTATTTATCTTATTTCTTCATATTCTCCTGTTTTTCCATATTTATTTCTATTATTTCATTATTTCATTTTTGCTTATTTTCCCCAATATTGCCCTATTTTTTACTATTTTCCTATTTTTCCATATTTTTCTACTTTTTATTACTTATCCGATTTTCCATACTTTTCTCCTACATCTTTCTATTTTTTCCTGTTTTCCATTAGTTTTTCCTATTTGCTTTATTTTTGCTTATTTTCCTTACTTGTCCTTATTTGTAGTTATTTTTCCATATTAGGTATGTCCTTTTTTCCTCATTTTTCCCTATTTTCAATAGTGTTCCCTATTTTAAACTATTTTCCCCTATTTTTCCCATATTTCCAATTTTTCAATATTTTTCCCAAATTTTCTTGTTTTTTCCCAATTTTTCTCTATTTTTTCCCTATTTTTCAATTTCTACCAAATTTCTCTATTTTTTCCATATTTTACCCATTTTTCTCTATTTTCCTTATTTTCCTTTTTTTGTTTAATTTTCCCCATTTTCCCTATTTTACCCTATTTTTTCCTATTTTCCCTACTACCAGTAAGTGCGTCAACATATAGATATACTTATTCTATGTAAGCCACCGTTTTCACCCTTCCTAATCCCTTAAAATAAAAATTTCACAAAATCTTGCGTTAGTGGGTATATAATGTTATGAACAGAACATATTCACTAAATTTTAAGTCTCTGGTTTAAGTAGATTTAGCTCTACGTTGATTCTATGTCAGTCAGTCAGTCAGTCAATCAGTCAGGACTTCGCCGCTTATATTACAGATTATTAATCGAATATTTAAACCTTTTGTATCTATATTTTTCATTAAATATTTTAAAATTTGTATTTAAAATTGAAACTAACCATTCAAAGTAACTATCTTAAACGATAATCGATGATGTAATCTGTCAAAATTCGTCCATAATTTTGCCGACGATTAAATTTCGACAAAAGACCCCAGGGGCGCTTATCTCATCATAGCATCTACCCGACAAATACAAAAGATACATTTAGCGTTCTAGCAAATTTATTTCCAAACTCTGAAGAGGGCAAATGGTGTCAATTGGGGTCTATCAGTCCATCCCTTAGGGCTGCAGTTTTTAAACGATCACAGGATAGGCCTCACTTAACACCCAACATTTGATTTTCTTTGTAATAATTTTAGAATCCAGTAAAATTTTTTTTACACTTGGAGTTAAAAGTATACGATAAATTCTATAATTTTAGTTTAACTTATGCCTTTCTAAAACTGATGCTCATATTGTTATTTTTATTTATTTATTTACATGTTTCTGTAAAAAACAAAAACATAATAAATATAATTTCCATATGGTTAATTTTGTCAAATACTTTAGTAAAATCGTAATCTGTTAAACTAAGCTTATTATAAACATAACTTTTGAAAATTAATACAACATATTGTTATATTTGTACTACAATGTAATAATCTATTGAAAGTTGAAAAAAAAAATTTAATTATTTTACTAGTACGTAAAGTCCATTAAGGATCAGTTGAGAGTAATTCATCAACCTAAATCCTATTTATATTTGCAAAGTTAATAAAAAAATATGGCCATGGAATACTTTTTATATTATTTACTTTTAAAAATAAGCATAAAACATTGATTTAGTTATTTATTTTTATCCATATCCATTAATATTAAAATAATTATAACAAATTGTAAGAGATTTTTTTATTTATTTCTGAATGTTTTTTCTTAGAAATTGGGTGAATCCAATCCTGTACTTTGGTGTTTTTGTGTCTGCGCTCCAAATTAGGGATCCGTTTGATTATTTCGTTAGGACGATCGAGGCTGAATAACAGCCGCCATGTTGGTCTATATAAAGTGAATTACCAGTCTAGTGTGGCGAGGGAAATAGTCGAACAGATTTTCAAGTGGTTATTGTATTCTCGAAAAAAAAAACCAGCTGTTGGGGTTGAAACTTTTTAGTTTATAGAAGCACTATTGTAGTATATAAGAACAATGAGGATAAAAAATAAAATGGCGATTTTTGATAATAATGGCGGAGGGCAACATATGACGACAATGTTTATTTTTTTTGTTATCCTTTATAGCAATCTATATAAAATATATACTTTGTTCAGTGACCCCTGAGCCATATACGTCAACACTAGCGTTTGTCTTAGTAGCACATGTAAAACAGATGAGACAGACCATTTGCATCTAAAGAGAATTTCTTGAATAAATTCACCAATTAAATTAAATTTTATGTCAGTTTTGACATTTACGCATTTAAAAAAAATGAGGGGGTAATCCCACCCAACTTTCCGAACAGTCCTAGTAAAGTAATTGTTTAATCGATTATTTTAGTTTTTCTGCATTAAAATACATTAATTATATTACCTATCGAATGGTATAAATCCCATTTTAATATCTTTAATATTTTTAAAGTTATTCAATTTTTTTTTAAACTTATATTAAATTTCAAAAAAAAATGAGGAATTCTACAAACAGACCTTTTTTTTAGGTTTCTGGATCAAAATGCATTAATAAAGTTAGTTTAAAAAAATTAAAAAAAATCAAATTTTTTTTCAAAAATTCATGGGTTTCTCATTGAATAGTTTTAATTTTTTTCATTTTTTGCTATAACTTTTACAAATAATATATTAAAATTATGGAATAATTTACACAGATAGTACTTTTGGATCCTTTTCGGTTATGCTATTTACTTTTTTCATTTATTTTATACTTATTGATAAAACGAAATTACAAAAAATTTTGAAAAAATTCTTAATTTTGTCTATAATAATTACAATTCTAAATTTTAAGAAACTAAAATACATTTAAAATTTAGAGTTTTATATTATCTTTCGAATGATGAAAATCAAATTTCAATAACTTTAATATTTTAGAAGTTATTCAATTTAGTTTAAAATCGTAATATAATCTTAAATTTCTTGGCCAATTTTTTAAAAATTCCAAAATTTTTGTAATAAAATTTTGAAAAAAATTATAATTATAAAATTAATTATTACAAATTTAAAGATATTTTTTTTAAATTTTTAATATAAAAATTTAAAAAAAAAATAATAATTTAATAAAGAAAAAAATTAAAATAAAAACTAGCGGCGAAACTATGCGCAACTTGAAAAAATAGTCAAGACAAAATTTATAGAAAATTTTATGTTCTACAATTTTGACACCATGAAATTTTTCATAAACTCCATAATTTTGTCTCAAAATCTAAAAAAGTCACAAAAATGTCAATATAAATTTTTTTCACGCCCTCTAGCGGCGAAACTATCAGGAATTCAAAAAACCGGTAATAACAAAATGTGTAGAAAATTTTATGTTCTACAACTTTCATATCCTGTAATTTTTCATAAAAATGCATTATTTTGGTTATTTAAGGAAAATATGAAAAAAAAAATTTTTTGATAAATCTGGCAACAATGGCAAAAGTTTTTAAAAACTTTAATCATTCGAAATTAAACTATAACGTATAAAAAATATATCTGTAAAACTTTATTGCCATCTTGTTTAGTAATGACGTCATCACTTATAGCAACTGTCACTTCTGGTTGTCCGATTAACTCCAAAATATATACAGGTCTCCTTGCTACCCTAAATATGTATATAAAATTTCATTTAAAACGGTTCAGCCGTTTAGACGCTATCGTGTTCACACACACACACACACACACACACACACACACACACACACACACACACACACACACAGACACACACACAGACACACACACAGACACACACACAGACACACAGACATACATCATGCTAAAAATGGTATAAATGGATTCAGGTGACCTCAAAACGTAAAGATCCGTTAAAATCTGGGTATGGTCAAAATATCATGATCGCAATACTTTCCTTCTATACAACTCTGTTGTTCGGAAAGTAAAAATGTCCCGATATTGTGAAAAAGAACAATAGTTCATTTTGAAATTTTTTTTTTTTTGGTGGAGGCATCGACTGCTAGGTCATTAGACTTTCCATGTTATTTACGCTGATCTAACTTTTCTTTCGTCGCTGTTTAGATTTCGTTGAATAAATTTATTCTTTTTAAGAAATTTAGGCATGCTTTTATGCAATTATAATTATTTAGACACATCTTGGCATTATTTGATATTGCGTGTTGATTTCGAGGTTGTTGGTAGGTTGGACATTCAAAGAATACATGATCCATTGTTAGATAGACTCCACATAGTTCGCATCGTGGTTTATTTCTACGAAGTAGCATATAGGATGTCGTTAATCTTGTATGGCCTATACGGATGCGTGTTAGTACCACTTGTTCCCTTCTTGACAGTGTTCTTCTAATTATAAAGGGGTAGTTGTTTTCTTTTACTCTCGTTAATTTAGATTCGTGTTGTATCCAGTGTTCTGCCCATTGTGATAGAATTTTATGTTTCAGGTAAATCTGATAGTCTTCAGCTCTAATAGGTATATCCTCAACTGGTTCATTTAGAGCTGCTTTTGCAGAGTGATCAGCTCTTTCGTTATCTGTGATACCGATATGACTGGGAATCCATATGAATATTGTTCTTTTGCCATCAGATTCTAGGTGATGTAGAGTAGCTAATATGCGTCTTATCATGGGGTCATTGCTGAATGTATTTTGGAGTGTTTGTATTGAGCTTAGTGAGTCCGTGCAAATTACATTTGAGGTATTGTTGTTTGTATCTATGTATTTTAATGCCTGCCATATTGCGTATAGTTCTGTTGTATATACCTTTGGAAGTGTCCATGAAAATAAGTGTTTTTTGATTCGTCTGTGTATATTATTTGGCTATTACGGTAGGTGTTCAATACTTGCATAAATTCTTGTTTAATTATTTCTGAAGGTGTTTCTTCTTTTTTATGTTTCAGGCATTCGCAGTGGCATATGGGACTATTGATCATTCATGGTGAAACTTCATATTCATGTTGGCTAAGAAGATTAGGAAAAGTTTCTGTCAATCTTTCCAACAGTTCTCTATACCGAATTCGAACTGGTCTTGTTCTAGTTGGGTTCCTATTAAAATATGTGTCTTTTTCGTTAGATGTAATTAGTTTGTTAATGGGATGGTTTGGTAGGGCTAGCATCTTGGTGCAATAATTGGCTAAGAGCTGGTCTCTGCGATTATTTATAACGGGAAAAAGATTTCAGATATACTCTTTTGGCCTTGAGTGCAGTTTTAATACAGTTGTGTCTTCATTCTGTACCTTGTTATAGAATGAAAATACATGCAAAACACATTAGAAGCAAGTGTTTCAGAATAAATATTCTACCTCGATAGTGAGAATTGTTACATTCCATAAAGGCAATTGTTGAGTGATCCTTGATAAACCTAACTTTAGAAAAAACCATTTCTCACTTTGCCCCATGTCTCCTATAGAACTCCTTTGCTGTACTGGCTCCCTAAAATTCACACAGCCAATATACCAATTAGACCAGTGGTCAGTTCCATAAATTCCTCAGTATCCAAATGATTTTTTTCCTTAATCGTATCATAAAAGATGTCACTAAATTCGATAATGAATTTTCTGTCAAAAATTCTACAGACTTGACGAATAAATTATCACATATCCACGTCCAATCAGATTCTATTTTACTTTCTTTAGATGTATCCAACTAAAAGTTGCATCCAAGTTATCAATATTATTCTCCTACGAAATAACAATAACAACCCTATCATTTCCCTAGATCTCTGCTCACTACTTTCTCTAGAACGAATAGAATTTCTTTCAATTCAATAATTCATATTATAGACAAACTTCCAGTTTAGCAATTTGCTCTAATCTTTCTCCCCTTTTAGCAGAGATATTCATGAACCACCTTGAACATATACATACTTAAAACATTCTATCTTCAAGTACAAAATATTGTTTTACTCCTGTTATGTAGACGATTGTATCTATGGCCATCAAGATGAATGAATTCCTTATCTTTCCTTAATTTACAATATAATTCGAATCAAACAATAGACTCCATTTCCTTGACCTCTTGATTTTTAATAACCCACAGTCCTACTCCCACAGATATGTTAATTGCTTATTTTTGTAATCATCTTTCATGCAGCCTTTTCAATTCCTTTATCACAGACGGCTTTTTTTCTGAGATTAATATCATTAATCAATTAGAAATTAACAAAAAATTTCCTTTAGACATTATTAATAAACTCTACCTAAAATGTTTCATCAAATTTAAATTTAATTCCGCACATATATCTGTAAATACACAAGAAGTCCCATCTTTTTCTGGTTCATTACATTAGGTAATATTTCTTATAAAATAGCATAAGATTTTAAAAAACACAACATACATGTAGCTTTCAAAACTAATCATAACTCCAAGTCCATTCTTGTCAATACTAAAGATGTGATTTTTTTCTAGATAAATCGAGTATTGTAATTCATACTATGTAGGCAAGTCAGGCAGGAGACTTAAAACTAGAATAAAAGAACATGTTCGTTATATAAACAAATACAAGGACTCTGACATTATCAACACACCTTCTTCATTTGCTAACCATATTCTCTCTCACTCCTTTTCATTACCTAATTAACTTTTACATGATTATCGTAAAGGCAACAGATTAAATCTTCTAGAAATGTTCTAACTGAACTACTGCTTAAATAATGACACTGTCCTGCCTCAATAAACAGCTAAGACATAAGGACAACCATATATTTCTATCTAATGTTTTCAGAGAGTTGATCTAATTTCTACCTATCCTCACAGTTACATTGTCATTTCAACCCTGTTTTTGTCTTTGGTTTGTTTACTTCAATTTGTATTTCAGTAACAATCACTTGTCATCTCAAATTTCACTTGTCATTGTTTCTTCTTTCGTCTTCTCTTTCTATATTTAATTTAACCTAGTTAAACATCACACTTACCAACCCCCTCTCACGTTACTTTCATTAATTCAAAATATTTAAGATTATTGCTTATGTCTTGCGCCTGATCTCACCTACCATAATGTTAACTAATAAATTTTTCAAAATTAATTGTATTAGTAGATTACATACCGAGGCGGGAAATGCATCATTACTGTCTAGGGTAAATATAGATCACCGAGGCGCTAGCGCCGAGGTGATCTATTGCCCGAGATAGGAATGATAATTTCCGCCATAGTTTGTATAATATGTTATTCACAATCATTTTATTTCAATCCACAAAAAATATATAGTTATTGTGTTTAAAAGTGACATATGTATTAAAATACTCTAGTTAAGTTTTCTCTGAAATCGAAATACTTTGGCATTTAGATATTACATTACGATTAACATTAACAAATAAAATAGGTTTTGAAAATATATATAGTTTAATAAAGTCGGTTACTTTATTGTTGTAACTAATAATACTATGTATCGCTTTCTGCTGATATGATAGGTATAGAGAAATCTATCCGGATCACGGGTGGGAAGTAAAAGATGTCACTTTCCACCCGTGGGCAGGAAGTAAACTTTGTAATAGCTTATTTCCCGACCTTTAAAAAATGTGTAATTGAGCTATTACATATACGATTGGGAATAAAATTTGTTAACTTAACTATAATAATTGTCATATTGTTTATAACTTCACCTTTCAGGTTCATTCTTTCACAGTAATTAGCTTACTCTATCGTATTCATCGTTTAATTATTAATGTCAAAAGATTTTAATTGTCCATGTCAAAATATTTTTATGTTTCGCTCCATCTTTGTCATGGTCGTATATTTTTGGTTTTTACGAAGTTATTTCGATACGAACATATTGTCAAAATTTGGGCAATGACACATATGGTACAGACTATTAGAGGTTTGCTATACCCTTAGGGTCGCGTACTGGACCCTTTAAGTGGTTCCTTTTAACATGTTACCTATTCCTTTTACTGGCCCGATACGTACTTAGTCGTTTCCTTAAAGTCACTTTTCATTGACAAATTTACATTCATCTCTATCCAATCTTATGGATACTTAAAATCATCCTCTTGGTTTCCAATTTTCCAAATTCATTGGTCACTTTACTCCCTTAGTTTTAGGATACTACCTTCATTATATATAACCTCAAAGGATGCCCTCATACCTATTCTAATAAATTTTTAAATTTCCAATTCTTTTGCTATAAATTTTATACCACTTAATTAAGTACCATACATTCGATGATTGATTAAAAATTCTAATTATATAATTAAATATCGTCCCATGAATACTTTGGTAAGTTTATAATTTTACTATAATAATTACATTGTTTTGATGGCAATATTTGCAGACCTGAAGATTGCGATAGTTCGCCGAAACTAGTTGCCGCTACCTCCCATTTCATTATTAAATTACTGTGTTACTTGACATAGAGTTTTATTACCTCATGGAATAAAAAGTAAAAAAACGTATTTTAATAAAATAGTTAAGGGTGGCCCCTCAAAGGCGAAATATTGTTTTATAAAATCGGATATGCCATGTTAAACGATATTTGTCTTTCAATTAAAAAGTTTTTATAGTTTTTTCTGTTTTTAAAAATTAAGTTGTTAATTAAATAAAACGAAAATCGTTCATTTCGGTTTTCCCCACATACATTTGTAGATCATAAAATAAATTCACATGTAAGTTCAGAGCGTGGATTATTACCAGAAATAAGATGGTTTTGTCCGTTCGTCTGTCCGTCTGTTAGCGATAGAGACAAACGGACAACGGCAATTGATTCAGCATCATTAAAACCCCAAAAATTACATTAACCTTTAATCTATTTTTACTTTGCCGCTAGGTACTGATACCATATATACTGTAGTATATAAGGTATATCCCTATATAGAAATTTATTTTCGTAACTTTAAATTTTCGAAAACTCGAAATTACGGCAAATATCTTGTCGTTTTTCACATTTCTCTTTAAATTAACCCGAGTCACGAGGAAAAATTCGTGGTTATTAATTTAAAATCGTATACATGACATTCGATATGAAAATTTCATACCTAAATAAAACTATCAGATTAATAGGCGGGAAATGCCACATTACTGTCGAGGGCAAGGGTGATCTATTGGCCGAGACAGAAATAATAATTTCCGCCAAGGTTTGTATACTATTTTATTTACAATCATTTCATGTCAATCCACAATTTGAAAAGAATATACAGGGTATTTCATTGGGAAAGTGGCATACGTTAACTGCAGATAAGGGACACCTAGACGATCTCAAATACCACATACTTAATGGGTCTTACTACTTTAATAACGAAGATACAGGGTGTTTTATCCATATTGCCAATTTATTGCATGGTTGATGACTTTCTAACCACGCTGTATATTTTCATGATATTTGGTGGGCTTATTTGGTTAAAAGTGTCTGATCAATGAATTTACAATAAAAGAAATCCAGGTCCGGATTAAAAAAAATATTATAAAATATTCCGACCCAAAAACAACACCCTGTATATCAGATTTTTCGAAAATGGATTCTGTATTTGCATTTTCGGCAAACTGTTTTTCTTGTCAAATTATGAGTTCGAATTCTGAAATGGTGTGAATTTTGAAAGCCCAAAATTTAAACTGTTTTTTTTTTAAGTGATTTAGTTTTAGTGAAGACTAGTTAACCTAAATTTGTAAAATTTTAAAATTTTAAGCATTTTTTCATTATTTGCGATAAATAATCCACAAAAACGTTCATCTTTAATTAACAAATAAATAATAATGTTATTGAAGAATAAAAAACGAAGATTCGTCCTTTAAAGTGTGTAATTTAAAAAAAAATTAAGAATTTTTTTTTTATATTTTTAAATGTCAAGCGCTTTCGGCCAGTGACATCTTCGGGACAAAAGTCAGACTTAAGAAGTTCGAAAAAAATTGTAACATCCAATTTTTAAACATTAATAAAAGCCTTATAAGCCACAAAAGAACAATTTGGATAAAATTGTTCTTTTGTGGCTTATAAGGCCTTTATTAATGTTTAAAAATTGGATGTTACAATTTTTTTCGAACTTCTTAGTCTGACTTTTGTCCCGAAGATGTCACTGGCCGAAAGCGCTTAACATTTAAAAGTATAAAAAAATTTATATTTATATTTATTCTTCATTAAAAAATGTGTACACACTTCCAAGTAACCTTTTGCTACCTTCGAAATAATGTTATTGTTCTTTATTAATTAGTTATTTATTTTTTGTAAATTCATTATTATTTATTCGTTAAATAAAGATGAATGTTTTTGTGAAAAAATACTTAAAATATTAAAATTTTACCAATTTAGATTAACTAGCCTTCATTAAATCTAAATCACACTAAAAAAAAAATTTGTTTCAATTTTGGGCTCTCACAATTCACACCATTTCAGAATTCGAACTCAAAATTTTACAAGAAAAGACATTTTGCCGAAAATGTAAAGTATATGACTAAATTCATTTTTTCATGCTTTTTGTAAATACAGAATCCATTTTAGAAAAATCTGATATACAGGGTGTTGTTTTTTTGTCGGAATATTTTATATATTTTTTTAAATTTGGACCTGGATTTCTTTTATTGTAAATTTACTGATCGATTGGACATTTTTAACAAAATATGCCCACCATATTTCATGAAAATATATAGTGTGCTTAGAAAGTTGTAAACTATGCAAGAAATTAGCAAAATAGATAAAACACCTTGTATTTTGGTTATTAAAGTAGTAAGACCCATTAAGTATGGGGTTTTTGAGATCATAGGTGTCCCCTATCTGCAGTTAACGTATGTCACTTTCCCAATGAAACACCCTATATAGTTATTGTTTTTAAAAGTGACATGTGATTTAAAAAATCTAGTCAAGTTTTCTGTGGCATCAAAATACTTAAGACCAGACCTGATGGAGCTGAAGACTAGACCAGACGGAGCTGATGTACCTGAAGACCGGCTCTGTGCACGCTGAGCCTCTGCATCCTCTCACTCTTAACACACTGAATTCCCTAGCAGTAGCGGTAGGAGTTGTATAGACTATTTACTAATTATTGTTTTATTGAAATTCAAACAGTCTTAGTAAAAACAACGTTACGGAATATTTTTGACGCTAGACTCTTCAGAAATCAATATAACTAAAATTTAGATAAGATGTTCATTTGCTGATTTTGTTTCACATTATTTTATATTTCGTACTCATGTATGTACTAGTTTTTTTGTATTTCTTCCAATTTTAAATTCCGAATTTCTTGAATTTGATTTATTTGAAATACATTTTCAACAAATTTTAAAAATATTCGTTACTGTGTACATGGTTTTTCATTATAAAACGGGCATACGTTAACTGAAGATAGGGGGCACCTATAGGTGATTCTAAATAACTCCCATATCTAGCGGTCTTTATAACCGAGATATCTATTTTGTCCATTTCTTTAATGACCTATATAACTTACGATCCACTCTATATATTTTTTTTATATTTGGGCTACACATTCTTCATAAGTTGCCAAATCCATTGAGACATTCATAAAATGTACAAATCCCCAAAACAACACCCTGTATTTCTGAATTTAAAACGTTTGTTTCCATATTCAAAAATAGCGCAAAAAACTGAATCTAAAGATGTTCCTTCGGAGTCTGTGCAGAATAGTTTACTTCAATTTTATATTTAAATTGTTTATTTAATATAGAATTTTGACAAGTCAAACTAGAAAATATTGTGAAATCACTATTAATTCATGATATTTTAACTTATTACAAATTGCAATGGATTAAACGTTACAAAATAATATTTCAAACACCATGTATAAAAAAGACCTTAATCTATTAACATAACGGTAAAATGAAATTTAACACAGCCAACTTAAAAAACACCAAAACAATGAAACTTGGGAGGAAACTAAATGACTATTAAACACTACAATAAATGTTCAAAATGACCCCCATTTTGTTCAATGCACTTCTTCGCTCTTTTTATAATATGCCTGGCAGACTTTCTAATAACTTGTATGTGTTATTCCGAAGTTCCTCGGATTCTTCTTGAAGTCTTTCATCTTCTTCTCTGCCGTTTATTTCTCTTTGGATTTGATATATCCCCAAACGTGGTAATCAACAGGGTTAAAATCAGGTGACCATGGAGGCCAAGCATGTGGACCTCCTCTACCCATCCACTTATCGGGTAAGTTTGTATTTAAAAAATCCCTAACCATTCGCCTATAATGTGGTGAAGCACCGTCGTGCTGCAAAAATATTCCACCGGTATTAACTACTGCATCATCTGGCAACATTGGTAAATTATTTTCCAGGAACTCTAAGTAACTTTCACCAGTCAATGTAATAGGTAAAATGTGTGGTCCTATTAAATTATTGAAAACCCCACACCACACATTATAAGAAAATTTATATTGGACGTTACCCGTCTCACTAACTAATTTTGACAGCAACTGTAAATTAAGTGACTATGGTCTCTATGCAACAAATATGTCCTACTATCATAGCCTACTTTACTTTAAATAAATATTTTTATACGCAAACGAAGTGAAGATCTATTTAAAATCGGTAAAAGTTATACTTCCTTTAATATTCTTAAAGTTAAATTAATATTCACATAAATCGCTGAAACTATCCAAATAATGTCAGACTATAAGAAGTATACATATATGACGAATTTAGGAATAACCCAAAAGTTATTAGAAGGCCTATCAGGCATGTTATAAAATGAGCGCAGAAATGCATTTAAAATAATGTGGGTCTTTTTGAAAAATGTTTGTAGTTTCTTTCGTGTTTCACTTGTTTTTTCCACGTCGCATGTAGGTTAGGTTACGGACTTTTTTATACAGGGTGTTTGAAGTATTATATATTTGTAACACTTAATCCATTGCAATTTGTAGTAAGCTAAAATATCATGAATTAATACTGATTTCACAATATTTGCTATTTTGACTTGCCAAAATTCTTATAAATAAACAATTTAAATATAAAATTGAAGTAGTAAACTGTTCTGCGCAGACTCCGAAAGAACATCTTTAGATTCAGTTTTTTGCGCTATTTTTGAATATGGAAACAAACATTTTAAATTTAGAAAAACAGGGTGTTGTTTTGGGGATGATCAAATTTGTACATTTTATGCAACGTCGGACCTGGATTTTATTTTTATGAATGTTTCAATGGATTTGGCTACTTATGAATAATGTGTAGTCCAAATATAAAAAAAATATACAGAGTGGATCGTAAGTTATAGGCCGTCAAATAAATGGACAAAATAGATAAAACACCTTGGATGTGGGTTATAAAGACCGCTAGACCCGTCACAGATAGTTATTTAGAATCACCTAGGTGCTCCATATCTTCATAGTTAACGTATGCCCATTTGCCCAATGAATCACCCTGTATAAGAATGCCTGTCTGTATCCTATGGAATTTTAAAATTTAAATTAAGAAAAAATTATATATTATACGAAAAGATTGTGCAAGTGTTAATAAACACAAACTTTTTTCTTATCGGAATTAAAAGTTTATCTTGACAATGTGAGCTTGCTGGTTTATATTTTATTATTTTATTTTAAAATAAAAAATAGTAAATAGTCTACATATTTATTAAAATCGATTTTTTTTAATTCAAAAATATATTAACCACAAACGAAACCAACCCAAATCAACTTTTAACCACATTTCTACAAGTACACAAACACAAAACCCCTTCGAATAAAACCGAATGAATGCCGGACGAATTCTTTTCCAATTACCAGTCTTGATCTGTAAGAGAAGACGGGACCCCGAGGCAGGCAACAAAAGCGCCTGGCACTTGTTTGTTGTAAAAGAACTGAATAGGTCCGGCCAAGCGTGTACACATCGCACCCACGTTTGCGATCGCTACGATATCGTTAACGATCCCAGTAATAATAATAATGATAATTTTGGGATCCATGGACCTATTCATTTCTGTTTCTTTAGAATAACAGCGACAGGATGTAAATATGGGCCGTCTTAGACCAGTAGAAGAATTTTTTTTTTTTCATTTAAATAATTGTGTCGGTATAAACTACTTTCGGTCTTTGCTGATTTTTGTATATTTTAAAGATATTGATGCACTAATTAAAAGCTTCCGTGGCACCAACAAAAAATAATAATAAAATTCTCAAATACAGGGTGGCTCGCATATGTTTGAATTTTTAAATTGTAACTATACCAGGGTGAATCGAAATTAAAGAAATAGTTTCAACGGCGTAAAATATTATACAGCTTTATCAATAATAATCGAAACGAAACTAAACTTTATATAGGAGAAATCAAAATCTAAGTCTTACCACATGAATTTTAATAATAGTAATCGTAGAGGAGGTTTACGCAACATGTTTCGGCCTTCTGGCCATCATCAGGCGCTAAAAATTACAAGGTTGACATATGTTGTGTGATTTACATAAAAATATTAAACTTACAATAGTTTGTCGTAAATTTAGTGTAGAATAATAACAGGTTAACAAAGCATCTTGAAGAATAAATTAGAAGTTAACGATATGTGGTAATGGAAAAATTTTTTATATAATAAAACACAGTAAAATAAAAAAATAAAAAATCATGGTCCAACCATTCCATCACAGAATTGATTGAACGACGATTACCCTCTATAGGTAATAATAGAACCCAAGAGAGCTTGCTGAGTTTCAAAAAATGAAATCGAAGTGCATCCTACGATGCACTTACAATTAAATTAGAAAATTAAAGTTGGAGTAAATTTTTATGTGTTAGCTACGCACCATATACCACAAAATGGTAGGTAGAAGTAGAGAACGGAAGCAGTACCTAAATTTGACAAGTGACATTTCAAAAAGCGGTAAAATTTAAATTTAAGTAAAAGTTAACAGGTTTGACAAAGCAACTTGAAGATTAGATAAATGATACAGAAAGTGGTAAATTGTAATATATAAGAAACACTGTAAAAAACCATAGTCCAAGATTTCATCACAAAATTAATTGGACAACGATTACCCTCTATAGGTAATAATAGAACCTAAGCGAGCTTACTCAGTTTCCAGAATGAAATCAAATCAAATCAAATCAAATCAAATCAAATTTGATCAAATCAAATAGAGGGTAATCGTTGTCCAATTAATTTTGTAATGAAATCTTGGACTATGGTTTTTTACAGTGTTTCTTATATATGACAATTTACCACTTTCTGTATCATTTATCTAATCTTCAAGTTGCTTTGTCAAACCTGTTAACTTTTACTTAAATTTAAATTTTACCGCTTTTTGAAATGTCACTTGTCAAATTTAGGTACTGCTTCCGTTCTCATTTTTTGAAACTCAGCAAGCTCTCTTGGGTTTTATTATTACCTATAGAGGGTAATCGTCGTCCAATCAATTCTGTGATGGAATGGTTGGACCATGATTTTTTATTTTTTTATTTTACTGTGTTTTATTATATGAAAAATTTTTCCATTACCACATATCGTTAACTTCTAATTTATTCTTCAAGATGCTTTGTTAACCTGTTATTATTCTACACTAAATTTACGACAAACTATTGTAAGTTTAATATTTTTATGTAAATCACACAACATATGTCAACCTTGTAATTTTTAGCGCCTGATGATGGCCGGAAGGCCGAAACATGTTGCGTAAACCTCCTCTACGATTACTATTATTAAAATTCATGTGGTAAGACTTAGATTTTGATTTCTCCTATACTTACTTCACCACATTTGGGAAATGGATAACCTAGTTCATTCTAAACTTTATAATTGTAATTTGTATTGAAGTATGGAGCATAGTAATAATGTAAAAAAATGCGTTTATACAGGATATGTTAAAAAGTTGGATCGATGGATGTCGTATATATTTAACATAATCCATCTTTTGTGATGCTTAAAAAACAACCACAAAATATTATTTACAAATATATAATACATGTATCCTCTACACTATTTACAGAAGAATTTAAGAGGGTTAATTTCGGTTAGCCAAAAAGTTACTTCGCGGCCTAGTCATACAAATAACTATTTTACATGAACAGTACGAAATATTCCTTTAACAAACTTAAATATTGGTTTCAAATGTCCATTTCTTGATTCCACTGTTCACCTAGTCTTTGTAATTATGCATCTTCTATAGAAAATTGTGGAAAACTTGGTTGAAGGAAAGATAGCATATAATAATTAATTTTTGAGCTCTATATTTAATAAAGATAGAAAAAAACTTCTCTACGTCTATTTAATAAAAAGTTGATTCTTGCTACATTTTTAGTTGAAAAATATTATACATTCATCAACTAGCTGAAGATTAAAATCACATCCTTTGATTTCTAGAATTTACACATCACATTGCTTTGAAAATAACTAACCTATCTCATCTTAGCAACATCCTAATAATTTGAAATGTCAATATACTGACGTCAAAGTTTAATATTTTAAGTGTCAATTAAAGATTTGTGTCAAAAGCTATGCATAAGTCGCTTAGTCTTAGAGTGGCTTTTATTCACTTACAGGATTCTAACACTCGCTCGTTGCACTCGCTCCTGTCTATGTGAATAATATCCACCATTCTACGCTCGTTGAAGAAAGTACTATATAAGTTCTTCAAATTGAGATACAGTTATTACGTCTCCGCTAAAGCACCCACCACAAGAGCTCTACACAACAAAACACAACAGCTGCTAAATAATTTCTCGGAATCGTGTAGTAACTGGAGGGTCACCCTAAATCCACAAAAAACCCAACTCATCATCTTTAAACATCCTTCCCTTTCCAACAGACGGGGCCAATCTCTCAACGACGTTGACCTGAGGTTTTAGGGAGAGAGACTCGTGCCTAAGGACCTATCGACCCTTCGTCCTCATCTACTGCATGCCATTATGGCAACGGAGAGGAGAATCCTTAGGAAATGCGCCTACCTCCCCTGGTGGTTTCCTTCCAATGGAATATATGACCGCCTACTAATATTACCCCTATTATCCACAGATTAAAGGATCTACAAGGAAGGTACGTCAGGAGAACACTGACCAGCTCCAACACACACGCCCAGGAAACACTCGGAACGAGATGGACAGATGGAAGGAATGGAAGACCTCTACCCAAGAAGTCAAGAAGGAAACTATCGCAACCGAACATAAAAGTTCTCCAAGAAGCCAAAGATCTTCCGGACGAGCTCCTAGATCTCAGGCTACTCTAAGCATCAGATGAGCTGGTCACCCCACTGACGTCCAAGGACCCACTCCTCGCCTGAGCCTCCCCTTGGGGAGGCTCGTAAGTATACAACCAAATTACATTCGCATAAAATATCTTAAGTTAATATATTGATCAATTACTTTTCAGATCAAACCAACACCCACTGTATCCCTGAAAAGGAGAAAAACTTCTCCTACAGCAGGGTACAAGGAAACAACCAATCAGGATAAATAACCGAATAGGTTTTAGCAGGGATGCCCCTGACTTTGCATGCAGAGCGATCAGGGGAGAGTCCTGCACTACTTCACGCATTGAACCAGCGTGGTGTCTTTAAAAGATTCCCGCCTCCACAACTCAGGACAATAGTTGTAATACAAAAAAAAAGATACAGTTAATCTTAAGAGGCACGGGAAGCGCGTCATAAACTCCGAATTTCCTCCCGCTTCCTACCACTTCTGGTCACACCGAGTTGGTATCTAAAATTTTGCAGTAGGACAATCGTTTACACATGACAACACCGCTTAAATTCTGAAGGGGCATTGAAAATTACAATGTTATTGCTATTGGGATATTATAACCATTTTCATAAATTTACAACTATACCGTTTGTATTTTTAGCTTTAGTAGTGGAAATTCGACCCTAATTTATTGAAATTTAAAGTTTACATCTATACCTATTTTTTCCTATTTTCCTCTTTTTCCTGTTTTTACCTCTCGCCCTTCAGATAAGAGAGGAATCATGCTAAAAATTGGGTAGTGACTTTTCAATGAATAAACACATTTTAGGGTCCCTAGAACACGATTTTAATATTTTCACGATGATGTCTGCGTGTGTGTGTGTGTGTGTTACTGAATTAAAAAACTTGAAATTTTGCATACACGATTCTTATACCCTAGATTAGATCTGATTAGATTTTGGTATCAATCGGACAACCGGAAGTGGCAGTTGCTATGAGTGATGACGCCATTACTAAACAAAATGGCAATAAGGTTTTACACATATATTTTGTATACACTATAGTTTATTTTCGGATCATTGAAATTTTCAAAACTTTTGCCATTATTGCCAGATTTGCAAAAAAGTAAATTTTTTCCATACATTTTTTGTGAAACCGTGTAAATTTTTGATTAAAAAATATCGAGAGGTCATGTGCTGGCCACATCACATTTTTTACTATTTTTCACTATTTTTTTTATTTTTCCCATTTTTTCTGTTCTTCTCTATTTTTCGTTTTTTTTCTATTTTTCCCCATTTCCCTATTTTTCCTCGTTTTTCCTATTTCTTTTATTTTTTTTTTATATCATTTTATATTTTCAACCATTACGCCTATTTTTCCCCATACTTCCCTGTTTTTTTCCTATTTTTCCCTATTTTTTACGTTGTCTTATTTTTGCATATTTTTTGTTTTCCTATTTTTTCTATTTTTCCCCAATTTTTTATTATTTACTATTTTTTCCTATTTTATACTAATTTTTCTTAGTTTTTTTCTATTTTTTCTATTTTACTAATTTTCTATTTTTTTCCCTGTTTCTTTTTTTCCTGGCTATTATATTTTACCTATTTTTCCCCATTTTCTCTATTTCTCCCATTTTTTTACGTTTTCCTAATTTTCCCATTTTTAACTATTTTTTCTATTTCATTTTTTTCCAATTTTTTTCAACTTTTTCCTAGTTTTTCCTATTTTCTCTATATTTTCTACTTTCCTGATTTTTCCTGTTTTTTACCATTTTCCCTGGGTTTCTCTAGATTTTCTTATTTTTCCTCTCTTATGCTATTTTTTCCTATTTTATTTTATTTTTTACTATTTTTCACTATTTATTACTAATTTTTCTACTAGTTCCTTATTTTCCCTTTTTCCCATTTTCCCATTGTTTTCCCATTTTCCTATTCTTTCTTGTTTTTTCCTGTTTTTTACCATTTTCCCTGGTTTCCTCTAGTTTTTCTTATTTTTCCTATTTTGTACTATTTTTTACTGGTTTTTACTATTTTTTACTAATTTTTCTATTTTTTTATATATTTCCGTGTTTTTTTTTTCCTGTTTTTTTTTCTATTTTGCCTACTTTGCCTATTTTTCCCATTTTCTCCATTTCCCCCATTTTTTTACGTTCTATTTTTTTCTATTTTGTATATTTTTTCTGTTTTTCCCTCCACTAATTTCACCCCAAAATCACTAAAATCAGCTGTGTTGTTGTGTTGTTCAGGTCAAGTGGCGTGGCTGTCAAAACAATATAATCAATCCCATGTTGCCAAAGTTACAAACTATTTTTTGCCGTCTTTGGTAAAATCGAAGAGGGTAGCATCTGTCGAATATTATTTAATGAAATACTAGGTTTCGTTTTACAAAATATATATTAAAATTTGAGAAATGATGTATTGGAAAAAAACAATGCTTTTTTAATATTATTCACCTTTACAACAACTAAAGTACACACAATGGAGCAAGTTTACCATTTTTTTTTATGAATGAAACTTAAAATTTAAGCAAAACTGAACAAAATTGTGAAAGGGAAATTAATATATCTCAAAAAAACTAACAAAGTTATAACATTTTAAAATCTGGAAATACTGGATGGCTCTTTCTATTTTCCTCTAAAAACTGCCGTGACAATTATTTTTCCTGAGTGTTTTTACTTATACCTATACCTTTCGTTGTAAAATAATGTATATTATCCGATGTTCATTTCGAATTATGCTACTAAAGTATCCAACTTTACACTGTTTCTTCAGAAACTTATTATTTTTGTTGGTGCCAGGGCATCAAGATTATCAAGATAGGTAGCTGTTTTCCATTTAAAAAGTACGGAGTCCTTTCCAACAAATATAAATTTTAAAATTTGACTTACTTGTGTGGGAGTTAGATGAATGAGGGATGCCAGGTGTTCTCTTTCTGGTGCTGAAAGATATTTTTGTTGCTTAAATCTCCTTTCTAATTCATACACCTGAAACAAGAATAAAACGAGTAATTAAATAATAGAATTTTTTTAAACATAATAACAAGGAAAATGAGAAAATTATTTGTTAAAAATATTGATCACTTATTATACAGTGTGCCCACGGATGGGATATCCTATAGGTGAAAAATTTTTAAATTTAAGTTTTAGCGAAAAATGTCATTCTTGATAAAAAGTTTTGCTTGTACTGAAATCTAAAATACAATCATCAGATATCAGTTTTTTCCAGTAGTATAGACAACATCGAAAAGTGTTATTTAAAAAAGTTGATTAGAACTAAAAACTAAGTTCAATTATGCAATTACATCCATTTACATTGAAAAAATGTATTTCTAGGTACAATAACAATGCAAATTTTACTGTAGTTATGTGTTTAAATTGCAAAATTGTTAGAAAATATTAAGAAACGAGAAGGTTATCATGACTTTTATAAACACAAGAGATAAATAAATGTTCATTCAAAAGAGAAACAATATTAAACAAGCACAAAACATATTTTCAATGTAAATGGATGTAATTGCATATTTGAACTTTAAAAAAGTTGATCAAAACTAAATATTAAGTTCAAATATGCAATTACATCTATTTACATTGAAAATTGGTTTTGTGCTTGTTTAACATTGTTTCTATTTTGAATGAACATTTATTTATCTCTTGTGTTTATAAAAGTCATGATAACCTTCTCGTTTCTTAATATTTTCTAACAATTTTGCAATTTAAACACATAACTACAGTAAAATTTGCATTGTTATTGTACCTAGAAATACATTTTTTCAATGTAAATGGATGTAATTGCATAATTGAACTTAGTTTTTAGTTCTAATCAACTTTTTTAAATAACACTTTTCGATGTTGTCAAATTTAAAGGTACTTTACTCTTGAGTAAAATTCATATTTTTTGACAAACCTCGTATACTACTGGAAAAAATTGATATCTGTTGATTGTATTTTAGATTTCAGAACAAGCAAAACTTTTTGTGTGTGTGTGTGTGAAGTTAGCCCCCCATTTTTCGAATTTTAATATTTTGAAAGTTGTTCCAAATTATTCTAGGTTTGTACAAAATTGTTTAAGAAAATTGTTCCTTAAACCTAAATACAAAGGCCGGAAGACTCAAAAAACCATTTGTAACGGTTTTAAAATAACGTTACGAATTTTGTACCTCTAATCTTTGTTTTCGGTATCAAGTATTATTTTATGACTAAATTTTACTTTAGGTGTTGCCAGGTTATTTTGTTGTAAGAACCGGAAGTCTGTTGTCGCAATGTTGTTGTGGAAATACTTTAAAACATATATTTATTGGGGTTTTAATAGAGGCGTGACCGATTTAGGGGTCTAAGATTTAGTCTATAATAGTAATTATAGTTAAACATTTGTTTTATAAAATTAATTATATTTTATGTTGCGGTGCCATCTATACGATTCCCGTGAAATTTGCTGATTGTTTCTGCGATTTCCGTAATTGCGCGAGAGTAACGTCCTTCAACACATTTTGGGGACTTGCTAAGTAAACCTCTGTGCAGTAGGTACTAGGTGTAGTTGACTTTCAAGTAAATTGTGATTTATCTAAATCATCCGTTTATGGGTTCAATTTTGGAAGTTATTTTTCGATTTTGGGAATTTTGTTTACCTTTGTGGAATTGGTATTTTTTTTCTATGTTATTTCCCAAAATTACTCCTTTGGAAAAAAAGGATTAAAAACACGAGTTACCGGCACAGTGCTCCTCAAGTGGTACCATAAGGAAATAATAGGTATGTAAAATATGTACAATTTCTTGGCTTTTCTTTTGCTAATGCATATAATATATTTTTTTTGTTTTGACATTATTCTTATTAGATTAATGTGTTGTTGATGTTTAATGATATTCCCGTATTCTTCTTTATCTGTGAAACTAAAGCCATATTTCTAATTGGTGATTTTTTTTGAAAGTTCCCGTCTTCGTATACTAACATGATATTTTCTCCTTTTAGTGAAATCAATTGGAACGGTATAACAAAAGCCTTCCATCGCTAATCGCTGTACTGGTTTTTTTTTTACCTAAACTAAAAACTCCTTGGCCAGGGTGAGAAATTTAAATTATTATATTTTGTTTTGTTATTTTAAAAATATAGTTATTTTTTAAAAGTTAGTTCCCACCTCTATATTTTCGGCAGACAACGTAGTTCTTATGTCTGATTTTTTTTTGTGATATTTGGTAGAATAATTTCATTTTACTTTTTGTAAAGACATTTTACAGAAATGCGTTGTTGTCATTGTTTATTTTTATAATTACTGATTGTCCTCACCGAAATATATTTTCATAATTGAATTTTTAGAGTAAAATATTTTGTTAGTTTCCTTTATTAAGCACTGTCACAACAGTTGAACACTGATTTTCAGATATATTTCGATTATTTTTTTTTGTTACATTTTTTAATTTTTAAGGAATATTTCCTTTCATTACGTGGGCCTTATGTTATAATTTGTTTTTAGAGTTTTTTTTTGGGGATTAAATTCTGTTCACACTGCTTATCGACTTGGCAGCTGATATTTGGTTTTCTCTTGGAGGAGCAGAAGGTCTACAACAGGGGTTAGTCCAGCAAAGTATCACCCACCGTTGGATGCACGCAAGTTTTTATGCATTTTTGCTATTATGCTTTGCGATTTAATTAGTTTATTTCACCATTATTAGTGCGCTGAATATTTTTTTTTATTACCTAGTCTTGCTTACCGAGTATTGATTAATTACCTATTTTGTTGTTTTTGCTTGCCAAGTAGTTGTTGATTATATATTACTGCTTACCGAGTATTTAATGATTATTTACTATTGCACTGCATAATTGCTTATTATTAAGTTGTATTTTATTGTGAACGGAATGCTAAGGTGCGGTAGATTTATTTTTGCACTTTTGATTATTTTTAGCGCATGCGCCTGAGCTCAAGCGACGCCGATAACTCAACCACATTTTTATTTATCTATATTCTCTCGTTTGGCACCCTTAGACGACCGCGTAATTATTTTTGTGTTAAACAATATTATTATTTTTTTGAGACGTGCTTTAGAAAGACAACGATTTAATTTATTTGGATATATATATATATATATATGTTTTTGTAACAAGTGGAGATCCGAATAAAATTAGGGCAACCCGAGATCCACCATTAGATAAAATCTTTCCGAAGTATATTTTGCATAAAAACTAATTTTAGTCTATTCTTAGTCCATAATTCAAGAGAGGGGAAAAATTTTATCAATTTAATTTTTAATGATAAAATTTAAATAAAACGAGATCCTCATTAAAAATTCAAACAAGTTGAGATCCGAAATTGTATATATGATATCTATGATATCTTTAGCTAAGACGAGATCCTGCAATATATGTAAATCCCCTCGCATAGTTTGCTTTGTTTTTATAATGTCACGTGTGTATGATAGTGACTTTATTTGTTTAGATTAGATAAATATTTGTGAAATGTTATCATGTTCAAAAATTTAGTAAGTTTGGCTATAGAAGAAAAATCTACAACTTATAACTTATTGTTATAAATATACTTTTAATGATTAAAATACAAAAAAAATACACAGAGAAAAATCTACAACTTATAACTTATTATAAATAGAGTTTTAGTGATTAAAATACAAAAAAATATACAGAAAAATCTACAACTTATAACTTGTTATAAGTAGATTTTTAATGATTAAAATACAAAAAAATTACACAGAAAAATCTACAACTTATATCTTGTTATAAATAAATTTTTTAAATTTTTAAAAAATATTACACAGGTTAAAACACATGATGTTTTTAGTGTTTCGGCCCGAGAACTTCACTTTAACATTAAACACAAGAACTATACGCAACATGAAATATATACAGATAATGCTATGTTGACATTTTGTTCTTTTAAACAGACCTAATCAGAATGACATTTTTGATGGTTTTCATAGGTGACTTGAAATCTTTTTCTAAACCGGGGTTGTGTTGAAACTACACAAAATAGTTTTGCTTTTTTTAATATTCCAAGAATGGGAGTAACATAAATAATGAATGTACAGATTCCAAAAACAATAGGATTCCCAGCTATCCTAGACACAAGAACACAATTGAAAGAATTTTTGAAATAGGACTACTGGTTCTTGAGTTATCACCTCCACATGCATTCATCCAGATCGACAGACATGAACAATTTTTTCACTTAATCGTGTTGTAGGTGGCTTAAAACGTCAAGTAAAGTCATTTTAAGCAAAATAACATTTCTAAATTTTTTTATATAAATTTAATACTTCCGACCGCATGGTGGACTAGGTCGGGCCGAAATAAATATGCTAGTGACCTTATTTGAAATAATCAAATCTTAAAATTTAATAGCAATATACAGGTTTGTGAATTCTGAATTTGGAAACTTTGACTTAGTAGATATTTAAGTAATTTTACATTATATACACTAAATTTATGATTATGTTGAAAAGCATGTTCAGAAACAGATTTCTCTGTTCTACCATATATTTAAAATGAGGCATGTGCTCTTTAAACCTAGTTTATATAGATCTTCTACTTTGTCTGTCCAACATACTTCTTGTCACAATCAGAACAATTGATTTCATAGATACCATTTTTTTTTCAAATGACTTGTTTTATCTTTTGGGTCGTTTAATATATTTTTCAAAACATTGTTTCATTTAAAATCTACTCTCAACCCTGATGGTTATATGGAGATTCCACACGAATTGAACAGTATATTTTTTTCTACAACCCACGAAAGGAATAATTAAAAAATATAAAATAAATAAAAAAAAGATTACAGACACAGAGTTTAAACCGAGGACCTTTGTATCTCAAACCGAGAACGTTCGCATACTCTGCTATCACGGGCAGGTTATAGTCATATTTAACTTTTGATTTTTGAGGTAATATTATTATTATTATTGCATCTTTACGGCTAAATGAATATCTGGTGAAGTACCATTTATTAAGTCATCATTGGAATTATTTATTTTTACAAATATTTTTCTGTATTAGATTGAAAAATTCCGACAGTTGTTTTGACTCAGGGAAAACGAAAACATCGAGAAAAATGATAAAAAGTGGGGGTAAGAAATTTTTTTCGCCATCACGAAACTAATATCAAGGATTTTGAGCTTCCGTAATAGGTGGTGGATGTTACTGAATGTAGGATTACTGAATGTAAACTCTGATTGATGGATTTCCATATCTACGTTCTGTAGAGTGTGCGTAGAATCGATAATATCCATGTGGGTGTAGAAAAACGAACGTTTCGGTTTTTCTCTAGTTTTGGAGAAAAAAGTGGTGTATGGCGATTAATTAACTTATCCACCAAATGTCTCTCATAACCATGAATAGCAACTTTGGTCAGGTTGGTACTGAGGCCCAAAAGCCTCAGTATTAGTTTCGTGATGGCGAAAAAAATTCCTTACCCCACTTTTTATCACTTTTCTCGACTTTTCCGAGTTCCCTGGGTCCGAAAAAAAAACCTCTCCGGACATCTGGATGTCTGTCCGTCTGTCTGGATGTAAACATGTAACTTTTTTGAATGAAAGCTCCGATCGAGTTTCGTTTTTCACTTTACCAAGTTAGTTTTGTCCAAGGACGAACTCTGTTGAATTTGAGCAGGATCGGACTGGGCCTTCCGGTACCCACCATGCAAATTAAAGTTTTTTGGATAAAATTGATATTTACTACTTAGGATTTGAGAATTATGAAAACAATTTTTAACAAACATTCATTCAGGCAATATCAGATTTGAAATTTTAAATCATCGTTATGATTTATTACCTTTTTGGTAGGTTGCAAATTATAGTAGAATACCTTCCAGGAATTGTCAAGGGTAGGCGGCATACAGGGTTGGAACTAGGTGAACGTGATTCTAAGAATTTCACAAACACAAAAATTGATTTTTACATGATTACAATATGAAATAAAGTAATTAATAAAAAAACATGAAAATAGATTTTTCCTTTGTTTGTTGCAAAATCAAATGAAATAATTAATAAAATAAAATACGAAAATATATTTTTAATTTTTGTACTTAACGTTACAACAAGAAATAAAGTAATAAAAAAGATAAAAATGATTGTTACAAAATTTGGGTTTTGTCTTCTACCATAATTTGATAAGATCCTTAAATAATTTTATTAATAACAAACTACCCTAATTATTTTCTTGAAATGCTTGTCCCACCCTAAATATTTTTTTAATAATCTTGAAAAAAAAAATTAAAATTAAAAACATCATGATTTTTATAAAGCCTGCTAAAAGTTTAAGTCACCTTTAATTACATTATGAATGTGTCGAGTTTCGACATTTTAAATAAATAAAATAAATCCAGGTCGTTAAGAATGGTCAGTTCTACCCTGTTAACGCTTGCCGTTTCAACTGTGCAATGCATTACAAGAGTACATCTTTAAGAATAAGGCCATTTAAATGTAAGACTAAATTAAGTACTACATAAGGATTACAGTCGTTCACTCAAATTCGAATATCTGTCTAGGACTGTTTCCGCTGTAATAAAATTTGGGTATTTCATTTCTACTATGATTTGCAATGCACAATAATGTTATATTCATTTTGACAAAATTAAAACAAATTTACAAAAGAACTACGACAGCACCGTAATTAAAAATTATTACCACTGATGCTGTTAGTTATTTCAGATAAAACTCCGTAAAAAGGACAAGTGTGATATATCACTGAATTATGAAAGACAGGTATTTAAAAAAAAGAACTTGATGATGGCCATTAAGACACGAAACGTCGTATCAAAGATTTATTAGTGCACTTTTGTAGAAAATTTTAGATATAATAAAACTTTCCTTAACCATTTTTTCATATTTTTTTAAATACAAATTCTAAGCGCAAAAAACCAAATATCGAATTTTTAGTTTTCTCTGTATAACTCTAGAAGGGCGACAGTCCCTGTAGATTTTTTCGATCCATCTAATGTTATCCAAAATATTTAACATTTTACCCGTTTAATGATCTTCGTATCTGTTACGGTTTAGAATATAGCAATGTTAGCACATGATAAAAGAAATGGCCTGCATAGGTACCAAAGTGCCACTTTAACGCACTTAGGCCTAAATTACTAAATTATTTAATAATCTTTAAACGTCAGTGTTTCGCAACGGTAGAACGCTCGCCTTGTAAGCAAGCTGACCCAGGTTTAAATTGCCGACAGTTTTTTTTAATTTTTCTTTTTTATTTCAGTAATTTTTTATAACGATTAAGTAATAGTTAGTGTTTATTTTCACATAATTATCGTATGAATTTTTAAGATTTATTCACTGCGGTCCAAAAGTATGTAATATAAGACTAGTTCCTTGGTAAAATGCCATTTTACCAAAAATAAGTGTTATAAGATAATTATTAAAAAAATATTTAATATTAACTTTCATTTTAAGTTCCTTAAGAGGCCCACACACCAAGTGACTTTTGTGGATTCCGGTTAGAAAATTACCCAAGGAAAATGTGCTTGTATTCTAATAGATTAAGTGTAAAAATTGCTGTTTTAGAATTTTCCGGTTAATGTTAAGTAATCCTACCCTCTAGTCCATTTTTTTCTGCGCAGAACAGGGTAGAGCGCCATAAAACATAATTATATGTTTTTGGGCGAGAACTCGCCTAATATAGTAACTAAAAATTTGCGGTTTCTTTATAATATTTGAAATATTTTTTAAAAATTTTAGTATGTTAAGATCTTGAGGTTCTGATTAAATGTCTCCATGGCCCCTACTCAATCCTAGGACTAATTTTCGAGATACTGATGGTCAAAGTTCAATAATTGAGTATTTAGGTAATTTTGTTTTAATTTCAATTTCTTCAATTTTTAAGAAAACTAATCAGCTTATCTTGAACTTTCCCGGCTCGACCGTAGAGAATATGTTACATGATTATTATTTTAATTACAAAATACTAAGCATAACAATAATTTAGGGAACACATTAAAAACAGCGAGCCGATGGTGAATACGTCTACCCTACAACAGTTGTAGGGAATTTTATGCTTTACAACTTTGCACTGAAACATTTTGCACTAAAGAGCATAATTTACCTCCAATTTTAAAAAAATGGAATATTATAAATGTGTATTTTTCTCGCCATCTTGCGGCGAAACTATGAGGAATTCGATAAAAAGTTAAACATAAAATTTAAAGAAAATTTGATGCTTTACAACTTTGAACCAGAAAATTTTGCACTGGAATGCATTGTTTGTCCTCAAAATCAAGAAAAACTAGAGAAAACCTACATGCACATTTTTTACGCGCCCTCTAGTGGCGCAACTATTAAAAATTCTAGAAAAAGTTTCAGACAAGAGTTGTAGGGAATTTTATGCTATAAAACTTTGTACTACAACATTTTGCACTAAAATGTATAGTTTGTCCTTAAAATTTAAAAAAAGTAAAAAATTGTTACATGTGCAATTAATCAATGTCGGTCTTGAGGACCTTCTACTGCACCAATTTAAACCAAATGGTCGCATTCTAGGCACACACTGACCCTTCATACAAAATTTCAGCTTGATTGGTCAAACGGTTCGGCAGTTATCGTGGAAGATTACACACAGACACACAGACAGACCATGCGCTGGAAATGGCTTCAATCTTCTTGGGGGACCTCAAAATGGATATTTCCATCGATATCTCGATTTTTTTTTTGCTCGTTCACCTTACTTTCCCTTTGATGGGCCCCGAAAAAAAAATATAAAATCCTAAATGTGTATTTTTCTCGCCATCTAGCGGCGAAACTTTGAGGAATTCGATAAAAAGTTAAATATAGAAGTTAAAGAAAATTTGATGCTTTACAACTTTGAACAAGAAAATTTTGCACTAAAATGCATTTTGTCCTCAAAATCAAGAAAAACTAGAGAAAAACTACATGTACATTTTTTACGCGCCCACTAGTGGCGCAATTATTGGAAATCCTGGAAAAAGCTTAAGACAAAACTTGTAGGGAAATTTATGCTCTAAAACTTTGTACTACAACATTTTGCACTAAAGTGTATTCTTTGTCCTTAAAATTTAAAAAAGGTAAAAAATTGTTACATGTATATTTAATCAATGTCGGTCTTGAGGACCTTCTACTGTATCAATTTAAACCAAAATCTAATGGTCGTATTCTAGGAACACACCGACCCTCCATACCAAATTTCAGCTTGATTGGTCAAACGGTTCGGCAGTTATCGTGGAAGATTACACACAGACACACGGACACACAGACAGACCATGCGCTGGAAATGGTTTCAATCTCTTTGGGGGACCTCAAAATGGATATTTCCATCGATATCTCGATTTTTTTTTGCTCGTTCACCTTACTTTCCCTTTGATGGGTCCGGGAAAGTAAAATATGATAATTATATACAGGGTTTACCAAAAAGTCAGTGGAGCTACTTAATTTTTAAAATGACTATAATATTGAAAACCATTAAACCTCAGTTTTGAAAAATTCCTAATAATTTTAAAACAAACTGCCAAATTTTCTTGAAAAAATTATATACATTACAAGTCAGTAGTCAAAGAAAAACTGCACTATGTAAAGTTTGAAAAATTACATACGGACCCGAATGTAGGGTTTTCAAATCTGATTGTTTCCAAAATCGCCTCAATTATGCTGCTTTTGCAATACAGTTGTCATTAAACATTTTTATTTATTAGTATATTTTTAGGAAAGTTTAATTGAGTATAGTACTAGTAATTTCTGATTTCCTAACATATATATTCAATTTTGATTTTTACATTTGGATACTACGGATCAAAATACATGCAATCCACTAGCCAAATATCAATTTGACAGAACATTCATTTTTTAAAAATAAAATATTTTTCTCAGTGTTTGCTAAAATTTTACAATATCAATTAAAGCTGAAAGATAACTTCATAAAAAATGTTATTTCCTTTAAAAACCAGTTTTTGTCCGATTTATTATAATTTTATTAGAACAGCAACCGTTTTTAACCAAACTCATTTTTTTTAATGTAACCCCTTGAAGCCCATTTCAATACGAATAAAATGATATGCTTACTCTTATGCATTTTAGCAAAGTACACTGAGAAAAAATATTTTTCTCAAAAAATGAAATGTCTGTCAAATTGCCATTTGGCCAATGGATTGCATGTATTTTGATCTGTAAAATCGAAATTTAACAAAATTCCACTTAAAAATCAAAATTGTTGTCCATTTCCGGCAAAACCGGAAGTCGGCCCTCTTGAATATATACATCAGAAAATCAGAAATTACTATTACTATATTCAGTTAAACTTTCATAAAAATCGGTTAATAAATAAAAAGTTTAATGGGTTGATCCACATATCCCTGTTTCAATAGCTCGCAGTTACCTAAAATTTGAAACACCCTGTAGACATATAAAAACAATGTTTCTCGGACACCATATTTTACATCAATTTATAAAAGTAAATGGGTTACTATTTTAGCTGCAAATCTGTTACAACTGTATTGCTAAAGCAACATTTGAGGCGATTTTGAAAAAAATCAGATTTGAAAGCCCTACATTCGGGTCTGTATGTAATTTTTCATACTCTACATAGTGCAATTTTTCTTTGACTACTGACCTGTAAAGTATATAATTTTTTCAAGGAAATCTGGCCGTTTGTTTTAAAGTTATTAGAAATTTAACAAAACTGAGGTTTAATGGTTTTCAATATTATAGTCATTTTAAAAACAAAGTAGCTCCACTGACTTTTTGGTAAACTGTGTATGTATAATTGTCATATTTTTTAAAAGACCAATCATTTGACTAAATTTTCCCATAAACAAGTTTAAGATAAGCTGATTAGTTTTCTTAAAAATTGAAGAAATTGAAATTAAAACAAAATTACCTAAATACTCAATTATTGAACTTTGATCATCAATATTTGAAAACTGGTTATAGGATTGAGTTGGGCCCATAGAGACATTTAATCAAAACGTCAAGATCTACAAGATAGTAAAATTTTTAAAAAATTGGCCGAAAGCAATTTTCCATAAGAGAAGTGAGGGGTCCTTTAGCTATAGAAAAAAGTTTACAGTCGTATCACTTTTACTAAAAATAATTTAAAAGAATTTCCACAGACGTGCCCTAAATAATTAACTACAGAATCTATTGGTAAAAACCGCAGCTTTCTATCTTTAATATTAACTAAGCGCCCGCCCAAAAACGATTTCAGACAAGATATGGAACATATGGTATTGGCGCTATTTGAACTTGAAATATATTATTTATAATCATTTTACAAAACATTTAAACAAACATCACTTTTATCAAAGTTATGTCATTGCCATTCCTAAATATAGAGGATCTCAGGTTGTATGTAAAACGTGAATCACATATACGTTCATATTGCAGCGCCCTCATTAGGAGAAATCACTGATGCCTGAACTATTAGTGTATAAAAATTGATAAAAATGGAAAAATTGAGATCCGACCTAAAATTCAAATACGGACTGCCCCCACCCTCATTTATGAAATAAACATGAAATACACATAGAAACAAGGCGAGATCCGATTTGGATCTCGTCTTGTAAAAATGGATCTCCACTTGTATACTAAATATCACCAAATGATCTCATCTTGTATCGAAAATATATCTATATATATATATATATATATATATATATATATATGTTTTATATATTTTTTTAAATTTGAATGGGTCATCTGTATCACCAGATTGTGGGAAAAAATAAATTTAATAAATATATTTAAACGTTTTTGTTTTCTTATGTACATTGTGTTACGCCGTATCATTGGCCTTTTTGTTAAATTGTAGGTTAGTGTGAATTCTGTTAGGTGCTTGGGCTAATTTAACTGGCGCCCATTATATATTAATGAAAGACAATAATTTTGAGAACGATCCACCCCGTCTCCACTAGAGTCTAGCCGCGAGCCCTAAACTATCCAATATATGTAACCGTGTACTTAGAATATTATTATTATAATTCAATTTCTGTCGCTAGTAATATCTCTAAGTTTTGATTATTAATCGAATTTTGCGGGTTACACATTTTTAGAACTAGCCCCCATTAATTTTTTTTTCGATTCTTTTTCTGTTGCACCAGATTGTTCTAGGTATTCTGAACCATTTATAGCTGGCCCTCCATTATTTTTTCTTCATTTTTTTTTTGTTGTAATGGATTGTTCTAGTTCTTAGCATTATTCCAAATTTTCATGTCTTCAAAAAATTATTTCAAGCAAAGTCAATTAAAACCATTTAAAGCTAGCCCCTAATTATTTTTTCCGATTTTTTTTGCTGTACCAAATTGTTCTAGTTGTTCTTAACATTATTTCAAATTTTCATGCCTTAAAAAAATTTATTTCAAGCTCAAAATCAATTACAACCATATTTATAACCAGCCCCCCTCAACTTGAAATGTTTTCTTTTAAGACATGAAAATTTGGAACAATGCTAAGACCCACTAGAACAATCTAGTACAACAACAAAATATTAGAAAAAAATATGGGGGGGGCTGGCTATAAATGGTTTTAATTGATTTTGAGCTTGAAATAATTTTTTTAAGGCATGAAAATTTTAAATAATGTTAAGAGCAGCTAGAATAATTTGGTACAACAAAAAAAATCGGAAAATACATAATGGGGGGCTGCCTCTAAATGGATTTAATTGATTTTGCTTGAAATAATTTTTTTAAGAAATGAAAATTTGGAACAATGCTAAGAACTAAAACAATCTAGTACAATAAAAAAAAATTTGAAAAAAAAATAATGGGCGGCTAGCTATAAATAGTTTTAATTGATTTTGAGCTTGAAATAATTTTTTTAAGACATGAAAATTTGGAAGAATGCTAAGAATATTTAGAACAAAAAAACTTCGAAAAAAATAATGGGGTGCTAGACCCGAATGGTTTTATTGATTTTGGACTTGAAATAAATTTTTTTATGTAAGACATAAAAATTTGGAACAATGTTCAGAACAACTAGAATAATCTAGTGCGGCAGAAAAAAAATCGAAATATAAATAATGGGGTGCTAGCTCTAAAAATGGTTTTTTGAGTTTTCTGGCCCTTGTATTTAAGTTTAAGGAATCATTTTCTGAACAATTTGGTACAAACCTATAGAACAATTTCAAAATATTAAAATTCGAAAAATGGGGGGCTAACTTCACACACACTGATTCCGTCCCTAATATCCTTGGTATTCAAATAATGAAAACACTGTTGCGTGAATCTGGTCCTCAATGTACATATATTGATTAATATTGATTAATTGAGTTGGTATTTAAATAATGAATAATCACTATGTTTTTATTGATTTAATAAAGTAAAATTAAAAGAAGAAAACGATATATATACGTACGTTTAAGTTATATTTGATTACGATCTGAATGCATGATTTAAAAATTACACCCATGATCTGAACGGATATGATAATAACGTCTTTTTATTATTTTCAGGACCTCTTGGTTATCAAAAAGAAAATAAATAAACAAATAAATAAATAAATAAATAAATAGTTACGAAAAAAAAGAATATACAAAAAGTGCAGGCAGTCTTGAGGTTCACATTTTAAAATTAGTCCCAAATATACAGGTTGTTCAGGAACGCAGTGCCATGCACAGACAAAAGTTATAATTTTTTTACCAGTGGTTCAATATATAGGGTTTACTACCTCAATTCCGGGTATTTTAAAAGTTAAGACCGTTTTCTTTCATGTCAAAATCGATGTATATTTAGCGCCCTGTATATAAAGAGAGGGAGACAATATTTGTAATTTTTCCCCGCTACTAGTTTTGAAAAGTATTCTACTTCTTTCCATTTTAATAGTTCTCGAAAAAAATCATAAACTAATATACAGGATGAGTCAAAACTCGGAACTAACATTTTCGCATTTTATTTAAATGGATTACCCTATATTTTTTAAGTTATTTGGATGGACATTGAATAGCTCTTTTATTTTCGTAAACAATTCCCTGTACCTAACTGCACTCGTTTATTAGATATTTCAAATCAAATTAAAAATTTAGTATTTTTAGATTTTATTTGAAACTATCAAGTTAGCCACGTTAGCCGTAGGAAAATGACAATTGTATTGTTGTTAAGTGTCATATTGTATTGTGTATTAATTTGCAAAATTACACAGTATCTAAATTTATATAAATCATTGTGAAAATGATTAAATATTTTAGTAATGACAAAAAAAAATAGTAAATAAACTATGGTAATGAAAATTTTTCTCGACATTGGTGTATAATATGCTGTTAAAAACTCAACACCTTGTATATCCAAAACGATACATTTTTACGTAAGTAATTACCTTTTTTAGAACACAAGATCAAACCAATATATTTCTAAAACACTCAATTCACCTAAACTTAACTTTTTTAAAACACTTTTAACTTACAAGTGAAATATATATTAATAAAATCCCGTCGGTTAGGGGCCAAAAGCAAACTTTGTTTATTTTCTAACTTTCACGGCTGGCTTCGTTCTCGCGACAATAAAAAGCAACAAGGCATCCTCGGTGGGCGTGCCCTCTGGTACTTACCTGTGCTTGAGTGAAAAGAACCCGCCTCTTCCGGCGTTGTGCCAACGGGAACTGCATTGGTTTGGAGTCCGTGACCGCGCAGGCCCCCAGCCCGGGCATGCCGCTGTTAAGGCCGTGACCCATGTTGGCTGCTGTTGCCGTGCTGCCCATCAATCTGGAAACTAAATTCATCTGGGAGTTAGGGAAAATGATTTTTTTGTCGTTTGTTTGTTTTCTCAAGTTAAAAAGAAAATGTTTTTTCCAAGATTTATAATATTATTAAGTTTATTGGAAAATGTTTAATAAATCTGATAAAATCAGTAAGTATAATATATACTAGATTTTCCGTGTTTTTCATGACTTTCGTATTCACCTGTATTTGTACAGTGCCTTCAAAAATGATTATCTCCCATATGTGACCTGGTTGTCGCTCAAAAACTTGTAGCATTCTGTATATACATTTTGTTTGGTTCTTGCGGGGAAAGACATGGTGAGGTAAGACGCATCAAGTGATATCACTGAATCAGTAGCGTCCTATTTTAAAATGGTTTTAATTTTTTGGTTTAGTCATTTTTTATGTATCTATATAGACAAATTTATGTATAAAATTTTTCAACTAACTTACATTTCGTCATATAATAATGTATCCAGTCCTATACCGGGTGTCCCACTTAACTTTTCGTAGAAGTTTTTTTCTCAATAATGGAATATTTTATCGTAATGCCGGTTTGACCGGAAATTAACACGGTGATTTTTAGGGATAGGGCAACTTTTTTATTTTAACTACAACCCCTGTATATTTTTAGCCTTACACAAAGCTCAATATTTGCTTGCTTGCTTGTGATTTTAACGTCTCTTTTCTGCTACTAAGGCTAATCTGGACGGGACCTACAGCTTATCGTGGACTCCGAACCACGGTCCTCAATCACCCTAAACCCAGGACTATGCCTTTGTCATTCAGGTGATCTACCGACTAGCAAGTGTGTAATTGTGCCACCAACCCCTATCAGTTCCACGAGATATCCGATCTCATCCGTCCTGGTTACCGGCGTGAATGAAGCTGCGCATGACACAAATACCACAAAGCTCAATATTTAAGCTTTCTAAACATATATATACAGTGTGTCTGAAAAAGTTGGCAACAAATGGGAAACTTTTTTATTATTAAGTTTAGGAAAAAACGTCATTCTTCATAAAAAGTTCTGCAAGGCCTAAAACCCAATATACGATAATCAGATATCGAAATTTTCCAATCGTATACGAGGTTTGTCAAAAAGTATGAATTTTGCTCAAGAGTAAAGTACCTTTATTTTCGACAATATCTAAAATTGTTATTAAGAAAAGTTGATTAGAATTGAAAACTACGTTTAAATGTCTAATTACAGCTATCTACGATGAAAACCAGGTTTTATTATTGTTTACAATTTCTTTAAGATCGAAAATGAACAAAAACTAGGTATCTAAATTATTGACCTGTACAAAATCAAGTTTCTGTGGAAATGTTTTGAAACATATCTTATGTCAGTATGCTTCAAAACCTCAGTTTGTAATAATTGTACTTTTTTAAATACTAGTAAAAATGCCGTTGAAATTAAGTCTTGAAGAGAAAATTGAAATTGTTTTAATTGTTGGAGATAACTACAAAACTTATAGGGAAGCTGCCATAATCTTTAATAACAGACATCCTGATAAAAATGTACATTTTGCAACAGTAAGTAAAATAATAAAAAAGTTCAAGTGTTCCGGAAATGTTGAGAATAAATTCAAAAAGAAACATGAGGCATGGGTTGCTACTGAAGAAATTCAAAATCAAGTAATGCTCTCAGCAATAGAAAATCCTAAAGATTCCATAAGAAAAAGGGCAGCTTTACTTGGTGTGCGCAAACACGTAGTTGCAGGAATATTAAAAGCAAACAAATTTAAACCTTACAAACCCCAGTTCACTCATACCCTAAAAGCAGGAGATTTTAATAGAAGATTTGAATTTTGTGCTTGGTTCCAAGGGGAGTTAGAAGATAATAATTATATGGCACGGTGCATACTTTTTTCGGACGAGGCAACGTTCACTTCTAATGGGGCAGTCAGCTCACAAAATTGCCGTTGGTGGAGTGATGTTAATCCTAATTTCACTGTCCAAACTCGTGACCAATACTGTTTTAAAACAAATGTATGGTGTGGAATTTTTAAAGATAGAATAATTGGACCATTTTTTTTTCGAACTAATATGAATGCTGAACGTTATCTGGAATTTTTAAATAATGAGATTCTTGAATTTCTTCATAACCTACCAATAATGGAAAGGCAACGTACATGGTACCAACATGATGGAGCAACCTGCCATAGTACAAGAAATGTTCGAGAATGTCTTCTACAAATTTTTAACGGAAGAGTAATTGGAAGATTTGTGGACTTTGCATGGCCTCCAAGATCTCCGGACCTGACCCCCCTAGACTTCTTTTTACGGGGATACTTGAAGCAAAAGGTACACCTTAAAAGACCGTTTGAAAATATTGATCATTTGGAAAGAATAATTAGGGAAACATGTGACGGTGTTACTCCAGATGTTATTAGAAATGCAATAAAAGAATTCTCTCGAAGAACAATTACCTGCTTAGAAAGGGACGGTGGATATGTTGAGGCGTACGTGCAGTGAGGGAAAAGTTTTCATGCATGTAATGTTTGATGTTGTGTTTTGAAAATAAATGATTCTAATTATGTATGCATTTGTTTAGATTGTATTATTGATAACTCGTGCAAAACAAAGTCAATATTTATAGCAAAATTTGCAATGAGAAAATGAGTGGTGTAATCAGTAAGTGCACATGAACATAATTTTTAATTTCTATCGATATCTTGAAATTAAATTTGAAGCACTTTTCTCTTATTGATTATAATGTGGTGTAGAATACTAGTAAACAATAATCAGGAATAAAATTTGCATTTAGTGATGTACAGGGAAAATCAAAAATTTCGATTGAAGTCGAAGACTAAAGTGCTTTTAAATTTTATTTCAAGATATCGATAGAAATTAAAAATTATGTTCAAGTGCACTTAATGATTACACCACTCATTTTCCCATTGCAAATTTGCTTACTGACAACTTGATTTTGTAGAGGTCAATAATTTAGATACCTAGTTTTTGGTCATTTTCGATCTTAAAGAAATTGTAAAAAATAATAAAACCTGGTTTTCATCGTAGATAGCTGTAATTAGACATTTAAACGTAGTTTTCAATTCTAATCAACTTTTCTTAATAACAATTTTAGATATTGTCTAAAATAAAGGTACTTTACTCTTGAGCAAAATTCATACTTTTTGACAAACCTCGTATACGATTGGAAAATTTCGATATCTGATTATCGTATATTGGGTTTTAGGCCTTGCAGAACTTTTTATGAAGAATGACGTTTTTTCCTAAACTTAATAATAAAAAAGTTTCCCATTTGTTGCCAACTTTTTCAGACACACTGTATATATAGTTTGTGCTACTTTTTTCGTAAATTATGGCTTAAAATTTAAGTTAAACAACTTTAAGCATTTTGTAAGGTAATTTATTATAAATGTCAATAAAATTAACAATTTTGAACGTAAAGACATTTAACAAAAAAAGTTGTTATAACAAATTTTCAAAATGGTGTCCTTGGACGTTTATACACATTCGTCATCTTTTAATTAAATTTCGATAACCAGCGGAACGTTCGGAAGTAGATTTATATATTTTTTAAGTAGGCTTTGCTTAGTGATAGCAAATAATTATTTCACGCTAACTGTCAGTTTAACACAATGAGTTTTCTTATTTCTCTTCGAAAAATGTTCACTTTATCTGAAAAAGGAAAGTGTGTAATAATTTTTGCAGAAACGAAGTCAATTGTGGTGACACAAAGGAGATTTCGAAGAATGTTTAATAAACAACCACCTAGTGATAATGCAATAAGAAGTTGGTACCGTCAGTTATGGGAAACAGGCACATTTGCTCATCAAAAAAGAGAGCGTATAACCAAGACAATTTATTAAATAGTGTTATTCAAGTTCAAGAAACTGTAGAGTTTGTTTAACCATCCTTTGCCGTTGCGTCATACATTATCCATCTCGGTCTCTCCATCATGAAATGGATGAGACGGAATTATGACGTCATTAAAGTATTTCTTAACTAATGTAGATTATTTATTACTGTTGACAGTTAAGTTGTCAAATTTTGATTTGTTGAGTATTTTTGATTATTTTCGCTTTTTTTCAATTAATTTTTCATTGTCAAAATACCTTCCCGGTATAATAAGAAAGAGCAAACTTTAATTTTGAAGTTGATTAATTACTTTTCAAGAGAAAGAGATGCTGGAAAACCGCTTTACCATTAAATGCACTCTACAACGTAAGTATCTACCTGTATTATGCAAAATGTAAGTATTTATTGATTTGGTTTTATTAAATTTTATAGCGTGTTGCTGATACTCTAGACATATCTATTAGAACCGTTCAAAAAATAGTTACTAGTGGAATAGAAACAAATAAAGACTACGAAATCAAAGTGCATGCTGGACATGTTTCTGCTCGAGGATCTTTCATTTTCACCATACATCAATATGCAATAAGAACAAGAGTATATGCGATGTATTCTGCAGATAGGTGCATATTCTAAAACTACAATCGCTTACCAATAGATATCAAAAACTTAAGTTCATTTGCTGTATTTAAAAAAACCATAAAAGATTTAATGATACGTAAATGTTACTACTCAGTGCAGGAGTTTTTAGATGAATTTGCATAGATGCCTTTCAGTATCCACCTTTTGATTTTCAATTTATTTTTTTTTTCTCTTCTTTTCCTCTTTTCTTTGTAATGCAATCCATATTGGAAATTTTTAGTATATGTGCAGATATATTGTATTTTCTGTATTTTATGTATTTTTGTATTTTCTGTATTATTTGTATTTTATGCAACTTATGTACTTTTAATTAGGTTAGTCTTTGTTTCTTTTTATCCATTTATAAAGCATTTTATGACCTGTCCTATACATTATAAAATGTCAAAAAGAATTAATAAAGATTATTATTATTATTCACTTTTTATTTTGCAATTTTCAAGCTTCAACCCATTTATTTTGTTTCAACAGGAGAATACGTCAAAATTAGATCCTTACAAAAAAAAGATATTAACGGAGTTGAGATATCCTTAAGCTCCGTGGCCGGTGCTTTGGTGAAATTTAAGTGGAGGAAATTTCATTGAAACCAGTAGTCTTAGATGAAACCTGGATTTTCAGTAAAGGAGCATTTAGAAAAAGCTGACAAGAGTCTTTAAAAACTATAAGAAAAAAAACTGGAGAATGTGTTCGATATATTGTCCTAAGGGATCCGGGGAAGGTTTTGTGGAAAATACCAGTCTTGTTTTCAAGTCGGCCGATTATCATGATTCAATGAATTACACAAATTTTGAAAAATGGTTTACTGAACAACTGTTGCCAAACTTGTCTGGGCCTTCATTGATAATCATGGACAATGAATCGTATCATTGCGGCCTTGTCGAGAAAATTCGAAATCATAGTTGGACGAAGCAATCAGTGGTGGAGTGGCTCGAGGAGAAGCAAATTCACTATCCAAAATTTGCTATGAAAGATCAACTGTGGGATGTAATAAAAAGGCACTTACCAGAAAAAAAGATATAGATGGGATATTTTCGGAACATGTTTTTAAAATATTTCATATGTTTGCCAATTTTAATGATTCTTTATTTTATTCAGAATGGATGAACTAGCCCTAAAACATGGTCATCGGGTTTTACGTCCTCCACCCTATGACTGCCAGTATAATGCGATAGAGATGGTATACTCAGAGTGCAAAAGATACTATTTTTCCTATTTGTATTTGGAGTTTTTCAAAAATAAATTTATTTATTGCCTGTTTTCTCCAATACATGTGTTTTTTTTTCAATTTTTAAGAATACTTACGAAAGTATTTCTCACAATGACACAGACAATAATTACTATAAAATTTTTACAAATATGAGTAGTTATTCAATCTAATTTTAAATAAACTTTGGGTTCACCCCAAAAATATAATCAATACCTTTTTAATATATATTATTTAATTCGCCATTTAATCAAGATTCGATCATCCGTATTTTTTTTTAATTTAGTAAAAAATCATGCTAAGGGACGTTAAATATCCTAAAATTAGAAATTTGAAACAAATCGGTTAAAAAACAAAGGAGGTTTCAAGTTAAAGAAATTACAATTATATAAAAAGGTACGCAGCCCATAAAGCAAAATACAATTTTCGGCATTACCAATTTATTAATACAAACACACCTTAACATATGTGATTAGTTATATTTTAATTTTGAGGTTAAGTGTAAAATAACCCTCACAGAACTACTGAATATGTAAGAGATTCACCCAAAGTGTATATGGTGTGCCATGAGTTCTACAAAAATTTATGGCCCATTTTTCTTTAGCAAACCTATCGTTAACGCAGTAAATTATGTAGATTTGCTACAACTGTACTTTTTTCCGCAACTGCAGCAAGATAACTTATTACAAACATGTTACTTTCAGCAGGATGGTGCAAGTCCACACTATGCAATGATCACTAGAGAACTTTTAAACGAAACATTTGGTGAAAGGTGGATTGGAAGAGGAGGTCCAGTGGGTTGGGCACCGCGATCACCTGATTTAACAGTACCGGATTTTTTCTTTTAGGGTTACATCAAAGATCGCTGTTACAACCCACCCCCCCTACAACAAACTTAATTAAAAGATGACGAATGTGTATAAACGTCCAAGGACACCATTTTGAAAATTTGTTATAACAACTTTTTTTGTTAAATGTCTTTACGTTCAAAATTGTTAATTTTATTGACATTTATAATAAATTACCTTACAAAATGCTTAAAGTTGTTTAACTTAAATTTTAAGCCATAATTTACGAAAAAAGTAGCACAAACTATATATGTTTAGAAAACTTAAATATTGAGCTTTGTGTTAGACTAAAAATATACAAGGTGGTCTAGTTAAAATAACAAAGTTGCCCTAACCCTAAAAATCACCGTGTTAATTTCCGGTCAAACCGGCATGACGATAAAATATCCCATTATTGAGAAAAAACTTCTATAGATTTCAATAAAACTGGCGAAAACCGCATTTTTCTATTCCTAAAACTATTTGAGTAATAAGCGATCAAAACCCCGAAAAGTTAAGTGGAACACCCGGTATGATACAAGTTAAAAAATGCCGAAAATTAATCGAAAGTCCCTGATTTAATAACTTTGTCAATGTCAAACTTCATAAGCATCTACGTGTTTTACATTTTACTTGGCAATAATTTATTTAAATAAAAAGTTTTTTCAAAACTAACCGATTTATGCAGTAGAAAACGTTTCTTAATATGTTATACAATGAAGGTGTCAAGATGTTTACATCTGAACAAGACGCTTTTGGAATATTTTATATGTAGGGAAAACTGTCCTAACTGCGAAATTCGACAGGCAAATATACCGTTGAATTATTTCGTTGCGTATAATTATTTAATTTTTCTAGTCTCCTAATATTGCAGTAACATTTACGTTTGTTACGTTTTTTCTTTCTATGCCACCCTGTATTTTCATTATTCCTCTGCTCAGTATATCTTAATTTCAGACTTGCTTGACTTCCCTCTCTTCTTTTTATTACTATAAAATGTCTTTCCCATGTTAACAATTCTCTCTCTTTCCCTCTTCAGTCAGAATGAGTGACTTTTATATCGTTTTTCTACCCCTCGAATACGCAATCCTAAAGTGAGAAAGCGACAAGATTTTTTAACCACTAAAATTTGTCAATATCAACGTAAAGAAATTACTAGATATAAATGTTTGTCCTATATGTATAAAATAAACAATAAATAAATTTTAGTTTTAGTACGTTATCAACACTTATACAAATGTCCTACAAAATTTCCATAAGTAATATAAGCGGCAAAGTCTTGACTGATTGACTGACTGACTGACTGACTGACATAGAATTAACTTGATCTTTTGAGAGTATATTCTGTTCATAATATAGACACCCACTAAGAAAGGATTTTGCGAAATTTTGATTTTAAATGGTTGGAAAGGGTGAAAAACGGTGGCTTACATAGAATAAGTATATCTTGATGCACTTACTCAAGAGGGTTATGGCAGTAGGGAAAAATATGTCTTCGGTAGTATCGGATTTTCTCTCATTTGATTTTTTAGCAACAAAATGGGGAAAAACGAAATAATAAAGAAAATAAAAAAGAAACTAAGGAAAAACAAGAAAATAAAAAAGAAAAAAAATTGAAAGATTATGGAAAAATACTTTTTCATATATTTAATATTTAATGTTAAAGTTTCAAATTTTAATATTTTTTAATTTTTGACAGGTGACAGTTGGAGGAAAATTTTGACTTTTTTAACCGAGATTTTTATGGGCTTTCAAATGACATATTACAAGTCGAATTCCGTGATATATTAGATCTGTCATTTTTTAATAGTGACATTTCCGTTTGACAGATGTCGTACATAAACTAATGAGTTCTTCTGATGGGTAACCCAAACTCATATACCAAATTTCAGCTCAATCGGATTAATGCTTTTTCAGAAATTTAATGTTAAATTTCCAAATTTTGAAATTTTTTATTTTGACAGGTGATAGTTGGAGAAATAATTTTGACTGTTCTGAATAAAGTTTTTCCAGGGCTTTCAAATGAGATATTGCAAGTCGAATTCTGTGACATATTCCATCTGTCATTTCTTGATAGTGACACTTTCGTTTGACAGAAGTCATACAAAAACTAATGAGTGCTTTCGACGAGTAACCCAAACCCACAAACCAAATTTCAGCTCAATCGGATTAATATTTTTTCAGAAATTTAATTTTAAAGTTTCAAATTTGGACATTTCTTTATTTTTGACAGGTGACAGTTGGAGAAATAATTTTGACTGTTCTGAATAAAGTTTTTCAAGGGATTTCAAATGATATATTGCAAGTCAAATTCTGTGACATATTGCATCTGTCATTTCTTGATAGTGACACTTCTGTTTGACAGATGTCGTAAAAAAACTAATGTGTTCTTCCGACGGGTAACCCAAATTGATGTACCAAATTTCAGCTCAATCGGATTAAAGGGGTGGCCTCTACCGTGGAAGAATACACACAGACAGACAGACAGACAGACAGACAGACAGAAACACAGACTTCCATTTGAAAATTGTCTTAATCATCTCAGGTGACCTCAAAATGGATATTTCCGTCTTTATCTCGAAAAATTTTTTAGCTCGTTCACAATACTTTCCCTTCTCGGAGGTGGTTCGGAAAAGTAATAGGGAAAAATATGAAAAAAAAAACAGAGAAAAATGGGGAAAAACATGGAAATTTAGGGAAAATAGGGACGAATGGGGCAAAATAGTGAAAAATAGAGAAATTTTGTAAAAAAACTGAAAAATAGGGAAAAAATAGAGAAGAATAGAGAAAGTAGAGTTTGGGAAAAATAAATAAAAATTGAAAAAATAGGAAAATTTGGGAAAAATAAAGAAAAACATTAAAAAACAAGGCAAGGAAAATAGGGAAATTTGCCAAACATATGAAAAAAACAGTAAAAAATTGGAAAATAGGAAAAAATTGTGTAAAAATTGGAAAATAAAGAATAAATAGGGAAAAATGGGAAAATAGTTAAAAATAAGTAGAGAAAATAGGGAATCATGAGAAAAAATGAAGAAAATAGGACAAAATGGGGAAAATAAGAACAAATAAGGATAAAATCTGAAAAACAAGGAAAAATAAAGAAAATAGGAATCTTATTGAAAACAGGAAAAAATAGGAAACTAATGGAAAACAGGAAAAAACAGAAAGATCTAGAAAAAATAGTAACAAAACAGGAAAAATAAAGAAAACAGTGAAAGATAGCGGATAATATGGAAAATAATAGAGAAAAATAGAGAAAAACAAGTACAAATAGGGACAAATAAGAAAAAATAAGACAAAATACGAAAAAATAAGAAAAAAACTAGAAAAAGAAAAAAAGAAAAAATAAAAAAAAAACAAGAAGAAATAAATAAAATAGGAAAAACTAATAGAAAACCAGAAAAAATAGAAAGATATAGAAAAAATGGGAACAATAGTAAAAAAAGTTAAAAATAGTGGAAAATATAGAACAAAATGGAGAAAAATATAAAGGGAAAACTAAGAACAACTAGGGCAAATTTTTAGGAAAAATAGTGAAAAAATAGATCAAAATAGGGAAAAATAAGGAAATATAGGGCAAATTAAGGAAAAGTATGGAAATATGGGAAAAAGTGAGAAACAGGAAAAAAAGAAAAATAGGGAAAATAAGAAAAATAGGAGAAAATATGGAAAAATAGAGAAAAATGGGGAAAAATCGAAAACGGACAAAAAATAGAAAAATGGGGGAAAAATAAGAAAATTTGACAATAATAAGAAAAAAATAGTGAAAAATAGGAAAAACCATGCATGGAAAAATAGGGAATATTTGTAAAAATAAGAAAACATTTGAAAACCACCGATAAGATATGGAAATTAGAGATAAATCAAGAAAAATCAGAAAATTAGGCAACTATATGGGAAAACAGTGAAAAAAATGGGGGCGGGCAATAAGGAAAAATAGTAAAAATAAGAAAAATGTAGATAATAATAGGGACAAATACTTACAAATATGGGAAAACAGGAAAAAAAATAATGAAAAACAGTAAAAATACTAAGAGACTCCGTAGCAAAGCACGAATATTCAGCTAGTATTGTATATAATATTATAGTTTAGTTGTTTAATAAACAGATTCAAAATTAATTTCTGTAAAAATTTTCTTATTTAATAGTTATTTATGTACTAAGGGTATAAATAGATCTTTATGCCCAGAGGCCCTCGGGCGACTTACAAACACTCGAACCAGAGGCCATCAGGTTTGTAAGTCGTCCGAGGGCATAATCATCTGTCTATACCCGCGTTGCATACAAACTTTTATGTCATACTAGTTCAATATTGCGTACACAATATGAATATTTTAAAAAATCGCGGGCCATAAAGTGGACTTTGCGGGATATAAAGTAAACTTTGCGGGCTGTAAAGTGCACTTTATGCCCGCACGGGCATAAAGTACACATTTATGTAGTTGGTAACTAAGCAATAAAAATATAATATCGAACTAGTATGACATAAAATAAAAAATAATAAAATGACAATAATTTATTACACCCTAATTTATATTATTATTGCCCTAGTTTTATAAAATTAAGCCTTCCGCAATTCATGGATTTTAAAAGAGGGAGCTTCTGTGCTTGGTCCGCAATTCGACTACCGAATTATTAAAACCAGATAGAGTGTCCGCAATTCGAGCCGGCCGATTTAAAATACCCATTTTAGAATTTTGAAAATAATTTATAATTTCATTTTTTTGTCATTTTTTAATCTATTTAACAATGGATACACCATAAGAAGAAAAAATTTAATGTTTGTAAGTATTTTATGTAAATTTAAACTATGAATATCTTTCGTACTTATATTTTGGTGGAAAATGAAGAAAGTGGCTGACAGTCCGATGTTCTTCGTCGTTGCCGGTTATAATGCCTAACTGACAGTCTGGCAAATACACTAAACCCGTCTTGTTTGCCAAGCACTCCAAATCCAATGACAATACAGTAGCTGACGAGCGATAAACTGCCTTTCCCCCATCGGTTTTGCTCGAACCCCAGAGTCCAAAACAAATACGGGGAATGTGTAATTACTTACCGGTAATGACATATTGTGTATAGAATAAACGATCTATTTATATTCAAGGATATTTATTTTCTTATAAACGATGTAGAGAGTGATGGCATCTTTTAAATAAATAAACATTTTTTGCGTTCTTTCATAATGGTAATGTCAAGGTGAAAAACGAAAATATTGTTATCGTATTACGCAGCTTCATTGGATTATAATTATTTTAACACTTTATAGCCAGTATAGGAAATCTAGTGATTTTTTATATGTTTTACCACTATAAATATAGTTATTGAAAAAATAATAAAAAAAAGCTTTTTATGTACCAAATAGATATTTATGCCCTGAGGACGACGATCTTAAAAAACCAAAGGCCTCTGGCACGAGGGTTTGTAAATCGACCGAGGGCATAATCATCTATTTATACCCGCGGTGCATATACGAACTTTTATGTCATCATACTAGTTCAATATTGCGTACACAATATTAATTTTTAAAAAATCCGAAAATTTAATTTGATTTTAATAATATTGTCATTTTATAGTATAAGCATGACAGTTTCATTAATAAGTTCTACACAGTTGTCTGTCATCTAAATTATAAATTTTCCATATTCACTATCGTAGGCATCTCTAGATTTTTTTTCTAATAAAGCAGGGTATGCTTTTGAGGATAATTTGGGTGGTTCCTAAAAAAATTTAAATTCTTTTAAATGTTAGAAATGAGTAATGTAGTAATATTGTTTCATTTTTTTTCAATCTATAATAAGATATCTTACTTAATAAGTTTTTATCAATTATTTCCAAAAAATACAGAGTGGTAACATTGCTCTCTTATTATATGAATGACTTATTATCAGAACTATAATATGTTTTTTTAGTGTGCATCGTTTTCCATCCGCTTTACATTTATAGTGCGTTATAGTATGGGTTTCGTACTTTTACCCTCAATTTTTATTTTTGATCTTAAGAAAAAAATTCTGACATAAATGTATTCATAAAACATAACTACGTGTTATGGTCACAACAGATTTTTTTAAATTAGTTCCAATAAAAGTTTTTTTGGATGTAAACATTGCCGGCGGTTTTTTATGACTTTTTTATTTACTGGCTGTAACGTAATTAAACATTTATTTGAAAAAGTAACTGTATAAAAACATGTAAAGTTCTTTTCTGAATTTTCCCAAATATTACACTTTTTTCCCTATTTTTTCTATTGTCTCTTATTTTTCCTCTTTTTTCTGTTTTTACTGTTTTTTTCCTGTGTTTTCTCTATTTTTCGCTATTTTTCCATATTTTTTTGCACCTCAAAAATAAAATTATAGTAAAGTTAAAGCTTGTTTCTAAAAAAAAAAAAAAAAAAAAAGTTTACAGAGTTAGGATTTTTTCCAATTTTCGATATCTGCACGTTTGGGTCCGAAAGGAAACTGGTAGGGAATTTTTGGATATGATTGTCAAAAAATGTCTGGTTAGCATTTTGTAAAAGTTTGTTCTAATTATTTTAATAATTTTTAAATAGATATCGGAATGGTGTCCTTATTTTTTAATAAATATTTTATTTCTTGTACAATTTGTTTGACTTTCCTTAAAAATCCTAAAACTTAATAATATTCTGTAGGTTATATTAATTTTATAAATTTTGGATAGTATTTTAAATATCTTAATTTATTTAATATAGTTTGATCACCTTATCTGAGAGGCCCAAACATGCTTAGGGATTAGGTAGGTAGGTAGGTAGGTTCAATGTGAGTGGAGCGTTTGCAGTGGAGGCACCAACAGAGGCCTATTGTGGCTCACCCCTATGGGCTATAATTCACCATACAATCCACACCTTCTTACGAAGTCTATGGTTGATTTAGGTGAAGCTTCCTTGAAGTCTATAGGCTCCAGCTGTACAAAACCAAACGTACGAAGCCTATTCATTTCCAGGGCAGGGCAGGAGCATAAAATATGCTCAGCCGTTTCGTCTTCCACACTGCAGAAGCGACAGTCCGATGTTTGACTCAGACCTAGCTTCTTCAGATGGTACCGCAGACGACAGTGCCCTGTAAGCAGTCCAATTAGGATACGTAGATCACTTCTACTCCATTCTAGGATCTGCGATAGGGTGCTACCTGAGGGTTTGACTATAAACGCCTTAGAGTGAGCTAACCCAGGAATATCTTTCCAGTGCTGGAGAGTTTTCCTCTCAGCCCATTTCCAGATAGAGTCTTTGGCACTGCTTTTGGCGATGCCGAAAAATGGTTCCGGTCCAATGAACTCAGATTCTGCACCTCTTTTCGCAAGGGTGTCGGCTTTCTCATTGCCCTCCACCCCTTCATGCCCAGGTACCCAGAGTAGTGTTACCCTGTTACTGGTAGCAATGCGATCCAGGGATTCGATGCAATTCCACACCAGCTTCGAGTCCAGCCAGTTGGAGCTCAGTGCTTTTAAAGCTGCCTGGCTGTCTGATAAAATGTAAATGCTTTTGTTGACAAGATGATGGTTTACCAACTCTCTTGCCGAGGCTTACTGTAATGTCAACTCTCGGTTTTCTGCTGTACACTCCGGCTCCAACACCACTTGGGGTCTTTGAACCATCTGTATACAGTACATTAGCCATCCCTGGAAAGAGGATCTCCCCCTTTTCCCATTTGTCTCTTCTCGGAAGAAGGACGTTGAAGGACTTCTGTATGTGAGTTCTGGGAGAGAGCACATCCGAAACCATTCCGAGAGTGTGGTGAGTACTCATCTCTCGCAGCAGTCCAGAGTGGTCCCATAGCCTCTCCCCCTCAATTTGACTAGCCACCGACATGGAGGTCATTCTGGCCTCCTGCTCCAGTAATATATGGAGAGGAGTAAGACCCAGAAATCTTTCCATTGCCGCTGTCGGGGTAGATGACATAGCGCCTGTAATAGCCACACATGCTAATCTCTGTAGTCCAGTTAATTTAGCCGCCGCAATAGACTGGAGCCCCTTCGTTCACCAGGCCATTGCGCCATTTGTGACCATTGGTTTTATCACCGTTTGATAAATCCAGTAAATCTGTTTGGGGTTCATTCCCCACGACTTGCCGCATACCCTTCTGATATTCCAGAGGGATGCCCTGGCTTTATTGCTTAGGGATTAACGCGACCCTTTTTCGTTTGGGCCGAAACGTGCTTGCAGATTACCTCTAATTAGGGATTCGGGCCCAAACGTCTATCGCCCAATTGGTTTATAACTTTTCATCTATTTGAGTAAAGAAACACACAAAGTCCAGTAACACAGAAATATACTTGTTAAAATTAGTTCAGATGTGAAATTGGCAACTAGTTTCGGCTTCCGCCATCATCAGGCCATAAACATCATGCAGCAAACAGTGAAATAAAATTTTTCGTTTAAGCAACATTAAAATTTAATTTAATAAAGTTGCAGGATACTGAATATTAAAATATTATTAAACGTTAAGAAAGTAAAAAAATTTTTGAAAACACATTTTGGAGACACAAGATGGGTCTCATCGTGAAAAACGGTTGTTTACTTTGTACTTTGTACTACCGTTTTTCACGATGAGACCCATCTTGTGTCTCCAAAATGTTTCCTTTGTACTTTGTACAACCGCTTTATTTTATTTTATTTTATTTTATTTATGTACTGATGATGGCGGAAGCCGAAACTAGTTGCCAATTTCACATTTGAACTAATTTTAACAAATATATTTCTGTGTTACTAGACTTTGTGTATTTCTTTACTCATTGGTTGACCACATTGGAGACATGTATAACCTGATGAATCTAATCTATTTGCTTGAGAAACATGAGACAAAGCGTAGATGTGTATAAAACCAAAAGGAAAATATCCAATTCCAAAATTTACAATTACCAATTTTTATGTTAAAATTTTACTTTCCCGATCCCATCAAAGGGAAAGTAAGGTAAACGAGCAAAAAAAAAATTAGAGATATCGATGGAAATATCCATTTTGAGGTCCCCCAAGATGATTGAAACCATTTCCAGCGTATGGTCTGTTTGTGTGTAATCTTCCACGATAACTGCCGAACTGTTTGACCAATCAAGCTGAAATTTGGTACGGAGGGTCGGTGTGTGCCTAGAATGCGACCATTAGATTTTGGTTTAAATTGGTACAGTAGAAGGTCCTCAAGACCGACATTGATTAAATACACATGTAACAATTTTTTACTTTTTTTAAATTTTAAGGATAAACAATACACTTTAGTGCAAAATATTGTAGTACAAAGTTTTAAAGCATAAAATTCCCTATAACTTTTGTTTCAAACTTTTTTCAGAATTTCCAATAGTTGCGCCACTATAAGGCGTGTAAAAAATGTGTATGTAGGTTTTATCTAGTTTTTCTTGATTTTGAGGACAAATAATACACTTTAGTGTAAAATGTTGTAGTACAAAGTTTTAGAGAATAAAATTCCCAACAACTCTTGTCTCAAACTTTTTCTAGAATTTCCAATAGTTGCGCCACTAGAGGGCGCGTAAAAAATCTGCATGTAGGTTTTCTCTAGTTTTTCTTGATTTTGAGGACAAACAATGCATTTTAGTGCAAAATTTTCTTGTGAAAAGTTGTAATTCATTAAATTTTCTTTAACATTTAACTTTTTATCGAATTAGTGAAAAATATTTCAGTGCAAAGTTGTAAAGCATAAAATTCCCTACAACTATTGTATGAAAAATTTTCCCGAATTCCCAATAGTTCTCACACATGATTTTAGGAGATCCTAATTGTAGCAGTGTGATATACAACGTGCGCATGCGCAGTTTATGTCATTATCAACATTGAAATATCAATTCGGTAGACGTATTCACCATCGGCTCGCTATTTTTAATGTGTTCCATAAATTAAGGTAATGCTTAGTATTTTGTAATTAAAATAATAATAATAATAACATATTCTCTACGGTCGAACCGGGAAAGTTCTGGGGTGACACAGCCGATTTTTTAAATTTACAATTATTTTTGTTATTAAATTATAAATATTCCTTTCTCGTTTATTATTATCAGAATAAACAAAAAAAAATGTTCACGGTAAATTGGGTTATTTCGACTGAAATTTTATTAAACATATATGCAATATTTTATATAAATTTTCATCAAAGATTATGGTTTTTACATTTTTGAATTTTTTTTTGCTGACGTTTATAGGTATTCTTTTTTTGATAGTTATATAAAAGCAACCTTTTGTTGCATTGAAAAATATGAATTCTAACCCCTTCCATATTGCATAATAAATTACCTAGCCATTTTTACTAAGAGTTTAAGTATTCACGAAAATTAAAAATGTGAGTTCGGCTCTGACCACTTGCAAACACAGTGAAATCAGACACATCGAACCTATACCTCGTCTCTTACACCTTTGCGTCTGTGAAACTAGCTTGTTTATGATAGCTACCCTTAACATTTTTTATCCATTTGTTAAAATTTTTTGAAAATGTTTCTTTTTTATAGATCTATAAGTGTACAAAATCTTATTGACCGGGAGTATGAGACTCCTTTTGAATTGCTTTTCGGATTTTTTTATAAACTCATTAGGAATTTAAAAAATAATTTACTTTTTGATAAAAATTGTTGCTTTGCATAAAACTTCCATTAGAGTTGTCAACATTCTAAATTTTTAAACTGTTTACAGGGAAAAATAAAAAATAAGAATTTTTATTAGGAACAAACTATTTAAGGGAGAGTGGATAAAAATGCACTTCCCTATAGTATTATACTGCTGGTCTGGAATGAGCAACCGTAAAGATAATGTATAGGGGAAACTCTCCTAAAATGACATAGGATATTTGTTAATATTTTGCAAGTTTTGGTGACCTTCGAAATAAAAGCTTAAGTAGTATACATGAATATATTTATTTATCAACTGCAAGTAACTGTATACATCAAATATCCTTAATACACGTGTTATTGCATGTTTATAAAAGAGCGAACTATGTCATTTTATCGGAGGTATACTGGGAAAAGATGACATACTCATATGTCATTTTATCTACCAGTAATTGTAACTTATACTAAGAAAAAACATAAAATAAAGGCAAAATTATAAACGGAATAAGCTTAATTTCACAAAATGTGTTGGCGCATGTGGATAACCCAACACATTCTGCATGGGCCCATGAACAAGTCAAACAGCGCAACCAGGCTTCTCCTGGTTTAGATCTGTTAAACAGATCTATGTAATATAACCATGACGCATCTTCATCCTCAATGTGATAATGTATATGTTGATTATCAATAAAACATCGGTTAGTATTTTATTGTCGTAATCTTTAACATTTTACTTGTAAACCTCGACTATGTCAGTTTTCGTTATAGTCAACATTTGACAGTATAGCAGTGTTGCCAATTTAACTTAAACCTATTATGACATCTCCGTTTTATAAACAAAGCTTACTCTAATACATAATCCTTAAATTTACTGGGCATTTTCCTCTCACGTCCCACTCTACCATTACTATTATTTATACTTTGAACTGATCCGTTTTCCTTCATTGATTCTTGCACTTCCTCACTTTGATCGCCACATGTATCATCACTACTTATATCTACATTACCAGTCCTTTAGTACATTATTCTCAATAGTAGATTCTCTTATGTGATAACTATTTCTTCTTACAGTTTGCCCCTTATCTGTTTGTATTTTATAAGACCTCGACTCACTTAATTTATTTACTACCTGAATAAATAAGCTATGACAGTTCTGGCGCACTCATTATGGAAATTAACATGGGAAATCGCTCGCTAGCTAATTTTTTGGCTCATTCAACATCACTCGTGACATCATCAGACGAGAGATATTCGAGACTTGTTCAAAAAGCTCTGTTTAAAGCTGTTCGAGAGGTGTTCGAGAACTGTTAAAAGCCAAAAAATTACCAGATTGGACCTTTGCAATTTCCCATGTTAATTTCCATAAGGAGTGCTCTGTCCCCTTCATTAAAGTCGTCTTTTTCCCTTACATTTCTATCATAATACTTTTTATATATCTGCCTCTTTTGTCCAAGATTCTTAGCATATTTTTTCATTTGATCATCTTTTATGTCTAATAAAGGAAATTTAGATTTTAATTTTCGCTTCAGTAACAATTCAGCAGGGGATCTTTTTAATCCCGTTACTGGTACATTGCGATATTATAATAAAGCTAACTGTAAATCATCTGACTTTTAAGCATGTTTTTCGCTATTTGTACAGCTCTTTCCACCCTCCTATTACATCTAGGGTACATAAGACTACTATATTTAAAATCAAAATCCCATTCTCAGCAAATCCTTGGCACTTGTATGATGAATAAGGCATGTTATCTGAAATGACAATATCCTACTGACTGCGCCATGTTATTATGACTGTGCCATGTTATTTATGACTGCGCCATGTTATTATGACTGCGTCATATTATTATGGCTGCGCCAATGTTATTATGATACTCAATAAGATCATGGTTCTCATTTTCTTCATCGGAATTTTGTGTATCCATTAACTGACCTATTTATTTTTTTAGTCCTTTTGCAGCTCGTCTTAACTCAACTGCTTTTTTCAGCTTTTTTTGCCTTAAATTCAGCTATAAATAGACTCTGTGAAAATCTGAGCTTCATCATGTTGTCTTTTTCTTCATTATCTGGTGGAAGTGGTAGGTAATGGTGAGATATCTGAAGGCTTAATTCGAACATTTACATTAACAGAAGAAAATATATTTCTAGTTCTATCGGAGTGTGACGAGTCTTGTACTGAATAAGAGTTCCCTGATGGTGTGTTTGCTGATGCTGGCGTGTTAGGAGGTCCAAATATTGCAACCAATGCAGCAGACATCGAATAAAGATATTCACCCATTACCTCAAATGGAAAACCATACCAAAAAAACGGGAAGAAAAATTGAACAACGGTCATGCTAACCTCTAGTTCGTACAAGGAGATGTTAGAGGAAGAAAAATGGTAACAGGAAGAGACACTAGAAGCGAAACGTAGGAAAAAAAGAAAGAACAGGAAGGTAATCAGGTTAAACTTAAACTAAAGCTGAAGTCAAAAATTTCTAAATCCAAAGGCAAACAAAAACTAAAAAGAATGGTAATAGGTGAAAGTTTCTTGGACGAGGGGAAGGAAAAAGAGCAGTGCATATTTTGCGGTGACTTTTACTCAAATTCATCATCTTGAGAAGGCTGGATCAAATGCCTGAACCTGAAGTGGGCTCATGATAAATGTTCCCTAGTTGATGACAATGGTGCAGATGATTTTATTGTGATTTATGCTTGCAGAAATCTCATTTAAAAAAATTGCTGTCCAATCTCTAGGTTATTCTGCAGTTTTTAATTTCTGCAGCTTTTTTAACGTCTATAGTCATTAGTGTTGTTTTTTCACCAAATATATTTTTTTACATTTTATAAAGGAAATAGTATTCTTTTTAACATATATAGCTTATAAGAATCTATAGAGGATCGTTTTAACCCTGTCGAGGTAATCATTTTTCCCAACCTAGTAGGTCAAAATTATCCCTTTGCAGTACATATTATTTTTTATTATGTTCCACCGTTTTAGAAATACATTTTTGAGAATAATGTATATATGCTGATGCAAATTTTTTGCCCCAAACAAAGCGTAATTATTATATTTTTATCGAAAAACTGGAAGGATATACATAGCATCAAACAAGTGTAACTATTGTGATACATCTAGTCGATACAATTCGACCAACTTTTATAGCTACCCTGGTAGAGACCGAGAAACGTGGTCAAAAACGATAGGCCACGCCCCGAATGATAAAATCTGCTTCCTCCGACCACACCGATTCCCTTCAGGTGTATCTGTTCGTCAAGTAAATCATGCTCTTAAGGAGATCATTTTTACCCACACTTTTCGTTATTATCCCCGTTATTTTAAACACAAAAACTAAAATTGTAGAAAATTAAATTATCTACATTTTATGTCTTCATGATATTTTCAATATTTGATTGTTTATAACAAAGATGACATAAAATCAGCCCTAGTGAGGAGATTGAAATGCTCTTTTTGCACGTTTTTACCACTTTTTTTCGAAAAAAAACTGTCATATTTAACTGGGAAATTTGTTTATTATATAACTTGCAACAAATTTTGTAGAAGTGACTTTATGGTGTCATAAAATCGCTACAACCGTAACAAACAAATAAGCAACAAAAATATATTTGCATTTTTCAAAAATCTTTTTCTTCTATATGTTCTTTTTTTTGCCACGGTTTACAATAAAATAAGAATGGGAGATTTAAAAAAAAAAAAACAAAAAATATTTCGTCACAACCAGGTAAAGATTTTTTGGGTTTTTATCGCTATTAAGATAACATATTCCTATAATATAAAAATTTTATAAATTTCTTACGTTTTTGAATTCTATTATTAAAATAACTGTAAACTATATACATTAATTTCTCTATGTGATGATTCCATTTTATCGATCACATTTTCCCTATATAAACTCACTTTAAGATCAGTTACAGCTGTCCCCTTTTTGAAAAAAGAATTGGTAGCCATCTTTCGCTGTGTTTATATAAGAGTGTCCCTTCTTCTACATTCTGTAAATGATGCTGATGCAAGGGACGTTTACAAAATAAATATTTGCTTTTTGTATTCCGCGAATCATGTAGGTATATAGATAAATAAATAGATGCTGAAATTAATTTTCAATATAATATAAAGTTTATAATCAATAAGCCAAATTTCGAGTCAATAATAATAAAAATACATAAAAAATATATATCCAACGAATAATTAAATCTCAAAGTCATACCACATACCTAATTTATTACTGGTTTAGGAAGATATCAAAATGGCGACACGTTTCGGATAAACGATGGCTATCATCAGGCAAAATTAACGACGAAGTTATACACATGATGTTAAAATTTGGTATCAAAAATGAACATTAACATTGTAAAATTATAGGTATAAAAAAATTATAATGTTGAAAACTTTTTAAAAAATCGGTTGTGTCGCCCCAAAACTTTCCCGACGAGTATCCACAAATACTTTATCAGATATTTAATGTTAAAGTTTCAAATTTTGACATTTTTTTATTTTTGACGGGTGACAGTTGGAGAAATAATTTTGACTGTTCTGAATAGAGTTTTTCAAGAGCTTTTAAACGACATATAGCATGTCCAATTCCGTGACATATTGCATCTGTCATTATTTGATAGTGATACTTCCGTTAGACATATCTCGTATAAAAACTAATGGGTTCTTCCGACAGATAACCCAAACCCATATACCAATTTTCAGCTCAATCGGATTAATACTTCTTCTGATATTTAATGCTGAAGTTTCAAATTTTGACATTTTTTTATTTTTGACGGGTGACAGTTGGAGAAAAAATTTTGACTGTTCTGAATAGAGTTTTACTAGGGCTGTCAAATGACATATTGCATGTCCAATTCCGTGACATATTGCATCTGTCATTATTTGATAGTGGTACTTCTGTTTGACAGATGTCGTACAAAAACTAATGGGTTCTTCCGACGGGTAAGCCAAAACCCTATACCAAATTTCAGCTCAATCGGATTAAACGTGTGGCCTCTATCGTGGAAGAATACACACACACAGACAGACAGACAGACAGACTTCCATCTGAAAATGGTCTTAATCGTCTCAGGGGACCCGAAAATGGATATTTCCGTTTTTATCTCGATTTTTTTTTTTAGCTCGTTCACAATACTTTCCCTTCTGGGAGATGGGTCGGGAAAGTAAAACCAATAACCCCAAGCCCCCTAAACTAGAGGGTCACTAGTTAATTTTGCCTGATGATGGCCATCGTTTGGCCGAAACATGTCGCCATTTTGATATCTTCCTAAAGCAGTAATAAATTATGTGGTATGACTTTGAGTTTTAATTATTCGTTGAATAATTCTACCACATTTGAGTTATGGATAATCTCCCGTTTTTGAAAAATATATATTTTTGAATTATTTGTCTTGGTAAAAAAGATACTAGTAAAAATCTAGGGACCATCAAATGGTGATGTACCATTAACACAAAAAAATTATATACATGTTTATAGGGACGCGCCGTCCATATGTGCAGGGTCGTGCGGCGCATTTACATAAAACCAAAAAATTATCTACCAATACTGGCGGTGAAATTTTTTTATATAAAAATTAGGAAAGATATCATGAAACCCGTATTTTAAATCATCAATAGACAAGAACAAGATCAAAAATATCGGTTCCACTGTGAACATATGCGTTTGCATTTTCGTGTGAATTATCGGTGCTCAAAATAATCTTAAACTGTCCAAAATTTTCTAAAAATTGTCTAAATTAATAATAAAACGGTTTAAAGTTACTTAAATTGTTCAAAATAATCTAAAATTGTTCAAAATCGTCTAAAATAATAATAAAACGGTCTAAAGTTACCTAAAATGGATCTGAGGATTGTTCAAACTAATCTGAAATTATCCAAAATCTTCTACAAATTGTCTATCGATTGTATAAAAATCTTATAAAAATTGTCTAAAATAATAAAAAAGTGTCTAAAGTTACGTAAATTGATTGGAGAATTGTTCAAAATAATCTAAAATTGTCCAAAATCTTCTAAAAATTGTCCAAAACTGTCTGAAGGCACTTAAATTGATCAGATAATTGTTCAAAATTATCTATAGTGGTCTAAAATTGTCAAAAATAATCTAAAAATTATCTAAAACATTAATAAATCGGCCTAAAGTTGCCTAAATTGATCCAAGAATAGTTCAAAATAATCTAAAATGGTCTAAAGTTGTCCAAAAACAGACTAAAATAATAATAAAACGGTCTAAAATTACTTAAAGAATTATTGAAAATTACCTAAAATAGTCTAAAACGGTCTAAAGTTACCTAAATTGATCAAAGAATTGTTCAAAATGGTGAAAATATTAAAAAATAGTAATAAATAAGGAGAACTAGAGAAATTAGGGAAATAGGAAAATTGGGAAAAATATGGAAAAATAGTAAAAACTTTGGAAAAGTAAGAATATATTAAAAAGACATTTTTGAATGCTGTAAAGAAAATGGAATAAAAATTATACATATACCAACAATTAGAAGATGAATTTTATTTCATAAATTTAAGAAAGTGAAAAAAATATTTGAACTTATAACGAAGATATTTAAATTTATCATTAAGCGTAATAGGAATATTTAAAACAAGTAATAACTAGAAGAAAGTAAGAATTGGTGTTGTAAAGAACATGACAAGTTAATAAGATTTATATCCAGATTTAAAAGCAATAGCATAAAGAAGAGGAATATACGGATTAAACATAAATTTATATTTTTTTCATATTTTTTTTTTGTAATGTTTATTATTTTTTTTTACTAGGACACAGCCAAAATTCTGAGATAAATTGTAAATATCATTACAATATATACCTTATACACTATATGGTATAAGTAGCGGTAAAGTAAAAATAGGTCAAAGATTAATATCATTTTTGGAGTTTTTAACGATGCTGAATTGATTGCCGTTGTCTATTTGTCTCTATTTCTCACCGTTCTCATCTGGTTAACAGGCGGACGGACGGACAGAACCGTTTTATAAGAGGTTTTTTTCTAAATAATTATAATTTTTAATTAATTTGTATAACTTTTAAACTATTGAAAATATTATACTAGAACTTTTACCTTCGAAAGGTAATATAAAGTTATAAATTTATGACTTGTCTTAAAGTTATTAATATTAAAATTGCTATTATTATTATTACAACGAAAATGAAAAAAAAATGATGAATTTTTACTTTCCCGACCCACCTCCGAGAAGGGAAAGTATTGTGAACGAGCTAAAAAATATTTCGAGATAAAGATGGAAATATCCATTTTGAGGTCACCTGAAATGATTAAGACCATTTCCTGATGGAACTCTGTCTGTCTGTCTGTCTGTCTATGTGTATTCTTCCACGATAGAGGCCACACATTTATCCGATTGAGCTGAAATTTGGTATATGTGTTTGAGTTACTCGTCGGAAGAATGCATTAGTTTTGTACGACATCTGTCAAACAGAAATGTCACTATCAACTATCAAAAAATGTCAATATGTCACGGAATTTGACTTGCAATATGGCAATTGAAAGCCCTTAAAGAACAATCAAAATTATTTCCCTAACTGTCACCTATCAAAAATAAAAAAAATGTCAAAATTTGAAACTTTAACATTAAATATCTGAAAAAGTATTGGTGGATGCTCGTCGGGAAAGTTTTGGGACGACACAACCGATTTTTTTAATTATGTTTTAATAAAAAAATACTATAAGTATAAAAACAATGTGTGAATTTTTTCAAAATTTTGAAAATTTAAAAAAAAATCACAATTATAGTTCTTTTATTCAATTTCAATGGTATTTTTTTTAATTCTTAATGTTAATATTTACTGTTAAAGCAAATTTTTTAAGAAAAATATCGAAAAAAAATAGCAAAAATAGAGAAAGAGAAGATGACGTCTTATATTAAAAATTAAATCAATTTACGATTTTTTTATCTGTTATAATTTATATTGTCTAAAAATTTTTATCCTTTAAAATGTCTTTGCCCGCATATTGGTGAGGGCTGGAAGGCACGCTCCGATTTTCCTGTCGCATCAATCATCTTCCGTTTCCTGTTTACATCTCGATATCCTTGTTATGTCACTTATGCATGTTCAAGCATAATTTCGGGTGATAAATCGATTTATTTACGATATATTTCAACAAATTTTTAATATTTCAAAAAGACAAACACAAATTAAAAAAATGGTGGTTGTCTGTATGTTTAAATTTTAGGTAGACGATATTTATTTGTCTATCCACAAAAGTGTAAGAATGCGACTGGTCTACCCGGAATGTAATCGATGCCAGCCACTTTAGCCGTGGAATTCTTGCCGTTGTTGCCGACGTACTTAGAGTTTCGGGTTCTATATTGGATATTTGGCTTTGGAAATCCGATACCAACGACGTGTCACAGGGATGTTAGTTGGGTATTAAAACCAGACATCTGACTATAATGTTACTCTTCTCGGGTTTACCCCCATTAAAGTGCATGATATAAGCAAATATGTATTCGATGTCAGTATTTAAATAAATATAACTGTTGTGTATAAAAATATTTAAAAATTTTATGAACTTACTTGCGAATCGTGGGTCAGCAGCTGAGGTTTGATACCATCCAGACGAATAATGAGGGGTAAGTCCCAAATTTTCGGAAACAGGACAATATTGTCCGCCGCCAAATTGGCCCATTACAGGATAACTACCGTTCATACTGCAGCCGCTACCTCCTGTTCCACTTATACCAGGAGAATTAATGCTACTTCCACTAGAAGTTGATCTGAAAAAAATAACCACGATATAACCCACATAGTAGATTTTATTTTACTGCTGCCCGAATGCCGAAAAAGGCTGCTAACTGATTAAAATTGTTTAATTACTTAGCGACCTTTTTTCGGTATGAAGACAGATTGTCCTCACCTACCTATACGGCGAAGGCGAATTAGCGGCCAATTCCAACTTCCTGTAGGACTCTTCAATGGGACTTAGAATGTCGGTAACGCTGAACGGCGTAGAATGATGGAGTTGCTGGAGGTGACTAAGTACTTGTGGTCCTTGATGATGTTTAGGGCTCAAGCTCATAGCCAGCTCGACGCCATTGAGCTCCGGCAAAAGGCCGTGGAGATCGCCTCTGTCGGAGACTACGGGGCCGTCCCCGTAGTTTCCACCTAGAAAAGAAGAAACACCTTCAAGAAAAAAGCGTTAATTCACGCCTTAAATTCGCATGTAAATTTTCAATAAGTTATATGGTTTAATTGTTTCTCTGATTGCAATTTATTTATTTAAATAATTAATTTATAAAAATCATGTAGGGTAATTACGCTTAAATCGTACCCCGTTTGAATGGACCCGTCCAGTGATTTTTTTTTATATATTTATTTTTTAATTTTGGCCTACCATAACACATTGCACCAGGTCCAGCCCTTCTGAGACCGTTCCTGCGGCTGTAATTAATTCTTAAAATTTGAATATCGGGGATATAGTGGCTTATGACGTGGCCCAATTGAAACAGATTATATTTGGCTATGTTGTCATATCGATAAAACTGGCAACTCTCGTTCTCATTTGTTATGAATAAAAGAAGGAAAGAAGTGTGTCAATTTTTTCTACAAACGAACAAATTTAGAACCTTGGCAATGCTGTAGAAAGTAAAATGATCAAAAAGCAGCGCCACTTTCAAAATATATTAATTATTTATTATTGATTTTTATTAATTAATGAATATTATAAGAAAAATGAAAATCAACATAAGGAACAAGGTTCTTTAAGGTATTCATAAGGAACAAGGTTCTTTAAGGTATTCATTCATTAATATAAAACCAATAAATTCGTTCCTACTGGATAAGTCCATTTCGAGCTCAAGGTCACAATGAGGGCTTGTCGACTATTATAATGTGTAGCCTTAGTAGCCTTAGTTACTCATCCCAGGTATCAACAAATATTGGCAAAACATTGTATTACAATATTTTTTTGGATTAAAAATATTATCTGAATATTGAATTTTAATATTGGCTAGAAGTCGAAGTGTTAACATTTTGTCAAATTGGCCAAATATTGATTTAAAATAACTCCAAATATTGAAATTCAATGTGGGGTAGATATTGAATGTCAATATTAACTTTTCCATGTTGGGCAACTATTTATTTACCACAACAATATTATGGGTATCAGAAACTGATATTGATATTTTGTAGTAAATTGGTCTTTCTCTTAAGAATTTGTCAAGTACGCCCCTTCTCAAACTAAGCATGCGACATGCTTAAACTGAGAAATAACATTCTTAAATTTAGAATGAAACTTCTTATTTTAAGTATGGATAACAGTCTTTCCTTTAAGAATTTTGTAAATATGCCCCATACTTGAAATATGCATGCGGCATTCTTAAATTGAGGCACTACGTGTTTAAATTGAGAATGGAACTTCTTGATTTTAAGCACGTGTTCCTAATACTATCCCACTTTTTAACCCCCTCTTATAACATATTTTGACTCCAGGACTAGAAAAAATAAGAAAGAACAAAGAGGATTCATTTATCTCTACTCCACTTTCCAGTGCTGGTTGGTGTATTTTGTAGTGTTTTTATGTTTTAAATTAGTGTAAATAAAGATAGTGATATAGTACATGCATACACTATTAAAACATATGGATTGTATTTTAAACGATATTTTTAATAATGAATTTTACCAAAACCAAAATCATTATGAGGACAATGAGCTCTGTAGTTTATTGATAAATTGGGGATTCCAATTGCCAGTCATAGCCGGTAAGTTAGTAATGTTTATTGTAGATATTTTTTAAACAAATTTTAATTTATAGGTCGAAATGGAAAGAGTTGACTCTGTTTTATCTAATTGTAGCAGTACCAGCAGCAGCACCATTAAATCGTGCGATACTGAGTACATATTTGTGGTATTAATTTTTTGATATATTACAATTTTACATTTATTTTACCCAAATATACTGTTACTCTTGCCCCTCCCCTCCCCCCCCCCCCAAGCACACACACACACATAATTTGATTTACACATGTATAAAATTTCGATTTTGTTTTAGTTACAGCCTCTGGAGGATATTTTAAAAACCACAGAAAAAGGAAGAAAAATATCAGAAAATTACAGTAGGGATTTAATTTTTACAATAATAGCTAGTGGATCCAATTGTAGATCAAAACGTTAATAAATGTATCAAGCTATCACTATCCCAAGTGGACAAATTAACAAACGGGATAGTGGAAAGATTTCCAACAGAAATAAAAGTAACCCTTGAAATAATGAATGTATTCTACTCTTTAAGGACATACTGTATGTATATATGCATGTATGTACCCTACCTATTGTGATATGTAAATAGGTTTTTCTGGCAGTTTAGAAAATTATTGTTTTGTTTATTTTTTTGTTTAATAAAGGATTTTTTATTTCTCGATTACACTTTTTTTATAAGTCCTACCGTACAATGTCTTGCTGAATTTATTTATTCCTTCATTATGGAAACAAACTTTTTAATTCGAACATATTCTTTTAATTCCAGATAACACAATAATTTACATATTTTAATAAATTCTGGAAGGAACAATAATGAATATTATTACGATAATAAATATTCCCATAATCCCATTCTGTAAAAACAAAATATTAAAATATATGAAAATTAGTGTGTTGTCTGGCATTAAAAGAATATGTTCGAATATTTTCGTAGCAAATTATTAAATATTATAAATACTTGAAACAAGAATTAACGTGCTTTATTTGAGGACCTCAAAGTATAGCATGCTTCATGCTTAAATACAGAATCTACATACTTGAAAGTATGAATTAATTCTAATAATAAGAAATAGTATACTATCATTAAGCACACTGCATACTTAAATACAGAATAGACATGCTTGGTTCAAGTATGATCGTGCTTATAAAAGATAGCCATCGTTCTAATAACAAGAATGTCCAAACTTAAATCAATCACTTATCATTCTTGTTAATGATGCAATATATAAGAATTTGAATACTTAAATCAAACTTGAAAGATTTTTATTTTAAGCATTAAATAAGAATGTACTTACTTAAGTTAACATTTTTTGTGCTTAATTTTATTACTCATTTCTAGATGATTTTTTAGCGCGCGTGCTTAAAAATTTCTTAAATGAAGATTATGCCGTGCTTGTCAAAAACAAGCCCGAAAATGTTTATTTTTTGCTTAATTTGAGCACTTATTTCTCTCTGTGAATGTACAACCAATATTATTTTATTATGTAAGAATCGTATTATTTTCCAATATCATTAGAAGATTGAAAATATTTGTCCAATATTGATGTTATACGGAAATTCAATATGTCATAAATTCTGAATATCAATATCTGACCAATATTCTTTAATTATTTGGGTATTATATTTTTATAAAATATCATTAGTATATTGAAAATATTTACCCAATATCAAATTTATATACCTTTTTAATATACGATAAATATGTTCAAACAGCATTTTACTTATGTTGGTTTCAGATGGAAAATCTTTGCCCTATATTAAAATTTTGAGCCAATATTTTGCCAATACCTGACCAAGATTCATTGATACCTGAGTTGATGCAATAAGACTTGCTAGAGATTATGGCATCATAATGCTCTCTTTGCCTGTTCACACCTCTGACAAACTGCAGCACCTGGATAAGTCTTTTTTTAAATTCTTAAAACATCAATTTACCGAGGCATAAAACTTGGATGCGCACTCATCCAGGGAATGTAATAAAACAGCGAATTATTGGGGATGGCCTATTCAAGATCCGTCTACTGAATTAATCGGATTTCAATCATGTGGTTTGTGGCCTCCTGACCGCCATAAAATTAAAGAAGAATATTACGTAGTGCTGGAAACACAAGATGAAATAAAAGATAAAGAAAGTGACCAAGGCACTGCAGAAGAAATTGTCATAGTACAACCTAGTAAAGCGACTCTGGGTTGGCGCCAAAGTTCACGTTTTTTCTTCGTGCAGACATCGTCGCCATCTTCTCTGTACTAATCATATTCCCTCCAATGGTGTGACCGACCACAGTCACATGATTTTAGTTGACACTTGACAGTCAGCTGTTGTGTATTTGTGTTATTTTCATATATAAGATATAAGTTACGGTTTTTTTTTCGCCAGTGCTGTATCCAATAATTATTTATTTACAACTTATTGAAATTACTACTTTATTTTTATTTATTCGTAGAATAAAAGAGGTGTGGTTTATGACGGTCAAAAAATAGCAGATTCCATTTGACTGTAATAACTTGCATTTTATATTCGATCCATGGATGCTGTGCGCGCTTAATTTTACAAATTTGAGAGTTTTTGTTTTAAATACAGTATTTTCTGGACATACTCAGATAAAGAAATATATTCAATAACAAAACAAAACGTTATAGAACTAAATAGTGCTAGTTTTGTCTATTTCTCAATAGTGAGTGCGCTGGTGCCATTTTTGGCACCACTGTACTACATTTGACAACCCTGAAAATAAGTACGGCTAAAATGGCGTCAAGGTTAAATTTCTGTGCCTAAAAAGATCAAACGGACCGCCTGAGAGTCGCCATACTGATAGAATATATATACTGTGAAATTGTGAATAATAATTCAAATCAGCTTCTAAAGAAATATTTCGCCGCACATTTTACACCGAAAAATATTCTTCATTAATTAGGAGTCGGCTTCAGGAATTATCACCAATTCCTAAAATTGAAACTATGCAAAAGAAATTGTCAAAGAGCATCTCAGCTTTTAACTTCAAGCCCTTATAAAAATGATCTGGGGTCTGTAACACAAACCATACAAATGTAACAAGTCTATATACAAGTTACAAGTGACCTGCCTGTAACTACAAGTCCTCTTAATCCGGTATCACAATGCGAATGGCTACAATTGTAGAAATTAAATAATTTTGTACATATGTAGCTACACATGTAATGTAAATATTATTCCTACTCTATGCAGACTTGTCATGACACGCTTGGGATAGTGGTTAGTTTAGGTTATTCAAGTAGACGGCATCAATATAAGTAGATGTGTTGCGGCGTTACTGTATGTTAAGTAAAATGTCTTCAAAACAAATTCTTTTTGAACGTAAGATGCATTTTTTTAAATAAGATTAGACAAATAAACACATTCTTTTCGGTGCTTTCTCAGATAAACTTATAGAAAACAAGATAAAGTAGATTGATAATGCGAAGAAAACTGGTACTGGTGGAATGGCGAATTTAACCGAAGTTGATAATATCGTACTAGAAATAATTGGGAAAGAGTCTCCTGTAATTTGCGGGCTTGGAGTAGCTGGGCCGTTCGAAAAACCTCAGCAGCAGGTATGTGAGGATAATGCTGAAGATATTGTCAACAAAAGTCTACCAATTAGTGATCACGTGATCCCATTTACTTCAAAACAATCCAATGGTAAGTCAATTCAAAGCAAAATAATAGGAATAATAATGGAATAATGCGTTTTTTGCAGGAAAGAGAAAACGAGTTACCGTAAACAATTCCGCTTCAGGAAAAGTTGCTGCTATAAAACAAGAAAAGCTTAGATTGCAAGTCGAATATCTGAAATTGAAGAATTATAGAACTAAACTAGAACTTGTAAAATTAGAACGAGAGCTTAAACTGCATGCCCATGTCAGAGTTTACGGCAACGTTACAACAATATGACTGCGAATCTGAAAATGGCAGCTGCTTTTACAATTTGTAATAGTACAACCTCACATAGTACGGACCATATAATTATTTCGTTGTGATATTCGTGTTAATTTTTGAAAACAATTATAAAATGTGTTAATTTATAAATAGTATATTGTGTTACAAGGGCAGAAAATGGGCTTTAGCAGCCCGCGGCTATTAGATGCATGAGCGAGCGAAGCGAAGCGAGGGCAGCAATAGCCCTTTCCAATAGATAAGCAAGTAATACATTTTCTGTTACATTTTTTGCTTTTTACTCTTTTTCCAGTTGTTAAACATTTCATAGTACTTTTCGTACTAATGTCTTGACATTGTAGGTAACAAATTTAAAGAAACATTGCCAGCTTCTTCTTGTAGGTCTGGTGGAGTAATCGTAAATATTTCATCACTTTCTTAATTGCTATTCATTTTCACTAATTCACACAATCACAATTATTCACAATCGGAACGTATTGGTATTTTAATTTATACTGACGTTTAATGAAAATTTATGTGAAATGTAAAAGTACGTAAGTGACAGTTAAGGGTGTCTAGATATAGTGAAATAATAACAAATCGTGATGCTATGAGTTTAGCATCCCCAGGGAAGATAAACATTACTTTCATCCGTATTTCCAGTCTTTCTATGATTCATTTTCATATAAGGTAGGCGAAAAAATATTTATTTGATAAACTACTTATAAAGGAATCTAATATTTGTATGTTATGTTCGTTCATCTTCTTACTACAATAAAGTTAATTTCTCACAAAATAATTGATGAGTTCTTGGAATCTAGCTTGGGCCCGACAGCAGCAGGTGCATCATCTTCAGGATTTTGATAATTTTCTGCATCTAGGACGTTTTCATCATCTTCTATTGCAAAATACAGTATCGACACATAGATGATTCAAACAAGGAAATTTTTCTTTTAAAATGCCAAATGCATTTTCAATTAATCTTCTTGTTCGTTTATGTGCTCTGTTGAAATTATTCTTGGCTGGATTTAATGGATCTTCATATGTTGGCGGAATTAGCCATTGCTTCAGAGGATAAGCGGAGTCTCCGAGAATTACAGTATTGGGATGAGGTCTCCAAACATTTTTCATAGTCTCCAACCATTTTTAATTCTGGGAAATAAATAACTATTTCGAAGTACCCGTGCGTTGTGAACACTACCGGGCCAGTTGGCACTAACATAGGAGAATGTTAGGTCTGGACCACAAACAACCATACATAGTTGATTGAGTGTTTACTATGGCGATAGGCTGGTTTGTTAATAACCGGAGCGTCTATATTTATAAGTGTTCCATCCAACGCACCACATACTTCAGGAAAACCGGCTATTGCATGAAATCTTTGAACAACGTCCAACATATTATAGGGCCGTGATACTATTTCGTCGAATTTTAACTCATTAACAACACTAACAGTGTCATGAATGCATCTACACACAGTCATTTTTGATACCCCGCAAACACCATCTCCATTTTCTAACCAGTGCAAGGCAATTAATGTCTTCTGCGGTGGTGTCAATCTATACCATCAAACTGTTTTATTTGCAAGCCTTGGTCTAATATTCCGAAGGAGATTTTCAAATTGATCTCGGCTCAGACGAAACCTTTCATCGAATTCGGTATCAGTGAGAGAAGCAAATTTTTTCTTAATATTAAAGCGGTATTCTTTAGACACGTCTTCATAGTCACTTTCTGAATCACTTGACCACGTATTGCGGGGACAGATACGTACTTGTTCACAGTACGGGAATTGACATAATACTACTGGATTTACCCAGAGTTGAAGATAGGTAAAATATTATTTACACTTGTTGAAAATTCTATATTACAATTATACAAGTGTTAACTTTGTGTTACAGAAAACGTTTACATATGTAGAAATTCTTCCGTAATTACTGGTGCCGTACTGGTAATTACAAGATGGGTTCTGGTATGTAAAAGTTACAAGTGTAAAATATATTTAAACAATTGTAGGACTTATACGGCTTGTGTTATAGGGCCCAGGTGCAGAAAATAAATGAGAACAATCCAATAACTCTTAAGGTCAAATTAAAGATAGAAAATCTCAGAAAAAGAACTAAAGTAGAGTAAACGCCTAAAACCGCCGTTAAGAAGAAAAAGGACGGTTTACAAGAAAATTAGTACTATGCGATGAAACTGTAGAGGAAAGCATGATTCAATGCAGCAAATCTATGGTACGGGTGCATGATTTGTGCGCAGGTGGTGATAAGGGGACAGTGTGACAAATGCAACTGAATTATCGAAGTACGATTAAGGAATATGCAGGTACGAACTAGAATCAATGTTCCTATTTCGTATCGTTTACGGTTTTTTTGTTGTTCGTTTACTTTTTTTAAAAAATCATTCAATAAAACTATTAGTCTTGTATTTGATTGATGGTGTTATGCTTTTCCCATTGCACAGATAAAAAGGATTCCTTCCTTTAAGGGAATTTGACTCTGCCTCAAGGGCGCTTAGCATTTGATATGGGCGAAATGGATGGACATTTTGATCCAACATTGGAAAAACTTTGAGACAAAAGCCTTACTTTATTTTTTACAAATCTATACGAATTTAAGACAAGAAACTTTGATTTTGTCATAATAAACAATGATTTTAGTTCAAACTGTTAGAGTTTGTTTTAATAGTGCGATTGAAAATGAAAGACAAGGTAATTTTGTCTTAATATATAGGATTTTTGTTATAAAACCAGCAGATGTTCGATCCAAAATTTCATGATTATATAGTTAATTCTTATTTTGGAATTCAAAAAGATCTGAAACGGCCTTGGAACAAAATTCATGTGGTTTTGGTTAATATTCATTTTATTCGGAATTTTTTATGAGCAAAACCATGTTACTGCAAACACGGTGTAATACATGCTTTTATACAAGCGAACTTGCCAATGGTAAGCGCCACTTTTTGTATCCACAGATGCGTGGTTTTGTCTGTAAGTACATTCTAGAACAGGTACTTGCAGGATCCTAAAGTCATTTATTAAAAGCAGAATTCACACAAAATCGGGTTTGCTGGTTAAAAAGGTACAAAAAATCACAGCAAAAACATAATCAGTACATAACTTAACCAACAACAAATCAAATTAGACCTACATTGACAACTTATAATATGAAATACCTATTTGTCTCCCATAAATACCCACTTGTCTCCCATAAATACCTACTTTTCTCCCATATCTTTGTATGTGTGTGTTAATGGTTAAAAAATTATAGACTTTGAAACAAAATATAAGTATCAATGAGCAAATTGTTGGTGGATTTCAGCTAAATGAATACATTTTTACGTTTAAACAGTAGCGACATTGATAAAAGACAAAATGTTTTGATGAAACTCTCGCGATATTCACACAAAAGAATCGGTTTTGCCATGCGAATGTATATGAGCTTCTTGATGAAAAAGGGAAGCTGGCCATGGTATACGCCATGATGGCGTCGCTAACACCACAAAAAAACAACATGGTATTTGATTACTTGTCTACTATATGTATAAGTACCTAGTATATGATATACAGGAATAGAAATCATCTGCCGGCGTTTTTGTATGTGTGTATGTGTTGTCTTGTCTGCCGTATATCACCACAACGAAACCAATCAAAACTACTAAATTAAATCTACGGTATAGCTAAGAATCTTGATTGAGTACTTACTGCGAAATGTTTCTTTCATGTGGCTTAAACGCCAGGTTTGAAGTAGAATCTCAAACTCTTAGTTTATTCATTCTTAACTATTAAAATATAATATCGCATCAGATTCACAACGAACACAGCCTCAACGCCACAACAATAAAAACACTATGAAGGACGACTTGCGCAATAGGTGGTGGCAAACGCGATTTCGTTCATATTCAGGTATACTCGAGATTATTCGCGTCTTGAACAAAATGCCTATAAGACTAATCAAAAACTTTGAGACCTTGTGTCAAAGATTTAGGATTATGAAAAAAAAATCAACCATTCAAGACTTCAGACAAAGTCATTAATTTGATATCAAAAGCGTTTAGGACCAAAAGAATATAAAACTCATCATAAAAACAACAATGATTCTCAGTTAAGAGCTAAGTACTTAAAAAAAAGAAATTTCCTTTGCTAGAAGATAAAAAAATTTAAAAGCATCATTCTTTTCCCTCCGATCGGGTATTTTTATCAGTGTGCGTCTCTATAAAAAAAATCTGCTTATGGGGTATGATTTAAGCGTAATTACCCTATATCTTTATTTTTTTGGTATTTTTATTTAATTATAATATTAATATGAACAAATAAGTGTAAAATATCTATATGCTTGTCTTAATACGGTCATTTAGAAGAAAGAACAGTTTTTACCTACAAAAAAATGGCACTGTGTTACTGAGTTTAGATGGACATCGTATATTAATGATATTATACGCATTATGATAAAGACGCAAACCTCGGACTTCTAGAATGCGCAGATAAACCGGGTGTTCTACCCCCCACCCCCCAAATATAAAGGGTTTTTATATTGTAAATTTACTTTGGGAGATGAAACTACTTAAATGAGTTTAAAATCTTAATGGTTTTGATTTAAATCTCATAATAAATATTTACCTAAACAACTAAAATTCTTTTAAAATCTACACTTTGTTCACAAAGCTTGATAATAATTAATTGACGCAACTTTTTCTCTTGCAATTTTCATCAGAGTCAAGTTGGCTGAATCATAACATTCTTGAGTTAAGAGGATTGTCAAAATAAACTTGTAAAGTTCAGTACTTAGTACGTGTTGTAGTCATGTATATAATAACATTGAACAAACACTTCATGCACTCTCTGCATTCTTTTCCTGTTTTACAAACCCTTTTTTCGTCTTCTTCAGATACAGATACATAATCATCACACTCAGGATTTAGTTCACTTATGATTTAGTTCTTGCTCTTTTCTACAAGCTTTTGGAAGACTTTATGCAGTGCTTTCAGAAATGATTATCTCCCACGTGATCAAGATGATATTTCACCAATTGCGTAGAACATAAAAAAAATATCCCTAGACGTCTTCTAGTGCCGGAGATAATTGTAGTTTATTTTTAATAGATATAAAAATAATAAATACTTATGCCAAGTCTAAAATTTTTTGGATATTTTTTAAAAATCCTCTCTAAAACAAAGAAATGTAAACCGTTTAATCGGATTTTGTCGTTTGGTAGGAGCATTCACCAAAAGTTGAAAAAAAATTCGATTTTCAGTTGTTTATAACTTCAAAACTATTTAGTTCCTTACATTATTTTTTCAAATTTCAAAATTTTAAATCGAGAAAAAAAATCGGAAAAATCGGAATAGGAAAAATCGGAAAACCAAAAGAAATCGAAAAAATTGAAATAACCAGAAGAATAAAAAAAAAATGAGAAAAACCAGGAATTTGAAAAAATCAAAAAACAACAAAGAAAATCGAAAAATAACGAAAAACTAAGAGGAATGAGAAAATATGCGAAAAAATTATAAAACAAAAGAAAGAATGAGAGAAAAAAATGAAAAAAATCAGCAATAAAAAACCGAAGAAAAAAAACGAAAAGTCAGAAAAATAAGTAAAAAAAATCAGAAAAATAAGAAAAAAAGAGAAAAATTAAAAACCAGAAAAATCGGAAAAAATAAGAAAACGAAGACTGGAAAAAATTGAAAGAATCAGAAAATATTGTAAAAAAATGAAAAATTAAATTGCGAACTAGGGAAAAACGAAAAAATCCAAAAAAATGTAAAAAAAAATCGCAAAACAGTTGCAAAGATTTCAAAAAAAACCGCAACGAGATCCCAATAAAATCGCAAATAATCACAAACAATCACAGGATTAATACCTAAATATGCGAAAAAGTTGGAAAATGAAAAAATAGAAAAAAAACAGATCGAGAAAAATCATAAAAAATCGAAAACAAAAAAAAAAACAAAAAATAAGAAAAATGAGAAAAATCGGTAAATATCGCAAAAAAACTTAAAAAACATATAGAACAACCAAAAAACTGGAAACAATTATGATCAAAAAAATTAAAAAATGTAAATAAATCAATTCGAATTCTCAAAAAAATGGCAAAAAAAATCGCAAATATCGCAAAAAATCAAAGTAATAAGAAAAAATGGGAAAAAAATTAGAAAACAAAAGAAAGAAAAAGAAAAAAAATGAGGAAAAATTAGAAAAATCGAAGATATCGAAATAAAATCAGAAAAAATGATAAAAAATCAGAAAAAATTAAAAAATCTCTCCCTCTATAAAATAATTACAAATGATATATAAAAAAAATTCATATTGTAGAAAGAGACAGAGAGTGCGAGAAAGAGAGGGAAGGTCACTTAGAGAGGGCATAACGCTTTTTCGTTACGTGATGATTTTTGCCAAATAACAACTACCGCGCTTTAAGGAACTGCGTTCCAATAAAAAAAATAGTGTTCCATTTAAAATAATATAAATATGGTGCAGCGATCTTTTTATTCGGGCACTATTTAGTAGACACTTTTTATACAATTTTACTGATTTCATATAAAGACCAACGCGTATATGGTGGGCCACCATGTATATTTCATTAAAGAGTTTTAAGTAGAGATTAAGAAAATTTAATTATTGTTTAAACAATTTTTTAACTGTTCGGGTTGGTTTATTTATATTGCTATTTGAAACACAAAATTTAGTAGGTAATCTGTTCTTTCCATATATTATAAATGAAATATGAAATTAGTTTCACTTATTTTCTAGATTGTGTTTATTCATTTTTTTCAGTTCTTTTTGTTGTTTATGTTCAGAAATACAAATAAATTAAACTTAGCATCATGCAACTTACCGAAAATAGTATTAATTAAACCAGTTATAGCAGAAAATTTACTTTTAGTAACACAAACAACATGTAAAATTTTCATTAACTTCCACCGAGAGCCAATTTCTTAACATTTTGTGCGGTGTTCTTTCATTTTTATTAAAATTTCATAAGACCTTCCTTAGATATATCCAGAATTATTAATTATACAAAAATTTGTATTTATATACTCAATTACTTTAAATTAACTCATTATAATCAATTATACGCAGAAACCTTTGGAATGTAATATTTTAAATACAACATTTATTTATCTAATAATAATAATAATAACAAATTAAATTCTATAAATCATAATGATTTCATTATAATATATACATATACAGTGTGTTCCTAAAAGTTTGAACCATATGGAAAACTTTTACCATGTAGGCACGAGGGTAGTCAGAAATTTACACTCAAATATTTTTTTGCACCTCATGCATATATTTTACTCCCTCATTTTAAGGACTAAAGTGCCACTTATACTCACTTGGGATTAAAATATTTTTAGTCCCCCGTCCGAGGAATTAAAACTTTTTTAGTCCCTCCAATAATAAAAATAAATAGAAACCAGCAAACTATTTTACTCGGGGGTAATATAGGTAACAAGACCTCGTTTATAAGTCAATAAATTTGTGTGTGTGAAGTTAGCCCAAATTTTTCGAATTTTGACATTTCGAAAGTTGTTCCAAATTTTTCTAGGTTTGTACCAAATTGTTCCAGAAATATATTCCTTAAACTTAAATACAAAGGCCGAACAACTCAAAAACCATTTTTAGAGCTATCCCCATTATCTTTTTTTCGATTTAGTTTTTATTGTTCCAGATTGTTCCAGTTGTTCTGAACATTGTTCCAAATTTTCGTGTTTTAAAAAAATTATTTCAAGGCCAAAATCAATAAAAACCATTTGTATCCAGGCCCCCATTATTTTTTTTCCATGTTCTTTTTGTCTTGTACTATCGTTCTAGTTATTCTTAGTACTATTCCACATTTTCATGTCTTAAAAAAATTATTTTAAGCTCAAAATTAATTAAAACCTTTTAGAGCTAGCCCCCATTATTTTTTTTGTTGTAGGTACTTCCTAGTAGATTGTTCTAATTATTGTTCTTAAAAAAAATATTTCAAGATCAATCAATTAAAACTATTTAGAGCTAGCCCCATTATTTTATTTTTATTTTTTTTGTTGTACTACTGGATTGTTCTTATAGCATTGTTCGAAATTTTCATGACTTAAAAAAATTATTTCAAGCTCAAAATCAATTGAGTTATTTAGAGTTATTCCCAATTTTTTTTTCGATTTTTTTTATGTAATAAATTGTTCTAGTTGTTCTTATAGCATTGTTCCAAATTTTCATGTCTCAAAAAAAATAATTTCAAGCTGTAAAAAAAGTAAGGAAAGAACCTACAAGAGAAATTCTTTATATCCTGAAAATTATTCCAATTTTCGTGTCTTAAAAGAAATTTAACAAAACTATTCCATTTTTACTTTCTTTTAATTTTTTTATTGTATCAGATTATTCCAATATTTTGAATATTGTTCTTTACAGTTTTAAACCTAAGAAAAATATTATAGTAAAGATTAAATTAAAAAAAAATTTTCACGATTCTTATTATTTGTTTTTGTTGACTAATTTTTTTATTGTATCACAATTTATCAAATTGGCAAAAAATTGGTGGCGTGTGTTTTGCGAACGTGGGCTTTAGGAACCGTGGGGTTTGCGAACATATACCTGACATACCTTCGGTCATTTTATGGGGAACTTGGGGTTTCCGAATATTGCATGTAATTTTTTAATTAAGTTAAATTTGTATCGGCTTCATTTTTGTATTTTAATAAAACAGTAAAATATTGAAGATTTATTAATGGTAGAGAGTGTTAAAATTATAAAAATATTTCAGTAAATGTCATATTTTAGTTATTTTTTCACACAGAACTTTTGTATAATTACCGATTGAGATTTTAGAAAAATCCTGCACACTCATAAATTTTTAATACAGTTTTGCAGTATTTTCTTTCATTTTCAAATTGCATTATTATTTAATATTTTATGAATCAATTCAATAAAAATATTTTTTAACCACAAATTTCTGAATATGTCGGTAAAGTGAGTAATTTTTAAGGCGGAAATAAAATAAACAATTTATTTATCAATCAATCTACTTCAACGAAATAAAAATAAATTATTGTTTTGAAACTAAAAAGAAAAGACTATTCGCATTAATTACTGGAATTGCCATTAGTACAGGAAAGTAAATAGAAAACATTTCATTCAGTTTTTAAAAACGCGTTATAATTAATAAAATAACTCAAGATTTTATTAACATTTATTAAAAAAGATAATTTTCTCTATAGTTCCATTTTGACAAAAAACTAAACTATTCAAATATTTGACTGCAACTTAATAGTCGAAGACAATACAAAATATTCCCATCTTGGTGTATTTATTTTTTGGACTTTAATATTTAATATATTATATAATAATAATAATTTAATAATATCCTATATTAATAGTTTTATAGTTCTAATCTAAAGCGTGTTCGCGAAGGTCACCAATGGTCAGCGCTTAGATTAATTCCAGGTATGCATGTTCGCAAAGCCCACGAAAAAGGTTCTGTTCGCAAAGCCCACGTTCGCAAGCTCCACAGAGCCATAAAATTTAAGGCAAACTGCTACCTATGTTTATATGTTTGTTCTAGTAATTAGAATTTCTAAACTTGTAACTTTCATTTTTTCAGAAATAGGAGTTTCGATAAATCATACATTCAAACTTTTATCAATTTCTTTTCTACCTATAGGGTAGTTTCGCCTGTTACCGACCACCACCCGGTTGTCGACCATCTACACGTTAAAAATTGAATATTAAGAAAACCTCTATAGTATGTTACAATTCTTGATCATGCCCGTTTTCGGCCACTATTTTGATATTTTAAAGTCAACCAACACCTCCAGTATAGCATTTTTGAACTAATTTCAGTTGGCTTCAAGATGGCTGTGTAACACTATGTTGGTCACAATTAAACTTTTTACGTAATTTATAGTGGAAGTGCCTGGTGTAAATAGTAAGTAAAACATCAAATATTATATGAATGCATATCTGGGGTTGATTATATGAATAAAATACTATTAATGTGTATTATTAATATAGATTAAACTATGTTTTGCCCAGCTTTCACCTTAAAAAATACTGGCCAAAAGGAAAATAATAAACCCTAAATTCCCATTGTCGGCCAGGTGGTCGAGAATTGGGCGGTAGTATACATATTATATAGTTGTCTTTTTCTTGCTCACTGACATGGATTATGCATCTTTCAATTTCAGAATATATTAACACGGACTAGACAAATTTATCCACCAGTTTTCGGCCACTTAAACATGTGCTTTTTACAATATTATTCAAATCTTAACTCGCTGGTTGAGAAATGGGATTTTAGTAGCTAGTTGTCGACCGCTACAAATTTTACTCGTAATTTAGTGGCCGACAAAAGGTTTTACTCAATATTTTATTATCGACCACACTCTGATTATTTTTCTTTTGTTGCTTCTCAGATGCCACCACATAAAAAAACGCCGAAAAAAATGTCCAAAAAAATTGCCAAAAAAGAAAAGCAAATTAGAAACAGAAAATTTTTTCAATATTCCGAAGAGTCACTTAAACAGGCCCTCGCGGAAATACGAGAAAATAACATGGGTATCCGTCAAGCAAGCCGGGAGTTTGGGGTTCCAAAAACCACATTGCAAGACCGGGTACACTTGAGGGTTACAAGAAATGAAATTGGGAAGACAGGGCCGGCCCCTATACTCACAGTTGAAGGCGAGAGGAAAATTTCAGAGTGGGTACTAACTATTGCTAAGTGTGGTTTTCCGATAACGAAATCGGAGCTAATGGAGACTGTACAAAAAATTGTGGTTGATTCTGGGAAGAAAACTAAATTTAGAAATGGAAAGCCAGGACAGAAATGGTATACCAATTTCCTCAGAAGGCATCCTGAAATTTCAATTAGGGAACCTGAAGCTGTCAATAAAGCCCGTGCCGTAATAACGGAGGAAAACATTAGACTCTGGTTTACAAAACTAAAACATTTTGGTGGTATTCCCGTATGTAAGACCACCTAAAAGCATTGTAGACAACATGCCTGATAACTGGGTTATGAGTCGTTCAGAAAATGGCTGGATGAAGTCCGAGGTTTTTTACGAATACATGGCCAACAGTTTCAATAAGTGGCTCTCAGAAAATGACATTCAAAACTAGTCATACTTTTTATTGATGGACATTCATCTCATATGTCTTTACCGCTTAGTCAATTTTGCGAAGATAACGATATTATACTTTATGCGCTTCCGCCTAATACAACACACATGCTCCAGCCTGCGGATGTCAGCGTCTTTCGACCCTTGAAACAAAGCTGGAAGGACACTGTAAGGGCATGGCAAAGGAAGCCGGAGAATACCAATTGTTCTGTGACTAAAACAAATTTTTGTCGTCTATTTGAGGAAACGCTTGCTGGATTGGACATGACAAATATGATAATAAATGGATTTCGTAAATGTGGCCTTTTTCCTTTAGACCCGAACAAAGTCGACTACTCAAAGTGTATCAAAAACACATTAGAAAATAAAAACGTTTCCATCAGAAAGCAATTTTAGGCAGCAGGATATTACGGATGAAGAATGTAGAATTGCAGAGAAAGTTATAAACAAAATTCAACCAAAGTTGGCCAGTTATGGAATAGACTTTAGAAATATTATAGATGAAATAAAAGTTTTAAAACACTCCAGCGAAAATAATGATCAAAGATCTGATGTCATAGATGATACTGTTGACATATATATCGACGAACTTGAAAATCTACAACCTTTACCGGAGATTGGTTCGCTTGTGTCTATGGACAATATTTCTCTTTTACCTGTCGAAGTGCAGTATATTTTGAGCACAGAAATTGGAGATCATCCTGAAAATGATCCCATTGTTCACGAAAATTATGTACATGACGAACAGTCTTACAAGCTACCAAAAGAAGCGAGAACGCCGACTACAGAGCAGAAAGAGGAAACAGGGGTTTCTGAAACTATTAATAACACAAATAAAAAAAAATCTGATGTGGCCAGCACATGACCTCTCGCCATTTTTGAATCAAAAATGTACAGGTTGACACAAAAAAGTATGAAAAAAAATTATATTTTTGTAAATCTGGCAACAATGGCAAAAGTTTCGAAAATTTTAATGAGATGAAAATAAACTGTAGGATATACAAAATATACGTGTAAAACTTTATTGCCGTTTTGTATAAAAATGGCGTCATCACCCATAGCAACTGCCACTTCCGGTTGTGCGATTGACACCAAAATCTAATCAGATCTAATCTAGGGTATCAGAATCCTGTATGCAAAATTTCAAATTTTTTTATTCAGTAGTTTTTGAGTTATCGTTACTACAACATCCATCCAAACACACACACACACACACTAACACACACACACACACACTAACACACACACACACACTAACACACACACACACACAGACATCATCGCGAAAATATTAAAATCGTATTCTAGGGACCCCAAAACGTGTTTATCCATTGAAAACTCACTACCCAATTTTTAGCATGATTCCTATACCTCTCTTATCTGAAGGGCGAGAGGTAATATGACGAAAATGAAAACAGCGAGAAAGTTAACAATGAAAAAATGGACTCAGAGATAACCGATGAATCAAACGAAGCCATAAAGGAAAATTGCCAAGAGAAATGTATCAATGAATATAATATAAAGAAAGATTGCAAAAAAACAAATGATAAGAAAAAAGAAAGCGGCGAGAAAGTTAACAATGAAAAAATGGACTTGGAGATAACTGATGAGGAAAACGATGCCATCAGAGAGAAATGCCAAGTGAAAGGTAGCAATGAATATAATATAATGAAAGATTGCAACAGAACAAATGATATTGAAAAAGAAAACCAAGAACAAGATGACCTAGATAAACATAACAAAGGTAATGAAATCCAACAGGAAGACGAAAGAGGAAAAGAAAATTCTGACCGGGTGCAGATCAAAAATATGGAAGTTCCACAAGTTCTCATACCAATTGAGTTTTCTAATTTGTTCGACCGCCATCTTAAATATCCACCAACACTGAACAAAGGCACTAAAGAAAATGCAAAAGAAATAATGCCCAGTGCCATCTCGTCCAAGGCCTACAGAGAAATGCTAGAAAATAAAGAAAAAGAAAAGCAGAGAAAATTAGAAGAAGTAAAAAAAAAGAAGGTAAAAAGGCAAATTGCGAAAGAACAAAAGCAACTAGACATACTAAAAAGAAAAAGGGAAAGAGCAACAAAGACTAAAAATACCCATAAACGGCCACAAAAACAGAATAAGGCTGCAAATAATATGACCGGAGTACCCGAGAAAGAAGCCGAAATGGAACCAGAGAAAGAAAAAATATTATGTGCAAACTGTATAGAAGAGTTGGACAGCGACGTCGAGAGCGACGACGATAAAAATATAGGTTGTGACCTTTGTGATAAATGGTATCACTTGAAGTGTACCGACTTAAGAGACATACAGTATGCAGAAGCAGCAGTTAAAGATTTTACATGTCGTTTTTGTGCATGATTTTTTGTATCATTATTTTTTTATTTAAATGTTTGGTAGTTACCTACCTTATTACATGTTTCAGAATTCAGGTTTTGTTTGTTATATTTTTTATAAATCCTTTTAATAAAAATAATAATAAAATCGTTTTAGTAACTGAACACATATGACATACCTACCTACCGTCTATAAGTAATGACCTATAGGTGCCTAAAGCAGGTGTTTTTTTATGACATATCTCTACCTTGATAATATGGAACCTCCGTTACATTATAAGCGCAAAATTCTTGAATAGAAAAAAAAAGTGCGTAGGTATACCTAGATACTTAATTTTTTATCAGCGGTATAGATATGGCCGACAACCGGATATATTATGGACGAACATCGGCAAGAAGCGGCCGAGAACGGGCACCTCGCTGGTCGGAGATTAGTTATCACTGGTCGAAAACTGGCTGAACTGTTACTTTTTCTTAATTTGAAAGTTTCAGGTGCTCACAATTGAACTTGCCGTTATTAATATATTGTGAACCTCTCAGAATACCTGAAGGAAGGTTCTATCGAAGAATAATTGTATAAAGTATTAATCTATTAATTGTAGGCCTACGAATGTTCATCATCTTACCTTAGGTGGCCGACAAGAGGCGAACCTACCCTACTTTCCTTACTTTTTAAGAGATTTTTATAAGTTAGTTGTTAAAATGATATCATGAATAATTTTATGTTGTTTGATTTTTATAAACAGAATTTATTGTTAAAAAAATTAGATTTTAAAGAATTTATTGATTATAATTAGTATATAATTTATTCTAAATTGGAAATATGAAGAAACTTATTTTTATTTTTGGCACATCATTATATATTATTATGAAAATAAAAAAAAAATTGGAAATGATTTTAAAAGAAAATTTAAGTAATAGTAAGATTTGAAAAAAAAATTATGATTAATCAAGTAAGAAAAAATTTTATTTAAAAAAAAAAACAACTGAAAAAAATAATAAACAAATGGGGAATGTCATTGAACGTTTATAAAAAATATTGTCACTAAAAATTTTGACCAGAAATAAAAAGCATCAAAACAGTCTAGTTTAACGTTATTCACATTTGGAATAATTTCAAGGTAACAATTAGATGATTTGCATTTAATAAGAGCTGGTTAGGATCATGGAAGAAATTTGGATGGGATAGTATCAGAAGAAGATAGTAAGATTAAAAAAGAGAGAAATTAAATTGTGTCGGAGTCATTGAATAAAAGCAAGTAGACAGGATATGTAAAATTTACTTATTTGCTATATTTGTTTCGTAATTTTTATTATTTTTTTAAATTTTTATAGAACTCGCCCTAAAAATGAAAATTTTTCAAATTAGTTAATCAGAACATTATTAATAAAAATTAGAAAAAAAAAATAATGGGGGCTTGATGGTGTTAATTGATTTTGATCTTAAGACATGAAAAAACTTGAACAAAAATAAAAGGCCTGGATCCAAAAGGTTTTTATGGATTTTGGCCTAAATAATTTTTTTACGACATGAAAATTTGGAACAATGTTCAGAACAACTAGAACAATCTGATGCAACGAAAAAAAAAACCGAAAAAATAGATAATGGGGACCTAGCTCTAAAAATGGTTTATGGAGTTTTTCGGCATTTGTATTTAAGTTTAAGTAACAATTTTCTGGAACAATTTGTTACAAACCAAGAACAATTTTTGGAACAACTTTCAAAATATCAAAATTTGAAAAATGGGGGGCTAACACATAAATTCAATAACTTTTCATAACCATTAAGTAATCGATGAAGTTATCGTTAATATTGAGTGTTTCTTTTATAATTATCGTATATATGAATTTCAAAGTTTTAGTTTCTGAGGTGCAAAAAATAGCGTAATGTACCACGTGACTAAAGTGCTACTTTAGTCCCTTGTTTTTTTCTTGTATAGCAAAGTTCGAAGCGAAATTGTTCCATATATGGTGCAAAATTTTGTAGCACTCTATATCTATTTGTACTTCTTAATTGTACTAAACGTCTTCAATTAGTTATACTGGAGATGAGCCTCTATGAATATCAAAAGATTTATAAATGTATGTAACAATATAAAACTTTGGAATATTTATATATATAAAAAAATAACTAACCTGCCGACATGGACTCCAGGACCACCGAGTAGAGTAGGCCTCTCCACTAGCGAAAAAAACCAGTCAATTCATGTAAAAACCCGTATTTGGTCGCACACACCGACGCGAATCAGAATCACACTTGTCAAAAAGCGACACGGCACAACCAACCGACGCGTTCTTGAAAAGAAAGCCCTAACCGAATCCAATAAACAAACTGTCTAACTATATAAATAAATCAGTGATCGGGCTATAGCACTCTTGATGTAAGACTCTTTAACTCGAAGTGTGCTTAACTCGCCTAAGCGTACTCTTAGAGTGTCCTCCAAGTGTACATGGCTCTTGTGCGGCGGCCAGGGTGCACGAACCCACTCGAGGCGGCGTAAAGGCGTGTCTCGCCAATGCCGACACGCCTGGGCGGAGTTTGGCCGCAAGCAATTATCGATCTTATGAGGAGTTTGATTAGAGATTGGACGAACTTTGATAACGGACTCTTCAATTGGACCTTCAGCATGCTTAATCTCTGCAAGACCTATCCACCTATTGTAAAGGCTCTTGAGAACAAGAGGGCTGTTCTCGGTTCTGATATTGTATTTATATAGTTTTATTGGGCATATTGATTTGAGGTTGTAGACAATACAGTTTTTTTCTACTCTATATTATGAATTTTGTTTTTGTTCAACGAGTATAGGTATTTTGAAATTATTATTGTTATAATCACTTTATTGATATCTAGATAGTATTTTCCAGAAAAATTAAAAATTATTTGAAAACTTATTTTTATTATTATTTTTTAGAAAAATGAAACATGTCTTTTTAAATAGAAGTAATACTTAATTGCTTTATGTGGTGGAAGATATGTGCGTAATAACAAATAAGCACAATATACAGGGTGTTTCATAGGTAAAGGTACATACGCTAATTGTAGATAAAGGACACTTAGAGGAATCCAAAAAACCTATATATGATAGGTCTAGCTCGCTTCATTACTAAGTTACAGGGTGTTTTGTCAATATTTCTTTCACCCGCCGTATATTTGGAACCATCCCGTATATTTTTCTGATATTTAGCAAGATTGTTCTACTCTATTAGGACAATCAACAGACATAGTGACCAAATTTAAAATCCAGGTCCGGCTTCAAAAAAAGTTATCAAAATAATTTTTCTCTAGAACAACACCCTGTATATCGAAATTTTAAAATTTGGATTGCATATTCGAAATGAGCGGAAAATGTTGAGTGGGAATAAATATTTTTTGAGACTGCACATTTCATTCTACTATAAAAAATTTAAAAGCAAATTTAAGATTTATTAATTTTCGTGGAATTCGTGCATAGTCGTGTTCTTCATTAGGATTTTTTTTTGTGATAATGCTCAGAGTTTTCAACAAAATTCTTTTATGGTATCAAAGTAAATTTCTTTTTAGGTTTTTGCTTAATAAAACGTTGACTAAATATTAAAAAATGAGGGGGTAATCCCACCCAACTTTCCGAACACTCCTAGTAAAGTAATTGTTTAATCGATTATTTTAGTTTTTCTGCATTAAAATACATTAATTATATTACCTATCGAATGGTATAAATCCCATTTTAATATCTTTAATATTTTTAAAGTTATTCATTGTTTTTTAAACTTTTATTAAATTTCAAAAAAAAAATTATGAATTCTACAATTTTTTGAATAAAATTCTGAAAAAAATCACAATTATAGTTTTTTACTACAAATTTAAGGGTAATTTTTTTAAATTTTTAATATTAATTTTAACCTTAAAACAAATCAAACCTATTTTTGAGTAATTTTAAAATCAATAAATAATTAATATCTCATTCAATTTTATTCAAAATAGGAAACATACCTTTTTTTAGGTTTTTTGGATCAAAATGTATTAATAAAGTTGGTTTAAAAAACTAAAAAAAAAAAAAAAATTTTGTTAAAAATTCATGGGTAAACCCATTGAATTGTTTTAACTTTTTTCATTTTTTGCTATAACTTTTACAAATACTATGCTAAAATTATGAAATAATTTATACACATAGTTCTTTTGGATCCTTTTCGGATATGCTATTTAATTTTTTCATTTATTTTATACTTATTGATAAAACGAAATAACAAAAAAAATTTAAAAAAATTCTTTATTTTGGTTATAAATATTACAATTCTAAATTCTAAGAAACTAAAATTAATTTTAAATTTAGAGTTTTATTTTATCTTTAGAATGGCGCAAATCCCAGTTCAATAACTTCAATATTTTAGAAGTTATTCAATTTAGTTTAAAACCATAATATAATCTGAAATTTCTTAGCCAATTTTTTAAAAATTCCAAAATTTTTGTAATACAATTTTGAAAAAAATTATAAATATAAAATTAATTATTACAAATTTAAAGATATTTTTTTTAAATTTTTAATATAAAAATTTAACTAAAAAATAATAATTTAATAAAGATAAAAATTAAAATAAAAACTAGCGGCGAAACTATGCGCAACTTGAATAAATAGTCAAGACAAAATTTATAGAAAATTTTATGTTCTACAATTTTGATACCATGAAATTTTTCATAAAACTCCATAATTTTGTCTCAAAATCTAAAAAAGTCACAAAAATGTCAATATAAATTTTTTTCACGCCCTCTAGCGGCGAAACTATCAGGAATTCAAAAAACGGGTAATGACAAAATGTGTAGAAAATTTTATGTTCTACAACTTTCATGTCCTGTAATTTTTCATAAAAATGCATTATTTTGGTTATTTAAGAAAAATATGAAAAAAAAATACTTTTTGATAAATCTGGCAACAATGGCAAAAGTTTTTAAAAATTTTAATCATTCGAAATTAAACTATAACGTATAAAAAATATATGTGTAAAACTTTATTGCCATCTTGTTTAGTAATGACGTCATCACTTATAGCAACTGTCACTTCCGGTTGTCCGATTAACTCCAAAATCTATACAGGTCGTCTCCTTGCCACCCTAAATATGTATATAAAATTTCATCTTAATCGGTTCAGCCGTTTAGACGCTATCGTGTTCACACACACACACACACACACACAGACACACAGGCGCACACACACACACACACACACACACACACACACACACACACACACACACACACACACACACACACACACACACACACACACACACACACACACACACACACACACACACACACACACACACACACACACACACACACACACACACAGACAGACATCATGCTAAAAATGGTATAAATGGATTCAGGTGACCTCAAAACGTAAAGATTCGTTAAAATCTGGGTATGGTCAAAATATCATGATCGCAATACTTTCCTTCTATACAACTCTGTTGTTCGGAAAGTAAAAATTGGCGATTCTCAATAGAATAAGCAATCTTCAAAATAAAAAATGAAGTTCCAAAATAGACCATCTATCGTATGGTTGATGGGTACCAACCGGGCAGCCGTTTATCAGAATACAATCCTGTAAACGGGTCTATCCAAGTACAACTTGGTTGCCAGCAGATGGCGTTATTTTTAGAATACATAGAAATACTTGGGGTATTCAGACAGAGTGAGTTTTTGAAATTATGCATTCCGACAAAGTGCCACTGAAGATTCCGAAAGGATGAAACATGTATGGTAATGGGCAGAGTGCACAGTTTCAAAAACTTACTGTATTTGTTTTTTGATTAAAAAATAGACTTAGACTAACCTTTTATTGGTGAGTTAATTAGTGAAATCTAAAAGAATTTGAATAGTTTTTGAAACGCATTACAAATTAAAATTAAAAGAAGAGTCCTAATATTCGCTGTCAGAAAATGTTTGGTAAAAAGTTAAAACAAACAATTTTTAAAATAACATTAGACCGCATTTTTCATAGTACTGGGTGGCCAACTAAGAATGCGAGGTACTGTATCTGGGAATCTAGCCATCGTAGAGGGTTGCGGCAAATAAAGTTATGACTAAAGCGGCCAAGAGAAAAACCTGGAAAATATTTTCAAGTTTCTGAAATGGCCGCTAGGGGGCGTAACTGCAATCTTGAATCTAAAAAAGTTATGTTTCTGTGAAATCCGCTATATTAACCTAACAAAAAAATACTTGAACTTTAAAGTCGAGGATAATCTGAATCTTTTTTGTTTGGCAATTTTTGCTGTATCTCTAAACATAAACTGGTGAGGATGGATCTTCAAACGGCTGAACCACTTTTAACCAACTTGGGCTGGTTGAAAAGAGCTATTCTTGGACTACAAATGTTATAATAATTAGAGTTTTGCCAGCCATGATTAGAAACTCAGTTCTAAATATTATTTGAAGAGCAAGACTATGCATTCAAGAAAATGGTTCACATTTTGAATATCTTCTTTAGGTATTTTTTAATTGAATAATAAATTTTATTAATTACATGACCCCATTAATTGTTTGGGTATTTTCTTTTATTGATTTTCAATTTCAGTTAAAAATAACGCTTTACTGTTTTCGTTTTATGCAAAATTAAGATTTTACCACTTTCTGCCTAAAAAAAGCTTCCCTTGGATTAAAAACCAATTTCAAAAGGACATATTTTAGTCAGAAACTTGATATTAATAAATTTCTTCAAACTTAAACATTTTTTGTTTTTTTTTTTCTTGAAAATTTAGACTACTGTCTTACGGATTGCTTTTGTGAATCATAAATTTGTCCTATATTTGTCATCAGAAAATAAAGATTATTTTGCACTTATATTATTTAAACAATATTTTATTAAGTAAAAACCTAAAAAGAAATTTACTTTGATACCATAAAAGAATTATATTGAAAACTGAGCGTTATCACTAAAAAACAATTTCTAATGAATAACACAAACTATGTACGAATTCCACGAAAATTAATAAATCTAAGTTTGCTTTTAAAATTTTAATAGTAAAATGAAATGTGCAGTCTCAAGAAATATGTATTCCCACACGACTTTTTCCGCTCTTTTCGAATATGCAATCCAATTTTTAAAATTTCGATATACAGGGTGTTGTTCTAGAGAAAAATTATTTTGATATCTTTTTTTGAAGCCAGACCTGGATTTAAAATTTGGTCACTATGTTTGTTGATTGTAATAATAGAGTAGAACAATCTTGCTAAATATCAGAAAAATATACGTGATGGTTCCAAATATACGTAGGGTGAAAAAATGAGAAATATTGACAAAACACCCTGTAACTTTTTAATGAAGCGAGCTAGACCAATCGTATATAGGTTTTTTGGATTCGTCTAAGTGTCCTTTATCCACAGTTAGCGTAGGTACACTGATAAAAATACACGATCGGAGGGAAAAGAATGATGCTTTTAGATTTTTTTATCTTCTAGCAAAGGAAATTTCTTTTTTTTAAGTACTTAGCTTTTAACTGAGAATCATTGTTGTTTTTATGATGAGTTTTATATTCTTTTGGTCCTAAACGCTTTTGATATCAAATTAATGACTTTGTCTGAAGTATTGATTGGTTGACTCTTTTTTAATAATCCTAAATCTTTGACACAAGGTCTCAAAGTTTTTGTTTAGTCTTATAGGCATTTTGTTCAAGACGCGAATAATCTCGAGTATACCTGAATATGAACGAAATCGCGTTTGCCACCATCTATTGCGCAAGTCGTCCTTCATAGTGTTTTTATTGTTGTGGCGTTGAGGCTGTGTTCGTTGTGAATCTGATGCGATATTATATTTTAATAGTTAAGAATGAATGAACTGAGAGAGTTTGAGATTCTACTTCAAACCTGGCGTTTAAGCCACATGAAAGAAACATTTCGCAGTAAGTACTCAATCAAGATTCTTAGCTATACCGTAGATTTAATTTAGTAGTTTTGATTGGTTTCGTTGTGGTGATATACGGCAGACAAGACAACACATACACACATACAAAAACGCCGGCAGATGATTTCTATTCCTGTATATCATATACTAGGTACTTATACATATAGTAGACAAGTAATCAAATACCATGTTGTTTTTTTGTGGTGTTAGCGACGCCATCATGGCGTATACCATGGCCATCTTCCCTTTTTCATCAAGAAGCTCATATACATTCGCATGGCAAAACCGATTCTTTTGCGTGAATATCGCGAGAGTTTCATCAAAACATTTTGTCTTTTATCAATGTCGCTACTGTTTAAACGTAAAAATGTATTCATTTAGCTGAAATTCACCAACAATTTGCTCATTGATACTTATATTTTGTTTCAAAGTCTATAATTTTTTAACCATTAACACACACATACAAAGATATGGGAGAAAAGTAGGTATTTATGGGAGACAAGTGGGTATTTATGGGAGACAAGTAGGTATTTCATATTATAAGTTGTCAATGTAGGTCTAATTTGATTTATTGTTGGTTAAGTTATGTACTGATAATTTTTATGCTGTGATTTTTTGTACCTTTTTCACCAGCAAAACCCGATTTTGTGTGAATTCTGCTTTTAATAAATAAGTTATTATTTGTTTCTTTAGGATCCTGCAAGTACCTGTTCTAGAATGTACTTACAGACAAAACCACGCATCTGTGAATACAAAAAGTGGCGCTTACAATTGGCAAGTTCGCTTGTATAAAAGCATGTATTACACCGTGTTTGCAGTAACATGGTTTTGCTCATAAAAAAATTCCGAATAAAATGAATATTAACCAAAACCACATGAATTTTGTTCCAAGGACGTTTCAGATCTTTTTGAATTCCAAAATAAGAATTAACTGTAATCATGAGATTTTGGATCGAACATCTGCTGGTTTTATAACAAAAATCCTATATATTAAGACATAATTACCTTGTCTTTCATTTTAAATCGCACTATTTTAAAAAAAAACTCTAACAGTTTGAACTAAAATCATTGTTTATTATGACAAAATCAAAGTTTCTTGCCTTAAATTCGTATAGATTTGTAAAAAAGAAAGTAAGGCTTTTGTCTCAAAGTTTTTCCAATGTTGGATCAAAATGTCCATCCATTTACCTTTACCTATGAAACACCCTGTATATAGTATATTGTGTCACAAGAGCAGAAAATGGGCTTTAGCAGCCCGCGGGTTTTTGTGCTTTGTCTGTCTTGCGTTTGTATGTTCGCATAATATACTACAAAAAAATTTGTTGTTAAAACGCAAAATAAAAAATGTGGAAAAACGTTATTACAAAAATTAAGCGGGGCAAGTTGACACAGTGTGTCAACCTGCCCCGCGCAAAGTGTTTCAACAGCCCCAACGTGGATTTATTTACAATATGGCCACTATAACCATTTAAGTAATATCAACAATTTTTTACATTTATCATATGAAAGAGGAAAGCATATACTATTGAAATTCTGATTTAGTAAATTTTAAACTGTAAACAAATTACTGAAAACACAAAACAATTACGGACGAAAAAAGTTACTTACGTTATGTGAATAATTATAAAGGTGATATGCACACTATCGATGTATCTAGCTGGAACTGTGCCCATTTTTTACAGAGCACTGTATCATCTATTCCACTACAGATTCGCAGCACAAACAATGCCACTTATTATCATTAACTTATATAACATTTTTCAATGACGTTTTTGATTTCTGGGATATTGGTGATTTAGTTTTTCCATCTCCTTTGTCAACAAAAACATTTTCTTTACCGACGCTTTCTTTTCATTCTGTTTATTTTTAATATAAGCTCTAGTTTTATTTTCTTTGTTTTCTTTTATTTTAATTTTTTCTTCTAGTTTATTTTTGTATGCGGGCTAGATGTTATGACAGTAGCTTTCTGAGCTCCTTTGTTAAGGCGTTTATTATATTTTTTTGTTAGTTTATAAATGTGATTAAAGCCTCATTAGAATATTTCCTTGAATTGAATTATTGGGAATAACTTGTGTGTTATCAGAGCTTTCTGCAATGGTGACTAGAGTTTCACTTTTGGTATCCTCAAGGTTCCAGTCGCGTTACAACAGCACACTATTCTTGTGACTACGCCTCTTTCTCCATCTGCTATGATTCCAACTTTCTACGATTTGGTGTTTTTTTTTTTAACTGTGGAGAAGTCAGATTTATTAATATTATAAAATTCGTACACATTTTCACTTGTGTGAAGTTAGCTCCCGGAGCTGGCTCCCAAAATTAGCTCCTTTAGGGAGCCGAGTTCACACATATTAAATTAAATATTCATTAGTAAGGGAGCTTACTTCTCTTAAGTAAGACTGAACAGTAAAAAATCAAATCAAATAAAATTCTTACCTATACTATCTATTGTTTTATAATTTTTCTCCAACAATTCCTGAGTAAAAAAATGTCTTTAACTTCAGCAAACATATTTTTCGTAAAAGAAGTGATTTCGTACTTCATAGTACTTCTAATCAAAATCCGTCACAAACCTCGCTTTGTCGTAAAAAAATAATTATTTCATTTTTAAGGGGATGATTTTTAATTATGACGCCAGGGTTATAGATGTCCAATTTTTGGCTGAACGTAGATATAATTGAGTACTTCATATATTTAATCTAATTAGCACTAAAAAAAGTCCAAAAATTGAACTCACCACCACAAATCTCCTTAAAAAAAGTTACAGAAATTTATATCTAATAATACTACTTTTTTTACAGACGCGTAACGAGCACTCAACGTGACGTTATGGTTGTCAATTTTTTTTTTTTTGTATTACAACTATTGTAATGAGTTGTGGAGGTGGGAATCTTTTAAAGTCACTTCACGCTGGTTCAATGAGTGAAGTAGTGCAGGACTCTCCCCTGATCGCTCTGCAAGCAGAGTCAGGGGCATACAGTGGGTAGAACTTTTATGTTCGGTTGCGGTAGTTTTCTTCTTGGCTTCTTGGGTAGAGGTCTTCCATTCCTTCCGTCTCTCCATCCCATTCCGAGTGTTTCCTGGGCGTGTGTGTTGGAGCTGACCAGTGTTCTCCGGACGTAGCTTCCTTGTATATCTTTTAATCTGTGGATAATAGAGGTATATATTAGTATGGTCATATATTTCGTTGGAAGGAAACCGCCAGGGGAGGTAGACGCATTTCCTACGGATATTCCCTCTCCGTTGCCATAATGACGTGCAGTAGATGAGGAGGAAGAGTGGATAGGTTTAGGGCTCTGTAGTCAAGGATGGGTATGATGTAGGTTTTGTATGTGTGAAGGAGTGTTACAGGGTTGCATCTCCCAATTCGTCCCCCAAGGCTCCGATGAGAGAGGCTCGCGTCCTAACTCTGTTAAGAGTTCTTTGGACTTCGGTTGACCAATTGAGGATACGCGAGAAGCGTACTCCCAGGTAGTCAATCTCGTCCTCAGGCACGAGTCTCTCTCCCCAAAGCCTCAGGTCAACGTCGTTGAGAGATTGGCCCCGTCTATTGGAAAGGGAAGGATGTTTAAAGATGATGAGTTGGGTTTTTTGTGGATTTAGGGTGACCCTCCAGTTACTACACCATTCCGAGAAATGATTTAGCATCTGTTGGGTTTTGTTGTGTATAGCTCTTATGTGGTGGGTGCTGTAGCGGAGATGGAAGTGTCATCCGCATACAGTTGGATGTCCTGGCTAGGAGTTGGGGGATGGGGATGTCGTGCGTGTATATGACATACAGCACTGGGGCCAACACTGAACCTTGTGGGACTCCAGCTAGTGGAGTGAAGGGATCTGCTTTGGAAGAACCAACTTTGACAATGATGGATCGATTTGAAAGATAGGAGTGGATAAGTTTGATGAATTCAATTTGTGACTGGATTAAGACGTCTAATGGTCGTATTTATAGTCGAGACTTGAGATCGAGCTCGAGCTTAAGAACGCCTTGAGACGAGAACGTATTTCATAGTCGAATCTCGAGACCCACAGCTTGAGAAAAGCTGCAACTGCGCATGTGCGAGTGGAGTCTTGCTCAAGACAGCCTGCGACCTGTCTTGAGCTCGACTTGAGACGCGGTTTCTGACATTTGTCTTGTTATTTGTGGTTAGATTGTGTTTGTAATAGAATAAAAATTTTAATAGTGATTAGTGAAAATGAATTATAGAGAACACGAGGATTTTTTGGAATTTCTTAATTATGTGGAGGAAAATATGCCAAATGATACAATTCCAAAAAGATACATACAAATTTAGAGAAGGGTTAACAATTCCGCCACTATTGCAATTATTAACATGTTTGCGATATTATGCTACTGGAAATTTTCAAGTAAGTTTTATTTTGAATAAGTATCTTGTGAAAATGATAAAAAAATTGTTTTAGCTGGTCAGTGGAGATCTACGGGGCATAAGCCAGCCGACTGTTTCCTGCACAATAAAAAGGGTTTCAGAATGTATTGCTGAGCGGTTGCGAGAATTTATATATATACCCAATAGCCAGCAGCAAAAGAGACAAAAATATCATAATGTTTCAGGCTGAAACAAATTGTTTTATGTAAATTTTGATATAATTATCGACATCAAGTAATAAATTTTTATTTAAATTAAGAATGTACTTACTTTTATATAATTACAATTTTAATTTATAAAAATAATTTTAATAAGTCCAAAAAAGTATGAAATTCACACACAAACAATAAAGAAAATACTCAAAATAGCGTTACGGCATCAAAATCCCCGACAAATGGGATGAAAATGGGTCACAATTGTCATAAAATACACAAACAATTTTAAAGAAATTCTTCTTTTTTTAAATTTTTCATGTTGGCCAACATAGAAAACCTAATTCCTTTTAAGTTTACGCTTGAGATGCGTCTTGAGTCTTTCCTTGGCAGAGAATTCACGAAGATCGGACTATAACATGCATAAAATCTCGAGTTCTGAGTAGAGCTTGGCTAAGCACGACTCAAGTCGGAGATTGAGTTTCGACTATAAATACGGGCATAAATACCCTGGTGTATGTACTGATTCGATTTTGTTTCGAACTTTTTGGGAGTACCACTTGTTGCGTTTAATAGAACTTACCAGAATTCTGTAAGATGGCGCTGTTTAGAATTGTTCGAGTCCTCGCTGAGTTTGTCACATTTTGTGTGGACAGTGTAAAGCTGCAGATTCGAGCATTCGTCTGTATTCAGTACCAGATTATAAATAAACCCTGTGTGATCTGTGAGTACAGTTTACTATGAGCGATATATGCGCCATCTGAAATTTCTAATGTGAAACTCTAGTAATCTCTCAAAAATTAGTCAAAATCAAGTAGGTAGAGATCTCCCAGTTTGACCCAAACTTTTACAGGTATAAGTTGAAATACCAGGGTTTTTAGACATCTTAGACTGGATTAAGATGTCGAAACTACTTGAGAGCGCCACGTTTTGATTTCGGATTTGTGTTCAGGAGACCAAAATACGTAAGATCCACTTTTTTTAAATCGCATGATCCCTAAGAACGAAGTATTACCACAATATAATTCCCTTCATTTTCTGTTCCCGAATCAGTTTCAGTATAGACCATTTCTCGATCCATTTCTTCTTCTTCGTCTCTTACTCTTATTATTTTATGTCTACTGACAAACGACCTGTTTTCCGAGAAAAAAACTAAGACAAACTTAACATTTGAACAGTAATTCCTTTTTTGTCACTTGATCTCAACTTCAAATATGGTGCAGTAGTATGAATATTATTGGAAGAGTAATCTTTAATATTCAGTTCTTTAAAATTTGAAAATATTGAATCTATTTCTATTTGTTCGTCTACAGGCATAGGTAATAACTCGGACAATGTAACTTCCTGATGTCGATTCTGATCGAAGCTTATTTGAAGGATTGTCGGCCGGTCGCGTTTACCAGATGCAAACATAGGCAATCCGCTAGCGATTTTTTCTGCTGAACTAGGCACTTCTTAGATCATATACACTACGCTAGATACGGCATGTAGATAATTTGTTTTGTAGGGGGGGTCTAGCGTACTCAGTCAGTGATTGGTCATTTTCAAATTTCGACATGGTTTGACCAATGAGAAATCAGTATCGATGTATTTTGACCAATGACAAATCAGTATCCGAGTACGCTAGACATTACCCCTCACCTATCCAACAAATACTACATGATGCCGTATCTAGCGCAGCATATATGAGCTAAGAGTCGCTTACGTCATTCCTATTTGTAAAGCGGTCGCCATTTTTGTATAAGCATTAAATATTTTTGTTGGTTTTGTAAACACGTTTGGTATACTGTGATTATGGAGGCAACTGCGGGTTTGAATTTGAATATGCAGTCGATGTTTACGGAAATTTGATTTATAAAATATCAACTGACCATGTTCACAGTCTGTTAGAAGGTAAGCGTAAGAAAATTAATTTTTATTATTTGTATACTTAAATGTTGTTCTTTTGAGGTTAGATGGTAATTATTTCCGTAAATATATTCAAGAAAATTCAAATTCATTGGAAATTCAACCGTACATGGAGCATAAGGAAAGTATTTCAGGTATGTATTGCTTAATTTTGACCAAACTTTGATCCAAAAATTAAAAAAAAAATATTTGGTCAAAAATAAAAGATATATTCTTGAAGAAGAGATATTGATGAAGATTTGGACCGCAAAATGAGGAATTTGAAGTACCCTTATAAAGCAATAAAGACAACAATAAAAAACGAAAACAGGACAAGGGCGAATTGTATGGGAATACTATCAAATATTTGAGAAATAATATTTGTTGAAAATAGAACTATTAATCATGGAGTGATATTATCATCACTTCCGCCTACCACCGCCTCCTCCCCAAGCATGCAAGTTCATAATTCTGTGTCAATGACGGAAGAAATATGGACAGTCAACATTTCTCCAGGAGTCTACTGCAAGAATTAAAATGACCACACACTCCTATGAGTAAAACCAAAATAAAGGTAGAAAAAGCTCGTGAGGGAAGAGGGCTGTATCGTTTCCGAAAAACCCATTTGGAGTTAGAATCTCGACGAGTAGCTGCATGCGCTTGAAAATTTGCGGAAAGACTTGGCAGAAAATAGTCGGATTCAGCGAGAGGAATGAGAATTTAAAAAATCAAAATATAATTTCATGGTAACTTTACTTTCATATTCATAAAAAATAAAAGTCCATTTTCAGGACCACCAATTCTTTTTCGTTTGAATCTGTTGCAATATCCAAATGTCTGGGATGTGTCCAACACATTACTTTCCAGTCAAGTTATCAAATACCACTAGCAGAATTATTTTTAATCATGCAGAAAGTTTATTGTCTTTAGTATCAGTTCAATACTAAATATTTAAGGGCATTTTATGGCTAATTTATTGAAATAAAAGGACCAGAATGTGAGTTTTAAAATGTATTTGTTAAAAAACTAAAAACAATCTTATTAAAAAGCACACAATTTCTCTTCTCTTATTTTCAGCTAGCTGACTTATTGGTTCTGGTTCATTCTTTTCTTATAGATTTCCACCACCTTCATTTTCTCCATGGAAGTCATCTAATATGTATTCGTCCCGAGGATTACCTTGCAGTAAAATAAAATTATTATTATACACATGTAGCCATAAATATGTTACTAGCATTTTCTGAGGTTGAAACATCTAAATATTTTAGTTTTCCTTTGAATAAACCAAATGCCCGTTCAATATTGATCTTATAGAAGAAAACTTTACGTTATATGTTATTATATAAGATGACCATTATCTTGATATGATTTCATTAATTTTATGCGGATAATGGGTAGGCTGAATCATCAATTAAATGAAAATTATTTGGTATTAATTCTTCAATTCTATTATATACAGTGGACTTGTAACAAAGTTACTAAATCCGGTTACTTTTTAAAATCAGAAAAGCATTAATTATTCTATCTCCGTTATTAATAATCGTACGACCTCCATTCTTTTTTTCAAAAATCTGCTTTTAATATCATCTATACATTTGTTTAACCCTTTTTGACGCGTCGACACCCCTTTCACCCTTAAAACTATACCGCTATCGGAACCATAGAGTCCTCCCCTCTACACCGTATGTAGCAACGGTCGATTAAAAATCAATACCGCTAGTGAACGCGATATTGAATCGGCGTTCAGGCAGTTCTGTGACAGACACCGTGAGAGCCAGTCGACTGAGATTAGCAGCTGCCGTATACCGGGTGAGACATTGTTAACTATAATTAAATGTAAATTTCAAGAATTTTTCTAAGTCCGGATAAAATAAATAATATTAGATATAAATTTTGACGAGCCGTACTAAGTCCGATATATCGCTTCCGCGCACGCTTAAGCCCCCTCCGAATCCGATCAAAAGCAAAGAGTGGGAAACGGCAGGTTTGGTGCTCACTCTAAGCTTAAAATAAATTCAGTTGTGCCAGCATCGCCGAGAAGATCACCACGCCAGAGAACCGACACCGATAGCCTGCTCGAGATCTCCGACGATATCCGAAGTGCTCCGAGGGAATACCGGTGAGACATATCGAGTCTATTAATAGAATTTCTTTGTGTATTTATTTTTCAGAGTTCAATTTCGACAACTACTCGAGAAGACCAGTTAGGTTCGCCTTAGGCCCTCGCAGAAAACGATACTGTTAGTCGAGAAATCACACTGTATCGTTGGATGGTATATAACTGTTTATACTAAGACGGAGTGCCCATAGTCGAGAAATCACAGGGTACGTGTCGTCATTGTGTAGCTGTTATATAACGAGATGCTAAATGCCACTGGCGGCTCCTCTTATTACGCATGCTCGCTTATTTGACAGTACAATTTGGCGCGCTCGTTTCGATTTATGTACGTAACCTTACTCAATCTCCTGTTTTTCTTTCTGTTTAATTTTTAAGTGGTTTTACTTGTTTTTAAAGCAGTTTTTTTCACAAGCCTGTGACTTTTTTTAGTTCTTTTAAACATTTATTTGTCAGAATGGGTGTTATGTGCTTAGTTTGCAATAAATTTTTTTCCAAACAGTCTAATTTAAATAGACATCGTCAATCAGTACATGGTTTAGAAGCAATTCCAGTTTTATATAATAAAGCAGTTTGGAATTATAAATGTTTAGAGTTAAACTGCAATAATTCCTACCAGAAAAATGAAAGTTTAATACAACATCTGAAGCAAGTTCATAACATGATGTTTGATAAACAAGAGGAAATAGAATTTACAAATAAAAATGGTGAGTTTCTATTTTAAGTTAAAACATAAATTAATTTTTTTTCAATACTAGAGTGGATTAGTATTCTTAACGAATCCAACGTGCGATTGTATCATTTTAGAGAATGTTTAAAGTTAATATTAGACTAATGCAAAGTTCGATTTTGTCATTTTTTAGAATTTGAAAGCTGGAAAAGTAACCAAGAAATGCAAAATAAATGTAACTATATTGTAGCTAGAACGTGGAAGAGTGCTAAGGGAAATGTTATCTACTACAACTGCAATCGAACAAAAACAAGTAAAAAGCAATAAATGTTTTCCAATTCCTATTTAAAAATAATAATGTTAATTTAACAGGTAAACAATACACGCAGCAAAGAAGCCGCTTATTGAAGAGTCAAGGAAGTTGTAAATTGGATATTATTTGCACGAGTCACTTAAAGCTAACAGATACTGGAAATAAGCTTTATGTACAGTTTCAAAAAACCCATTATGGTCACAGTCTAGATTTACAACACTTGAGACTTTCAAAACGTGATAAGGGCCTAATAGCTTCAAAATTAATTGCTGGCGTAACCAAAAGCAGGTAGAAGATTCTTATTATATAATAAATTTACATTTATTATTTTAAATATGTTTATTCTGCAATTATTATTTTATCTCTAGGAATTTTTATAAAAGAGTGAAAACGTTAATGGTAAAAAAGATGAATGGCTCTTTACTAAAGGTACTGGCATAATGTCTCTTATTATATGAATTTTGGGGTACATTATTGTGGTGACAGATTTTGTAATTGCTTATATTGCTATAGATTTGGAAATGTGTTTTATCTCATTTTATTTTAAACTCTGTTGGTCGAAGGTCCTTGTAGTGGCATTGCAATTATTGAATACTTTATGACTAATGTGCTATAGGCATTATAATGTTGCTAAAAGTTTTATTTTGTAGGATTGTTGAATCTGTAAGAGATAAAATAGAAGACTCCTTGAAACGCATAGATTTGTTAACTTTCAAGGATGTTGACAATATCAAACGCTCTTACAATATCGAAACTAGAGATGGGAAAAGACATGACAATGATGCTATATCGGTAGATCTGTGGATAAAAGAGTGTCAATCTATGCCGGCAGAGGAAAATCCAGTTATATTTTATAAAAGACAGGGTGAAACATCTAATATTCTTCATAAAAATGACTTTTGCCTTGCTGTTATGAATAAATTTCAACAGATGATGTTTACAAAATTTGGATCCAATGTTATATCTATAGATGGAACACATGGGCTTAATAATTACGAATTTGAATTGACAACAATTATGGTGATTGATGAATTTGGTCAGGGATTTCCCGCAGCATTCATGTTTTCAAATAAAAAAGATACTAGTATTTACGAAGTATTTTTTGAAAGTATTCGTCAAAAAGTAGGAAATATTACTGCCAAAACATTTATGTCTGACATTACCGAAACTTTTTACACCGCTTGGCTTCGAGTTATGGGACCTGTAACATATAGACTTTTTTGCTCTTGGCATGTTGACAGAGCCTGGCAAATCAATTTATCTAAAATTAATGATAAAGAAAAGCGTTCGAATGTTTATAAAACATTAAAGGTATTGCAAGAAGAGTTAAATAAAGATGACTTTCAAAACAAACTTGCAACTGCTATAAACCTGATGGTACAAGACAAACATACATATAATTTTGGTCAATATTTCAAAACTAATTATTTAAATAACTGTAAACAATGGGCATATTGTTACAGAATGTATACAGGTATCAATACTAATATGAGACTCGAATCTATGCATAAAACAATTAAATACTTTTATCTAAATCGTAAGACCATTAAACGATTGGATAAAGGATTGCATACTGTTTTGAAATATATAAGGGATCAGAGTATTGGAAGAGTAGTAAAAATGTTAAAAGGAAAAAACACAGTATGTCATCAACAAATTTTTAAAAGGCATCAGTTTGCAAAGGCAAGTAAATTTACAGTGCATATGATAGATGAGAGTAGCTGGGAAGTAAAGAGTGATACAGATACATATTTGGTTAATAAACTCCTTGATACAAAATGTTGCCATTTAGTGTGCCCTGAATGCGATGATGTTTGTATTCATATGAATTCATGTACCTGTGATGATTTTAAACATAATTTAAAATTCTGTAAACATATACATTTTATAAAAATATATGAAGCTGATTTAAGAAGTAAAAATTCTACAAATTTAATATCACCAGATTTAATATCTAAAAACTTACCTGAAGATAATGAAAGTTTTATTAATTTAGTAAGAAGTCAAACAAATAAACATTCAAACAATAATTTGATTAATAAAGTAAATGAGACATTTGTTAAATTACAAAATACTAATTTAACTGATTTAGATGAGGCAACTTTTTTAGAAATTGACATGCATTTGAACATTTTAAATAATTTAGTTGACTTGCCAAATTCGTCTGTACATGACTTTAAGAACATCAGCAATAAATCTTCGAATAAAAATATAGTCCCTCAGTTGCGTTTCACTTCTACACGCTAGAAAAGAAAACGTCAAAATATTATTAAGAAGGCAAATAAAAAACAAAAAACCTCAATTAGTAATATCTTAAGTGGAAAATTAGAATACTATATTTCGGACAATTCAAATTATGACCACACATATTTGTAAAATAAAGTCTTGTACAGTTTGTGACTACTAAAAACATAACCCATAAGCCCGGCAATTTTTTATCAAACGTTCAGATGCTATGTAAATAGGTTGTATGCTCTTGACGAAACTTTACCATTAGAGACTTTGTCAGTAAAGTAATAACTTTCATTTATTTTTAATATGGTTATACAAAAAATATTTTATCATGTATAATTTAGTGAGAGTTAATTTCTAGAAAATACATCATTTGCATTTGAGTTTTGTGTTTTATTAATTTTCATAAACAAAAGGCCATTTTACCAACGTTTTTAAAGCACAATTAATAAAATTTGCTTACAAATTGAAAACCAAACGAGCGCGCGCCAAATTGTACGGTAATGTCAAATGGGCGAGCATGCGCAATAAGAGGAGCCTCGAGTGGCATTTAGCATCTCGTGTTATATATAGGTAAAGGGGACCCCGGAAAGTACTGATAGTCGAGAAATCACACTGTACTTACTCCGGCGACATAATTTCACCGTAATAGGGATTGATTACTAATTTAGGGAGACGCGACCGACTGACACAAACATATCGGGTACAGTTAGGTTCGCCTTAGGCCCTCGCAGACAACGATACTGTTAGTCGAGAAATCACACTGTATCGTTGGATGGTATATAACTGTTTATACTGAGACGGAGTGCCCATAGTCGAGAAATCACAGGGTACGTGTCGTCATTGTGTAACTATTATATATAGGTAAAGGGGACCCCGGAAAGTACTGATAGTCGAGAAATCACACCGTACTTAATCCGGCGACATAATTCAGAGAATCAGGGTGGGAACCGACAAGGGTAGCGACTTAACCTATAAGGAAAATTGAACTTTGTCCAGCTTAGATTTCGATTTATCTCATTCACCACGTAGCACCGACGTCCCGCCGCATTCTTTCATTTCTCGCTGTCATCATACCGCATTCACGCTTGGAAGCCCGCAGCTTCCCGACTCTTAGCTTATCCCCTCTTGTTAATACCCCATCATACCCGTTTTGCTTTTCATCGTTCACCGCTGCTAAATCGTATTCCGCAAGACCCGCTTCAGCTTTTTGAACCCGTTGCACACCCTTTCTTCTTACCGGCTGTGGTAAAAATTATTTGTTAATCGTGGTGGTCAATAAATGGTTTATTTTCATTTGGTAATTTTATTTATTTTTCTGTTCACATAAACTAACATCCTAGCGGCAGATACTCCGGCACTCATCCCAGGTGGGCAAGTAAAGTCTGCCCTTCCGGCTGTCAAGAGGTTGGTCGAGGCCATAACGACCCCTGGAGGATTAATTCTTCACTGAGGCTGCCCGGTGCAAGTGGCCTTCACACTTAAAACGGAAGGTGGCGCCCGAGGAAACCCGAAACCTGGACTAAGGCGCCAAAGTGACCCGTAACGACCGAAGGGCCGTTGCAAACTTAACCTATAAACACGGCTATTATGCATTCTGCCTGGCATTAATACGCAATGAGAGAATTAACACCTTTTCTATTGTAATAATCAATTACATTCCCTTCAGGCTGTTTAATTTGTATGTGGCACCCATCAATAGCACCTGTAACACCCGGAAAGCCATGAGACCGGTTTTCAAATATGTTTGCTGTCTGTACAGCTGCTCAAAGTTTTTCCACCTTATGTAAGTGTGACTCATTTGTACAAGGTACTGCACTATTTCAAAAAATATGCCATATGCTGTAGGTACTTTTCGCAAAACCAAAACCGTCCCCAACAGATAGGAAACTGTCTTGTTAATTGTCCACAATGTAAATAACAATTTTTTTCTTAATGGCACTTGTGCAATTTCATATATTACAAATTGCTGATACTGTTCTAACAAGACTTACAAACAAACAAAATACATTAATATTACAAACATTTTTTTCTAAACGGAATTTCTAGTATCTCAAAGGTTTCTCTTGACATACGAAAATGTTCCCGGAATAGGATATCAGAATAATTGGGAATAGATTCTTCATAATAATTTTCATTTCTTACAATCTCGCGTCTTTCGACTGGAAAAAAGTTTCCCGTATCCAGGAGAGGTTCCGCCAAATCGATTACTGCATGTTCTCCATTTTTTCCGTTTAAATTACAAATATCAGATTTCAGAAAACCTTTCTCTATATTGCACATTCCAAAACTAATTAACGACTCTTTCGCGTCATCTAGAGCAGCGGTGATTGCAGTATTTATTTCTTTCGCTGAAGGAATGGACATATTGTTATCTCCTACATTGTTATCACTTCACAAACAAGAAACATGAACAAACCTGTTCAGAGAGAAGAAGAATACACGAATAGCACCACATTGCGGCGGGTTTGTCGAGGATTCCTGTATTTCTCACATATTTCCGATATTTCTGAAGTATTTCCTATATTTCTCAAATATTTCTAATATTTCTCAAATATTTCTCAAATATTTCTCAAATATTTCTAATATTTCTTAAATATTTCCGATATTTTCCAAATATTTCGGTAATTTTTCAAATATTCTCTATATTTCTCAAATATTTCTGATATTCTCAAATATTTCGGTTATTTCTCAAATATTTTCTATATTTCTCAAATATTTCTGATATTCTCAAATATTTCGGTTATTTCTCAAATATTTTCTATATTTCTCAAATATTTCTGATATTTTTCAAATATTTCCTAACATTTGGGATTGACCTTGAAAGAATAATAATTCATATATTGCCGAAATTTCCGAAATATTTCTCAAATATTTCGGTCATTTTTCAAATATTTTCTATATTTCTCAAATATTTCTGATATTTCTCAAATATTTCCTAACATTTCGGATTGACCATGAAAGAATAATAATTCATATATTGCCGAAATTTCTGAAATATTTCCGATATTTCTTAAATATTTCCGGTATTTCTGAAATATTTCTGATATATTTCCGATATTTCTCAAATATTTCCCATATTTCTTAAATATTTCCGATATTTCTTAAATATTTCGGTCATTTTTCAAATATTTTCTATATTTCTCAAATATTTCGGTTATTTCTCATATATCTGTATATGTATATAAAATTGTCGTGTCGCTGACTGACTGACAATCAACGCACAGCCTAAACCAGAGCTGATAGAGACGTGAAATTTGCAGGGTAGTTTCCTTTGGTAGTGTAGGGGAGCACTAAGAAAGGAATTTTGAAAATTCGCAAAATTGGGGTTCAACAAATATTGACCCGCTCGAGTAAGTGCGTCAACCAAAAACATACAGCAGGATTCCTTTAGAGGAAAAGTGGCTCACCCCCTTGAGGGAGTGCAAATACTTTACTTTCCCGACCCACCTCCGAGAAGGGAAAGTATTGTGAACGAGCTAAAAAAAATGTTCGAGATAGAGTTGGAAATATCCATTTTGAAGTCACCTGAGATGATTAAGACCATTTCCAGATGGAAGTCTGTCTGTCTGTCTGTCTGTCTGTCTGTCTGTCGGTCGGTCTGTCTGTCTGTCTATCTGTCTGTCTGTCTATGTGTCTGTCTGTCTGCCTGTCTGTGTGTCTGTATTCTTCTACGATAGAGGCCACACGTTTAATCCGATTGAGCTGAAATTTGGTATATGGGTTTGGTTTGCCGGTCGGAACAACCCGTCAGTTTTTGTACGACATCTGTCAAATGGAAGTGTCACTATCAAAAAATGATAGATGCAATATCTCACAGAATTTGACATGCAATATGTCATTTGAAAGCCCTAGAAAAACTCGATTCAGAACAGTCAAAATTATTTCTGCAGCTGTCACCTGTCAAAAATAAAAAAATGTAAAATTTTAAATTTTAACATTAAATATCTGAAAAATTATTAATCCTATTGAGCTGAAATTTGGTATATGGGTTTTGGTTAGCCGTCGGAGGAACCCATTAGTTTTTATACAACATCTGTCAAACGGAAGTATCACTATCAACAAATGACAGATGCAATATGTCACGAAATTCGACTTGCAGTATGTCATTTGAAAGCTCTTGAAAAACTCTATTCAGAACAGTGAAAATTATTTCTCTAACTGTCACCTGTCAAAAACAAAAAAATCGGTTGGGTCACAAATACCTTTTCAGCTATTTTTAACATATTTTACAATTTCTTTTAACACTTTTTAACCTCTTTTTGCTTTTTTTTTTAGAATTTTTATCATTTTTTGGCTCATTTTGCTTTTCATGTAATTTTGTGCATTTCTTTACATATGATTGTATTTTTTTTGCATTTTTTTTGCTTTTTTTTGCTTTTTTTTGCTTTTTTTTGTATTTTTTTACTTTTTGGGATTTTTATACATTTTTAACGCTTTTAAGCATTATTTTAATTTTTTCAGCATTTTTTGACTTCGTTTTAGATTTTTTGGCATCTTTGCATTTTTTTTTTAATTTTTGGGCATTTTTTGCATTTTTAGCATTTTTAACATTATTTTACTTTTTTGGCATTTTTTTGCATTTTTTTTTTTCATTATTGTCATTTTTTAGCATGATTTTCCTTTTTTTAGCATTTTTTACTCTTTTTTTAAGTTTTTTTTGGCATTTTTAACATTCTTTACAATTTCCTTTATCACTTTTTTTTTAACTTTTCATTTTTTTTTTTTTTTTTGAACTTTTAACTTTTTTTAGCTCATTTTTTGCTTTTCATGTATTATTGTGCATTTCTTGTAGGTTTGTATTTTTTGCATTTTTTCCATTTTTTTGTTCGTTTTTTTGCATTTTTTAAATTTTTTTTGAGATTTTTTTGCAATTTTAGCGTTTTTAGCATTATTTTACTTTTTCAGCATTTTTTTATTTTTTTTTTAGATTTTTTTTGGCATTTTTTAAACATTTTTTACAATTTCTTTTAACACTTTTTTAACTTTTTTTGCTTTCTTTTTAGAATTTTTATCATTTTTTAGCTCATTTTTTGCTTTTCATATATTATTGTGCATTTTATTGTATATGTTTGTATTTTTTTTTCCACTTTTTTTGTTCTTTTTTTTTCATTTTTTGGGTTTTTTTCCATATTTAGCATTTTTTTGCATTATTTTACTTTTTTCCAGTATTTTTAACTTTTTATACTTTCCCGACCTACCTCCGAGAAGGGAAAGTATTGCGAACGAGCTAAAAAAAATTTCGAGATAAAGAGGGAAATATCCATTTTGAGGTCACCTGAGATGATTAAGACCATTTCCAAATGGAAGTTTGTCTGTCTGTCTGTCTGTCTGTTTGTCTGTCTATCTGTCAGTCTGTCTATCTGTCAGTCTGTCTATCTGTCAGTCTGTCTATCTGTCAGTCTGTCTATCTGTCAGTCTGTCTATCTGTCAGTCTGTCTATCTGTCTATCTGCCTATCTGTCTATATGTCTATCTGTCTATCTGTCTGACTGTCTGTCTGTCCGTCTGTGTGTATTCTTCCACGATAGAGGCAACACGTTAGATCCGATTGAGCTGAAATTTGGTATATGGGTTAGGGTTACTCGTCGGAAGAAGAAGTTTTTGTACGACATCTGTCAAACCGAAGCGTCACTATCAAACAATTACACACGTATGTCATTTGAAAGTCCTTGAAAAACTCTATTCAAAACAGTCAAAACTATTTCTCTAACTGTCACCTGTCAAAAATAAAAAAATGTCAAAATTTCAAACTTAAACATTAAAAATCTAAAAAAGTATTTGTGGATATTCGTCGGGAAAGTTTTGTGGCGACGCAACCGATTTTTTTATTATTTGTCTCCAAGTAGGTAATTCAATTAGAAATAGGAGAGAAAGTATAAATTATTTATCTCAGATCAATTTTATCAAAAACTGAAGTAAATGTTTGTTTATTTATCAAAGGAAATATACATACCAATTTTTAAGCGCATATTTTTTGTGTGGTTTATCTTGGACCTCTCCCCTTCATTTTTAAAAATACGTTTCTTCAGGAAAATCTACGTACCAATTTTCAAGCGTCCATCACCAATTATAGTTTTCGAGATAATTCTATGCGAGTTGAAGACTATACTTTCTCCACGACTATACAAGAAATTACATACCTAAAATCATAGTTTTTATCACAAATCTTTAATTGACTTAAAATATTAAACTTTGACGTTTGTGCATTTGACATTTCAAATAAAATGGCGACTTATGTTGATAAGAAGCGATTGGTTAGTTATTTTCAAAGCAATGAGATTTGTGTTAATATTAATGTGAATTCTAGAAATCAAAGAATGTGATTGGCTAATTAGCGTGGATTCTTAAATTTATTCTTCAACTAGTGGAAGAATGTATATCATTCTTCCACAAAAAATGTAGTCAGAATTAACTTATTATTAAACAGTCGTGGAGAAAAATTTTGTTTTTAAAAATACTTTATTAGTTAAGTACTGATAATAATCATGTATTATTCCTATAAACTCGGATGTCAATTTAAATAAGACTCAATATTGACATCCTGTCAAATCATAATAACTACAAGTAGCTATTTACTATAGAAAAATCTTAAATAACAGGAAGTACAATATATTAACGTGTAAAATTATAGTAAATAATAGTAAACTAAATCTTTTGTACCTATTCTATTTTTCTGAATGAATGGGGAGTGCACTTTAACTAAATGCTATGTTCCATTTCAAATTCGATTCTTCCTTCAATTACAGTAAATTACAGGTATGAAGATAATTGAGCGCAAGGGCGGCTTGTTATTATATAGAGACATGTAGAGGTAACAGGCCCTAAATTTAGAAATTTAAAAATTCTATCAAATGGTATGTGTTGAAAATTTTATATATATGGATTTAAAATATTTCTGGCCCAAATCGTATTAAAAAGTCATTTTTTAAATAATTTTCTATTCTCTTTTACACGTTTTGATATATGAATTTTGAAGATTTTTTGTATAATGATGCGGAAATGGTCACTTCAAGTTCTTTTAGAAATACTCAATACAAAATAACAACAAAAACCTTTATACAAACAAAATAATTTCAAATTGCTCACTACCTCAATTCCTTTTTTGAAAAATAACCACAAATCTACAAAATTCTTTTTGCGAACATCAAAAATTAAATGTAGCAAATAATTTACCAATCCATTAACCCAAATAAAAAAAATCTTTCTTTTTTATAAAAATAAGCAAGAAATGTATTGGTCCACCCGAAAGTAACACTGAAAGGTACTCGAATGAAATAATAACCCAAAAACCGATTATATTTTCGACTCAATGGGTAAGAATGGGCTCAAAAACGCCCCATTGTTGGCGTATCCGTAACAAAACTAATCGTATGGGGCAGCCCATGTGTAAATACTTCTTAATATAGAGTTCGAGATTCTTTGATAAGAGCACAAGAGGATCTCTTTTTTTTTCATGAATGAATGTTAGTTTAAACTTAAACACTTTTGAATCGATGATACGGAAGATTAAAGCACCTTTAATTTTTTTTTATGGAATATAGCCAAAAAGAAAAAGTTATTTACAGGGTGATTCGTATTTGCTGTTTCAAAATGAATTATATTCAATTTAAGTAATAAGGAAAACTACTAAGAACCAATAAATAGATAAAAAAAAGTTCTGTATGGGAAAAAATTTTGGGTGGTATAATAATGTACTTATTATCCGTGCTCAAAAGTAACCAATAGAATAATTACAAATCCACAGAAAAAAATAATGAGCCTGATATTAATCACTTCTAATGATTGGGCACATATTCATTACTATAACGTATTATTCATTAGTACAATGCCAAAAATTAATTAAAAATAATGAATTTCAGTGACTGGTCAATCAATGATTTGGTTGATGTAACGAACTCTAGACCATCGTGATAATGTGTTTATATCATTAAACTTATGATAAAAATCATCTATATTATGAAATTTACATCAGAACAATGTAAAAATTACATTAAATTGATGACTACATAGTGATCAATACTGGGTATTCTAGATCATCACGATACATTGTGATAATGCCTATTATAATAAAACTATGCTCAATAAACATTACACCAACGCGTGTAAGCCATATATAGGTTGATCCATTATAGTTTCATTCTCAATGCTTGAAAACATTGACCAATGGATAAGAATACCAAATTCATTATAAAAATACACTGCGTTCATTACCTAATGTATTATTGTGTTAATGTCTAAGAGCATCGAGACAATGCTAAAAGAATCATCAGTTGATGAAAGTTCATTATAACAATACACGGTATCTATTGCCGAATGTATTTGGTCATTCTGTTAATGTCTGAGAACGTTGAGACGATGCTAAAAGAATCAACGTTTTATAACCTTTTCACTTTCATAAATATATGCCAATTTGACTCCTATCTCGTCATGCGAATGTCTAACACCCAGACGAAGACAATGTTTTTGCGGTGGTGTTTGTTTAGAAAGTTGTAAGGTTAGTACATCATCTGTATTATTTTTATCGGTGTACTTAAACTGCCGTCAAACGGTAGCCTACTAAAATGCCGTTATTAGATATGACGTCATTAAAGTGACGCGTCTGACGGCTTTTATTCGATAGTCGTGTATAATGCCGGTAGTGCTGCAAATGTCCGAATAATTATCCGATATTCGGATAAATACTTAAAATTAGATTGACGGTTTTTCTCATAATTGTTGGGGATGGTAATTGTCAAACTGAAATAGTGGGTGTGTGTATATTGGCATCTGAAGATAAGGAAAGTTTTGCATGGTTCTTAGAAACATTCAAACAGGAAAATCCATCATATGGATCAACGTGAAATGTATAATGACAGACAAGGACTTAAATGAAAGAGAGGTAATCAAGAATTATTTTTCCATTGCGAACCTCATAATATGTTTATTCCACACACTGAAAATCTTTCATCGGGAGATTTCGTGTCAAAAGTTGGGAATCACTCCAAGTCAACGTACACTTAGTCTGGAAATTATTCAAAAATTGGTTTATTCTAAAACGATGATTATCAGAAATATTTGGAAGCCTTGAGGAATAGTGTACCTCGAACTGTGTTTGAGTATTTTATAAAAAAAACTGGAATAGTAGCAGAGATAAGTTAAAATCTGTTATAGACAATAATAGTCCCTTGGAACATCTTATAAACAGCTTATTTGCAATCATTTAAAGTTTAGAGACAGAGAGGGACCATAAAGCGGTTTATGGTATTTTAAAGACACCCGTCGATATGTTCCCAGAAGATTCAGTTGAAAAGAAATATTTCGAATTGCTTACACATGAAGCATCAACGCACGTGTTAAGGCAACTTTGTTTTTCGAAACACATTAGAAAAATATCAATTTCAACAGACAACTATTACACCATTACTGATAGTCGGGAATCTGTGCAGACAACAGTGTCGTCGTGTAGCTGTGTTATCTACACCGCTATGATTTTACTTTGTAAGCATATTTTTGCTTTAAGAAATTAGTTAAATGTCGAGCTTTTTGATAGAACGATTGTAAACTCGAAATGGACTATGGCCTATTACAAAGACAATCAGCGAACATTAACGAGTTTTCTTACAGAAATTGAACCAACCGAACAAAGTACATCTAATAATATTATTATGCACAGAACTGGCAGACTTGGCAGCTTAACGAACGGGTATGTTGTTTGAGCAAAGGCTAAATGTATTAAAAAATCTTAAATCACTGTGGGCCAATGATACTGATGTTGCAATAGTCCATGTAGACGGAAATCAGACTCAGTTTTATATTGGAAGCAATGATGAAGCTGTATTCGAAAGTGAAAACCAGGTTTCTTGGAACACTCTGAGGATTGTATATATGGTTCTCCGAAACATTACGAAACAAGCGCTCGTATTAGATAATGCCAATCCATCATCTATGAATCAGTTATCTGTTGAATCACCTGCGTTTTGTAACGAGTTGGTTATAAAAGAGGAGATAATTTTAGATCCAAATGAAGCACCTGAACTTTCCTATATCAGTGATTCAATTTTAAATGACGTTAAGAAACAGTCCCATCAAATAGTTGACATCAATGATATTTCTTTGTCAACAATCAAGATGCCAGTTTCCATAAAAAAAAACGGCGACGTCCAAAAGGACATGATTTAACAGTCATAGGACTACCAAAAAAAAAGATAAGAAATAATATAGCATTTGCGAAGAAATCCCATTATAAAAAACAGAATGTAATTCTAAATTCCTTTGTTAAGGATAGAGATATCATAAATGGGAAATTCCTTGAAAATTTAGATCTTAAAATGCTTCCCGAAGAAATATCACATGCTGTACTTGATGAAGTTATTGATATCCCCACATGATTAGGTAAGTCTAATGATCCGTTCTGTTTACTAAATTAAACATCTAACGATGTAAATTCCTATTTTTAGAAGTTTTTGTACAGAGGAAGCTTTTGACACAATTGTCAATCTAGTCGAGCAGAAACGACTTCGGCAACGTTGGCCTTGTTTTGTGTGCGGTGAAGACACACACAAAAATCATACAGCACTTTGTTGTAGTGGATGCCTTCTATGGAGACATATTTGTTGTGCAGGATTGTCTAAGCGACCCAAATCGAAACTCAGGTTTTGTAGAGAATGCTAGGCTCTAACATTTTTTCATTTCTTGGTGTATAGTTCTCAATAAAGCTTATTTTTAAAATATTCGGGCCGAACATTGACTCGTGGCTACCAGCTACACTCTATATTCCAAAGTTTAGTCTAGCCAGAGTAAGACAAGGACTGATTATTAATATGCAACAATAATCAACAGTATGAATAATAATCAGTCCTGGTCTGGTCTGCCCAAAATAAACTTGGTACAGAATATACTGATTATGATAGCTAAGTAGTCGGATAGAGCAATAATTGATTAACGGCATTTTTTGTGCTAGAGTTTGTTTAACCATCCTTTGCCGTTACGTCATAATCGGTGACGTATTCTGCTGTTTTACGTTTGTCGTATATTATTTGAATGTTATTTTACACATAACCTCAAAATTAAAATATAACTAATGACATATGTTAAGGATTGTTTGCAATGACCCATGTTAAGGTGCGTTTGTATTAATAAATTGGTAATGCCGAAAACTGTATTTTGCTTTATGGGTTGCGTACCTTTTTACATAGTTGTAATTTTTTTTTAACTTGAAACATCCGTTTTTTTAACCGATTTGTTTGAGGGTATTTAATGTCCTTAGCATGATTTTTGACTAAATTAAAAAAAATACGGATGATCGAATCTTGATTAAATGGCGAATTAAATTATATATATATATATATATATATTAAAAAGGTATTATACGACTATATTTTTGGGGTGATCCCAAAGTTTATTTAAAATTAGATAGAATAACTACTTATTTTTGTAAAAATTGTATAGTAATTATTGTCCGGGTCATTGTGAGAAATACTTTCGTAAGTATTAATAAAAAAAGAAAAAAAAAACACATGTATTGTATTTTTCTAGTAAGTGCCTTTTTATTACATCCCATAGTTGATCTTTCATAGTAAATTTTGGATAGTGAATTTGCTTCTCCTCGGGCCACTCCACCACTGATTGTTTCGTCCAACTTTGATTTCGAATTTTCTCGACAAGGCCGCAATGATACGATGCATTATCCATGATTATCAATGAAGGCTCAGACAAGTTTGGCAATAGTTGTTCAGTAAACCATTTTTCAAAATTTGTGCAATTCATTGAATCATGATAATCACCCAACTTGAAAACAAGACTGGCATTTTCCACAAAACCTTCCCCGGAACCTGCATGTAGGACAATATATCGAACACCTCCAGTTTTTTTTTTCCTGAAGTTTTTAAAGACTCTCTTGCCAGCTTTTTCTAAATGCTCCTTTACTGAAAATCCAGGTTTCATCTAAGACTACTGGTTTCAATAAAAAATGGTGATTTTCATTTTTTGTATACTCAGACAAAAATTGTATTCTTTTTTGCCTAACTGCAGATTGCTCCATTAGATATTTTCGATTTGATATTGCGCATTTCCTCCACTTAAATTTCAGTTTGGCCAAAGCACCGACCAAGGAGCTTAAGGATATCTCAACTCCGTTAATATATTTAAGTTTTTTTGTAGGAATCTAAGTTTGACGTCTTCTCCTGTTGAAACAAAATAAATAGGTTGAAGCTTGAAAATTGCAAAATAAAAACTGAATTTGCAACCTACCTGCAGAATACATCACATATACTCGTGTTCTTATTGCATGTTCATGTATGGTAAAAATGGAAGATCCTCGAGCAGAAACATGTCCAGCATGCACTTTGATTTCGTAGCCTTTATCTGTTTCTATTCCACTAGTAACTATTTTTTGAACGGTTCTAATAGATATATCTAGAGTATCAGCAACACGCTATAAAATTTAATAAAACCAAATCAATAAATACTTACATTTTGCATAATACAGGTAGATACTTACGTTGTAGAGTGCATTTAATGGTAAAGCGGTTTTCCAGCATCTCTTTCTCTTGAAAAGTAATTAATCAACTTCAAAATTTAAGTTTGCTCTTTCTCATTATACTGGGAAGGCATTTTGACAATGAAAAATTAATTGAAAAGGCGAAAATAATCCAAAATACTCAACAAATCAAAATGTGACAACTTAACTGTCAACAGTAATAAATAATTTACATTAGTTAAGAAATACGTTAATGACGTCATAATTCCGTCTCATCCATTTCATCATGGAGAGACCAAGATGGATAATGTATGACGCAACGGCAAAGGATGGTTAAACAAACTCTACCGTTTGACGGCGGTTTAAGTAAATCCAATAAAAAGCCGTCAGACGCGTCACTTCAGTGACGTCATATATAATAACGGCATTTTAGTAGGCTACCGTTTAACGGCAGTTTAAGTACAGCGTATTTTTATTTTGTGAGCTTTTTATATCGATGACTTATTCAAAGGTGGGTCTGGATCTAAACTAGAAACCGAAATATTCAGACTCTGGTAATTTTAAATTCAATATATTACTAAAATTATAATATATTTTATTTCTAGATTGTTATGGACTTGACCATGAAGAACGAAAACGGTGATAGTCTTCTTAAGAACGGTGAAAATTCACCATCAGAGACGCGCCGGAATCTTTCTTATACCTTGCAAAAGTGCCACAAGACATAGAAAACATCCATTCTTCCCTTTTTACCTCTCGCCCTTCAGATAAGAGAGGTATAGGAATCATGCTAAAAATTGGGTAGTGAGTTTTCAATGAATAAACACGTTTTAGGGTCCCTAGAATACGATTTTAATATTTTCGCGATGATGTCTGTGTGTGTGTGTGTGTTAGTGTGTGTGTGTGTTAGTGTGTGTGTGTGTTTGGATGGATGTTGTAGTAACGATAACTCAAAAACTACTGAATAAAAAAATTTGAAATTTTGCATACAGGATCCTGATACCCTAGATTAGATCTGATTAGATTTTGGTGCCAATCGCACAACCGGAAGTGGCAGTTGCTATGGGTGATGACGCCATTATTATAGAAAACGGCAATAAAGTTTTACACATATATTTTGTATACCCTACAGTTTATTTTCATCTCATTAAAATTTTCTAAACTTTTGCCATTGTTGCCAGATTTACAAAAATATAATTTTTTTTTCATACTTTTTTGTGTCAACCTGTAAATTTTTGATTCAAAAATGGCGAGAGGTCATGTGCTGGCCACATCAGATTTTTTTGAAATCGGCGAAGACATTACAAAAATTTAAATAAAGTTTTCAATTTCTGCAAGAAGTTGATATTTGTTTGAAAATAATTTATGTGTACTTTCCTCATAGCTTATGTGAATATTTGAAAAATCATTAAAAAACTTTTTCAGATCATATCAGTGGATTCTTTTTACCTCTCGCCCTTCAGATAAGAGAGGTATAGGAATCATGCTAAAAATTGGGTAGTGAGTTTTCAATGGATAAACACGTTTTGGGGTCCCTAGAATACGATTTTAATATTTTCGCGATGATGTCTGTGTGTGTGTGTGTTAGTGTGTGTGTGTGTTAGTGTGTGTGTGTGTGTTAGTGTGTGTGTGTGTGTTAGTGTGTGTGTGTGTGTTTGGATGGATGTTGTAGTAACGATAACTCAAAAACTACTGAATAAAAAAATTTGAAATTTTGCATACAGGATTCTGATACCCTAGATTAGATCTGATTAGATTTTGGTGCCAATCGCACAACCGGAAGTGGCAGTTGCTATGGGTGATGACGCCATTATTATAGAAAACGGCAATAAAGTTTTACACATATATTTTGTATACCCTACAGTTTATTTTAATCTCATTAAAATTTTCTAAACTTTTGCCATTGTTGCCAGATTTACAAAAATATAATTTTTTTTCATACTTTTTTGTGTCAACCTGTAAATTTTTGATTTAAAAATGGCGAGAGGTCATGTGCTGGCCACATCAGATTTTTACCTCTCGCCCTTCAGATAAGAGAGGTATAGGAATCATGCTAAAAATTGGGTAGTGAGTTTTCAATGAATAAACACGTTTTAGGGTCCCTAGAATACGATTTTAATATTTTCGCGATGATGTGTGTTAGTGTGTTAGTGTGTGTGTGTGTGTGTGTTTGGATGGATGTTGTAGTAACGATAACTCAAAAACTACTGATTAAAAAAATTTGAAATTTTGCTTACAGCATTGTGATACCCTAGATTAGATCTGATTAGATTTTGGTGCCAATCGGACAACCGGAAGTGGCAGTTGCTATGGGTAATGACGCCATTATTATACAAAACGGCAATAAAGTTTTACACATATATTTTGTATACCCTATAGTTTATTTTGATCTCATTAAAATTTTCGAAACTTTTGCCATTGTTGCCAGATTTACAAAAAAATAATTTTTTTTCATATTTTTTTGTGTCAACCTGTAAATTTTTGATTCAAAAATGGCGAGAGGTCATGTGCTGGCCACATCAGATTTTTTTTAGATGTTTTTGGTATATCTAGTCGTTTTGGCATTGCACCATGTCACCAAGGGTCTGGTAAATTAGAAAATTTAGAAATATTTGATATATGATGAAATATGATTCAAGGAATCGACAATACATAGAATTTTATTTGAAAAACTAAAGTTAGTGCCATTTCTGAAAACTAAAAGATACTGTTTACCAAAAAACCTTGACATTAAAAGTCAAGTATAGCATACTTTTAGATTATTGTTTATTGTTATCATTATCACGAATGAAGTGGGTTGATCGAGCAATGTTTAGAAAGTCATTATGTGCATGGCTAAAAAATAATGTCCAGGTGATTAAATCAATAAACAAGTGATTAAATCAATGTCCTGGATAATGATTCCCGTTGATTGGCCGATGTACAGAAAACATTAATATTATGATTGATATTTATGTACTCATAGGATTGTATTGATGAAAATGATGATTGACTCATACACAATTGATATTGGTAGAATGTATTCGTTTTAAAATTTAGGTGATGAAATGAATGCCTCTTAGGGGTTGATATAGTGACTTGAACATCAGGCAATCAATCATAATACATTTAATCAATGAAATGGAGCATCGGTTGAAAATTAATGACCAAATACCTACATTATCGCGAAGATGTTTTTTATTATATTTAAGGGAAAATTTTCAAAATGTTAGACAAGAATTCCAAGACAGACTTGACTTTTGTTTAGCACACGATGGATAACATTTTGAGCAATTGCTGTATTTTTTTTTTATTTTTACCTTCTTTTAAATACCTAACAATAAACTGATAACATTATCGATATAAATTATGTAATGTTTTTTTGTCCTAGCAGTGGACAAAGGGTATGATTTGAATTCTGCATTGAATTACCTTTCCTCTGATGTGCCACACATGGTGTATCGCCCATTCAAATTTTCATGTTACGGGGTGGGGGTGAAGGGGGTTAAGGTAGAGCGACAAATTTTGTCAAAAATTTCGTTTCCTTTAAATCAAAAGTCGACGTGTCTCACTATTTTTATCAAAAATTATTGTGCGAGAGTAAAGTGAGGGTAGGAAAAAACACCCTGTAATTCTGTTCAGAGGGTTAGTAAAAAAATGAAACTTTGTGATTTGAATTCTGCATTGAATGACCTTTTCCCTGATGTGCCACACATGGTATGTTCCCTATTTAAATTTTAAAGTTGTGGGGCGAGGGGTGAAGGGGGTTGACGTTAGAGTGATATTTGTTATCAAAAATTTTGTCCCCCTCAAATCAAACATCGACGTGTCTCGCAATTTTGGCCAAAAATTATTGGGTAAGCCTAAATCTGGGGTGGAAACTTTTTTAAAAAACACCCTGTATATATATATGTGTAGACATTCCGTTCCGGCACGATAGAGGTCGCAATTTTTGTAAAATCGACACCAAAAATTCTTTGGAGCAGTAATTCGTTGCGTATTGCAAATGGGCATTCTACAGGGGGTTAGAATTGCAGGGGGTTGAAATTTTAAAAAATTCAGATCTCAGCCATTTTTGAAAATTTTAAAAAAAAACCATGAGACTTTTTTATGGTCTGATTGTTATAAAATTAGTTTATCTGAAACTTTTTTTCATTCGACCCACGGGGATGGAACTGAAGGTGGTTGAAATTTCAAAAAATGTATATCTCCGCTATTTTCAAAAATATTGAAACAGGTCATAAAACTTTTTTTGTGTTCTAATTATTATAAAATTAATTTGTCTGAAACTTTTTTTAATCGGACCTAAGGGGATGGAACTGGAGGGGGTTGAAATTTCAAAAAATTAATATCTCCGCTATTTATAAAAATATTGAAACAGGTCATTAGACTTTTTTCATGTCCCAATTATTATAAAATTTATTTGTTTGAAACTTTTTTCGATCTGACCATATCGTGGAGTGGGGAAGGATGAAAGTCTCAAATTTAGACAATAGAAATCTACCTCCCCTGTCGACCCTACCGACAGGAATTTTTTTTTCTATCTTTTACCAAGTATTTTTACTTACTTATTAGTTCGATTAAAATTTTAAAGTCTAATTTCTACATTTGGTACGGAACCCTAAATGTGAGAGGTCCGACATGCACTTGACCAATTTATTTAGAACAAGTAGACCTATCAGAGGAAAATAATGAAAGGTTGCTAGTTACAGGGTGATTACGAAATTAAAAATTATTATTTCTTGAAAATCAAATCTTTGTTCATAATACCATACAATAATATCTACCGGATATCTATACCTAACTATGAATATAATGCTGCTGTTAGTATTAAATATACAGGATAATTTATTATTATGGGGGTGGGGGTGGCACTGTATAAACGAAATGCTTTACGTTGTTAATCTATTTGGGTACAAATTTTACTACTTTTTCTAGATCATGCAAGGTAATTTCTCCATTATAAAAGGTATAAAATTACTAACAATTTTGAAAGGTATGGATTTTAACACTTGCATATCAAAACTGTGCCGGGCTAGATTTTGTATTTTTAGGGTTTGAAAAGAATCATGGTTTTGCTATTACATGTCCAAATGTCCAAATTATATCTTTGTCTACTTATCTAGGTATAATTGCGCAATTTTAACAACTTGTATCTCCATAACCAGCCAAAGATATTAATTGAATTGGGCATTTGTATGAGCTAGAGAAAGTAGTAAAACAGGTACTTAAATATATATCAATAAGTAAATCGTTTCGTTTATACATGGATTTCTGAAACATTTTTGAAAAAAATTCGGCATTGGTGTAACTATAATAATGAATCGCTCAGTATAATTAACACCAAATATACTTTGTGTACATATTAGCATTACATTCGTAGTTAGAGATATATAGGGGCTATTATATTATGGTAGCAGCAATGAGAATTTGATTTTTTTTAAATTAAATTTTTAATTTCGTAATCACCCTGTAATTAACGACTTTTCTTTTCCTTTGTATAGGTATACATATTCCAAAAAGGTACAAGAACTACACTACAAAATATAAAAAAATTCTTCTTATTCGAGAAATTCCATAAGGAAAAATTGAAATTTGGCAACTTCAACACCCTGTATGTCAATAACTAGCCATATACTATGGTTGGGAATTTAGACACGTGATAGTAAAAACATAATTGTTTTAAAACTGTTAAGATACAAAAATTTGAAAGACCCGATTTGGATATACAGGGTGAGAGTGACAAATCCCTATCTTTCAAGATTATTAGTCATTTCATATCTTTTAAAATGAGCAAAGAGAAAATAGTAAATCGTTTAGTTTATACAGAGTCCTCCGAAAGATTTTTGAAAAAATTCGGGATTGGTGCAACCATAATAATGAATCGCCCCGTATAATTAATACTAAATATACTTTGTGTAGATATTAGTCTTACATTCGTAGTTATAGATATTCAGGGGCTATTATTTTTTGCTAGCAGTAACAAGAATTTTATTTTCTTAAAACGATGATTTTTTGTTTTGTAATCAACCTGTAATTAACTACTTTTCATATCCTTTGTATAGGTTTGTATATTCCAAACTAGTACAAGAATTATGCAGGCTACAAAAAAATTAAATGAAATTCTTCAAATTCGAGATATTGTATAAGGTAAATTTGAAATTTGGCAACTTCAACACCCTGTATGTCGATAACTAGCCATAGTATTGCATTGTACCCATAGACATTATTTGTCAGAAGGTCATGTATAATAATTTCCCAAAGTCTCAAAAGAATCGACCGGGGTCCATTTTCCATAAGGAGTGTACTTCCTCCTCCATCATTTTGAAACTATTGAAACAAGTCATGAACCTTTTTTTATGTCTTAATTATTATAAAATTAATTCGATTGAAACTTTTATCGATATAAACTTCATGGGTGGAACTGGAGCGGATTGAAATTTCAAAAAATTCATATCCGTCATTTTTAAAAATATTGAAACAGGTCATTTTACTTTTAAGTATCCTAATTATTATAAATTTAATTCACTTGAAACTTTTTCGATTTTACCTTCATGGGTCGAACTTTAGGGGGTTGAAATTTCAAACAAATCATATCACCGCCATTTTTGAAAATATTGAAAAATATAAGTACCAGTCCACCGTGGAGTCGGAAGTATTAAAATCATAACAAAAATAAAAATTTTGTTTTGCTTAAAATGACTTTTCTCGACGTTTTAAGCCACCCACAACACAATAAAGTGAAAAAAATTTCATATCCGTCCGTCTGGATGTATGTGGAGGTAATAACTCAAGAACCAGTCGTACGATTTCAAAATTTTTGACACCAATCGTCTTCTCATGTCTAGGAGAGGAACCTTATTGTTTTTGGAGTTTGTACATTATTTCTGGTCCTCCCATTCTTGAAATATTAAAAAAGCAAAACTATTTTCTGCAGTTTCACCACACCCTGGTTTGGAAAAAGATATCAAGTCACCCATGAAAACCATGAACAATGTCATTCTGAACGTTGTTTATTTAATAGACCAAAATGTCAACAAATCATTCTATAAATTTCGTAGTGCGTATAGTTCTTGTGTTTAATGTTAAAGTGGATTTCTCGGGCCCCAGTACTAAAAACATCGTTTGTTTAATCTGTTACTTATTCTAGATATATAGGGGAAGGCAGGGCAGAACGGGATACTTAACGTTTGATGGTTAACCGTCACTACAATATTAAAAAAATGTCTTTTTGCTATCGTTGTATTACTTAATATGTAAATTAAGCCTTCTCACCTTTTTCAACAGTTAAATATTTTAAAGAAAATAATTATGAGACACCAAAAAAGTGCAATTTGCCCCATTGCGTCCCATGGGTATGGCAGGTTGGGGTTTTTATATATTTTACCAGAGGTCATTGATATGTGGTTAGATTTCCTATATAGCTAGTGTTAATGGTGAAAAATGGTATTAAAAATATGAAGTACACACAATTTTATTATTTGTTTTATTAAAACTATTACACGGGGTAAAAACACAAATTCGTCGTCACGGCTATTAACGGCACAGACATTGTGTGCCCGCAGTATTCACAACAGTAAAGACATTCTACGTCACTATTTTCATCTGAATATGAATCAGAATCTACCTTTTTAATCGACACTTTCTTGGAAGGGTTTCGCTTCTCTTCCGTAAAGCTGTACTTGATTTCCTCTTTTCTTTTCACGCCTTCTTTCTTCTTTTGTGAAATCTTTTTTGCAGCTGCTGTCCCTGGTTTTTCCTTATACGCAGTTCCGGTTAATATTGCTGTTTTACCTCTCTTGCGATTAGCTCTCTTAACTGTTTGTTGGATTTTTGGAATAGGTAAAGCAACTTCTGGCGACAAGCAGGGAAAAGAAAACTTGTTGACATCGAAGGAAGCATATTCGTTTGGCCCTTTTCATGAAGAATAACCTGGTAAGTGATTTAAAATGTCACTATCTGATACAGTTGGAGGAAATTTAGTTGATTTCCTTACATCCGGTTTTTTTGTAGCAGGAGGTGTTATTGAAATTGAAGGTTCCGTTGGCGTCTCAGCTCTTTGTGTAGTAGAAGAATCATTGGCTGATGGAGGGTTATTGTTTGTAATGTTCGTGGTAGTAGCCAGTAAAAAAACAACTTCGGTAAAAACGTTTTCATAGTGGCTGCGTTTAAAAAGGCACTACCAAAAAGCGTGGAAATTTGAAATATGGTGATCACCTTTCCTGGATTACAACTCAGCCATGTTCATAAAATGTATTTAACGGTTTCATGAAGGAAACGTCCAACGATTACAGTCTTTGACTTGTATGCGGTGGAAAGCATAATAATATTACACCATTCTCACGTGCATGCAAAATTGGGTCAAGATTTTTGGTATGTGTTGAATGCCCATCGAACAAAAGAAGCACTAGATTTTCTTTTGTTGATGCTTTAGGTAACAAATAGCTCAAAACAATTGAAAAAAAGTTCAGTGGTTATCCATCCAGAATCACTAACTTCTACTACTGAACCATGTGACAAGCCTAATGCTGAATTTACATGTAGATAGAACCTAAAGCAAGAAACTAAAGCAAGTTACTAAATTTAGCTACTGGCACTGTGTAAACGTCTGATTTAGTACTTGAGTGTGTCACCAATTTAGTGGAAATTTTAGTCAAGTAACTAGGATGCGATTCTATTTACTGGGGCAAGTAGGTATCCCCACTACATGATTTGTTTACAAAATTTCACACTAAACATGTATAGACATCTGTTTTAGTATAGTAGTTTAGTTGTGTTGTATGTTGTTTAATTTAATAAGAGAAAATGGCTGCGTCCGTTTAGAATGAAGACACAGCATTATAATTTGTGCAGGAATATCGCTTAAGGGGATGTTTCTGGAACACAAAGAGTATTATTTATAAAAACAGGAAGCACTTTTTCAATAAATTCAAGAAATAATGGACATTGCAATTTCTATATTCCTCCAGGTCTTCATTAGCCACTTCCTTCAGCAACATAGAAGAAAATCCATGAGTATTTCTACGAGCTAACCATTTTCGGATCCATATACGCTTCTTTTTGTTCTGTTCTCGTTCAATTTTTTACTAATTTCTTCGCATAACAAAACTACACGCTCTTTTACAACCGATATAAAACGGTTTCGTTCAATGGGCGCCATTTTCATTTAGTTACTTAACAGTATGAGCTAAAATTGTGTGAACAGAGACTTGCTTTATCTAGGTACTATCCGCACATATAAATTCGGCTTAACTCAAATGACTGCATATGTTGCTTCAGTTTTCTTGAAAAAATTATATTATAGCTCATGCATTGTATTCTATCTTGAGCCACTTTGTATAGATTGTGTACAAATATGTTTTCGATATGATCTTGTAATTAACTAATTACAGTTCATTAATTACTCAATGTAATAGCAAACTTATGTTTGTTTGGAACAAAGCAAGTTTATTTTTTACGTAGGTACTAACACAATTACCTTATAAAGGTAATAAAAAACATATGTTATGTTATAAACTTTGATTCAGTTCATTTATATATTCATGTTGTAGTCACATCAAGTAAGTTTGTTTTTTTTTATATAATTAATTCCTAATTTAATATTTTTTGTTACAAGAGGAAGCTATTTATTTTCATTTACTCCCATACAGAGCAGTTAAATATGGAGTTTAATGACAATATCTCTTCTAATATCTACTTCAAGTTTATTTAAAATTATTTCAATTTTAAATATAAAATAAGATTTGTATCAAATCAGATTATGTAAGTATTGCATACTCAATAAAAAATGCTACAAACAAGAGCGTAAATTTTCATTTATTTGTGTTCTGACGTTGCAGCCAGGGGGGTGTAGACATAATATAACAGACTTATTCCTGATGATGAAAACGACAGTTTCCGAAAGAAAGATAGTTATTATAGTACACTATAAGTTTAATTGCTGCAGTCCCCAATAAGTTACCATAAGTTTTTGTAAATAATCAAAAACGGTAAGTATATACAGTGAGTCCACGGATGGGGTACCCATAAGTGAAAAAGTTTAAAATTTTAGTTTTAGAGAAAATATCATTCTTGCATGATAAACAGTTCTGCTTGTTCTGATACCCCATTAAAGGAAATAAAATTCAAGTTTTTCAAAGAATTATAATCACTATCAAAAATAACAATACAGATTAATAATGTAAGAAAAACTAATACTAAATAAAGAACATTCAATATATCCTAGTCCAACTTCAAAACATCTCTCAAGTCTCCTTCTAAATTCTTTAAGCGTTTCGTAGCATTTCTGGGGGGTAATGTAGCATTTCTGGGGGGGTAATTTTATTTACTGCATCAATGATTGATGCTCGTTTCAAATCTTCAATATTATGGTTTAAATTTTTTGCGTAAACTTTCTGTTTTAAGTAGCCCCATAAAAAAAATCTAAAAACAGGGGATCGGGGAGGAAAAAATATTGGTTCATACTTCATATAGTTTTCATAAAACTGACTAGGTATGACATTAGACAGATTTTGAAAAACTTGAATTTTATTTCATTTTATTTGGTTTCAGAACAAAATAGATAGATAAAGCTTTATTTATTCCAGTAAGAATTTGCAATAAGCCACGAGTGGCGTGGAACAATGTCAATTTTCAGTTTTGGTTCAACTTACTATGTTGATAATTTCATATCTTGACACATTTGAAATTAAAATTTTAAAGTTATAATAGTTATAAAGATAAAAGACATAAAGATTACCATGTAGTTATGTAGGGCAAGTTTTTCTAATATCGACCACATAACATAAATCCTATTATATTATAAATACGTGACAACAAAATAAACATTGACTGATCTTTAAAGTAGGTAAAAAAAACCCTTTATTTTGAAAAAATAAAAAAATACAAAACTGTTGCTAGGTCGATATTACCCGACCACTAATATGGGAAATATCGACCAGAAGTTTGGAAATATCGACCGAAATGTTAAATAATAAATAACTAAATGAAAACTGTTAACATGATCTACATCGCCACCATTTTTCATTATCTGTCCTGAATTCACCACAAACATAACATGTTGATGGTGTTTCTTCATTCTATTACGTTAACAACTCCTTTCTTATTAATTTTGGTATCCTGTTTTTTCTTTTTGTTTTGCTCCTTAGTTTCTTTTTCTCCCAATTCTTCCTTCATCGGCGTCGAGGTCAAAATTTTCCGATTTCTGTTTCTTTCTTTTGCTTTGTCTCAGTTTAGGTTTAGGTGTTGGATATATTAATATCTTGGAATGACTTGTTCTTGATTTGTATAGTTTTGTCTTAATCATCTGTAGCCTCGTCGCCATACACTTCTTGTTTCTCGTAAGATGATTCGTCATCAGTGTCTGAAGAAATGTCTTTAGAATGTTTTTGCTTCAAATCTTTTTTTGAATCAGGAATTGTTTTCTTACGCTTGTTAATAGAACTCGAAATACTTGGACCAGCAGCGGGACTTGGGCCAGCAACGGGACTTGGGCGAGCAACGGAACTTGGGCTTGCCAAAGGTAAAGTATTTGCTTCAAATACTAAAGCTGGTATCTCCATAATATTATCTTCTGTAGCAGTAGGCAAGTCAGGTATTGGAGTAGTCTTCCTCTTTAAATACATTTCTATCCAACGGATATAGTCCTGTACTTTTGAAACCATTAATACCTTTTTCAATCGTTGCTACTCTGTTATAAGCTTTAGCAAATAACTCTGAAATATCTGTGACAGCGATTGATTCATAGTGAAATGACTTCATAAATTGGTCACATTCATGATTGTATGCAGATTTCAAGCCAGAGAAGAAGTTACATCCAATGGCTGACCAGTAATTGTAGGACTGCAAAGTAGAATGCGAGGTGTGGTTGTCTAAAATGAGCATGATAGGATTATCAGGGGTGGCTTTGGCGCAATTACGAAAATATTTTAACCACTTGGGAAATAATTCCTCGGTCATCCAACCAGACTTTGAGCAGTGATAGATTGAGCCAACTGGACCATTTTTACCCAATCTTTCCTTTATTCTCATTATTTTAAAAACAAACATTGGTGGAACATACTGTCATCCTGCAGCACTCATACAGTAAACTACATTAGTCGTGTGACCTCGCTCTCCACTGCTAATGGGCCCAACTTGCTTTCTTCCCTTTGGTGCCAGAACACGAGAGGGTTTGTGCACAGTTGTTATCCCAGCCTCGTCCACGTTGTATATGCGATCCAGGCGAAAATTGTTTTTCCATCAGTGTTGCCACGTTATCCTAAAGGACATCTAGATGTCCTTTAACGCTATATCTGCTTTATTAAAAGTCAATACCCTATTCTTACTAGTGGCTTCTGGCTTTCTTAAGGACAGCTGCTCTTTACTATTACAACTTGATGTAAAAAATATTGTGCCTGAGAAGCATTATTTTTTATATGCCTACAGGGTTTTTCAAATATTAGGTACATGCGGGCTATACAGTCCGTTTCTCTTATCATATTTTAATATTGCTATAATCTAAACCATAAGATACGAATATGATTTAAATGGATTAAGAAAACATTATATTAGTGGAAAAAATCTACAGGAACTCTCAATTTTTTAAAAGTCTAAAATTAGGTCACATAAAATTATAAAAAACAATAAGATTATAAAAAAAATTGTTTTGAAATTTGCAAACTATGACCTTTGCTTTTGATAAAAGACTTGATATAGTAACTCCACGTAGAGGGGTAAAAATGAGGATAGAAGTTTGAAAAATCGGGGAAGGAAACGGGTACAGAAAATGAACTTTTATTTATTCCGACATCAACGCAGATGGAGTCGCGGGCAAAAGAAAGTAATAAGTAGGTATAGACTTATATATTAATAGATTGTTAAAATAAAATTATTGAAATAAAGCTTTTAAGGAACATTGTGTTTTTTTTACATATTCGCTTAATTATTACAGTTTAATTATTACAGTAGATAATAAAATTAAGCTGCCATGGTCACTTTTCGCTGACGCAAGTCACCCTACGGATTACCGGCAATTGACGCAAGTTACCGGCACCGTTGGTCGATTTCGAATTAATTTCCGCCAATATTGTTGACTTGGGTTCAACTTTTTGCTGATTCCACTAGAGTCACAACCATACATTAATTGAGTTTATTTATAATATCAAAATTTCTGTTAAAAATCAGCTGCAGATTTTCTGATTAGTGGGAATCAGACTTCTAAAAATAATATTTTATTATCTTTTTAGATAACAATCGGTGACAAAACATGATAATGGACCATTAAAGGACCCCGCACTGTTTAAATGGCAAATGGCTTTCGATAAAATTTGCTGAATTTTGCATATATTGAAGATCTCGATGTCGTAAGTAAAAGCTTCCACGGCGCCAACAAAAAATAATCGCATATGTTTAAATGAATGATCAATTAGCAACATATTTTGATTAAGAGTACATGATATAAGAGTTTGAAAATATAATGGCAATAATTTTAAATTGCACTATACAGGGTGAGTTGTGTTTAAAATAAAAGAGACAATTTGAACGATGTAAAATATTGTATATTTGTATTAATGATGATCGAAAAGAAACTAAACTTTATGATTATAATGTGTTATTTAAAAAAAATAAAAAATACGTTTTTACAGGGTTAGTTAAAAAGTTGGATCGATGGTTGTCATATATTTCTAACATGTATTTCGTGATAATTAAAGAATAACTTTAGGTTCAAAATTATATATAATATATAAAAATTCAGTAAAAATCCCACTGAAGTAATTTAAATATCACGAACGTACTACGAAACAAAACACGTTTCGGTTGACATTATAAACTAAAACTTTTTAATATTAAAAAAAGAGACAATTTGACCGACGATTTTCTGTTACAACTGGTATTTTTTAAAAATAGCCACTTTTTGCTAAGTTCAACCTCTTATAGCTTTCTGCATACACTGTAGAGGATATATATGTATGATACATTTTTGGAAATGGTATTTTAGTTGTTTTTTAATTATTACAAAAAACGGGGTATGTTAAAAATGTACGACAACCATCGATACAACATTTTGACTTACCCTGTATAAACGTATTTTTTATTTTTTTTTAATACTCCTTAACAAACACATTATAATCATAAAGATTAGTTTCTTTTCGATTATCATTAATAAAAATATAGAATTTTTACATCGTTCAAATTGTCTCTTTTATTTTAAACACAACTCACCCTGTATAGTTGTAATTTTAAGTTATTGCTATTATATTTTCAAACTCTTATACATGTACTCTAATCAAAATATGTTGCTAATTGAAAATTAATTTAAACATATGCGAGTCATTCCAATTTTTTAAAATCCTAAAATTACGAAAAATCGTTGTTTTAACACTCTGTATCTCAGAAACTTATCATTATTTTTTGTTGGTGCCATGGAAGCTGTTACTTAAGACATCGAGATCTTCAACATATGCAAAATTCAGCAAATTTGACTGAAAGCCATTTGCCATTTAAAAAGTGCGGGATCCTTTAGTTTTATGTTTAATGTTAATGTTTATAAAATACGCCACTGCGATTGCCGAAGAGATTGAAATGCAAATAAATAAAGATTGTCAAAAGTCAAAATTAAAATAATAAATTAATTATACGTCTAGATTTAATAAAAAACACAATTAACTGAACAAAGACAATCGAATTGAGCTAGTCAAAAATAGTAAAATAAACTGAACTTTAGCAGGACTTGTTACCATAATTATACTACTCAAGTCCTGCTAAGGTTCAGTTAATTTGATTATTTTTGGAAATCAGTAACAGGAAAAAAAATTTAAAGGGCAATACCAGTAATCTGATTTGGTAAATAGGTATACTTATGCCATTTCTGTCTTCATTTTTCTGGTTTATAGAAATTTAAATTGTTTCATTGAAGAATTGATTTTTGTTGACCGTTTTCAATTTCTGCCCATTGAATTTATTATGTCCTGCTCGGTTTGAATCCGGGTAGAAACAAGTTTTTTTCTATTTTTTACAAATACAAAAAATTTACATACTTTAAGGTTTTTTTTAATAACCTATACAAATAATACATATATCTGTAAATCCTGAATAGACTTGATACAGAATATTGATAAAAAAATATATATAAATTGTGATTAGTTTGCATTGTTCAGTTAAAAATTTTTTGCTTCATCTTTTTTCTACCAATGTGTTTTGAAAAATTAAATTATGGTTGTTTTTTGCTTGTAATGAAACTCAAACTGTAATAAAATTGAAATATTTTTTATTTAGATTGTCTATATACCCTCCATAGTCTAATCAAAAAATATTGATCACAATCAACATCAACATATCCTTTCTCTCCAATTTTCTAAACAGCAATAGCGAACACATGTCATATTTTATTTACTTCCGTAATAAAAAAAATCAATAATTGGATATAAATATATTACGAAAAAAGAAAAAATAAACTTATAAAAAAAGTTACTAACCAAGGAATATTTAAGACGCGTTCATCATATTTTGCATCATAGCCTGATAAATATACATAAACTTAGCAACAAATGACTCCAAATGAAAAATGGCTTTATTCCCTTGTACCATCCTGTGTTCGTGTATTGCAGCTTCTTCTACAATTTTAATTTTAATTCCATCATCACACTTTTTCAATAATTCCCCCAACAAAGTCTTAAATATAATATCTGAAGGTATTCCATTGGTTATTAGTTCATAAAGATGTTGTCTAACTTTAGTTAAAGTAGCAATGCTTTGATTTTGCAAAATTTTCATGGCTATTTCTTTAATAAAAACTTGCCAATCAGGCTCAGATACTTTCTGATTATCGGTAAATGGGTACTGTTCAACTTTACAAGCTTCACAAATTAACAATGCTCTACGTAAATTCCTATTAGAAGTTTCAGCAATTCTTTTTGCTAAAGGCAAAGGCAATTTTAAATTTTCTTTGTTACAAGTGTCTTGTAGAATTTGTACAATAGTTTCTTCTGCAGGTGCAGGACATCTAATACACAAACAACGTGATCTAATCGCAGGTATTACTCTCGATATAGAAGTTGCGCACATAATTATCCGACAATTTCCAATATACTTCTCCATGGTTCTTCTTAAAGCATGCTGAGCATCTTTGGTAAGGTCATCTACATCTGTGAGAAGTATAACTTTAAAATCTCTTTGAAGGTTCGCATTCAGCTGTTGACTTTGTGCTACGTTTTTAATTAGGTCCATTATAACTACTCTATCGTAAATTCCAACATCACTTGGGTTAACCTCTATGTGGTAGATACTGTTAATTGTCATTATTTCTAACTTTTTATTTGAAGGAGTTGTAAAGTTCATCATTTCTGTTTTTATTCGTTCCACTCCTGAGCCGTATAATTCTCTCAATAAGCACATTATTCGAGTCTTTTTACCTGCTCCTAACGGTCCATATACAAGTAAATGAGGAAAATCACCTTCTCTGGTTAAATTCTTTAGATAAGTAGCTTGTTCTTGGTGATAATCTATCTCTGAGAAATCTTTGGGACGATATTCATCCACCCACAACTTTTGATTTTTTAGTTTCGGCACCATATTCTCTTATTTAACAAATTAAATGATTGATTGTAATATGGAGGGTATTTGTAATAACCTAAATAAACAGATAGTTAATTGCCGCCAAATTCTTCTCGCTTTCTTTTATTGATCTTTTACGTGTTCTTCTTTCTTGAAGACTCTGACAAAGTTAGCTTCAGTTGCGCATAAAATATATTAGGAGCGGCTATAAAGAGACAAATATTCCATATTCCGGATTCGTTCGTTTTTACAACCCACCAGAAAAGCATAGTTGCCAAATGTGGGATACTTATCTGAATTACGGATAACTTCAGGAGAGTTGTGATTCTTTTGTAATATTGTTAGTTGTTAGCAGATATATATATTTAGGATAATTTCGTAATAATTGCATAAAATTTAATAATATATATTTACGCTTTCCTCATACCGATGAGTATTAAACTAATTTTTTTTTATATTTATCAAAGAACTTGTATCAAAATATAGTTGACATTGGGCAACACTGTAAATATCACTACAACAAAGCTTTAAATGCTTTTCGGTTTCTGCGCATACCCACCAAGCGTCGACGAGTCAAATAATAATTAAAACGTGGAGAGTCGCTTGTGGCTTGTGCAAATACTGTATTTAATCATTTTATCAATAGACGGATTACTGCCAAAGAATAATTAAACCTTACTGCAGAATATTGACAGAATTTGTGCAAATTTGGCGATTTTTTTTACAACAGCTGGGGGATTGTCAAAAAATTAAAAGAAATAGATAATACTTTAAGGAGTAATAAAAATGTACCAGAACTAGAAATTAAATAAATTAAACAATAAAACATGCTGCTGTGTATTGAATAACTGTTTTTGCAACAATTAATAAGTTTTAAAACGCATGGGCGTAATATGGAATATTTGTCTCTCGATAACTCTACCTAAAATTTATCCCCTCCAATGTCAAACACATGGTCATCCCACTCCCACTAGTCTAACCACAGCATAGGTGGTCTAACCTAAAAAGTTATTTAAATAAAATTTAGTTTGTTGTTAACAGATCTCGAAGTAGTAACAAAATGAATAAAGTTAAGGGGCAAAGTAACGTTGAAAATAATCAAGATGTTAAAAAATTAAAGACTCATCTAACTTTTTGGTCCCCTTTAAACGATAATTTTAATCCACCTAACAAAAAATCTGTGTGTACCTGGCATAAAAATGCTGGTAAAGATACATCACCTCATACCACTAGAGACTGGTAAGTGCAAATCATTATTGATTGGTTTTCCCTAGACGTTTTCTAGTTTGTTTTTGTTTTTAATTGAATATAAATCGATTTATTTTTACTTTGTAAAAATCGTAAATGCGATAAAGTTAATATTATGTAAATTTATTTAAACATTATAGGAAGAGAACTTCAAAAATTCTTCCTGATGCACTGGCAGCCATTGGAAACACTCCCATGATTAAACTTAATAGAATACCCAAGCAAGAAGGGCTAAAATGTGATGTTTGTAAGTAGTATTAATATTGCACAATTTAAAAACAAATTAATGTACCTTTAGTGCCAATCAATTTTACATGTTTTTGTATTACAAAATTTATCATATTATTTATTTTTGGAGAAAATATATTACATAATTTAATAATAAAAATATTCTTATCAATTCATTTTTATCTGTCCTACAATTTCTCAACAAAAATTGAAAACAGTCTCCCATTAATATATGGAATATATGATTTTCTAATTTGTTTTAACTCAAGGTTTATTCAATGTTAAATATTTTTAATAAACATGCATAGTTACACTATTACAACATATTCTCATTATAAATAAAGTAAAATGTAACAAAAAAATGCAATCTTAAATTTAACTATTCTTTCTGTCAATGAAAATAAGTATTGATATGGACCACCCGGTAGACCAGGTGTCCTATTTAGGATTCTCAATCTAAGCTGGATTAACACTATAATAAATTTATAAAATTTAAATAAAAAAATACAATTTGCTCTTTCACTAGTGTTTCTTCTCTCAGTCTTTCTTTTTTCTTAAGTATATTGTATGTCCCTATCTCCTGTCATATCTCCTAGTTCTTTCCTTCCTTGTTTTGCTATAACTTCTCGGTTTCACCTTCTCGTATTACTCTTCTATTATTTTATTTTTGTCTATTCTAATTTTTCTTTTTGTAACAATCAAATATTCTCACCTAGAAAAATCGACTATTTTATTTCTATTTTTCTTGTAGCATTCAAAATTCTAATATTTATTTACAAAATTTCCATTTGACAATTTCAAAAATTTTTAAACATCAATTCACAAATCTCTCAAATTAATTTTAATCACTTGATTAATTTTTAATGGACTTATCCAGTAGGAACGAATTTATTGGTTTTATATTAATGAATGCATAGCTTAAAGAATGTAGTTGCTTATATTAATTTTCATTTTTCTTATAATATTCATTAATTAATAAAAATCAATAAAAAGTAATTAATATATTTTGAAAATGGCGCTGCTCCTTGACCAATAATTAACGTTTTACTTTCTACAGCATTGCCAAGATTCTAGCTTTGTTCGTTTGTAGAAAAATTTGACATACTTCTTTCCTTTTTTAATCATATAACAAATGAGAACGAGAGTTGCCATTTTTATTGATATGACAACATAGCCAAATATAATCTGCTTCAATTGGGTCACGTCACATAAGCCACTATAGCCCCGATATTCAAATTTTAAGAATTAATTACAGCCGCCGGATCGGTCTCAGAAGGTCTGGACCCGGTGAAATGTGTTATGGTAGGCCAAAATTATAAAACGAAAATATAAAAAAAAATCACTGGATGAGTCCCTATCCAGAACTGATCATCCCCTTTATATAAATTTTCTAATCGTAACTTACATCCACACAAAAATTCATTTAAATAGAGTTACTACAGACTTTTAAATTCTAACTTGAATACATTTTTTGAAAAATGAAAATTTATAAAAGGTAATAAATATTAATAATAAAATTATTTCTTTAAGATGTAAAATGTGAATTCTTCAACCCTGGCGGATCAGTTAAAGATCGCATTGGTATGAGACTAGTTGAAGATGCTGAAAAACAAGGTATCCTCAAAGCAGGATACACCATTATTGAACCATCTTCAGGAAACACAGGAATCGGACTTGCCTTGGCAGCAGCTATCAAAGGTATCTTTTTTTATTTATTTCATATCCAAATTTCAATATAAAATTTGTAAAAAAAGCTTAATAATAGTGGCAACTAGCAAAATATCATCTGAACATGAATTTATGTTCTCTACGTTTAATACTATATGAAGAAAACTTTTTGGATCCAAATTTTAATGTTTTTTTCTGCAGGTTACAGATGTATTATTATAATGTCTGAAAAAATGTCTAATGAAAAAGTTTCCATCCTCTTGGCTCTTGGTGCTGAAATTGTCCGCACTCCGGTTAATGCAGATTCAAATTCACCCGAAGGAATGTTTGCAATGACTCATAAATTGAGAAAAGAAATTCCAAATTCAGTGATTTTAGACCAGGTGAGCCATATTACTAAAATAAATCACTAGTGATTATGATAATTTAACAGAGAACTTAATATTTTTTCTAATTTTACAGTATTCAAATCCTGGAAATCCTCTTGCTCACTATGATACAACTGCAGAAGAAATTTATGATCAATGTGACAAAAATGTTGATATGATTGTAAGTTTAATTAAAAACAAATTTATTTTATAAAGTAATACAATTATCATTTATAAAGGTTATTGGTGCTGGCACAGGTGGTACAGTCTCGGGAATTGGTAGGAAATTCAAAGAACTTTCCCCACAAACAAAAATCGTTGCTGCAGACCCTCTAGGTTCAGTTTTAGCATCTCCTGAATCATTAAACAAAACTGATGTTAATTTCTATGAAGTCGAAGGAATCGGTTATGATTTCTTACCTACAGTGTTAGACAGAAATGTTATTGATTTATGGGTTAAAACAAGTGACGAGGAATCCCTACCCATGGCTAGAAGATTAATAAAAGAAGAAGGATTGTTAGTAGGTAAAAACAATTTAATACAATTAAAAATTAGTATTGTTATTTGGATTTTATTTAGGTTCAAGCAGCGGTGCGAATTTAGCAGCAGCTGTAAAAGCAGCGAAAAATCTGGAAGCTGGAAAAAAAGTTGTTGTTATTCTTCCTGACGGTATTCGAAATTATATCACAAAGTTTGCATCAGATCAATGGATGGAGGCTAGAAATCTTATCACTCCCGTAAATACAATGAACCATTGGTAACTATTATTTAATTTTTATTTATATCAGTTTTAATTATTTTTATTATTAGGTGGTGGGATAAAAGTGTTTCTGAGTTACATTTGGATCGTTTAGAAGTTGCTACTAACAGTATGACTTGCGAAAGGGTTCTAAATATAATAAAAAAATCAGGAATAGATCAAATCCCAGTTGTAGATGGTTCTGGGTAAGTAATTTTTATTTATTTGGGGAATTTTTTATATGAGTATTTTTTAGTGGAATGGTTGGCATGTTGACTTTACAATTTTTAATGCAAAAACTTATATCTGGACGAACAAAATCAAACGAAAGTGTGGAGAAATGTGTTGTTAGAATTTATCCGAAAGTTCAGAAAACTGCAAATCTTGGTCTTGTTTCTCGAATGTTGGAAAAAGAATCTTATGTATTGATCCTAGATGTACAAGGTATGATTTTATTAAAAAATATAATAAAATTTGTATCTAAAAATATGTATTGTTTTAGGTGGAGTTGAGAAACCTTTAGGAATAGTTACATCCATAGATTTGCTTCAGTATATACAGAAATAAAAATATGTAGTTTATTCTTAGTAATTTTATTTGTTTTATCTGGAACTGTTTTTTTTTATTAAGATTATTTTGAATGTCAAAGATGTATTGTAATTGCTCTTGTTATCTTTTAATATATAAGATTTTATTACCTATTTTTTACCAGCCGTCACGGATCATCCGTGTTTAGTGGACACAGATATCCGTGACTTTTAACCACAGTTATCTATGTCTACGAAACACGGATAACTATAAACAAATTTGTTGATAAATTAAAATTTTTACGAATGATAAACAAAATAATTAAGACATTTGTAATAATTATTTATCATGGAAATATTGTTGATCTAAAAAAAATTTTTTTTCAAGAAATAAATATCAACTCTGTACCTTCACATTAGAATTTATTTATATGCACTGACCACTGATTATAATTATCGTATTTATAAATATAATCTAATCTAAAATAATACAAAAATATATTTTAATTTCAGCTTGGAGGTCTTGCATTGATAATTGTAGTTTTATAAACTTAACATAGATGCTTTTATACAAAAGCAATATCAGAAGGATGTAGTCCAATACAGTGGCGTATGAACGGGTGAGGGGGTGGTGACAAACCCCTATCACCCGAAACCGCCTTTTTGTGAAGAAAATTCAACTTTATAATATCATTTCAAGACTCGATTTATAACTATTTAACTCCCTGAAAATATTTTTTACTACGCCACTGGTTCAATATCTCCTTAGCCCCAATTTTACATTTAAAAAAATACATTAGTACACATCTATAGAAAATAACCAGAATTGTCATAGCTTTGTAAATACTAATATATTTTTAATAAATATTGATGATAAAATCACATAGCTTATACCTAGTTGATAATATATAGCGGAACAAATAAATACATTTCTCACTAGAAAATATTGGTATTTATAATATAAAATTTTATTATTTTCAGTATGCTCTTATATTTTTGCTAAAAAACGACGTGGGAGTTTTTGCCTTCCTGTAAATCAAGGACAAAGTTAATCTTAGAACTAAAATAGATTCTACTCTAGAAACAGTTTTTATTGCTTATCCAAAAACAAAAGACTTACCTGATTTGATTCAATCAATAAAAAAACTATGTGTTAGTTAAAAACTAACTGCGTTAGAAGTAAAACTTTTCACGGTATGCAAAAACTTATCAATAAGTGCACAAATTTTTTTTGTACACAGATTGGATTTTTTCCTGTTTTTTTTTTTAAATGTTTTCCCCTATTCCAATTTTTTTCTGTTCTTTTCGATTTTTTCCTATTTTTCTTAATTTTTTCCAAATCTTTTTTATTTTCCTATATTTCGATGGAAAATATTTTTCCCTCTTTTCTCAATTTTTTCCTATTCTTACTTTCATGTTTTTCCTTTTTTCAATGTTTTTTTCCATATTTTCCTCCCTTTTTACAGTTTTTTTTTCCTCTTTTTTTTGTAGCATCCACCTGTTAGGCAACCACCACTGCGTATATATGTGTTGGAATGCCTGCTATTCCTAACGACTCTGCCAGAGCCATGTGTACAGTGTTGTTAAAAATACTTTTAAAAACGTATTTAAATACAAATACTTTTTCAAACATGTATTTTAAATTCTTAATTTTACAATGTATTTAAATACAAATACTTTTTCAAACATGTATTTACCTTGTATTTTAAATACTTAATTTAACAAAATGTATTTCAAATAATTCTTCCTTGTATTTAAATACAAATATTTCTTCCGTGTGTATTGTTTAAGCAAATCTACCGCCCGATTACTTTGTAATAACAAAAACAATGGATTTTTAATAAGTTTATTTTCTTTAATTTTATTATTTTACAAATTAATTTAGGTACAATTTATTTGCTTACAAAAAAATAACTAAAAAGTATTAGTACACATACATAAATAAGTATATTTTATTAACATATTATGCTAATGCAGTGTGTACAAAAAGTAACGTTAGTTAATAATTCGTTTTTTGATGTTAAAAAAAAAGGTTAGGCAATTTAAGCGAATCAAAAATTGATTCTTATATTTATTTCCTAAAACTTTATTTAAATCTGTTTTTTTTGTAAACATCAAAAAACGAATTATTAACAAACGTTACTTTTTGTACACACTGTATCTATACATTACTTCTTAAAAGTATCAAATTCTCAAAATGTTCATCTGTTAATTTATTTCTCTGTGGTGTTAGGATTTGTCCTCCTTCACTAAACATTCTCTCGACAGTAGCCGAAGATGGCAAAATTACATTGTATCGGTGAAACATTTTGAGAACTGTTGGGATACATTTAGAAATTTGAAAGTTTGACTCTTGAAATAGCAGTTTTACGCAATGCACCAACTTTTATGAAGAATAATTAAAATTTTCTGTCAAATAAATAATAAAAAATTTTTCCATATGGTGCAGAATTTTTGAGTCGCACTGTATATCGTGTTGAGCTAGTGCGTGTTTAAAATCTAAAATTTTATGGAAACGATGAGCTTTTACGGCTGTAATTATCCTCGCATATCTGAGCAATACTTTAAATTAATTTATTCTCGCTGTGCAAAAGTTGAAAGATAGTTAGCAATACAAAACCCAAATAATATTGTTTTTCACGTTGCAAAAAATCAATAGCTGAGATAATGGTTTTAAAACCAAAAAATACTCAATTAAAAATTCCAATTCGACATTTTTTAAAGTAGGTTTACCTAGTGCCATTGAAATTTGGCCTTGCAATTTTTTTTTGCAAATCTTTTCCACCTCATCTGCCGCTTTAGTAGATCTAATAACTGCATTCCAAATTGCTGATAATTTTCCAAAAACACTATAATTTTTTTTTCAAAAAGGGAGTAGTGGCCTGAATTGTATTTTGAATATCAGTTGTTGCAATTAAACTTAGCGTATGGGAGCAAAATCTAAATTGAGTCGGTAAAGAAATTATTTCTTCAAAATCATTTTCTACAACTATCTGAGAAAAATTCAACTCTACAATATCCTACACCTTCATTATTATTTTCTAAATGAGAATGAAATTCGGTCTCATTTATTTTGTTCACATATGAAAAAATCTTAAATGCTTTACTGAAATTAGTCGCATTATCTGTCACCGTACTTTGCTGTAATTTTGTTTTGCACGTATATGTTTACTTCAAAAATTCCACTAGTTAAAATAGAGCACTGTCACTATCCATCGCTTGTTTTCTATACTCAAAAAACGTTAATAAAATAATAAATTTTACACTTTCACTTATTTCAATGAAACCTCGATTTCGAAATCGTGACCAATGAGAAATCCAGAAAACTGTAAATCTTACAAAATAGAATAGAGATTCGAGACACATGTAAGGGTAATAAACAATTTGGGGAATAAATAATACCGGCCAGTCCGCCAACTATAAATGTCTGCATGAAGGGATAATCCGAAATTAGGGAAATTTTTGTTTCCAGGTAAAAAAAGCATGTGAATGATCGCAAACTTTTCAAGAAATATTGTACTTAAACTTAACTACAGTATTTAAAATCCTACATAAAAATGTATTTTAAATACACAGTAAATACAAATGAAACTTATGTATTTAAATACATTGAAAGTATTTAAATACAAATTTTAATGCATGTATTTAAATAACAACACTGCACGTGTGAAACCCAAGGGATTTTTAGACAGTGATCGTGATCGACATAACTTCGAATCCAACGATTCTCTTTGTCAGTGCCTACGTTGTTTTATTGATTTTCACATTTTTAATGTTTTATAACTCGTTCCAATGTTTAATAAATTGTCACTTCAATACTCTGTGCGTTTCGTTCGTTTCTTCTAGCGGTATTCCTCATGAATAAAATAACTTGTAGCGGAATGATATTACCTTTCCCGCTATATATTTATAAAAAATAATATTCCAATAAAAACATGTAAACACATGTTTCTAAAAAAAAGTTTGACAGCGGTGGGATTCGAACTCGAACCTCATGCTTATTCCGAAGAGATCGTGCTTATAACTTTACGGATATGCCGAGTGACTATTCTCGGCTTCTCCTCTTTGTACGGATCTTCGTAAACTTTTGTGGTTATACCAGATTTTGTTAGCTCCTGCGAAGTTTACTCTCTATCCAAGAACTAGTGTAGGTGTCGCATGAAAAGTTTCAGTTCAAAAAAATGGCTATACAGGTTATTTTATTTCAAGATAAACTCAACAATAATTTGTACATGATCTCTATTGGATTTTTTTATTTATAATTAGTCTCGAAATGGAATAAACCATAGACTTTATGTATCCAATCCTATGATCGTCAGAATAGATAACGAAACGGGTAGTTTTTTCCCCATATTAATTTCCTTACTCAGCTTTATTTCGGAATAAAAAAAATCTGTTTCCAGACATCTATCCCACAACTTTGGTCTACTTTGTAAGTATTTGCGTTTATTTTATATTAAATTAATTAATTCTCAAGCTTTTTCGTCGCGTTACTTCACCCTGCTCCAATATTGTTATTGTTTACTTTTACCATATAAGATTTTGGTTAAGGAGGAGGATTTACCTTGCGACAAAATAGTATTATGTGCACAGTGTTTCGCATTACTCGCTTGAAAAATTTGCTTTTTATTTTCAGTGAAAGAAAAAAAATATATCTGTAATGGAGAAGAAAGTACCTTTTGAAGAAGCTACTTTTTGAAAATTTGACATGGTTTTTTTTCAAATAAAATCCAAAAATGTCTTATTTGTGTCATTTTTCAATTTTTTTACAAAAAACGGTCCAATTTTCAAAAACTAGCTGCAAGTTAAATATTTGGATGACAATTTTTGTTTGTATGAAACAAAATTTTCAAATTGAAAACTTTAAAAACAAAGTAGTTTTTCTCTATTATTTAATAAATCGTAAAACAAATACAAAGAAAAATTTCACTTCAACCAAGTGGTGTCACGGCACCGTAGAATTTGAAGAATGTATCACGTAGCAAAGAAAATGAACTATATTCATATTGATTAATTTTTTTTTAATGGCAAAACCTTAGGTAGCGGCGGTGGTGCCAGGGGACTTGAGGATCAAGTGTCGAGGCTCGTACCCAGGGTTACTCTCAAAACTTTTCCGGATTACTAACATAACTTCAAAATATCAATATCAAGGCAGTTTTTTTTGAAAATCGTACAGTATATTACGGGGATTTCTTTATTGGATTTTACTCACAATTACCCTCACTCACAGGCTAGTGAAATTACTCACAAATGTGAGGAATTACTCACAAATTGGCAACCCTATAACACAAATCTAGCTATCTTTTAGTTTAGCAATAGACAATACAATAAAAGAAACCTATACTTTTTGACTCTTAGTTCAACTATACTTTCTGGATATAGAGGGCGCATCAATATTTTATCCTAAATATTTTCTGATCATTGCAGTCCAAGCCAAGGAGAAATATATATTTTCTGAAACCTGATAGAAGGCGCAACAATATTTGGTTGCTGAATATATAATTGGTATCAGAAAGTAAAAGAGAACAGAAATTATATTTTTGGATTATATATTTATTTAACAAAACTCTTGATAAATTTTATTTAACAGTGTCTCTAAAGGTGGGTCCCCACCATGCAAAGTAACATTTGTCGGCGACAAGTGTTTGTAACAAAGTTACCGAAAATTCTTTGTTTTTCGCTCAAGGAGCGGCACATCAAAGAAAAATAGCCTCTACGACAATGTTTCCAGACATGTCGAAACGCGTCTCCACCGGATCAACTTGATCCAGCTATTTTTTCGAGTATTTTTTATTTGTACTTGGACAGACGTAGATTTTACAGTGTTTTCTGTTTGTTGTTTAGTTTTAAATTTAGTATGGAGAGGGATAATGAAAAAACGAAATCTAGCTCTGAAGGAAAACTTACTTCAGACCAAACCACATTGCCGGTCCACGTTCATCTACAGGGCTCAAATTTTAAACTCTACCGAAGTATGACTCTATACATACTAAGTTTGAAGCAAATCGGTCCAATGAAATGGCCGTGCGAGAGCTTCCACACAGACACACACACTAACAGGATGATCACAATAACTTACTTATCTGTCTGAAGTAAATTATAATAAGACAGCTCATCGAAAAATATCAATCTCACACTGAACTTTGGAATTCGAAGCATTTATTGTATAAAAACTGAAACAAAAAGTACGATGCCTGGAAAAATATTGCAACTAGTTTGGAAATAGATAGAGCGGAGTTTGAGAGGAAAATAAAAAACATCACCGGGCAATAGAATACAAAAAAGCCAAAGGTTCTGTACGCTCCGGAAATCCGGGCAAGTTATACTAGAGTTAAGAATGCTCGGAATCAAAATTAAAAATTTATTTCTTGTAATTGTACCCAATTTACAATTATTCTAACAGTAATTAAAGTAAGTGTCTAGCTTCTTGGGCAGAGGTAGACCTTTTTCTTCCTACTCTACTTAGTGGTAATATAGATATCAATCTTTCATCTTTTCTCCACGATCCTGAAGTTTCCCTGTCCAATGCGCCAAGAATATAATCCGAATATGTTGATCTTCTTAGTTTTGCTTTTTTATGGTAACAAAGTCGGTCAACAATATTTGGTAGGTGGGAACGACGTGATATTTTTAGACAATGTTTATGAATAAGCAACAAAAGTTGATGACCTTAAGATTGCAATTTCAGACACGATTTCATCCACGGCGGGTGGTAATAGACACTTAGAATTTACAATAAGATGATATTGTGAGAAGTTTAGCCTGTCCCAATAACATGGTCTGCATATGACCCTGCCAGTTTTTTATACATTGAATTATCAATATTTAATTTAAAAAAAAACAAGAATTTGTAGCCTGCAGGCCATAATAAAATACTACTTAAACAAACATATAGAATTTATTAATACATTTATAAAATAAAATTATGGTAATTGGTTAATTATGTTAATATTATGGGTGATTATTTTTAATTTTTTCCAGCATTAGGATTAAATCCATGGTTTCTATGTTTCCATTCATCTGGAGTCAAATCTGTAAATTGATTGATACCCTGGCTATAAGAAACATCACCTTTGGCAAATTTTTCATTGTGAGCATCAATTCTTTTAACATTTTCGAGGAACACTCCAAAACGTTGTTGCTCTTCTTCGGCTGTTACATAGTTTTTGTTGAACTTGGTCTAATAAAAAAAATGGTATAGCACAAATTATTTTTAAGTGGACTATACGAATAAATAAAATATTAGAATAAAAAATAAGTGACCAATAACCTTGAAATAATAAATATAAGTTTAAGTTATGGATAGGTACTTGTTATTAAAAATAAATATAAATATTTTAAAAAAAAACTAGAAATAAACATAATGTTACCTTAAATTCAGTGAATTTTTCCTCGTCCGTCAGAGCGTTTGCCATAATGATAATTGTGAATAATAAGATGGTAAATTTAAATATCATCCTAAAAATAAAAAAAAATATATTATGAAGTGACTTACTTATTCTTTTTCTATTTACTTTCTAGAAAATGTGTTGAATTTTAATTATGAACAATATCTATGAAATGCGAATAAAGTACTGATTATCTGAATATCTATGATCTAACTCTGTTATTTTTTATCGGAAGGAGGATATTTAACTATCTTTTATATTCTTGACAACCTTGAAAATCATTGTATTATAATAGAATAATAATTATTACAACCCAATAAGGTGACCCAAAGATTTGAAACGTAAAAATACTCCTAATAATAAGTAATTTAATTCGTGTTTCTTATTTTTCCAACAAAGAGGTATTTTCCCTTGGCACAAATTCAATAAAGAAAAGCAGCTGAAAATAAAAAAATACTCAACAGTATGCTAGAGGCTGGATATAATCACACAAAAACACCTGAAACACCACAAATACTAAAAATCTAAACAAAAATAACCTAACCTAAACATTTACATTTTACTTTTCTCTCAACTAAAACGACACCTTCAGCATCCCCACTTCTCTAATTGTCCCTTTGTTCTTTCGTTCCCCACTTCTCTAATTTTAAACGAAGCGGTCGATTTATTACTGGACAAAGTTTATAAGTATTTTGATGATTTTGACAGCAGGAGCAGGGCTGCAAACTGTTGCCAATATTTAACACTGGGGCGTTTTGTTGGTGCAAATCGTAGACCATTTACATACCTTGTTACACTGGGGGCGGTTTGTTTTCCCAAAAAAGCGTCAGCGCCACCCTAGAGCGTTTTCGCACGGAGCAATATGTTTCAGCAATAAAAAGTTGCAATATCGCTTTGCATCTAAAATACATGCAACGCGATGCGATAAATTTATGGCAGCAATATTTTTCTATCGCAATGACGTGCAATATGTTCTACGGAATTCTGCGATATCGTATTGTGTCAATATGAAAATAGTAGAAAATCATGTATGTTTATGCAGGTGTTCACACTATTCGCTGTTTATTGTAGCAATTTATTTAGCAGTGTTGCAAATACGTATTATAAATATAAATAAGAAAATTATATATTGTTGTTTTGTTGTTTTTTTTAATGGCAACAATTTTTTTTAGTATCATTTAAACAGTGTTGCGAGATATATGTATTATAAAATAATAATAATAATACTAATAATACTCTGACTATATTTCACCCCTTACGAGTAAATCCCAGAATCCAAAGGCTTGTGCTGGGAAGGGACGGCTATATTATTATTTACCGTGGCGCTCCTGACCACTTACTGATGATTGATGGCACCATTTGGCAAAGGGTGTAGCAAAAGCAATGTTTATGGGATAAATCGCGTAGAATGAAAATTTCCAGTTTTTTATAGAGAAGGAAAATGAAATACAAACATAAAATATTTTTCAATATTATTAAAAACATAACTTGACTATTAAAGAAGCTTATGAATACTCCTATATTTTCTTCATTTCACAATGCATTTTTGTTCTCTTATTTGAAGAAGAACCATATAGTAAGAAAACCCTGTTCTTCCTATTTTGATTTTATACCAACTAACTTAACTAATTATAAAACTAGGCAACATTGCAAATTCTATAGTACCATTTATTGCATCAATTATACCTCGTGTGAAAATCATTTGCAATATATCGGGTGCGAATACTTTTTATTGCTCACAAAATATTGCTACGTGTGAAAACGCTCTTATCTGACACTCAACAACCTCTTATAGCCGAGTTCGGCTTGTAGAATCGGGAGCGTTAGGAGTAAAGTGTGAGTATTTGGAGTAATGTCTAAACCAAACGGGTTAAATAAATGTCAAATGTCAATAATTTGTTATTGATATTGTAAATGAATGATCAAAACATTTGACAGTTTTTGCTTTTTGTTCGATTTAATTACGTTTTGATTGATAATTATTTAATATTATTTATTGATCCATAGATAGCGTTATCTATAGTGGATATATATCTTTGATGACTCTTCTGACGAGGAAGAAATTATTTTAGAGAAGATAGATAACTACGCGGAAAAAGCTGCTCCCAATTTCACAGATAGACAGTTTAAATAAAACTTTCGCTTATTACCGACTCTGTGGTCTAAGCATGCTTGAACACCATGGGCCATACTCTACTCGACGTCAAACCGGAAGTAATTTGATTTGCTCCATCTACTCCTTTTACACTTTTTGTCACTAACTGAATAGATAGATCAAGGAACGAGTGCAAAGAGTACCGATGTTGAACTCACCACTGTGACACAATTGACAATGACATTGACATTTAGTAATTTAGTGACAGTGACAGATGAGTGTCTAAATTAAAAATTGATATTCAAAATTATTAATTATCTAATTAGCATTTATCTTTCGTTTATTTTCGCTTTTTAAATTACGAAGATTTAGCAGTGATATTTATTTTCCACTCACATTTTATAAACCTCGATTGTTTAATATGGCTCCAGTGGATAGTACTCCGAATATAAATATGAGAAACTTTGAACTGCAGTATTCTTTACTGGCTTACGATAGAATTCCTGTTTCAGAATACATTTCTAAAAATACTGGAATAACTGTTGTCCTAGCAGAAGTAGAAGGTCCTGTTGTAAATGGTTATTTTTGTTTGGGTAAGTTTTGTAAAGCATGCTTACAAAATATATTTAATTCTTAGTTTCTAGCTACCGAAGCATTTGATGATGATGGGTTACCCCACACTCTTGAGCACCTTATATTTTTGGGTAGCGAAGAATATCCCTTTAAAGGAGTTCTTGATTTATTAGCAAACAGATGTTTAGCTTCTGGTACAAATGCATGGACTGACATAGATCACACTTGTTATACAATGGAAACTGCTGGCAGTGAAGGTTTCTTGTCTCTTATGCCTATATTTTTAGAACACATCCTATATCCTATTCTTACGGTAAATAATCTTGATTTTTCTGAATTATTATATAGGGTCAGTTATGAACTTATATTCAGCAAACGAGCAAGTAAACGAAGTGTTTCTGGAAATAACTCCTAGAGGAAAAGACGGTACAGTTTGAAGCTTAGGTGACATTTTCAAAAATAGTCAATATACACACTGACTAATTTTTAGTCTGTACCGCATTTTCCAACGCTTTCCCGGAGCTCAGAGAGGACTTTTTTGGCGATAACCCACAGCAAAAACAACGGTACACCTCGAAATTTGGGTGAAATCTTCCAAAGTAGACAATATACGCACTGGCCAATTTTCAGAGCGTCCCGCATTTTCTAACGCTTTCCCGGAGCACAGAGAGGACTTTTTCGGTGATAGCTTCCAGTAGAAATAAAGGGAAGTCTCGTAATTTGGGTGATATCTTCAAAAATAGTCAACATGGTCCAATTTACAGCGCGTCTCGCAATTTCCGGCACTTTCGTGTAATAAGTTTTGAAATCAGCTTCTTAGATTAGATTAGATTAGAAAGGAAGGGACTGTAGGTACCAATAGCTTTTCCACCGCGACTTTTTCAGATCTATTGTGGTTGTCTTCTCGATTAGAGAACCTTATCTAGATTTGTCCTAGTTATTAGACTCCATAATCTAGTAAGTAGTTCTGTGTAGCAATTCGCTTTAGGTTTTTCTTTGCCGTATAGTAGAAACCTTAGCCTACATAGCCTTTCAAATTAACAAAGTATATGTACTGCGGTTTCCTCCTCTTCCTGATAAAACCTGCGAATGGCTTCCTCTGACAGGCCAATTGTATTCATATGTTTGTTGAGCCTACAGTGCCCTGTAATAAGCCTACTATTATTCTAGTAGTTCTTCTGGTCTGACTTAGTACGTACTCTGCGAGTTTTGGCGATGGTCCTATGATGAACTCTTTAGCTTGTCTCTGCCCTGGTAAGTTATGCCACTACTCTTGAAACATAATTAGCTTCAATCGATTGATGGATGTCCTGACTATTTTCTTTGAAATGCCACAGAATGGTTCCGGTCCGATTGGAGATTGTGTTGCCTTTTTTGTGCCATTTTATCTACTTCTTCATTGTCCCGGTATCCAGCCTATTAGTCAAAAAAATACATGGTGCCTCTAGGAAGTGATATCGTTTTCAACATTAAGACACAGCTAGAGGATAACTGAGAGCAAAATTAACACACCTCATTGACATTACCAACTGTAAAGTGAATAAAATTTATTACATGCTTTTATTAGGAAAATATTACCCCGGAACTGCACATTGGGACCAGTGTTGGCGCTAACGTTGACTTATTTGGTATTATTTTTTAAAAAATCCACACATTGGGAGTCATTGAAGCCAAAATCAGTTAGTTCCAAGCATTGACTTTTGATGTTTCGTCAAAAAACCGACACAAAACGGATAACTTCAAACGTTGTTGGTGCCAACATTGTCCCCAATGTTCGTTTCCGGCTTTACACATTATAAAACAACTAAACCGATACATTCAGCGTCATCATTTCTCTAATTTTCCTTTTGTTGTTTCTTTCCTCACTTCTCTAATGTTTAACGAAGCAGTCGGTTTGGTAGTTGGACAAAGTCTACCTCGAAAATGTGACAGTTAGGTTTTTAATAGTTCAGACGAAAGTGTAGGCGTTTGTTTTAGTTACAAGAGATATACTTGGAACTTAGCACCTAAAGTATAAATAATTTCTATTAATATCGGAATTTAATTTTCTTAAATAACTTCAAAAAAATTTTTTTTTAAACTTCAATTATAGAATGGTAATTTGTAATTTTGTTTTTAAAGTCATCGTGATATAGACTTTTGTAATTAAATTATATCCTTTCCAACTTGCAAATTTCTTGAAAGTTTACATCCAAAAAAAGCTACAATTAAGGTAAAAATGAACAGGACCGCACTTAGAGAAATTCTTTAAAACAGTTCATTGTCAAATTTATTTAAAAAAAAAAAACTTAAATCGGGGCATTTTAGATAATTAAATTCTCTACAACTTTTGTATTAAACTTTTTTCCAATTTCGCGTCTTCTATGGGGAAGTATGGAAAAAGTTTGACACAAAAATTGTAGGGAATTTGATGCCCCACAATTTTGCAATAGAACATTTTACACTAAAGTGCATTTTTGTTTGTCCTCAAAATTAAGAAAAGGCAAAAAATCCTACATGTATATTTTTTTTATTCCTCTAGCGGTTAAACTATGCGTAATTCGAAAAAAAGTTTCATACAAAAGTTGGAAAAACGGCGAAAAACCCCAAAATTTTATATGTATATATATTTTTCTCAAAACGCACCCTTTAATTTGACCCGTACAATTTGAATTCGTAGGAATTTCAGTCTACTGCTATTTTTTTTATTTAAACGTTGCCCTATTTCCGAAAATTTGAAGATTTTCTGTGACGTTTCCTCTTCAAAAACCTCTTTAAATTTAGTGATTACCGAATAGTATATTGTATAACAAACGCGAAATGATATGCATACTTTACGAGTGGGACATGCGTATTTCGCGCGAGTTATACACTATACTTTTTCTACGATTATGTATTTCTTATTTGCAAAATGAAATCATACAAAGAGTTTATATTTTTATTTGACAACTTTAATTTATTGCTCATTTTAGAAATGTCAGTTGCTGTCAGTAAAATTTTACGAATGCCTGTCTAGTTCTCTTACCCATGGGAAATTAATTATTTCCCATTGGTTTGGCCGTAGGAATTGAACATCCGTATACAACTAGGTATGTAATCCGTGGGAAATGAACATCGGTATACAACTGGGTATATTTCTTAATTGATGGCGCATATGAAACTTGCACTTTTCTTTACAATCATATAAAAAGATATTTTTATAAACCTTATATCTTGGTCAGTGTGTATATTGACTACTTTTGAAGATGTCACCCATGTTTCGATGGGTCCCATTATTTCTGCTGGGAGTTATCGCTAAAAAAGTTCTCTCTGCGCTACGGAAAAACGTTGTAAAATGCAGGATACGCTGAAAATTATTCAGCGTGTATATTGACTACTTTTAAAGATATCACCCAAGTTTCGAGGCGTCCCGTTATTTCTGCTGGAAGTTAGCGCTGAAAAAGACCTCTATGCGCTCCGGGAAAGCGCATTAAAAATTGGTCAGTATGTACATGGACTACTTTGGAAGATATCACCCAAGTTTCGAGGCGTCCCGTTAGTTCCGTTATTAAAGTCCCTCTCTGCGCTCCGGAATAGCGTTGGAAAATGCGGGACGCGCTGAAAATTGGCTAGTTTCAAACCGACCCGTCTTTCAATCCAGGAATTATGCCCAGAAACGCATCTGTTGCTGAATTTTCGTTCATGGTCGGCTTTACAATGACAGCATAAACACTAAATAAAATACTAGAGATAACTAATATTAAAGCGTTTTAGAAGTAGGGAATAAGTATATAAATAGATAAATAGCTTATCTGGTGAATTGATCAATAAGATATGAATAAATATGAAATAATTACTCACATCCATTTGGAATTTCTTTTACTAGTTCGAAGGACCAGTCTGATTAGCACATCAGACACATTATTTAAGGGTTATTTTCTTACCCATTTATTAAATGAAAATATAAATTCGATTTACACTTTTTTGACAACACAACTTAAAAAAACATTATTAACACTTGTTATTATTTTGAAATCTCAGAATGTTCTCAATATTAGGTTGCGGTCTTGACTCACATATTTTAATGTGAAAAGCTCTCGCTGGGACACAACTATTCTCATCGGCAATCTAGAAGCTAATCATAATAATTTAAAGTAAAATGCTCTCGCCGGGAGACAACTATTCCCCTGAACGACGAAGAAACTAATAATGTGAATAATAATTTGGCGCGATAGATGCATCTTTTGAAGAAAAGTTATAACGGATTTTAATTTGTAATGGACTATTCCATATTCGGATGCAACTGTGCTCTTCGCTCTCTATGAGAATTATATATCGAAAGAGATGGGTATTAGTTTCAACGGTTTTTTCTAGAAATAATTCTTTTGGTATAGCTGTACCGTTTTACATCACGCGATAAAAATGACGTGGACACATTTTTGATGAAATGTGTTGATTTGGAATCTATTTTTAGATTTTAGAATGAAAAATTGTAAAGTGATGATCAAAAATATGAACCGAAATAAGAAACATATTAATTTTAAAAGAAATAGAAATTAGTTTGTAAATTCTGGAAAATATTTCAGTGAAATTTATCCAAGATACTTGTTTTTTTTCCGTATACACTCAATTTTTTTTAATTTGTGGGATTGGCATTTGCGTTAATAGTAGATTTTATTTAAATTTTGTTATGTAGTTGATATAGTATTTTTTGAAATATCTGACCTACGAAGATTTAATGAAAGTAAAAGTTAGCATTACATAGTGGATAACAAATTTTGATTACAAAATCAAGTATAGGTTAGTTAAAAAAAAAAACGTGAGAATGCGACTGTCACCTATATTTTTCTTTTTCATTAATTTTATTATGGCTTCAGCACTTATTATTTAAAATTCTCAAAATTCTTACTACCACCTGAAAAATATTTTCTGTGATGTAAACTATTCTCGGAATAGTTATTCATTGCAAATATGTACTTTGTAAAACATTTGCTTCTTATATTGGGCATAAAACCTTTAGTTTAAAATTTTAGGATGAAGGTTATGTCACTGAAGTTCACCATATTACTTCAGAGGGTACAAATGCAGGAGTAGTTTATTCTGAAATGCAAGGAAGAGAAAATTCTGCTGAGTCCAGGATGCATTTAACAGTAGCAAAAAATATATATCCTGGAAAATGTGGTTATTCTTCCGAAACAGGAGGAATTATGAAAAACTTGAGAGATTCCACAAATAATGAAAAGGTAAGAGGCAAACTGTTTCTTTTTCTCTTGAGGGTTGATGGGCAAGCCTAACATACATACATATATTTAAATATAATAAATTAATTAAAATTCAACAATTAAAAATAAACCCAACATTTTAATATGGGTACATAAGTCATTTCATGAAATTAAAAATTTGAAAGTCCTGATTTTGAAGTAATAAATAGATGGGTTCTTTATTAAAAAGTATCTTCATTGTTCTGGTATATACTTTATTCGATTAATATAGAAGTTCAGTGCTGCTATTACCACCCGCCATCATCCGTGTTTAGTGGAACAGATATATTCGTGACTTTTAAATCTAAAGGAATTGCGTTATTTGATGATGTATAGTTTGATAATTTTATTCTATCACATACAAGTAGTCACTACTTCTGTGAGTCTTCATGTTTATTTATTTACCCTTTATATTATTGTACACTATTTTATATGCTGTGATGAACATTATTATTATTAATGTTTTTACACCGCGGGGAGTGAAACTAGTACTTTAGACCCACTTTTACTCCCTTGAGACTAAGGTTATTCCCGCGCAACATTGCATATTTTTAGTGATTTTAGATTTTGACAACATAATTATTGTGTTGGTGGTTCTGTATAACGGCCGACTGAGATTCTCTCAGAGATTTGTTTGCTTTTTTTTTAACCTAACCAACCTTATAATTAATGTAGTAATATCAATAGTCAAAAAGTCTTGGAAATTTGTAACAAATAGGCTCAAATGTAAGAAGACTGGTTTTTACCTTTGCATGCAATTTATATTGCATGCAAAAAAGTTGCTGCAAAGAGGCTGTAATGTAAGATTAGTTTAAGATTTAGTCCTTGCGATGCAAAAAATAGCGTATGTTTCACGAGACTAAAGTGCCACTTTTAATCCCTCGGACTGATTGTTGCCCTCGCTCCACTTTCGGGATTAAAAGTGGTACTTTAGGTTAGAAAACATTTAGCTACAGGTGCGTAAGAAAACACAAACTATATAGAAAAACTTAATGTTATTCCTGATTATATAGGTATAGAAGGTTCATTTAGGATGACGAAAAGCTTTAGATATTCCATATAACAAATAGATTAAAAAAGTGTATTACAAATAATTTAATTTATGTAAAAATAGCCAAATCTAGGTTGTGGCTGTAAGCACCTAGCTTAATTGAGCTAAGAATAATTCGTATTTCTAGCAACATTTTAATTAATTTCGCAAAGAGCTTTCGACCTTGAGCCATCATTATTGCTTATCTACAATTTTTTTGACTAGGCTAGGACGGGGAGATTAACGAGTACACCACATTGGCAACACTAAAATTTTAAGCACCGTGTGCAAATTCACAGTTCTGTTGCATTACTCAATTTGTCAGTGTCGATAGTCTATCACTGTCTTTCAGAGTTAGAATATATTCCGACAATTTTCCGATGCACACATGTCCAACCTAAGCCAGCAGCCAGACCATAAAACAGATGTTATTTTGCTTTTGACCAACAGACTAAAGGTCTGTTCCAACACGGTGTTTTGAACTGGATGAGTATGCGCAGTGGGAACGCAGCGTTTTAGCGACGATTATTTTCAATACACGTAAATGTTCTGTGTTTCAAACTTAAGCCAAACATGTTCCCCTGTTTCTAAAAGACAGGATATTTAAAAATATATTAAAATTAATCGAGGTTAAAATGCGACGTTCATACTGCGCAAACTCATCCAGTTCAAAACACCGTGTTGGAACAGACCTTAAGAGTCTAAAATGGGATTTGCACCATTTGAAAGATAATATGAAACTCAAATATAATTTACAATGTATTTTAGTTTCTTCGAATTTAGAATTGTATTTATATCCAAAATAAAGATTTTTTTTAAATTTTTGTAATTTTGTTTTATGAAAAAGTATAAAACAAATAAATTGGATATCCGAAAGAGATCAAAAAGTACTATATGTGTGAATTATTTAAAAAAAATCAAAGGGTTATCTATGAATTTTTGACAAAAATTTTGATTTTTTTTAGTTTTTTTTTTTAAATTTACTTTGTTCATCCATTTTGATCCAGAAAACCTAAAAAAGGTCTACTTCTCATTTTGAATAAAACTGAATAAATTAATGGAAATTTTTTAATTTTTTATGGTATACCGTGTGTAAACGGGTCATGGGCTACCCCTATAGCTTTTAAACGGATTAATAGATTTATACCAAATTTTGGTCGATTATAATTTTGGATGGGCGTGAAATATTTCATAATTTTAAATTATGATTATAACTTGTTTGTACATCTTGTACTATTAATTTTACAGAAGATTTTAAAAAACATTTAAAGATATAACTATTACAATTAAAAGTTACTAACTATCCGATAATTTACAATTATAATTGTAAATTCAGAATAATTAAGACAGTTGTATATGTATAATAATCAATGCCTAATTTATTCTATTTTTCTTATAATAATTTTGACACTAAAATTACCTTTGCATGCTATGCAAAATTAAAATATTTTTTTAATTCAAGGATTTTCAAGTAATTGAGTTACAGTTTTATTTTTCTAATATATAATATAGTGTGAGAAAGTTCTGGCAGCACTGGTAATTAATTTACTATCTTGTTATTTTTAATATAAGTATTATTATTAAGTCCAAAAGGTTATTAATAATATCAAATGTGCTCCACCAATGAAGAAATAAAAATCAAAGTTTAGTACCACAAAATTCTTTAATACATAAAGTTGGAAAGGAAACTGGCAACTAGTTTCGGCATACATGTTGAAGGCATTTGTTTGTCGAAACTAGTTGCCAGTTTCCCTTCCAACATGTTTATGGCATTTGTATGCCGAAACTAGTTGCTAGTTTCCCTTCCAACTTTATGTATTAAAGAATTTTGTGGTACTAGACTTTGATTTTTATTCATTATTATTATTATCTTCATAAGCGCATATGAATAAATTTTGATTTGAATGAAATACTCGAGTTCATGTCTTCATAAAGTTGATATTTATTTATTTATTAAACATTTTTTTTAGATCACCAATATTTCAATGATAAATAATTATTACAAGTGTCTTAATTATTTTTATTATCTCATTCTAAAAGCTTTAAGTAAATTATGGGATAGTTATATGTGTTTCATAGACACAGATTAAAAGTCACGGATATCTGTGTCTATTAGACTACTAATATTACTTTATGTACCATCTGAATTAGGGACACGGATCGAGCTTCATTTCGCTCAGTTTCTGCAAATTTAACCGTGTCTCTAACGTTGGAATTACAGCCACGCATTTCATCAGTGGCGGGTGTCAATAGGCACCTCCTTGCTGTGTAAGTATGAATTTCCGTTAAGACTTCATATATATGTTCTTTATGTCGAGTCGAACAAATATTTTATTTTTAAAATTCTTGGTAGGGGGCATTTTATTTTGCATGAAACTCTTAACTTTAGCGCGTCCGACAACAAGTACCTCTCCAAAAATTTGTCGGACAAGGTTACCAGTTAATTTTCAATATTTTCAGTAAACGATTCTGCAAAAATCAGCTACGAGGTACTAAATTTTATGACGTCATAACTTTGCCATGTTTGGGGTGTCGGACGCGCCAAAATCCCAAAATATTTTTTTCGCTTTTGAGTTAAAAAACTTCCGATTGAAAGAAAAACTAGGTTTGGGTCCAGGGACGCGCCAAGTACTCTTCGGTGGTGTAGTGTGAAATACCTTTACCCTATAGGTATTGTAAAGATTATGCGTTTTTTACCTGAAAGTCATTTAGCAATTTAGCCCAGAAAGAGAGCGCGACGTTTTTTAACGTTCAGTATTTTGAAGTGTTAAAAAACGTTCGAAACGTTACATTTTACAACATATTCAACGCTTTTTTTCGAATCAAAAGACAAAATGTGAAAAAACGTTCGAAACATCACATTTTAGACATTTTCAATGCTTGTTAACGCCATATTTCATCTATTTTGACTTGTTATCTTTACATGTTTCCTTATGTTATGAAATACATGTATTTGTGTATTTGATGCAAAAAAGTGAAAGTTTTTTCACACCAAAAAGTAAACGTTAAAAGTACGTTGATAGGCGCATTTACCCTATAGGTATTGTAAAAGTTATGCGTTTTTTACGTGAAAATCACTGAGCAATAAGTAGATAGTCTGCACTATTCCGACTGTCACTATAGGGAATTCAACGTGTTAGAGAGAGAGATATTGACATGTTATTTGATGCAAAAAAGTTTTTTCACATCAAAAAGTAAACGTTAAAACGTTGAAAACGTCATAAAATGTGGCGTTTAGAATGTTTCTTTACTTTCTGTTTTTTTATTCGAAAAGAAAGCGTTGACGTTTCGAACGTTTCCTATACCTCTCTCTCCAACACGTTGAATTCCTTATAGTGATGGTTGGAATGGTGTAGACTATCTATTGCAATACAAAAAAAGAAATAAAAATAGCTTCAATTTCCAGGGGCGTAAAAATGGGAGGGGAAGGTGACATATTCTTCCAAATACACATCACTGGGATTAAGAATGGTATGTTTTTTCACTGAAATATGCCCATTTATATTTAAAACAAATAAGCAAATTTAAAATCAATATATTTATTCATTTTAGTTATCAAATAAAAACATTAATTTTTTATAACTTTAAGACCCTGTATTTAAAATAGTAAATATGTTGGACCCATAATCAATATACTTTTATAAAATGCGAGACGGGTAGCTCAGTCAGTCAGTAATCAAACAGTGATGTTGATTTGTGGGTAATTTCCTATTTTTGGGTATTTTGTAATTAACAGTTGGGTATTTTTGCACGTCATTGGGTAATTATTTGAGGATAAATAAGTATATTATACAGCTGTGTACTGTTCTTTTTTACTTTCCCGCTACATATAAATAAGAACAAAAAAAATAGTAGCTCAGTCAGTCAGCAATCAACAGTGATGCCGATTTGTGGAGAATTTTCCGTGTTTGGGTATTTTGTAATCAACAGTGATGCAAATTTGTGGAGAATTTCTCATTTTTGTATATTTTTGCACATCATTGTGTAATTATTGGAGGATACGTTTATTATACAGCTTTGTAACGTTTTTACTTTCTCACTAAAGAAGAGTAAAAAAGTATTATTGCCTATTTTATACTTAATACCTACGCGGGCATTATGGCTGTCTAGTTCCTTATATCATTTTGTCCAATTTTACTAGAGGTATCTATACATAAACGCTGTAAGCGTAATTTGGAATCACCCTGTATAAAGTTGAATTCACTTAATAACTTACCCATTTGCTTTGCAGATGTTTTAAAAGTTTATGGAATTGTAAGTAGGCAAATAAAACCAATAGAACTTTTCTATTTTTCAAGATGGTTTAAAATACGGATTTCATGATGTCGTTCCCTAATTTTACATAATAAAATTTCCCCGCCGGTATTGGTAGATAATCTTTTGGTTTTATATAAATGCGCACAGAACTTATTTTAATTTATTTAGGAATTAATAAATACAAAAAACAGTGTTCAAAAATAATTTATGTTATGCTGTAATATTAAAGAAAATATTCCAAAGAATAACATTTTTGAACGTATTTTTTTGCTGATTCGAGTTGGACATGGAAAAACTTTAAAATGCTAGACAACAATTATTGACAATTAAGCATTTGGTCTTTTGATGTTATATTGTTATGTTTGCATGGTGTATTCCTGTTGTCTACATGCGGTCATTTAAATTTGGATTTTGTTTTTGATATAAAATTATTTAAAAAATATTCGCATTTGTAAAGTAGGTACTTAAATGTAAATGCATTCATTTTTTACCATTAATACTTATTTTCAAAAGCTGCAAATCGTAATATTAGAAAATATTTGTCATAAAAATATTTTTTGAAGTTAAATTGCTTTATTACCTTTTTGTTATTTACATATTTGAGGGACAAGAAGTGAAAAGCGCTCTAAAATTAGTTATTTGTATGCCTATGCCGCGAAATAGCTTTTTGGCGGACCGAAAGAAAGATTATTGAAGTCGCCAAAAAGTTTCGCGGCCGTGGTAGAATCCGTTTCAATAGTAAAGAACCCATTTGCGTCACGGTTAGATGCGCGAACGTGACGTCATAACAACAATATTACCACGAATTAAGATAAATACATACCTACTAAAAAGAATAAGATTGTCTAAATTATTGTTTAATTATCAAAAATGGTGTATAGATAAAATGATTTTACTTCTACCTATGATTATTTATTGTGTGAATGTGTGATGTAAAATATTTTTCGAATTAAACAAAAACAATCGTACAATGAAGAAAAGAAAAGTTAACGTACTTAAATGACAAATCCGAACTATAAAAAAAATCAACCCGTCGTATAGTAGTCCTAAACTAAAAATCGTAAGGGATTTGCCGATCTATATTGTTTTTATTATCAGAAACTGCAAGGTGGTCATAAAAGTTAGAATAACAAATCATTTAGAAGGTGCTGGAGTGATATAGGTGGACGAAATATTAATTTATTAATACCTAAATTAGGAAGTAAAAAAATAATAAATAAAAAAATTAAAATTACATTATTGCAGCTAATTATCCGCGCGCCACTGACATCACCGTCGCTAAGCGACGAAAGTAAACAAGTTAAAATTGTGTTTCTGCACATCGAGTTATCTATGACGCAAATGGGTTCTTTACTATTGAAACGGATTCTATATACACTATTTTTTATGTAATCGTTAAAATTATGAAATTAGATCATTGCAAATACATATAATATTGCGTTAAAATCAACAGCAGTTCAATTTAATTAACAAATCACAGCTGCTATGGAAATGACCGTGTTTACAGAAAATTCACCTGCGAGAACAACAAAGATATTTTTATTCATTGCTCGCTGACCAAAAAAGCTTATATTTTGTTACATCATGGATTAAAAGAAGATAACGCCGAAATTTACTCTAATTACAATATATTTTTAGAGGCCTATATGAAATGTTATCCAAGTGAGAATGACATTCGTGTAATAGACATATCCGCTCAGGATAATCTTTAGGCACTCGTTGACCATACAGTAAAAAGAATAGTAGAATCTCAACATGATCTTTACAATAACCTACTGCAAAATGTCTTTAAAAAATGCAATTACCATTAGATACAAATGGGGATATGATGGCAGCAACAATATCACTGTACAGAGTATAGTGCCATTTTTCACAGAATCCACTACTAGATTTTGTAGGCCTATAAAGCTAATTATTAAAAATAAACATCTGGATTGTGTACAAATAAAATTAAGGAGATTTTTTAAAGCGTGATTTATAATACTGAATACAATATCATCTGGCTTTGCAATTAACACAAAAGCGTTTGAAGAGTTTTGCAAATGCACTGCGTCACTCTACATTGAGTTGTATTCATGGTATCTTTTAAGTATCGTTTTGCTCGAACTAAACCCACTCTGTTGTGTTCCTTAAGTCCAAGCTGCTATAAAAAGTTGCTAACTATTTACACCCTATCCGAATTTGGTTATTAAAGTGATGACGGCCATATTTGTTTTTATTGCTTTTGAATTTCGTTTGTGTTTTAAAGGATAAAGTAATAAAGTTAATTAAATAAAAATGGATAATTACGAAATTTGTTTATCATACAACAATACCAGATTTAAAGTACAATTAGATTTAGATACCTACAGAACATTAATAGGAGGTGAGAAATGAATGTTCATACTAAATTGTCAGTAATACTTGACACTCGGATGCAACTACACACGGTATTTTGTATTTTCAGACATTCACTATTTTATTGCAAAGTAAAAAATTAAAAATATTCACAAATAAAAAAGAAAAATGTTACAAATATTGATTTGTTTGGTTTGGTCGATAATTTTTGCTCAACTGTCAGTGTCAACTGTTAGCTGTTCCTTTAAAATTTTCCGCACTATTTGCTCGATGGTCATGTGACTAAATAACTACTCTGCTCTAAACCGTAACCGGATTGACTTTCCGTACTTAGCATATATGCCATTCAGCGAGTCTTCAGAGGATACTTATTCACGAGCCTGAAATCATAAAGGCAATAGGCATCTTTTCAGGAAGTCCTTGAATCTCGGAAATAAAGACTCGAAAATATCGAGAATATTACTCCGGAAAATGTTCAAGGGAGGAAACCATAAACGATGTATTTTGTAGGATAATTCTTTCGTCTAACCCTTAAATACTGAAGTTGTGACTTATACATAATATACATAAGTTGACTAAAATATCCAAAGGTATTTATATAACTTTAGTACATTTAAAACTTATTATTTTTATATTTGTATTTATTACCGCCTAATTTATCATAAATTACCTCTGTGCGGCGCGTCAATGTTTGGGTCATTACATTTTCCTTGTCCATAAAAGCAATGAGTTTGCGAGAGACCAGAAAAAAACGCCCTCCTATCTAGAATTTTCCAAAATAAAATATTTGTCCGACTCGACATAAAGAAAATTTATGTATACAAAGTCTGAACGGTTAGGTTATTACAAACTTTTTAAGGCGTGGGCCCGAGGCCAATAAGTAAAAAATAGGATATCTTACAGATTACATTAGCTTAATGGGAGTGTTTACTGAAATATTTTCTCACTAGAGGCGCTTATGTTCCAGCAACCCTAAAAACTTAACCTAAAATTTTGTCATATATGTTTTACGTTTATAGACCATTCCAGATCACGTGACTTTGACAGATCCGCCATCTTCTTTGGTGGGCAAACAGTTCATCAGTTCATATGCATTTTACCTGTTTATTCTGTTTTGATCGGTTCGTTCTTATGTTTTTTTTTGAGTTTTATAGTGTAAAATATTACAAAAATTTTAATAATGTTTTGGTTGTGAGTATTATTCATCACTTACGGGTGATGTTAAAGCTCGTTATGATCAAAAATTGGAAATTATAGACGATATTGATCCATATAATTATGTGTAAATCCAAATATTACCTATAAAATACAATAGATCATGATTTAATACACACCTCTCCATGAGTTCAGCTTTTTTTCCCCGCAAAATTGCTCCTCGACGTTTCAATTCATCTTTCAGATGTTTTAAATTCCAATTACTATAACTCATTTTATAAAATGTACTTTGATAATTAAACGCAACAAAATTTTCGCCAACAAACTTATAGGAAATAATCAGCTGTCAAATCTAATAGGGTGCTTGCAGTGGTGGTGCCACCTATAAATAGCTTACGCTAAACGCTCCCATTGGGATGTAGCTTTTACATTTTAGAAGTAAAACTAATAAAATTCTAGAATATTCAAAATAAGGTTGAATACTACTTTTAGATAGTAGAATAGACATTTCAAATCTTTTTATGTAGATATGAGAAATGTTTTTTTTAGTTTTAAGAATTATTAATTTCTGAAACAATGTTAATATGCTCTCCTGCTATTTCCAGATTAATTAAATCGGTATTAATTTGTTTTTGTCTGTATTCAGTAGTTATAATCATTTTCTTGGTTTTAATAAGACTTAAGACAATTTACAATTCAAGATGCTTTCAATTCATTATTACATTTGATGATCTAATTTCTCTTTCTTTAAACTCTTGTAACATTTTTGTAGGTAAAAAATTATCACAAAGAGTTCTACAGACCAGAAAATTTAAAAATTGTTATAACTGGACAAGTAAAACCAAATGATGTTTTCAAAGCCTTAGAAAAACTAGAAGATAAAATAATTTCCAAGGTAAAATATTTTTACAATTTTTTTTTTAACTTTTCTAATAAAATAAAAATCAGGGACCAAGAGAGCCATTCCAGCGACCATGGCAAAATCCAATACCACCCATAATCGAAGATTCAAAGGATTTGGTTATTAAATATCCAGCTGATGAAGAAAATAATGGTTTATTTTGCATTGCTTGGAGAGGGCCATCCAGTGTTAAAGAATTTTACAAAGTTGAAGCCACTACACTTCTTCTTAAATATCTAAATGACTTTTCAGCTTCACCTCTACCAAAAGAATTCGTTGAAATTGATGATCCATATGCTAGCAAGGTGAAATATCCTATTAGTTAGCTCATTAAAAAATTAAAGAATTTATTTTTTACTTAGGTATCTTATAATGTGAGTGAAAATTCAGAAATCTGTTTGTATGTTATCCTTGAAGATGTCCCTGTTCAAAAATTACCAGAAGTAGGAGCTAAAATGAAGGCAACATTAAAGAAAATTTTAGATGAAAAGCTGATAAACATGGAACAATTACGTAGTATCATCAACAAGTATAAATTGGAAAGTTTAAGTAGTTTAGAAAATTCTCCTCATAGTACTGTTGCATTTATGATTATTGGTCATATGCTTTATGGCCATACAAGGGAAGATGTAAGTAACGTTGATTAACGTTTTTTTTTGTACATCACTAATTATTTCAGTTGCAACAACGAATCAATCCACTGACTGATATCACAAAACTTCAAAATGAACCTTTATCTTTCTGGTTAGAAATCTTAGATAAATACCTTGTAAATAACAAGTCACTTACAGTCCAATGTGTGCCTAGTATAGAGGAGCAGCAGAATATGGCTAAAGAAGAAAAAGAAAGAATTAATCTTCAAATACAAACTCTGAAAGAAAAAGGATTGAAGGAAAAAGGTGAAATTTTAGAAAAAGCTATTGAATTCAATGAAAGAGAAGCTCCCCCTGACATGGTCACCTCAGTGCCTATTCCGAGTTTAAATTCAATTAAGTTTCACAATATCGTTAGATTTAAAAGTGATGCTGAACCAAATCAGAAGATCAATTTATCAGAATCGCCAGTTTTTACTTACTTTGATCACTTGAAGACAAATTTTGTATATGTAAGTAGTTTATATTTTCTGTTTTTAGGTTGCTTTAAAAAATATTAATAATTTTCAGATTTTTGCTACATTAGATACATCGAAAGTTCCTTCAGACCTGAAAATCTACTTACCCTTATTTATAGAATCTCTTTTGCAACTACCTGTAGAACGTGACGGTAAAATTATACCCTATGAAGATGCTGTTTCTCAGTTAAATGATGATACAGTCAGCACTTCTGTGTCTTTGGGACTACAAAAAAACGGTCTATTCGTATGTGGCAGCTATTCATCTACAGTTACATTGATGTTACAAGTCGAATCGGCAAAATACGAGATTGGAATGAATTGGTTAAGAGAATTGTTGTATAAAACGATTTTCACCACAGAAAGATTAAAAGCGGTAGCTAATAAGATAAATAATTCTGTAGCACAGTTTAAAAGGAGTGGGAGAAGTATAGTTGGATATGTTATGAAGGGGATGAGATATTCTGAAGGTCAGTCAAATTTAAATAATAATATAGTTAGTTATACTAAAATCGCAATAGACACGGAGTAATAAATCAAAATTTTATGAGAGTTTAACAGCGCAGGCGGCTCAAACAAAATCTCTGATTTTAAAGAGCCTGCAGTTAAAAGAAGTCATGAATTTAAGAATTTTACCTGTGCCGCCCGGTTTTGTGTAACATAACAATAGTCTAACCTTATTTTAATCCCTTTTAAGACTCTGATGAGCGCACTGTTGGGTAAATTAGGGGGTATTTGTTTATATTATTATTTTTTTGTTACTATTTTTTGTAATTTAAACGCCAGGGTGTTTGTTTTAGGTGAGTCCCCTAAAGTACATACCGAAATAATATTCAAAAAAATATATTTTCTTCATAATTAGAATAAATTAGACATTAATCAATTTCTCATTTCTCAATTAACGTAATTATACGTGCATACAGGGTGAGCGAAATACCCCCAAGTCACAAAACACGTATCCAATCCTCAAGTCACGTAGCGCGAAAGTAAAAACCAAAGGTTAGGTCAGGCCATATGTGTCATTTTCATAGGTCACGCATACCTACATACAAGCCGAGCGAAATATCCACCCCCACGTCGCTAAACACGTAGCGCGAAAGTAAAAATCGCGGGTTTGGAAACAGTGTCAAACCTCTTGTTGAGATCAACAAATGTCACAGACCGCCTGTTGTCTTACTACTCACTCACATTATGTAGAAACATTTTCTCTATCGAAATACACTAAATTTTGAATTTTTGATCACTGAAAACCATTTGAAACTTTTATTTTTTTACGGAGAGTAATAATTGTGATAGACTTTTTAACACATCAAACACTTTGTTACTTTGTTTTAGACAGCAATATTCTTAAAAATGGAGTGTTGCAACAGAATAAATTCTTAAATGAAACAATTAGTAAATTGGACGGTGACTCCGCTAATAAGATATTGGAAAAATTGGAGAGTTTAAGGAAAATTATAACTAATCCATCTAATGTGGTTTTATATATAGCGGGAAATTTGGACATTTTGAAAAATCCAGCACAACCAATTAATTCATGTATACCATCAGATGTAACTATAACTGAAAAACAAAAACGGTTAGTGCTAAAATTTTTGGATTTTTATTTATTAAAAGATTATTTTTAGATTGAACGTAACACCTGATTATAAATACAAAAAGGAGTTGAAGGATCCTTTACATGGATGTATTGTGGGATTAGGAAGTTTGGAATCGTCGTTTTTCATTCAAACTGTCCCAAGTATATCTTCATATCATGATCCTGATTTACCAGCTTTAATGTTATATTTACAGTACTTAACTCAAGCTGAGGTAAATTATACTTAAAAAGTTGTAATGCCCTCTTATAATGAAACTATTTTAGGGTCCAATGTGGAAACAAATTCGAGGAAAAGGTTATTCTTATAATTACGCAATGTTAGTTAAAGTTCATGAAGGTTTACTCTATTTAGTCTATGCTAAAGCATCAAATGTCATATGTGCTTATAAGGAAACTAAAGAACTCATCTTCAAACAACTTAAACAAAAGGAGTGGGATCAATCTTTACTGGATTCAGCTAAAAGTTCAATTATATTTGAAATTATAGATGAAGAAAAAACTATTGGGGATGTTGTAAATTTATCTTTTACTTCATATTTTGATGGTGTGGATTATACGTTTAATAGGTAAGAGATAATAAAAAATAGGACTTTAATAAGACAAATTAATCTTTTAGGACTTTGTTAGATTTAATTAGCAAAGTAACAATGGAAGATTTAAATCGAATTGGTGAAAGGTACATAGCACCATTATTTGACCCAAAGGCAGTTAAAACATCAGTAGTTACTAATCCCTCTAAAATTGAAGAAATTGCAACCGATTTCAAAAAGTAAGTACAAAAAATAAGTCGGCTGTTCTGAACATTTAGAAAACATATATTAGTTCCATTGGCAGATAGCGTTAACTATCTACCATTGTATTCACATCATTTTTACTCAATATTAGCACTATTGTGTTTTGAGGTGAGATTTAAATTCTATGCATCTGGGCACATTGCCGCTGATGAATCTTTAAGGTACGAAACAGCTGTCGGTATACGGCATGGATGCATAGAAATCAAATTTTCACAACTTACATTTATTTAACACTTATTTGGGGTTTCATATCTTTTGGAGATGGGTTTTCTTTCGGTTCTAGTTAGTATGTATTGGCTCTTATTACACAGGTCGAATCTTTTCCCAAGTAATAAGTGATACTGTGTCCCATGGGTAGATGGCGTTAGCTGCCTACCGTAGTATTAACATCATTTTTATATATTATTTGATTTTAGGTTAAATTTGGACTTAACAACTTACAGTTCATTAGAAGATAGTTTCTTAAATAAAATCTAATAATCACTAGCTGTTTTTTTTATTTAGTAATGATACAGTGTAGCTTGAGGATACGAAAAAGACTTTTCAAATAGCTTTATTAACATAATTTTATTATTGCCTTATATTACTTCTATAATATAATTGCATTAAGTCGTTTTTTATTTTTTTATTTTTATTTTATAAGTTAGTAAAATCGCAATGCAGACATAATAAATTTATTAAAATCACAAAATAATTTTACAAATAAAATAAAACAGTAACCGTTAATATTTTACATTATGTACAATATGTTTTCACACTTCATCGAGATCTTAAGAAAAAAACGAAATAAATTCGTGGAATTCCATTTAAAAAAAAACAACTTAGGAACTTATAACTTAAAGAATCAGACAGTGTTTTTTAAATTATCCCATATTTGGTAAATATACGAAGAAGTTTCTTTTAATTTTACGAATTTAAATCAAAAACGTTCAAATACTTACATATATTGTTTTAAAATTTGACTAGTTTAATTACAAAATCGCAGTCGTTGATAATTGTAAGTAAAATCGTTTTATTTACTAAAACATTCGTCCAAAAATTGTTCTAAAGAGTGATAAAGATGAGGACGGACAGATCCCAAACTATGATCTTCATCAGGATAACTCTATAAAGAAAATAATTTAAAAAAAAATAATCATAAAAATAGATACTGACCTGTTGTCTGAATAAAATATCGTTTTGTTCAAGAACTTTTGACCATAACATGGATTGTTGATAATGAACATTATCATCGTGAGTGCCATGAATTAGAAAATAATCTTTATCCCTTAATCCTTCATATTTTTTTAATAGCTGCGCTCTTTCGTATCCTTCCAAATTGTCATCAACTGTAGGAAGACCCATGAATCTCTCTGTGTAGATGGAATCTAAAATTTATAAAAATAATTGAGTTAAGAGCGAGTCGGAGTTTTTGTCCAAAGATAGGGGCCCTTTCATGTAACTGGTATAGATTGTGCAGAAGCTTTTTATATCAAAGCAAGTACCTAAAAATATAAAAAGTTTGTATGTTGCTCTACCAAGGAAATTCATATCTAATTCATGTCTGATTTAACAAGTGAAGCATTAAACGATTTGTTTCTCTTAGGGATAAATCGTTAGAGGTATTGTCAGACAATGGTACCCAATTCGTTGGGGCTTATAGAAAACGTCGGTAACAGGACTGATAGGCGGACGAATGAACGCAAGAGTGATCTTATAATGGTTCCATTTTAATAATATTAAGGGTGTTCTCGCGGTACACTATTTTAGCTCTTCCCTTATATCTCAGTTATTTGTCATCGATATCATTTCATTTTTTGTTGAGATATTTAAAATGAAAACCCTATCAATATCTAGCCTTAAAATTTTTTTGTTACATCCTAGTTTTTTAAATAAAAATTAAAAATTAATAAATTTTATCAATTTGCAGATATGTAATTTTGGAAAAGTAGAGATTGTAACTAATTTTTTTTTCTATTTACAAACTAATTAAGTTTTGTGGACGAGCGTTTTCCAAATATATTTTTTTTATCCTACACCGTGAGAAAGTTGAATTTTACCGGCTTCACGGATAGGAGAAAGTTGCTTTTCTACAGCTTGCCTGGCAAAACACATAAAAAGTGCCTATTCGAGAAAATAAATTTTACGTTTTCACGCTAGATGGCGACCCAATTGGCATAAATTAAATAAAAATTTCCAATTTAATTGATATCCCACTTAAAATACCATAACCGATTTCAATCACATCATGTAGTATGAAGAAACAAATGCGAATCGCTTAAAATAAACAACGCCATTAAGGGCCGTATTCATAGTTAATACTTGAAGGTAATCTTAAGGATATATTATGTAAGGACTACTTAAGGTCTCCTCAAACATTCCTATTCATAATCAATATTCTAGCTTATTAGAGAGTTATTGCACGACACCAAATTTTTATACCGTATACCTTATACCTTAGCACTATTTGGCTTAGTGCATGCATATAAATATGAGTTATTGCAAGGATCTTTACCTTAAACGCTATGTAAGGTTAGACGCTAGACTTGTCCTTTATCAAATATTTTGTTATGTTGGCCACGTTTTTTGTTAAAAGTTAAAAGTAACTCGAGTTTTTAGATTATTTTATTTTTTTTTCGCGAGACATGGAAGAAATTTTAGATGTTTTTTTTAATATATCTGAATTTTAAATGGTTAGGTTAAATGTCAGTTATTAACCATAAAACATTTTATTTATCAGCAAAACACATCGACAGAACAAAAAAATCCTATAACGTATAAGGTTTAACGTTTAACCTTATCTCTAAGAAATAGTGCATGACCTTATACCTTATAAAAAATTGTTTAGGTCTGCGCATGCTTAGATGTCAATGTAAAGGTGCGTTTCCACCAAAAAAACAATTACAAGCAAACATTGGCAAACATTTGTGAACGTTTGAAAACGTTTGGAAATGTTTGTTCGGTTCTGTTTGTGTAGTTAAAAACAAAACAAGAATTCGCGAATAACAGTGGGTTTGCGAACACTTGTGAATGATCCATACTAATTGTACTGCTAAAAAGTAAATAATCTACTGAAAATACGTTTCCACTAAACGCGCACAAACAACAAATCTCTTTGAGGTACCGACAGCGGCCGGAACGCCGCTGTTCGTTTGCAATTGTTCGCATATGTTTACAAACATTGCTGATTATTCGCAAACATTTGCAAACGTTTTGCGCGCTTGGTGGAAATGCACCTTAAGGTATACGGTATATTTCAGATGTCTTGCAATAACTCTCTATTACCTTGGCAAAGAAATCCTTAAATAAGAAGACTAATTGGCAACGTCTACTTCTGTCATTTCTTTGCTTCTTGTTAGTATTTGGTCTCTACCGAGTGAAGGTTTAGGTAAACGGTTTATAAAAGTCGAGAAAGAAGAAAAATTGTGAACGGTTGTTGTGAAATTGTTGGAAATTTTAAAAAATGTCTGAACTTAAATTTTATTCCGATTAGGAAAAAAATTTATTAATTCATTTTGTAGTTTCCTTCGGAAATCTGTATCTTCTTTTAAAATGATGTTCAGCATAAAAATCAAAATGGTTTTTTGGAATCCTCTCTACTACATTTTCCTCCAATACATCAATAAAATCATTATAATCCATAACTTTTAATAAATACTCTCACTGCCAACGTCAGTGATGCAGTTATTCATAATCATAACCTAAGAATGAAAGTAAGGAGTGCTCAAGTCACCTACGAGGGTACCTTACCCTTAAGGTTTCTTGAAGGTGTTCTTAGTTGACTATGACTATGAAATACAAACTATACATGAGGTAAACTTATGGATTAAGGACGACTTAAGGAAGAACTATGAATACGGCCCTAAACGTCAGTATAAAAATAAAATATTTGTAGAAAAGATATTAACAACAATTAAGCTGGTGCCAGACGATGCTACCAACACCTTCCAACTTTGTACACTTGATGGTTGGAGGTATCGTGTGGCCGTTGCTCGAACTACGAGTGTCCAGTTCGGGCTGTTGTCGGTCTTTTGACCCGTTCCAAAGGGTTTTTTTACTGGACGGTGCAGTTCAAAGACACTTGATGCACTGATACACGATTCCGTGAATTGTTGTATCTTATATAGGGCAGTGTCAGTGGCGTAGTACTATCAGCTGATCGGGGAGTAAACAAGAGCATGTTCCATAAGAGTATATGTGTCTTTCATATCAATTTTTTACAAAAACTTATACGTTAGGTAATATTTATTGACTACGTTATGAATGTCATTTCATTACAAATAAGGTTAAATTAAGTGTAAAAGTCCGTTAATCAAGGAAAATAATAATTTAAACATTGTTAGTTATTGCGATGATCAAATATGTATTTAGAAATAAAAATCAATATCTAGTATTACACTTATATTTAATAGGGAAACTGGCAACTAGTTTCGGCATGCAAATGCCATCATCAGGCTTATAATACAAATGTTGCAATAAGATACAAAAAGTGAACTATTATAATAGAGACTTACCAAAAGATTATACTTTAAATTATTAAAATTTAACTAAATTAATTAACATGTGCGCGTTCAAATTTTGGGATTGGTACAGGAAGGGGGGACATTTTACTAATAAATGAAAGGTATGGAATTCATACAATGGTGTTAATTCAATAAAATAATATATAAATTATTTTTTGGACTTTGGAATATTTATGTGATGTGTCAAATATGTCAGCTTCGGTTATGAAAGGTACAATACAATAGCCAATGTTGGATTGAATGTATTGGATTCAAAAATTCGTTCCACCGTCAAGCAGGGTACTCGGCATATCAATTTGAGTCAAACGTTGGTAAAATTGAAAACTACAATGATTAGCCTTTCGAGTGATGTAAGAATTTTGAAAAATGGCATCACAATCGCAAGTTAAACACAAAAAATAGTTTTTTTAAAGTAATTCAAAATAAGCGGAAAATATTTTTTTATTCTTTTTTGCAATTGCGAATTTAATGGAGCGCTCCAGATTTGAATCCGTAAGGTCATTCCCCACATTGTACATATTTTTTAAAATGTTTATCTTCGAGTACACAGTATATGATTGAATTTCGTGGTGCTGATTCCCGACTACATATAGTTTCGTGCACGGCACTGAATCGTCTCGAAGACGCTTAGCTGTTCAGAGTTCGCGCAGATCTGTGACGTAGTTGTACCATTCTCTATTGGTAATATCTATTGTGTAGGATAAAAAATTATGTGTAATCTACGACAGTAAAATGGCATTTTTCAGGCCGAAACTATTATCACAGCACACCCCCAGTGGAAATATGTTGTGACTATTATTTGAAACCCGTGAAAATATCTCGCTCTTTCTCATTTCCCACAGCCAGACTGGCGTCTAGAGAAACGAATTCTATCTTGGTGCACGCTTGCGCATTTTCGTTTCGCATTCAACTTTGTTATATTTTTATTTTATTAAAAGAAGTCTTGACTATCTAAATCTAGCCTGTGTATTTAAAAAAAGAAAATATTACTTCCATTTATTTCGTAAGAAAAAATAAAAAATATATATCAGGATTCGAACCTGGAACTTTCATATGTAACGTCTACACGCGACCACTGTACCGCACCGTTCACAGTGATGAATAATCAACTTTCAAGTTAACGTACAATAAAAGCCGATTAGGGCGAAACGATTAATGCGCAAGCGTGCACCAAGGATTCAAAATAGAATTCGTTTCTCTAGACGCCAGTTATAGCCACGGGCTACTTGGATCGGCAAATATATAGTAATTCGGTTAAACTCGCCGTTTTGATTATAAAATTTTCTTATCCGTTATTTTTAATATTTTTTACGTGTTGTGGAACTACACGTGTTGTTAGCAAAAGGCAAGACTAGTTTTATTACAGATTTTATTAATGAAAAATAAATATAATTTGATTTTGATATACCATTATAATTTTTGATACATTTCACTAGAGTCTAATTTATATCGGAGCTCATAAATATTTTGGGAATTACTCGAGTCGAACACGAACAATTTTCAAAATATTCCTGAAAGCAGATAATGTTAGTTTTAATTTATATCCTTATTGGAATAATGGTCCGTCATTTAATAAACTAAAATATGTTTGGACAACCATGCCTGCTGGACAATATATTAACCGGTAAGTGTACCCGGAGTTAACTCAAGCCGTTCATTATGCATCACTTGTTTACACTTTTACAATTTAACACATAGTTTACATTCTTTACGCTGGTCAGATAGGTGCGTAAAAATAACTCCACATGCGCAATAATCGTTAAAAAATTTGTTGGTTAGGTTGTAGGTAAAATTGGTTACCTTTAATTTGTTGTATATCTTTAGTCCTAAAATATATGAGTATAGGGAAACTTCACATGAGAACAAAAATTATTTTATCTTACATCATTTAAAATAATATTTTAACTCGGCAAGTTTACCCTACGCCATCTTAACAACACTCGGGTAGAGCGTCATGAATGCACCAGAAAAAACCTACCTAACCAATTTGATACCACAAACCCCCAAAATAAACAATTTAGATTTACAAATAATTCACGTTTACTTCTTCCAAACTACGGTCTTTCCTAAATTTTTATAATATGTTTGAAAAGAAAGAAGACACAGCGATCTTAATTCGTAAATCCAAGTTCATTTCTAATAATATTGAGATTGCAAACGCATTTTATTCTATATATGAATTAAGGTATAGCACTAATAAACATTAGTTCTGCAACGTGTCCCATCCCATTGAGCTGAGAAGAAGGTAGTTTTGTAGCCACGTCGTATATACAAAATTTTAAATGAATCATGTATTCAATGCAATATGCAAATTTGCCAGTCCATAGTGACCGTATTATGATCATATATATCTTAGGGGTACATAAATACCGAAAAAGAAAGCTGTTTCATTTGTGCTTTGCAAAAAAAGAAGAGGGACTTACACGTACAATCGTTGTTACAAGGAGCAAAGAGAGGTTACGTGCAGAGTTATTTTATGAAATGGATGAGGTACCTTTCAACTTTGATACAACAAAACGCTGTAAAACAGCCTTATTATTCGGAATTTTATAATTGAGGTAAAATAATCTTACCATAAAGAGCCCAATCTGTTACCGGCGCTACTGATATTCCACATTTGAACACTCCCTCAGTGTCATCTGCTAAGGCCATACCAGATGCATAACCCCCATAACTCCAGCCCCATATTGCAGTTCTTGTTGAATCAACATATGGCAAACTTTTTTGGATTAACCTAAAATAACCATACTGTATTTGCTTTCAATTAATTTTTTTTCTTAGTTACTTAGTAACGTTTATTTGGTCTATGACCTCTACTGAACCCAAATTTCGATATCCAGAAAACATAATTTTATCGCCTTTAAGACCTGATCCTCTTCCATCAATCGATGCATAAATTATACTTTTATTTGCTGCCAAATAGCTTCCCCAGTCTAAAATGAACTTATCGACAACTTGGTAAGTATCAGGACCACCATATCTAGAATCAAATATTTAAAGAACAACTTTGGTATATTAACATAACTACTTACACGTTGACTAACATGGAATATTTAGTTTTTCCACTAGTATCGATATTCGGAGGAAGTCGCAACAAAACATTAGCTTCGAATCCATCAGCGATTTCAAAAGATAATTTCTTCAAAACGGGTTGTTGTCTCTTACTCAAATAATTAGCTAAATCTTGATTATCGTTCCAGTTTGAAATTTTGTTTGCATCTTTGTCAAAAATGAATGTTTGTGGCACATCAGGACCAGCACAAGTCAATACATAATAAGCCTGATTTTGGCTCAGCTCAGCTGTATTATAAGAACAATCAACGGAAGAATTATGCAACGATTTAAGTTTGCAAGAAAGGCAGTGAGTTTTTTTGGTATCGGGAGAAACGGTATAAAGATGTTGGATGGCATAATCAGATTCAGTATTGGCCAAGTAGTATCTAAAATATATTAAACAATGGAGTTTCACTTCATATTCTTCACTAGTACTCTTTTAAGATTACTAAGATTTATTAAAATCAATCCTTACATTAAGTTATTTTCACGATTCCAGCCTAATATGCTAGTAACAACGAATTTTCCGGAAGTTAAGGCTTGTTCTGGCGCATTTTCGAGCTTAGTATCCATCATCACAATATGTCTGTACCCACCGATATTTTCGCCTTGATCTTGAGATAAAATCAGTACCATTTTAGACCCATTTTTAGAAAATGCAGGTGGAGTAAATAGCTCTAACCATCCATCATTTGATATTAAATTTTTCACCTAAAAAATATTACAATTAATATATATATTATAAAAATATAAATTTAGTTTACTGTTATTGAAGTTGGAGGAGTTACTGCAGCGTTGTAAGAGACAATAACTCCTCGATTTTGGACTCTATTTAACCAAATAGCTGTAAGGGTGTCGTTGTTGGCCCATTCAACTGTAGATAAAATGTCCTGTCTGAAAAATTTTTAGAACGTTTATATTAGTCGAAGGCATACAGAAAAATCGACTGTGTCATCCCAATACTTTGCCTGCTCGACTGTGATGAATAGGAATATTTTAATTACAAAATGCAAGCGGCTTTGAATACCAAAATTTAGATCCAAATTTTTAATATTTAAAAAGTTATGAGTAAAAAATAAGAATCAATGTCATACTTGAGGACCTTCTACTGCACCAAATTAAACCAAAAACTAATGGTCGCATTCGAGGAACACATCAATGCCAAATTTCGGCATGATTGGTCAAAAGTTTCGGTAGCTATCGTGGAAGATTACACACAGACAGACCTCACTCTGGAAATGGTCTTAATCTTCCCGGGGACTTCAAAATGGGATATTTACATCGATATCTCGAATTTTTTTTGCTCGTTCACAATAATTTCCCTTCGATGGGACCGTTAAAGTAAGAGGATTTAAATTACTAAAGGGACACTTGCACCGATTTTATCTGTGTTTAATATTCTGAAATTAACATTGGAATGTGGAACCAATTAGTTATTTATAGCCCAGCTCTCTGCATTGATTATTCATAATCTACGATTATTGCCTTGGGTTGAAAAGTAATTAAGAGCCATAATAATGCATTAGAGAAATGTGCCAATTTTCTATAAAATGTAAAGTTAACGTTTGTAGAAAATATTTAGGGACATAATTTAATATCTTTATTAATATACAGTGCCCGACAAAAGTAATGAATAAATTATGCATATCTATAAAAAACATTAAAGCAGACAGTGGCGGCTCCTCGAAGGAGGCTTAGGAGGCTCAGCCTCCTCACCAATTTATTAATTTATTCAGCAAACAGCACCAGAAATATTTTGTTGATCATTCATTTTATTTAGTGTTTCTCTAATATTTTTTAAAATTTCACAATTAATTCCCTGTTCTCAGTAATTATTTTTAAATCTGACAACGGGGACCTGAGGCTAGACTCAATCGAATCTGTACATCTCTCAAACCCAATTGCTAAATACCGTAAAAAATAGCTGAAATGGCAACATTCTTAGTAGGCTAGTCTTCTTCCTTTCAGGGGAATACCACACATGCGGATTGCGAGGGTGTTTGTTTTGTTTTATGATTAGCGAGAATAATTGTTAAGTGATGTCACGCGAAATAATTTGTCTGTTCGGTAAATTATTAAAATTTTAAATGAGTGCCAGTGATTTAGTTTCTGACTATTTAAAAAATCCAATTAGTGGATTAACATATGACAAAAAAGTGTTTTTTAAAAATAAACGGCCTTTACCGGGTTTAACAGGATTAGTGATGTCAGGTAAGTATCAAAATCGATCATTTAATACTGACAATTATAAAAAATATTTATGGTTAACAGAGGATCTGAGGTACACAATAAATTATATTGCTGGTATTGTTTATTATTTACAACTGATAATTCTTCATGTTGGGGGCATATTACATCGAGTATTAAGTTTAAATTAACCGGTAAATAAAATATTGTTAATGTTAATGATTCTGCTCGTACACGCGAAATAGAAAATCGTAACAATACAGTTAAAGACAACAGCGAAATTTAAAAAAAAATCATTGATTACTTGGTAGATTTGTTTTGTAAATACTACTAAATACGATGGTAAGCTTCGTGATTTTATGAGTAACGCGTCAGTATTTGCAGGCACCTCAAAAACAATACAAAACGAAATTCTCGATTCAATCAATTATGTCCTCCAAAATCATATAGAGGATGAATTATTATATAGACGTTCCTGTTTTTTCGTGGCAGGTTGACGAAACAGTAACAAAATATGAAAAATTCCAAAGAAAATAAAAAAACATTAAAAAAGTAAAAAAAAAATAAAAAACAAAAAACATACAAAAAAATTTTTTGGCAAGAGAAACTCTATACCTCCACGTTGGTTCTTGCTGGGCAACAATTAATTTTGTCACTGAAGTAGCTGGTACGGTCGCTGCGCAAAGGTTAAATTAATTGGCTGAATGGGGTATATTTTTACAAAAACGTTTTATGTCCAGCCTCCTCTCTTAAAAAGTTCACGAGCCGCCACTGAAAGCAGATCGATTTTTTTTCCGCCGTTTTGGAGAAAGTCCTTATTTTTTAAAGAGACAGTTATTTTTATGATTTCATTGGCCAGGATATTGGATATAACCAAATAAAAGTAATTAGTTACAAATAAACTAAGTACAGGTAGGTATTTAAAAAAAGACTACACTGCGGTTCATAAAAAAGTGGAACAACTCTTGTGATCCAAAATGTAGATATTTTAGTTGTATGCATTTGGTTAAAATTAAGTGTGAGGAACCACGAGTGTCGAATTTTTTCATTCTGACCGAGTAACAGACTATATTTTCTCCACGATCAAAAAGTATAAATCAAAATTAAATTAAATCTGAACACAAGTTATTTGTTGACATATTTGTATTACATTGTATTAATATTTATAGTGCTGTGGTACACTTACCGAAATTAAAATCTGGTGCATTGGTGTTTTTTCATAATTTACAATTTCAGATATTATTAGATTCTATATCTACTTCACTTGATTTTTCACTCATTATTTTGTTTAAATTAAAACTTGTTTGAAAATAATTATTACCGTCGCCATTTTATATCTGACACTGACACTTTTGAAGTCCACGGCAATCGAAATTGTATAATTCGATTACAGAAAATCCATTCTTTACCTTGATAAAGAATGAAAATACATGCAAAATGCATAAGAGGCAATTATAATACAACGTTCAGGCATAAAAATATCCACAAATGAAAAATTGATAAATTACAAGAGAATCAGAGATACTATTGTTATCTGATTTTTTGGGAGCAGAAATATATTTATCAACTTTGACAAAATACTTTATTTATGACAATCAACTAAAAACATTAAAACATTAGAATATCAAGGTATATAAGATTCAGAATCACAAAATAAACATTAATAAACAAGTTAGTACGCTCAGCTTCTAACACCCCCACTTGATGAAGAATCTGTATTTTGTATCCTCTTCGTCGTACCAAATGTAAGTCCCATTTGTCTGAGACACCAATCGTTTTTCTGTCGGCTCACTGCTTTGGTAAGTGAATCAGCTACCTGCAGATCTGTAGATACCTTTATAACTTCTATCTTTCCTTCCTTTACTGCATCACGAACAAAATGATGCTGCACATCAATATGCTTGGTTCGTGCATGATGAACGGAGTTTTTAGAAAGATCGATTGCACTTTTGTTGTCACAATGAATTTTTATAGGATACACTTTTGCTGAAATATTTATATTTAGCTCGGTGATGGCATTAAGTAGCCATAATGCTTCTTGTGTTGCATGAGATAACGCGACATATTCTGCTTCAGTGGTTGATCTGGCTACTGTTTGCTGTTTCTTGCTTGACCAACTGATTGCACCATTTCCTAACTTAAATACATAGCCACTTATTGATTTCCTATCGTCTTGGTCATCAGCATAATCAGCATCAGCATAACCGTATACTTTTTGATTTTTGTCTTCTGTATAAGTTAGTTTCAAATTATTGGTGCCTTGAAGGTACCTCATTATCCTCTTCACACCTGCCCAGTGTTCTCGTCCTGGTTTTAGATTAAACTTACTTAATGCCCCCACTGCATAGGTAATGTCTGGACGTGTAATTTGCGCGGCATATAGCAGACAACCAATTGCCATTTGGTAGGGCACCTCTTCCATATCTCTTCTTTCAGCTTCATTCTGCGGACACATATCTTGATTGAATTTTTTTCCAAATTCTATGGGAGTTGTTACGGGCTTTGAATCATTCATGGCAAATCTTTTAAGTACTTTATTTATGTATGCCTCTTGGTCCAAAAATATTTCCTTTTTATTCCGATTTCTAGTGACTCGCATACCTAAGCAATGATGAATTTCGCCAAGATCCTTCATATCGAACCTGCCTAAAAGTTCATTTTTATATCGATGTAAGGTGTTAATATCATTTGAAAATAGAATTAAGTCGTCAACATACAATGTGATCACAATTAACTTTCCCCCATCAAAATGATAACATACACATACATCAAATTTTGCTTGATCCATTCCCATGTTCTTCATTTCCTCATCTACTTTGATATTCCATAGACGACTGGACTGTTTTAGTCCATATAAAGCCTTTTTTAGCTTACATACCTTCTTTTCCGTTCCTTGGTTTTTAATGAAACCCTCTGGTTGCTGCATATATATTTCTTCTTCCAGCTTAGGTTGTAAAAATGCAGTGACCGCATCCATTTGGTGAATTTCCCAGTCATTTGTTGCAGCTAGGGCCAGCAAAAATCTTAAAGACGTTCCTTGAACTACCGGGGAAAAAATTTCTTCAAAGTCTATACCGTATATCTGAGAACATCCTCTAATTACGAGTCTGGCTTTGTATCTTTTAAGTTTCCCATCACCATCTGTCTTCCTTTTAAACGTCCATTTGCAACTTAGTATATTTTTATTTTCTGGTAAATTTACCAGTTCCCATCACAAAATAAAAATTAATAAACAAGTTAGTACGCTCAGCTTCTAACAGATACGAAGTAATCACTAAATAGTAAAAATGTATAAACGCCGATAAAAGGACCACAGGCACGGCATCAATGGGAAATTGGCTCGAATTTTTTATATATTGTAGAACTCAAAGATGCTCGTCAAATGTCTCAATTGCGCTAATGATCTAAATTGAACGATTTAGATTATACAGAGGGTGCTGAAGTTGACTTTTCAAATGGCCATTGTGAAGATACTTTTTAGAATATACAAACAAAATCAACTATGCATCAATTATTCATATAGTCGATACAAATATACTTTAAAGTATAATCATTCCTGCACATACCAACGGTATACAGGGTGAGTCCAAGTTTTTCAGTGATTTCTAAAAAATTGAGCAGTGGAATTTCATTCATTTACAGATATTTTGCAGGATATAAATATCAATTCAGATTGATGATATTGGCATCTCCTAAATTAGACTGACATATTATATACAAGATGTTCTATTTCACATGAAGCTGAACCCGTCCTGCTTATTGATATATCCAAATGCCCGAAATTCCGGATAATTCGGTGACATACTCGATCGTTCATGATGAAATAAGTTCACTTTGCAGATATATAAAATATACAGGGTCTATAAAAAAATACTGGCCATTGATAATGATTTTTGTAAAATAGTTTTGCTTGAAATTAATTTTATTGCTGTCGTAAACGTTCTATTTAACACAAGTCTTCTGAAAGATTTTGAACATCTTGTATTATGCCAGTCTGATTCAGGAGATGCCAATATTATTAATAGGAATTGATATTGGTATCCTGCAAAATATCTGTATGGATACATTTCACTGGAATATAATCCAGAATTTACAAAACAAATTTATATTTCTTTTAAGTTAATAAGACTCATCTTTCGGTTTATATTTTTGGCCAAAATAGTATTTTTAGGGTTCCGTACCCCAAAGGGTCAAAACGGAACCCTATTGCTCTGACTCGCGTGTCTATCCGTCCGTCCGTCCGTCTGTCACACCGGTCTAGCAGCTAAACCGTTGGAGCTAGAGACTTCAAATTTTCACAGTTTATGCGTCTTGTTGATCCAAAGCCATATAAACTGTAAAAAATATTTTTAAAAGTTTTCGAGGGGGGCTCCCATACAACTAAAGGGGGGCGCTGAATAAAATTTTTGGCCTATCGTTAAATAGAGCTCATTGAGTAGATAAAAGCCATATTTTTTGTTTTAAAAAATATTCCAAACGTAGGCATGAGAAGCTGCCAGTCAGCATTTTTTACAAAATTTTGTTCTTGACCTATAAATTGGTGATAATGTTTATTGTTACGTATATTTTACCAACAAATACCAATATATTAATAAATATGATTTTTTCATTACCATTCCCTCATTTTTAAGGTTCCGCACCTTCGTATATATGTAAATTGTGATACTCGATATTTTATTATTTTATGTGTGCAATCGTATTAGCTCTATTAAAAAATGCATTTTTCATGTTATAATTTTTTCTCTATCTTTGTCGGTTACGCTTGTATTAACAAATTTGTTCGTAGCATTTCAAAATTGGTTAATATATCTAAGTATATGTGATATTGGATATTTTATTATTTTTATCTGTGCTATTATTAATTTTGTTAAGAAATGCATTTTTTGTCTCATAATTTTGTTTTCTTCGTCGAACGCACATGCTTATATTCTACACTTGACCGATTTTTTAATATTCCATAATCTAAAAATAGATTTAAACATAAAGTCATATCAGTTCTTGTCGTTCAGAATTGGCGTCATCTCTGACAAAATATTTTACTCAAGGCATCCTGTTGCCATTGTTACCTGCCTCTCTTTAATCGATATATTAGTAATAAGAGCGACAATCATCGAACGAGTCGATTTCCATATTAGAAAAAAATAAAAAGCCGTTACAAACCCCTACTTGTAAAATCCTTTGGGCGTGCGAATTCATATAGTTATGGATTATTAGTTTCTAGATCGTTTAGCAGAATAGCTGTCTGCCAACGAGAGCTTTTCATTATAAAATGGCGGTTAGCCGCACCCTAATTATCAATTAATAATAAATATTCTGAGGTTTTAAATATATAAAAAATGTTAATACTATTTTTATAGTGATAGTGAGTGAGAGCAGTTGCCCTATAAGTTGCTCTATAACAATATTAAATTGTAAAAATGTAAAATTAAGGATTTTGTTTTAATAATAAACGGGTGAATAAATAGCCATTACAGTTCACTTATAAATAATGATTTATTTCTGTTAAATAAAAATTCCTGAGACGCGGTCTTCAGGTCGTCCTTCGATCTGATAATGGTTTGATGCTAAAACATCGAACGATTAGTAATAGTTACATTTATGAGTTCTTAATTCATATTTGTTCACTGTAAATGAATGAAATACCACCGCTCAATTTTTTATAAATCACTGAAAAACTTGTTATCTTTGGACTCACCCTGTATACCGTTGGTGTGTGCAGGAATTATTATACTTTATAGTGTATTTGTATCGGCTATATGAATAATCGATGCATAGTTGATTTTGTTTGTATATTCGAAAAAGTATCTTCAAAACGGCTATTTGAAATTTTGGAAAAGTTAACTTCAGTACACTGTATAATCTAAACTGTTGAATTTAGAGCGTTAGCGCCATGAAGGCATTTGATCAGCATCATGATTTCTACAATATATAAAACATTCGAGCAAATTCACCGAAAGCCAATTTTCCATTCATGCTGTGCGTGGAAAAAATTGTTCTATTATACTTACTCATTAACTTTTAAGTCGTAGACCGCATTTGGATTGGTTAAATCAACATAATGTAAAGAAACTGTAGGATTTGTAGCACCAGACTAAAAAAAATATATAAAAATTTGAATTTTTTCAAAAAAAAAATTATAGTTAAGTTTTAGATACGTTAGATAATTTATACAAGATACATCGGAAATAGGTACAGGACCGGATTTTTATTTAAATAATTTTTAACCAATCCATTAACTTTGATATAAAATATGAAAAACCTATTGTCATTCAAAAATAATCATTTAATAATGACAAAAAAAGTTAATTTTTAAATTAAGATCATTAAGGTATATTCCATCAATGAAGTTAAATCCTATTAATAGAAGTCGATATTTTAGAATTTAAAGGACCCCGCACGGAACATACAGAAAGTGGCCCTCGGTTAAAATGTTTGATACTCGGAGATATTATCAAAATATCGATGCTGATAAAAAATCTCCACGGGCGCGAATTCCGAAAACGCGACCATTCTGAGTTACTTTGACCGAAAGTATAAGAATAAAAATGAGCATATATACGAATTCTCATAACCTCCCTTGTAATAATCCATTCTACATTTGTCTATATCATATATATTTATTATATATCACATATCAACTATATACAGGGCCAGCGGTAAACGTCTCGGTCTGTAGACCAAAAATTAAAACATTTTTTTAGAATCTGTTTTCGCAGCGTGATTTATATCAGAAAAGATAACAAGTTAAAAATTATTTTAATTATACAAGGTACTCCAGGAAAGTATATAAGAGTTATGTTTTTTTTAAATGGAATACCCTGTATTTTTTACAATTTTTGATTTATCCTGAAAAGCTGGTTTCAGAAAATATTACACCGATATTATAAATTAAATAGTTTTGAAGTTATGAACTTTGATCACCCTGTAGAACTCAAAAAGTTAAAATAGGGACATGTAAGCCATTTTATCCGATTTTATATCGTTTGGATGGAGTAATCATATAAAGTTGAAAAAACGCGATTTTTAATTGTCTATAACTCATGGGGATCGCGTTTTCGGACCTCGCGGCTTGGAGACTTTTTGTCAGCGTCGATATTTGGATAATATTCCCGAGTATCAAACATTTTAACCGAGGGCCATTTTCCATTTGTTCCGTGCGGGGGTCATTTGCTATAAAAAGTAGTTTGTCTCATTATTTGGAAAAATACTTATTACGAAAAAAATAAATGCCAAGATGAGATCATTTTGATAACAAACTATTAACAGGCCAAAAGCATTCGACAGTTCTAAACCTGTAAAAAGTGTGAAGGAAAGTTTGTTACCATACAAAATAAATCTGTTTTGTAAAAAGTAGAATTTGTGTTTATATTCTTTTTATCTATTCTGTAACGTTTTAGCTAATTTTAACCGCTAGGTTAAGTTATTTATAACTATGCCGTTAAAATTTTAACCCAAATGTCAATTTCAACCAAAGATGCCATACAGAATATAAAATGGAAAATAACCTCCGGTTACTTTTATAACCTAGGGTTAATTTTAACCAAATTTTTACTGAATAGATAGACCCCTTAATCCGATTCTGTACGTTTACAAATCTTTGTAATTCTTTATAGAGTAAAAACGACTTAAATTCTGAATAAACTATCTAACATGTTGTGAACTCAATTAGATAGTAGTTTGTTAATTATAATTAAAAAAAATATTAAATAAACTTTTCTTTGAATATGTATGAAATGAATATACAGGGGGTTCCTAAATTCGACTGCCAACGCTCTAGGGCAAATTTCTTGTGCCAAATTATGCTCATTGAGGTAGATAACTTATGTCCATAAATGCACCCTTTCAAAACTACAGGGTGTTAAAGTTTCAAAAATAAAATAGTTTATTATCAATAAATTTTAAACGGTGTGATCGATTGTAATGAAACGGAAGGGAGGATTATTAGGTTAGTAAACTACCTACTTGTTGAACATATAATTTCCAAATATTTCGAGAGGCGCGCAGTAGGGATCGAGGACCCTTTTGAAGTTCGGCAACTAGTCATGGTGTATTTTGTTAAGATACGGCATATGCTTGTGGGGTAATTCAACTAACTCTAAAAATGTTTTTGTTGTTCAAAAAAGGGTGCTGAGAAGCATTGTTAAGATCTCTCAACGAGATTCTTGTCGACAACACTTCAAGAAATACGGCATACTACCCCTTTGTTGTGTTTTTATTTTTGAAATGTATCTATATACTTATAAGCTTAGGGAAATGTTTGCAGCTAATAGAAATATACATGCCATATGCCAGACTCAAAGTAACACCTAGTGCGCAAAATTATTTGGGGCTCAAATTGTTCAACCCGACTACCCCTTGAAACAAAGGAAAGTAAATTATTATATATTTTTAAAAGAAAACTAAATTATAGAATACTGTTTTTATAACCTGTGTGAACTTTACTAATTAAATGTTTAAAGAGTGCCGCTGTCCTACTCATATTTTATTATTTTCGTGTTTTTGTGTCTTGTATATATTTTTTTTCTGTTTGACGAATTCTACACAACTTTATTGTCATATGGAAATAAATCTTTATTTATTATTTATTATTTATTTTTCCACCCCTGAATTTCCCGCTACAGGTTAAAGTGTTGAATTTTTTAAAATTTTGGATTCTATCAATTTTCCTTGGTAAAAAAGTAATAACATTTTACTATACTAAAATTAACCGTTTTTGAGAAAAACGTCATTTTCTTCATAAACGTTGATTTAGATATTTAGCAAAAATGCGAAACAGATTTATGTATAATTAATTATACCTAAGGTTCATTTATTTTTACTAAATAACTAAATGAACGTTCATTAAGAGAATGACGTTTTTCTCGAAGACGCTTAATTTTAGCATATAGTAAAATGTTATTACTTTTGTACTAAGGAAAGTTGATATAATGAAAAAATTATAATTAAAATTCATCATTTTAAACAGTGTCGGGAAATTCAGGAGTTGAAGAATGATCCTTGACCCCTACTGCACGCCTCTGAAAGAATCTGGAAATTATCTATTCACGTTAAAATAAGTAGTTTTCCAACCTAATAATCTTCCTACAGTTTCATTACTATTTAATTTTTTTAACTTTAACACCCTGTATTTATAACGGTTGCATTTGCGAACATAAGTTTCCTACCTCAATGGGCATATTTTGACACAAGGAATTTGCCTTAGAGCGTTGGCAGTCGAATTTAGGGACACCCCCTATATATGAAAAGGTCCCAGAATGTATAAAAAAGTTTATGAAAAAATGACACATGTAATATTTATTTTCTTTTAATAATTTATTAAAGAAATATATATTCACGATTTTCTTTTTTCTTTCTAATAAAAAAGTTTCAGGGTTGCGAATATTTAGCCTAATCACAGAATATAAAATAATAATATTTTATGATTAAACTGGCTTTCATTGCAACGTTTATAATTTAGTTATAAAAAGTGTGTATTTTTTCATATAATTTATTTTACGTGATATTACTCAGTCTTTTTATTGGTAGAATTTATAATAATGATAAGATAATATATTATTACTGTTATTATTTACTTTTGGATATTTGATGACATTTGCTCTGGGATACTGGAAAGACAATTTACCAGGCTCTCCATAAATCGGTATAACCATTAATGGAACATCAGTATCATTGTACCTACCAAAAGCCATCTTTTTCCCATCTGGTGAAAACCATATCGCTTTATTTGAACTTAGTACTTCCTCTAAAACAATACAACAAAATCAATGGAGAACTTTTTAGTAAGTTATACAATTTTTTGGATATTTTCAAAATATTTACCTTCATTTACCCAATCCGGAACACCGTTGGAAACGTACCCGTCTGTATTAGTAATTGATATTACTTCGGAACTTCTAACAGAGTTTTTATAGAAAATATTATTTTCAGTAACGTACGCAAGGGCATTTCCAACGGGAGCCCATACGACTAATTGCGCTGGTCTATCATCAGCTGTTAATGGTATCTTTTCACCTGTATTTAAATCGATGAAGGTATAAAGAGCTATAAAACTGTGTCTAAATAGCTACAAAAAAAATATTTACGTAAATAGGATTTAATATTGTTAAGTATCGCAATAAATTAAATCTAGGGATTAATCGAACAAGCGATTTTTATTGCAGTGTTTAAATCCCTAACCTTTTGATAATTATAAGCCACTAATAAATATAATCCATCCGCTGATAACTGGAAATCAAAAGCTGCTAGCAGTATCTAAAAAAAAATAAAAAAATTTTACAGATTAGTTCAATTTATAATTGTCTCAAAATACGGAAAAACCTTGTATATATTTCCATGAAAGAAATTTGATCAATATCTCGACAATTAATTATAAGTTAAATTTGAAAAAAAATTCTCTTTATTTTTTTAGCTAAAAATACACGAAAACGCAATGATATAAATAATTAAGATAAAATCAAAGAATTAATTTAACGGGTTCTTTTTTTACTTAAGAGGAAGTTGTACTATACGATAAAGCAGTGGATGCAAAGGTTTCGTAGTCCCTAACTTTTAAAGTTTAGTTTTTATTATTAGTGGATTAAAAAATTTGTACGTGTTAGTAAAGATCTGATCTATGTTCCTTACCCCTCACCATTTCGAAATTTGATATGGGTTTTTCAAAAAAAAATCGCAAAATTCCATGTTTTTTGACTATTTTCACATTTTTTTTAGAAAAGATCCAAATCAAATTTCGAAATGGCGAGGGGTAAGGAACATAGATCAGATCTTTACCAACACGTACAAATTTTTTCATTCGTTAATTATAAAAAATAAACTTTAAATGTTAGGGACTACGAAACCCTTACATTACAACATTTTATATCTGGAGAGTGGCGCCGCTATCAGAATTCAAAGGAATTAATCATTTATGAATAGAAATGAAATTTATTTACTTTTTACAATGTTTACGAGGGTAAAGAATTATAATTTTCGTGAAAAATTAAATTATTATTATTTCATATCGTACATAGGAAAGAAAAAAAATCAGGTAAACTCAAAATAATAAAAATAAAAGTAATACATGACCAAACATTTACGTTTGAATTTAGCTTGAAACCCATGAAAATAATTGTTTTGGTCAATTTTTTGCTGCACACACAATTCTACTTTTACTTGTCATAAATAAATGAAAAAAAAAATTATTGCAATGTGATCGAAGAATATAATTATGAAAAGAACGTAGGTATATTCAGCACAGCGGCGACACTGCAATTTAATAAAAGTTGCCAATACAAAATATTATCTTGCCTGAAATAGTTTTTGGACGGGCGCTCCGTTAATATTAAAGCTAGGAAGCTGCGGTTTTCACCAATTGATTCTGTATTAAGTTGTTGAGAGCGCATTTGTGGAATATTTTTAGAATTATTTTTAGTAACAGTGATACGACTATCAACTTTTTCTCTAGATAAATTTGAAAAAGTAGAACAGATGCGCGCTTCTGATAAATATTTTCGTTGGGTAATTCTCTAAATGGCAACAAAGCAAGTCACGTGTGTCGAAAAAAATAAAACAGTTTTATACTAAATACTAGCTGAATACCTGTACGACCATGTTTTACTCGATTTTTTCAAAATTTTCCAATTTTTCCTGTTCTTTTCTATTTTTTTATTTTGCATTATTTTTTTTCAAAGATCTTATCTTAAATTTTTTTTCCAATTTGTTCCCATTTTCCCCTATTTTTCCTATTTTACCCTGTTTTACTCTATCGTTTCCGTATTTTTCACTATTTTGACATATTTGTTACCATTTGTTCCCACATTTTTCCATATTTTTCCGAATTTTTCCTATTACTTCTTATTTTATTTGTTTTTCATTATTTTTCCCTATTTTGCGCAATTTTTTACTTTTTTTTCCTAATTTTTCCCTATTTTTCCTTATTTTAACCTTTTCCAAATTTTTCCCTATTTCTCTCCATGTTTATCTGTTTTTTCATATCTTTCCGATTTTTTCCTATTTTTTTCCTATTTTTTCCTGTTTTTTCCTTTTTTCCCTTTTTCCATTTTTGTCCTATTTTTCCAATTTTTTCCCATTTTTTCGTATTTTTTCCCATTTTTTTCCAATTCTTTTCCCATTTTTACTTCTTATTTTATTTGTTTTTCATTATTTTTTCTTGTTTTTCCCTATTTTGCGCTATTTTTTCCTGTTTTTCCTAATTTTTCCCTTTTTGTCTCTATTTCGCCCTACTCTTTCCTATTTTTCTCTATTTTGCCCTATTTTTCGATGTTTTAACCTTTTCCCAATTTTTCCTTATTTCTCTCCATGTTTATCTGTTTTTACATATTATTTTGATTTTTTCCCATTTTCTCCTTTTTTCCTATTTTTTTCAATTTTGTCCAATTTTTTCGTATTTTTTTCTCATTTTTTTCTATTTTTTCCCATTTTTTTCTATTTTTACCTTTCTCCTCTTATTTTATTTTTCTAATTTTTTCACATTTTTTTCGTGTTTTTTCCCATTTTACCCTTATTTACTCTATTTTTCACCATTTTTCTCTGTTTTCCCCGTTTTGTCCCATTTTGCCTATTTTACCCAATAATAATAATTTTTACCAATTTAATTTACTTTTTACTATTTTTCCGTTTTGCCTTAATTTTTACTATTTTCCTCATTTTGCCTCATTTTCCAGTTTTCCCTATTTTTCTCCATTTTTTCATATTTTCCCCATTTTGCCCTATTTTTTCGTACATTTGTCTATTTTCCCTATTTTGCCGTATTTCATCATATTTTTCGCCATTTTTTTTTCATGTTAACTTAAAAAAATTGCAAAATAGCTTTTTCTCATGAGCAATTTTGGTACATAAATATTATGATAGAAGAAAAAATATTGTATGTAACTAGTGTGTAAAGTGCCTTTTTCGCTCATGTGATTGTCAAACAAAATTCACATTCGTGAAAAAAGTATCACTATTACGCACTTGTTGCATAAATAACTATTTTATACTCCTATTTAATGATTCGCTAATTAAAAGATTAAATTCTGTTTCATGAATTTTATTATGATAGTGATTTTCACTATGATAAATTTACTCCTATATAAAATGTGTCCTTTTTACAGCCATAAAAACGCCTGTTCCTTATAATCAGACTACATGTAGTAGCCGCGCGTCGGTACGTCACTTTTATGTTTATTCCTGTAAGTTATAATTATAGTTTTGTAGGGTAAATAATAAAATAATAAAAATAATTTAAAAAATGATAATAATTCTAAAAAAAAATAATAATAATCAAATAATTTATTTGTATCAATAAAGATACTTTTTTAGCCAATAGAATATAATTATTTTTAGGTAAGTTGACAGTTATTTTGACAACTGTCAAAATATTTTAAATTTTTTAAAAGTTAATAACAAAAAAGATTAATTAATTAATATGTTGTAAAAAAAGATCCTTTTCATTTAAGATAATTAATATATAATGGGAGTAGAAAAAATAGAATAGCGTATGGCCATTATTACAGTCGCATATTATATACGAAACTCGCCAACGGTTCGCTTCCTATCCTACAACTTGCTGTAATTTTTTGTTGTTCCACCAACGGTACCGCCATAAAGAATTTAGACTCCCCCTCGTAAGTGTTCGACATAGATCAACACCTGGACAAAAGTAATAAACTTCGGTCTAGGAACGGATTGACGACCAAGTAATAATGTATTCGTAGTATTTAGGACACGCCTATCAGTAGCGAATATTATTCCTCTGCTTCACCCGACGCCCCGCAGGTCTTTCTGTTTGTCATGTATCACTTCCTCTTAATACCTATTTGTTCGTTGATAAGAACGAGAATTCAATTTAAGCTGAAGGACATTCCTTAGTTAATTTAAATTAAGTCGATAAAGGTTTATTATGAACTAAAGGAAATACTTCAAATTTTTTACATATGGTGTAACTGAGAAAAAAAAGATATTGGAACAACCACAGAAGATACACGATGGATAAATTTCATGTAATAAAAATAATGTACTCCATTCAGCTTACTAACAAGCGTCTATTGTCTCAACCAATCATATTTTTCTATTCCAACCCCTATCAGTAACCTTCTCGATCAAATCTCAAATCTAACATTCATTTTTTCTGCACAAATAGCTATTTGGAATGCTACAGAATTTAAAATATTCTTATTTACAGATAAATATTATCTGCGAATCCCTAAATTCAAAATATATTATCTACAGATGAAAAAGCACAAAATTTCGTTCCATATCCCCACTATCAATTTCTACAATCTTATCCGAGAGACAGACAATTTCTCTTAAAACAGTGCAGTGATTTATATCCTATACACTCAGGCGTTCCTCAAGGTAGCGTCCGTGGGACTGTAGTATGCCACGGCAAATAATAATAATAGCCGTCCCTTCCCCGTACAAGCCATTGGCTTTCTGTGGTTCACTCGTAAGGGGGTGAAATGTAGGGCGAGTATTATTATTATTATTATTATTATTATTATATATACAGCAGACCTGCCAACATATGCCTTAAGGAAACTACAACATAACTCCAACTCTGGCTGAAAATATGGTTAACGAAACAAATTTCACCTATGGGACATTTACTATGAACAGAGAAACATGCCCACCAAGGAAGATCAACTGTCAACTTCCATGAACAGAAGATGCCAAATATCTTATATTTACCAAGCAAAAGCAACTAGCCCAAGCAGCACAATCTGTCTTGTAAGAGTAAAGGAGCTGCAAGTGTTCCACAATCAAAACCCTCATTTGTACATGTAAATCTCCATAAGAAAATCTAAGGTCAGAAATAGCGAAATTGGCTCAAAAAATGGTGGGGGTAAAATTCATACAATCTGCGCATGCGCTACGCTACTGGATATCTAATACCACGGGGAGTAACGTGTTTACGAAAAAATTAATAAAATGTATCATGTCGTTGAATAGAAGATGTAAATTAACGAAAAGCAAAAATCCCAACTACCCCTTCAACCTCCACATACAGTGTGTCTGAAAAAGTTGGCAACAAATGGGAAACTTTTTTATTATTAAGTTTAGGAAAAAACGTCATTCTTCATAAAAAGTTCTGCAAGGCCTAAAACCCAATATACGATAATCAGATATCGAAATTTTCCAATCGTATACGAGGTTTGTCAAAAAGTATGAATTTTGCTCAAGAGTAAAGTACCTTTATTTTCGACAATATCTAAAATTGTTATTAAGAAAAGTTGATTAGAATTGAAAACTACGTTTAAATGTCTAATTACAGCTATCTACGATGAAAACCAGGTTTTATTATTGTTTACAATTTCTTTAAGATCGAAAATGAACAAAAACTAGGTATCTAAATTATTGACCTGTACAAAATCAAGTTGCTGTGGAAATCATTTTCCCATTGCAAATTTGCTTACTGACAACTTGATTTTGTACAGGTCAATAATTTAGATACCTAGTTTTTGTTCATTTTCGATCTTAAAGAAATTGTAAACAATAATAAAACCTGGTTTTCATCGTAGATAGCTGTAATTAGACATTTAAACGTAGTTTTCAATTCTAATCAACTTTTCTTAATAACAATTTTAGATATTGTCGAAAATAAAGGTACTTTACTCTTGATCAAAATTCATACTTTTTGACAAACCTCGTATACGATTGGAAAATTTCGATGTCTGATTATCGTATATTGGGTTTTAGGCCTTGCAGAACTTTTTATGAAGAATGACGTTTTTTCCTAAACTTAATAATAAAAAAGTTTCCCATTTGTTGCCAACTTTTTCAGACACACTGTATATAGAAAAATGAACGAATCGGGACTAGCGACCCCTCGTTGAATAGGTGTTGACGAATTAACGAAAAAATAATGAAAAAATTCTGGCAACCAAATTTGAGAAATAATGACGTTTTCAAAATCTTTGTTTAGCCATTAAATTGTCATTTAGTTTGTTTGTTCTTGTATTCTTAATTGTGATTTTCGACTTGAGCAGGACGCTTCTATACAGATATATGCATAAGGTGGTTTTCATGACCATATTAATAACTAACTGTGCGTGTTAGTCTCTGCTAACAGGATATAAGAGTTAACAAATAACCACAGATTTATTAACATTTTTATTATAGGCGTGATGGCTTTTAAATGACTAAACAATAAGCAATTACTTTCAGATAATATTTTTTTGTAATCAGTTGCTAACATTTTGGCTCAGATTGCCATTTTTTCATAGCCAATAAGAGCATCCATCTTTGGACTACTTTTATCCATGTGACATTTGATGAATAATAATACAATTCAATATGAAATTATAACTAAGGCTAATGTATTTGTTGGAAGTACCTGATTTATTTATAATAATAACACTTTATAAACTGGTTAAGAGCCATTAGAGCTCATTTATTGAAGGTTAAAACCGGCACATATTATGGCTGAATTTCACTGTAAATTTAATAATACAAAATTTCATTATTCAGTATTTCAAGAATAGTGATGCTTTCCTTTCCACCCAAGAGCAGAGACAATCTGCTGTTATGCCTAAAAAGGCGGGAGCTCAAAACTGCACTAGGTGTCCTGACAGGAGGAAGAGAACGAAACTTCTCTTCATGTATTGTGCTATTGCCGGGACCTAAACAGAGAAAGGGAATAGGAGTTTGGGGTACAGTATCCTGAACCCGAAGAGATAGCGAAAGCTAACATCAGAACTATTCTTGAGTTCGTCGAGTACTGGTCTGATGTGAAAACTGGCGGGGCAAATAGGCCTAGAGCCTGCCACGCCCGATTCAGCTAAAAAAAAGATGCTTTCTTTACCGGTACTTTTTAACGGAAAAAAACGCCCTTTGCAGGATGGATGTTGCTAGTTTGAAGCTACATAACAAACTCATTCTTTTTGAATTGATTTTAATTTCACTAACTGTCCTCAGGCCAAATAGAGATGGTGGACTCTTTGATTTGTTAATATAAATAGGTTGGATATCTCAAATAGAGAACACCGTTTTAAGGTATAATAAGAATTATTTCCGTCGCTTGCGTGAGAATCGACGCGTGGCAGTTAGAAGTTTTTGGAGAACTGTACTTGTTCACATTTGTTAAAACATGTCGGAGGAATTATTTGTCACCAAAGGCTTGCGTGGCTTTTAAGAATAATAAAAAAATATGTTTGAATTAGACTTTTATGATTGAATGATTTCTGGGTAATTTTGCGTTAAATTTATCCACTTGTAGTAGAACTGCGCATGTCTGAATAATATGAGAAATAAATGTACATCTTAGACCCTGAAAGTGAGTAGGTACACGTTTCATCTATTTGACTTTGCTGTAAGACACACTAGCTATACTTTATTTCACTTCAAGTGAGTAAATAACAAGTTGCAGATCAGTACTCAATGATTAATGTAATAAATGTTTTAAAAAAGTTCCTCTCTTTTTACAGACTTTTGGAACTAGCATTATATTAAGTCTGTGATAAAGAAAGTTTACAACAAATTGCGATATTTTTTAATTAGGTAGATTTTAATATTGATGTGAGTAAATATAATGTAGTATTAATTGTTTTTGTATTACTATTTAATTTCTAAATTTCATCTTCATCAAACTTATTCTAGTCACTACTGCTTTGATTATGCTTTGAAATCAGTATTATTTATTGAAACGAATATTTTTATTTGACTCCAAACCGTTTCGATAGCATTAAATTCGTGGTAAGGAGGCAAACGCAATATTCTTACATCGTGCCTTTCTGCTTATAAGACTATTATGTGTCCGTCCCTCTATAGTTGCCGCGATATCTTGCAAACGGGTTGACCGATTGGTTTTGGGTTTTTTCTATGTCTCTATTATAACTGGCTTTAGCTACATGTAACTTTTGGTAAGTCTAGGTCGAAAGGGGAAGGGTCCATGCCTACAAAACAATAAAAAACACCATGCAAAATCGATTCGTTTTGAGTGTCAAGGGACGTAGCTTCGCCTCCTTTTGACTCAGGGACACCAAGAGCACATCGGGCGATGCCCAAATGTATGACGATGTCAAAAAAAAATACCCGATGGTAGCAGGTCAAACCGTTTGGCTGATACTGAAAAAACAAAATAGGAAAACAAACGACAAATATCGATTGCAATGAATTTGAACGCCACGTTTGATGGAAAAATAGGAAAACATAATAAGGAGAAAATGGGAAAAATAGGAATAAATAGGTGAAAAATGGAAAAATAGGAAAAAATAGGTAAAAATATAAGAAAACAGAAAAAAATAGGAGAAAATAGAAAAAATAGTCAAATGTATTTTTTTTACTATTTTATCTTCGGCTCGCTCCCTTTTTAGGTACTCACGTACCCATGCTTGTTTTTTCAATGTGAAAGTGTAATACTAATCTTTAAATGCGCAAGCAGTTTCCAATTATTAAAGTAATGTGTAACTGTCTTCAAAATAAATATTTTTCTCCCGTGGCCATTCTTGAATATCATGTTTTCTCTAAGAACGTGTAGGAAACTTGTCTCTACAGGAATGGTAAACAACAGTTTAATGCTCATTTTTTGGTAAATTTTGCTTTAGACATTCCTCAAAGCGATTTTCAAAAAGCTCGCCATTCATTTCATCGTGATAGTCGCCGTCTTTTTTTTTAACCAAAAATTCACGATCACCTCCACGTATAACCTGCATGCACTATAACATATTGTGAACCTTTTTGTGTAAATTAATAAAATTCTAAATAAGTATAAATTTTTGAACAACAGTGACAGTAAGTAAATAAATAATAATTGCCTATTACTTTCACACACCCATTTCATCGTGAAACAAAATATAGACACCAAATTGCAAATAAATGGTTGTGATTTTTTGAAGAAAGCTAAAATATAACCAAAGCATCATTTCACCAATTATATCTATAAACTAGTATGTTTCAAGCCCTCACAGCCAAATTAATACCATGATATAACCAACCAGATACTGTATTTCATGTCATATTTTATTCATACCAAATTTTTAATAAAATAGCACGATTTGCAGCTAGTTATAAATTAGTCATCTGATAACTAAGTAGCCCCATGTAGCACACGACATCCAATGTTTCAGGTATAAATGAAATCCAAACATCAATGGACCTTATAGTCCGTGGAATAGAATGCAATTTGTCGGGTCATGGTTACGAATGTGAAATTGGTCTTAACCGCTTTCTATAAACCCGTCTACCGTTTCTTGAAATTTTCATATTATAGATTACCAACTTTTTGCTCTAGGCAAAGCTAAACATGTCGCTCCTGACATTTTACTTTTCTTATGACTACGATTAAATTTTTTTTTCAAGTGGAATATTATGTACCACAAACACAGAATATTACTTTGCCCGACAAAAAAGTACCCGCCATGACCCAGTCGGATTACCTCAATACGTCCCTCCAGGCATTTTACTTTTCTTATGACTACGATTAATTTTCTATTAAGTGGAAGATTATGCCCCAAAAACAAAGAAAATCGCTCCTGGTATTTTACCTTTCTTATAACTACGATTAAATTTTTTTTAAGTCGAAGATTATATCCCAAAAACACAGAAAATCACTTAGCCCGACAAAAAAGTGGGCGCCTCCTCGCATATAATAATGTTAAATGTATCAATGCGCAGTTTTTTCTACTTGGAAAAAGAAGATGAGGAAGAAGATGAATCAGTTAAAATTTTGATATTTTGATAATATAAAAAAATTGAAATGAATATTGTATTATATATATTGATTATGTATTTCTTTTTGTTATTTATTAAACAAATAAAAAAATATTTACATGTCCTAAGAAGTGTCCCTTGAGTATGTAAAGTACGCATTAATATTTATATAGAGTATTAGTACGGAAAATAGCAAAAAAACCTTACAATCATTAAAATAAGTAGTAAAAAGAATTTAACATAATTTTAATACAAAAAAATTCAAGTTTTCATTTACCAACATAAAAGTATGTACAAATGATTTTTGCAAGTGCTAAACATAATAGTAATTTACGTTACAAGACTGGAAAATAGTGTTTTGTAGGACGAGGCAAACAGATTCCAGAACAAGCCGTAGGCGAGTCCTGGAAGTTTGGAGAGACCTGCAAAACACCAATTTTCGGTCGCGAGACGTATAATATTTTTTTTAAGACTGACACTTTGATGTAAACTTAATTATTTATTTGATTATACTAAAACTACATACTGGATACAACTGAAAATACTGAACAAATACATTATTGTGAACGTTAAATATTTGAAGGGAAGATGTGTCTGAATTCATATTTTCAAATTAAATTTCCAAACTCACGAAACAAGTTTGACAAATACAAAATCAACGAACTGTCACTTGACAATTAATCGCAACATTGTTGTCATAATACGAAATCAAGGCACATTGTATTATCAAACAGCGATTGGAAAGTGACAACTGGGACCGAAAAAGTGACAACTGGGACCGGAAAAAGCTTTTGTTCATTTTCCGGTCTGGATCGGCAAAACGTTATTTTCTGGATTATAAATTGGTCGGTCTTAAAAAAAGCATAGCTATTCCCACAACGATATTTTAAAATATTAAGCAAGTTTTCCGTTTTTCCGAATTATTACAATTTTTCAGAATTTTTTTGGAAGCGGGATCGAATTCAGCACAAAATTTTGCATTGGAAACCATATCTGAGATATATTTTTTTAGCTAATTGAGCTTAGTAGGTACAGGAAAAACACTAGGGGGTTTTGATAAAAAAAATCGAAAAAAAACCTTTTCTTTTTTAAGTTTTAGACTTTATTTGTCCGACGAACACTTTTTTGTCGGACAATGTTAAAATTAGTTCAAGTATGTACCAATCTAACATTTGTGACCATTGTTATAGAAAAATAGTCATAAGAAAAGTAAAATGCGAGGATCCACGTATTGAGGTTGTCCGACTGGGCCATGGCGGGCACTTTTTTGTCGGGAAAAGTGATTTTCTATGTTTTTGGGACATAATCTTTCACTTAAAAAAAATTTTAATCGTAGTCATAAGAAAAGTAAAATGCCAGGAGCGACATGTTAAGCTTTGCTTAGAGCGAAAAGTTATTAATCTATAATCTGAAAATTTCAAGAAACGGTTTATAGCAAAGCGATTGAGAACAATTTCACATTCGTAAACATGACCCGACAAATTGCATTCTATCCCAAGGACTATTATATGGACGTTGTCTTGTACGTTTCATAATTAGACGATTGCACTCATAATGTGCGTTAATGAACGTCTTTAGATCTACAGGACTGTATTTTAATTGAACGTTTGTATCTGTCCACCGGATATAAAATATTGGATCAACGTGAATTATCCATATTTGTACCTCATCCTTTTATGTCCATAAAATGTATAAAACTGGATCCAATTGCACATACAAATATTGTACGTCTGTGATCATCGAATGGATGAATTATGTTGAATCAAATTGGATCATCCCAATTTCTCCATTCCTGAACGTTCATATGCCATTGAAAGGCTATACCTTGGGCGGGAAGGATAAGTTATATTTAATATTATTATACAACTTCCAAGTTCCGATTATGAGCAATAAATGCATCCCCATTTTGCGGCAACGTTTGAGCAATGTTTAGGAAAGGTCATCATGGATATCGGCTTTTATTTTAGTGGTTACAATATTGTTCATTATCATAACTACTAAATTACAGCTTCTTGTTCTCCTTTGAAATAGACGCATTAAAAAACATTTGTTTCTTTTACTTGATAAATATAGTTAATTTACGATCGCCACATAGATTAATAAGTCTACATATTCGTGCCGATTTCACTTAATCACTTAATATCCAATTTATTCTATAAACATGTAACAATAATTTAAAAATAATAATCCAGTACTGTATTTGACCATGAAGATGGTTATTCCTTAATTTGGATTTAATAATAGAAATAATATTGTTATAAACCAATGTTGGAATTTACCTTTTTATCGAGTACGTTTTCACTTTAAAATCAATTGAACTAGTCTAGACTAATAATAAAATTAAATTGAAATTCGAATTGTTTTCATGTAACGGACCTAGTCACTTTAGATACAAAAACAAGTTAATTCTAAATACAAAAATACTAGTGATATTAAAATTACAAAGTATAAACGAAAAATAAATAAATATAGATATACATTTTAAAGGAAATCTTACCATTTCTGTTTTGTTAATAAGCACTTTGGACGTATTTGTTTCAAGATTTAGGAGTACAAGATTGCCATGACTACTATATATTAATTCGCTACCTGAAACAACAAAAAATAATTTACATTTATATTTTAAAAACATAGATTTTATATTTTATATCCCTCCACGCCTCAGTCATAATAGAATAATATACTTGAGATCAAAATTACAAAACGACAACTTCAGGACTTATGCCCATATGCACCGTTGATGATTGAACATCTTAGCTTAAGCTTTAATCCCGCTTAACTCACATATTTGATCTGCACCGAAGCCAACATTCTATTTAAGCGCGATTAAAATAAAGCTGTCATATTTGGGAGCTTAAATCTTAAAACCAAGCTCGTAATTAAGTAAATAAAACCTCTAGAAAAAATGATAGTATATAACCCCACTGTCCCCACTTCCTACGAATTGTTTTACGATCCACGAGTTTACAATTTTTTCTAGTTTACTTATTACCTACCTAAGGACACCGAGGAGAAATTTTTCTTGGAAGTGTTGTATTGCCAATTTTTGGGCGATAGACGTTTGGGCCCAAATCCCTAATTAGGGGTAATCTGCAAGCACGTTTCGGCCCAAACGAAAAAAGATCGCGTTAATCCCTAAGCATGTTTGGGCCCCTCAGATAAGGTGATCAAACTATATTAAATAAATTAAGATATTTAAAATACTTATACAAAATTTATAAAATTAATATAACCTACACAATATTAAGTTTTAGGATTTTTAAGGAAAGTCAAACAAATTGTACAAGAAATAAAATATTTATTAAAAAATAATGACACCGTCCCGATATCTATTTAAAAATTATTAAAATAATTAGAACAAACTTTAACAAAATGCAAACAAGACATTCTATTCTACATGTCAAAAAAAGCTCCCGTTTGATAGTGTCTGAGTTGGGTTTATGCATTTTTTTTGTAATTTGTAAATTTACATATACTTCACTCTGAAATTTAATTGAAAAATCTATAAAAATGAAAATATTCGGATGTGTATTTGAGAAGCTTTTGTTGTAAAAACTGTGAAATGATTAACAAGCATTTGTAGTGCGGATACTGGAAGCTGTTTTTGCTACCCATATATGTGGTGGATATGTAGATTCTTCCGATATATAAGTATTTACCAAATAATCTGAAAACTGTTCAAGTTTTTCATCTTTTAGTTGTATTGAAGTCAGGTCAAATACAAAACAGTCTCCAACTTCTGTAGGGTCTAAAAATAATATTCCAAAATAATATCCTAACCATTTTCCTACTTCAGTTTTATTTTTGTAGTCTGCTGTTAATCCTAATTGTTGTATTTTTCTCCACCAAGCTTAGGTTATATGGAAACGACAGCCGATAATGACAGCTTGAGGCCAAGATAGTTGTAGTGCAGCATGATGAATGGCTTTTTCAAAATCTACAACGAACTCTTCAGGATACAAATTATAACCCCACATACTACATTTTTCCTTAATTATATCAAAACATCGTTTATATGTTTCCTTTGATTTGTCTGGTAGTAGACAAAACACCACCGTAATATAATGTCCATTTTGTTGACCGAATAAGGTAAATAATAATTGTGTAAAATATTTTGGCCAATAATCGAAAGTGCCGTCCATATATAAAGTTTTACATTCACATAACCATTCCAAATTCTTTTGACAAGAAAACACAATTATTTGGGAACTTTCGTCGCAACTAATTAGAAAGTTCTCATTCCGATTTGTTAATATTGGACACATATTTCTCAGCGCCGAATGCACTTCTAAACACGATTTTGGTAATTTTGGCACAAATTTTCTTCTCGCGTTGTACATAACTTTTTTGATGTTATATAAGTCTTTGTTTTCAATTGCATCACTTACATTTTCACATAAAACTTCTTGTATAATTTTATTTGTGTTATCCTCAGTAGCTTTTCGTTTAGCTGATATTTTATTTGTTTCTCTCTGGTATGCTGATGATGAGATTTCTGCATGATTGTGTTGTAAAGAACATTTTATTAAATTGTAATCTTCTCCAACAGTAGAAATTGCTGTTGAACAGTTTGGAGTTCGACAACGCCAAGTTTTTACTCCCGTTTAAAAATAAATTTGTAATTATTCACAATTAAGCAAACGTTTCTACGACTAACACTTTTCAAAATTTTTACACCTTCGATATTTTGCTTCGTTCACGTTATGAAGTAAAAACAAAACTAAAATATATTTGATGAATATTGTTTATTGTACCCCTTTGCATTTGAAATAATCAAAATCCAATGTTGGAATTTACAAAATTCTCTACCTATTACCGTTCGGGCCCAAACGTGCACACGGATTAAGAAATATATTTCTGGGATTAGGATTATAGGTCATTACAGGGCCCAAACGTGCACTGCCCCAATTTTTGAGTGGCGTTAAAGAGCGAGTAACTAACACAGCAGGTCACTTTACTTTATAACCTAACAGAATTTTACAGCTTAAATTGTGATGAGATAATCAAAGTAACTTTAACATAATGACCAAATGAATGAATACACAAAATGACCAAATAATCGGAACAATATAGAATGACCACAATTTAGCTTTCGATTTTATTAGCGACTCTAGTCACCCGACTGATGCCTTGTACGTAACAACTTTTGACCAATCAAAACGGGATAACAATTGCATAGTGCACTTAGCAACTATAGAAACCGAAAATCAGCTTTTTCATAGAAAAATAATACAATGAAAATGGAATTGTGAAATTGAATACACGTGGAAAAATGTTACAGCAATAAAATATAACATAAACAATATAATATAGTATACCTTAAATATAATTATTAAGACCTCATAGAGGGTGTAAAGGGTGACTTTACAACAGAAGATATAGATATTATTAAAATTTAGTTTTTACGTCGATATTACATGAAGCGTAATTATATTGAGAATATTTACGATATGAGTATTTTATTGGTTTAGATTCAGTAAACTGCTGGTGTTAACTGTATTATAAATGATAGAAGATCAGTTGGAATTTGAAAATGATTTGTCAGATTTTTGACCTCCTTGCAATTAAATGTAACAAATGTGCAATTTCGGCTTTAGTAAAATTTGGGACGCGAGTTTTTTGGCAACTGCTACTACTAATACTGCAACTCATGATAGAATACAAAAGTTTCAACTTTTAGTATATATGGAAAATCAAATTAAACAAACAATACAAATGCCCAACGTTACAAATAACAAAATTGTATGTTATTACGTTATAAATAGTTCAGAATATGTAAGAATAAAAGAAGAGGAGTCAATATTTACGACGTTGCCATGTTTGTTGTAGCTTACACTCCTGCGGTGCATAATGGCATATCCAAAGCGATCCAGTATGAACGAATTTATAATCATCTACTTCTTTTAAACTTAAGAAATGTTGGCAGTTTTATTGATATGGCAACATAGAAAAATATATCCTGTTACAGTTGGAACACGCTTACTTGTTTGGAGGGTCCGGGGGGGTCTAGCGTACTCAGCCAGTGATTGGTCGTTTTCAATTTTCGACATAGTTTGACAAATGACAAATCAGTACCCGACTCGGGGTACGCTGTCATCATTACCCCTCTTCTACCAAACAAATACTACATGATGACAACTTTATAATATTTTCACTGCGGACATACCCCAATCTCCACATACAATGCTCAGCCTGTATGCAGACGATACAACAATAGCTTCGCGCAACGCTTGGCCTCAACAAGTTACGAATCACTTGCAAGCCCACCTTGACGAACTTGAAGATTGGTTCGTAAAGTGGAAAATTGCGATTAACGCAGACAAAACGCAAGCAATATTCCTCAAAAAACGGAGACACGCCCCAGACAGGAAATTAAATCTTTTCGGCCAAAATATTGACTGGCAGCGGTCAGTCAAGCATTTAGGGGTTACCTTGGACGTAGGTCTGACATTTACTGATCACGTAAAGACGATTATCGGTAAAACCAGGCAAGCGCGAGCACGCCTATCCCCCTTACGGGCAGGAGAAGCAAGTTAAATATCAAAACCAAATTAAGATTAATAAACTCAATCATAATGCCGTTAATTACCTACGCCTCACTCGCATGGGGACAGACGTGCAGAACGAAGAGGAAGAAACTCTAAAGTCAACAGAATATCTGTTTACGAGAAGCTACAAACCTACCTTGGTATATGGCCAATCGAGGGATATTTGAGAGTCTAGTTTCCGTAAGGATCTTAGACACTTTAAATACCCAAGCAGAACGGATATTCGAAGATCTGCGGACCCACCCAATCTAGAGCTCAGGGAGCTCCTCGAATACGAAGACGACAACCACGGAAAATATGCGAGGCCGAGAAGGCAATTAACGCGACCATAAAGCTTGGTTTTACCAATCAGCACCGATAAAAAAATAAAAACAAAGTTCCTGGAAACAAACAAAAAGACCCTAGGCAACAGTCTAGAGGCACCAAAAAGGAGAAATCCACAAAAAAAAATAAAAACAAAAATCGGGTTTAGTCCACCAAAAAATTTCTTTTTTCCAGAAACCCACGAAGTAAGTAAAGTTCGCTGATTGAATATTCACCATTTATTAAAACTAAATAATGCCGTATCTAGCGCAACATATATGATCTAAGGGAACACGTCACAATCTACCCTAGCCCCGATATTCAAATTTTAGGAATTATTTACAGCCACAGACCTGTGTTCATTGTAATACACTCATGGACGTGCCCAATCCGTATATCGTTGTAATATTTTTTGCTAATATACTATTTTGAGAGATAGAGATTGACCGAACCATCGTTTTACCTTTTTCTCTCGAAATAGCATAATTCTCACCGCTGGGCATGTCCATGAGTTCAATGCCTGTATTATGGTAGACCAAAATTATAAAATCAACATAATAAAAAAATCACTGAAATTGAATCAGTCAATTATTGTTAAACCATTAAGGAGAAATCCCCTCTAATAGTCCGAAAATTTAGTTATTTTTGGGGATGAAAAAGAACAAATCTTAGGGGTTAAGCTCGCTTGACACTTCAGTTTTATATGCACTGTATCCACAAACGTATTTGATCTCGTTTAATTTTAAGCGCCGAAATTCGACTACTTTATTTCAAGCTAGGCTTATTTAGACATCTTAACCATACTTTTTATTCTTTGCTTTTGTAAATAATCTAATAGGCCTCAGGGCCACGCCTATAAAAGTTTGTTATAACCTAACCGTTCAGACTTCCTATATATGTTCTTTATGCCGAGTCGGACAAATGTTTTATTTGGAAAATTCTGGGTGGGGGAGTCGGTTTTTTTCTGGTCCCTCGCAAATTCATCGCTTTAATGCACAAGGGAAATTAATGGCCTACATGTAGTTTTTCTTTCAATCGGAAGATTTTTTAATTTAAAAGCGAAAAAAATATTGTTCGATAAATATTTTGGGATTTTGGCCCGTCCGACATCCCAAACATAGCAAAGTTATGACGTCATAAAATTTAGTACCTCGCAGCTGATTTATGCAAAATCGTTTAATGAAAATATTGAAAATCAATTGGTAACCTTGTCCGACAAATTTTTGGATTAGTACTTGTTGTCGGACACGCTAAAGTTAACTTGCAAAAGAAAACGCCCCCTATCCAGAATTTTCCAAATAAAACATGTGTCCGCCTAGACGTAAAGAACATATATACCTACGAAGTCTTAACGGTTAGGTAATCACAAACTATTTTAGGCGTGGGCCGTTTTGCATTGCAACAAATGGAAGGTGAATTTGTTGAATAATGATGGAAATAGAAGACGAAATTATGCTGCAAGAGGATAATGACATCATATATATATTATTAATTTTGGATTTCCACGAAGAATTTTTACGAGGTCTAACAATTTTAAGGAAATGTATGATATGACCATTTATAGAAGCTTGACTGACCAAGCCTAGAATACTTTATGGGAGCTCATAGAAGATTCTTTAGAATTCGAAAACAATTTGTAAGAAAAACACTCAATTGATTTTACCTTTTAGAGCTTTCAAAAAAAAAACTCTTATAGAACGGTTTTGTCCGTTCTCTCCGTCCGTCTATCTTCGTGAGAGATAGAGACAAACGGACAACGGCAAATCGACTCAGCATCGTTACTATAATATATAAGGTATAAGTGACTTTAAAAGTTTTGAAACGTCGAAAAATTACAGCAAATGTATAGCCGTTTTTTATTTGTTTATTAATAAATTCAAACACAGAAGATAAAACTGAGCACATATACAAACTCACAAGAGATAATGCTTGCTATTAATTTTAACGTCTCTTTTCTGCTACCAGGGCTAATCTGGAGGGGACCTACAGCTTATCGTGGGCTCTGAACCACGGTCCTCAATTATACTAAACCCAGGACTATCCCTTTGTCATTCAGGTGATCTACCGGCTAGCAAGTGTGTAATTGTACCACCAACCCCAATCAGTTGTCCACGAGATACCCGATCTCATCCAGCCTGGTTACCGGCGTGAATGAAACTGCCACGTGGCACAAATACCTTTTTTCACTTGCCCAAAGTCTTATCTGACTTTAATTCCACTTTAGATTCACGGGAATCGAACCCACGACCCGAACAATGACCATGTATAAAGGCCGATGCCCTAACCAACCTGGTCACCGTGTTCGGTCAGAACAGTGTTGTTTATCCTTTCTTAGGAAAATAATAAGGAAATTACCATTTTTTAGGAATAAATCAATTGCTGACTGCCCTTACATTCTATGACAGTCAGTGATGGCCATCAAATCAACATAGGTGACACGTAAAGTATTAAATCCCCCAAAAGATACACCATTCCCAATTTTTTTTAACGCTTGGCTAAGCCACGGTTACAGCCGGTTGTACAAACAAAGTTTAAGATTAGCTTAACGCAAAACTAAGTTTAAAATAATATTGCAATTGTACATTTCGGGTTTAACGATAAACCTGGCTTATGTAATATAACAAACTTGGTTTAATAAAGCGCCCAAAATTGGCGGCTTAAACTAATTTATGAGAAAAATAACCATAAAAAATTATCAATATTTTGTTGATTTGCGAGCAATTACAAAAAAATGAACGAATTAACTGATGATGAGGAATTTATAGAAATAGTGGAAGTGCTGAGAAATGCGAGAAGGCGACCTCAAATCTATAAAGAAAGGCCCAACTTTTTTGAAATGCGTGAAAGTGAATTTATAAAAAGGTTTAGATTTTCTAAAGATGGAGTTCGGTTTGTAATAAACCTCGTCCGTGAGCAAATATCTTCACGAACAGATCGGTAAGTTGTAGAGTTCAAAATTCAGATATACAATTAAACTATCTATAAAATTGCAGGAACCATGCAGTTACAACAGAGCAACATTAAGGTTTTACGCAACTGGCAGCTTCTCTCGTTGGAGACTTTGTTGGTATTGATAAAGGCACTGCCAGTAGGGTTGTATGGAAAGTGACAAGGGCTATAGCCCAACATTATGCTGAATTTATAAAGATGCCTTCTACAGCTGAAGAATTTCGTGAAGCTTCTCAACAGTTTTATAATATTTCAAGATTTCCTAAGTGTATTGGTGCACTGGACTGTACACACATAAAAATCTTATCTCCTGGTGGAGAAAATCCAGAGATATTTAGGAACAGAAAAGGTTTTCTCTCCATAAATGTGCAAGCAATATGTGATGCTGATGGTATATTTGTAAATATTGTATGCAGATGGCCAGGAAGTACACACGATTCGCATATTTTTAGGAGCTCAAATGTAAGAGGAAAACTTGAACGCGGTAGAAACAAAAATAAAAAAGAAGTTAGGTTATCTAACTGTTAACTGTGTAACACAAATAATAAAATAATAACCATAGTACAATTATTTATGATAGCTATGCGCATGCTCCCTACTACCAACTTAAAAATTTTAAAGAAAACTTCACTTTATTTAAATATCAAATGTACAACGGTATTCATATTTTAAACATGGTTCAAAACCAAACCTGGTTTTGTTAAGTCTGGACTTAAACTTGATTTGTACAACTGGCTGTTATTGTTCTGCAGTATATAACACAAAAATTTAAGAGGTAAGGTAATAAAATTCAAAATCAACTGCCACATAATATATTAAAAAACCAAGTAGTTAAGAAGACATAGAGGAAGAAACGGCAACTAGTTTCGGCAGAACTGCCATTTTTAATATATTATGTGGTATTTTTAATATATTATGTGGTATTTGATTTTGAATTTTATTACCTCATCATTCAAACACATTTGAGATAATGGATAACCTGTTGGAATGAATAATGCCAATTTAGCTACAGTTATCCGTCAATACACTAGTGCTATGGTTAACAGGAAGAAAACACTTTTGAGAATATGGTTCTTAAAGAGAGCTTTACCGAATTCTCACGATTCCTTTTAAGTATTTTGTTGCCACCAACCATCTACCAAGCAAATTTTTTGTCCTGATGATGGCAGTTCTGCCGAAACTAGTTGCCGTTTCCTCCTCTATGCCTTCTTAACTACTTCGTTTTTTAATACATTATATGGTATTTGATTTTGAATTTTATTACCTCATCATTCAACCACATTTGAGACAACCTGTTGGAATAAACAAAAATGTAAGCTGGGCTTGCGTTTTAAGAGGGCTTACGCAAGCTCCGCTTAGGCCCGATTGTACAATGTGAGTTGAACCTCGGTTCAACGTAAACCTGATTCATAACGTTGTACAATACTAGTTCAGTTCCTATACCGGGTTTATCTGCGAGTTTAACAAAGACTCGTGTGAAGTTAGCGCCCGGAGCTAGCGCCCAAATGCAGCTCCCACCCCCACTACCAAGCCAAACTCACAAGATACACAAATCATGAAAGTAGAATATTAACAAATTATTTTCTCATTCAAGACATGGTCTTATATGACAGGAAAACAAATTATTTAGATGTCTAACTAGAATTAAAAACTCAATTCTGTAAGTGGAGATAAAGGATAAAATAACCCTATTAACCATAAAATATTTTTTCTATCAAAACCAAGTTTTGTTACACCATCCAATATGGCATTGTTACACCATCCAATATGGCACAAAAAATAATTTATAAATTTATCCATCTATGGAAAAAACTCAAATCTCTAAGTAGTGGGATCAAGGGTAAAACAGCCCTAATAATTTTAAAATATTTTTTCTTCCAAAACTAAGTTTTGTGACACCATCTAATAATGCACATAAAATAACTAATTAATATACCTATCTACAGAAAAAAAGACAAATCTCCAAGTGGGTGGGATCAATGGTAAAACAACCCTAATAATTTTAAAATATTTTTTTCTTCCAAAACTAAGTTTTGTGACACCATCTAATAATACACATAAAATAACTTATTAATATACCTATCTACAGAAAAAAAAAAACAAATCTCTAAGTGAGTGGGATCAAGGGTAAAACAACCCTAATAATTTTAAAATATTTTTTTTTCCAAAACTAAGTTTTGTGACACCATCTAATAATACACATAAAATAACTTATTAATATACCTATCTACAGAAAAAAAAACAAATCTCTAAGTGAGTGGGATCAAGGGTAAAACAACCCGAATAATTTTAAAATATTTTTTTTTCCAAAACTAAGTTTTGTGACACCATCTAATAATACACATAAAATAACTTATTAATATACCTATCTACAGAAAAAAAAAACAAATCTCTAAGTGAGTGGGATCAAGGGTAAAACAACCCGAATAATTTTAAAATATTTTTTTCTTCCAAAACCAAGTTATTTTATGTGCATTATTAGATGGTGTCACAAAACTTGGTTTTGGAAGAAAAAAATATTTTAAAATTATTAGGGTTGTTTTACCCTTGATCCCACTTACTTAGAGATTTGTCTTTTTTTCTGTAGATAGGTATATTAATAAGTTATTTTATGTGTATTATTAGATGGTGTCACAAAACTTAGTTTTGGAAGGAAAAAATATTTTAAAATTATTAGGGTTGTTTTACCCTTGATCCCACTCACTTGGAGATTTGTCTTTTTTTCTGTAGATAGGTATATTAATAAGTCATTTTATGTGTATTATTAGATGGTGTCACAAAACTTAGTTTTGGAAGGAAAAAATATTTTAAAATTATTAGGGTTGTTTTACCCTTGATCCCACTTACTTAGAGATTTGAGTTTTTTTATTGATGGATAAATTTATAAATTATTTTTTGTGCCAAATTGGATGGTGTAACAAAACTTGGTTTTGATAGAAAAAAATGTTTAATGGTTAATAGGGTTATTTTATCCTTTATCTCACTTACAGAATTGAGTTTTTAATTCTAGTTAGATATGTAAATAATTTGTTTTCCTGCCATATAAGACCATGTCCGAACACCAAGTTTAGAATGAGAAAATAATTTGTTAATATTCTACTTTTATGATTTGTGTATCGTGTGAGTTTGGCTTGGTAGTGGGGGGTGGGAGCTGCATTTGGACGCTAGCTCCGGGCGCTAACTTCACACGAGTTAACAAAGCGGTCAAGTTTCCTGGCTTAAACCAAGTTCAGGTGCATTTTTTGATATAGTAGGTTTGTACCACTATGCTGTCATTGGTCATTGGTTATTTATCCTTCCTCCACAGTTTTGAGTTTTTTTTTTGTGGGAAAAATTGAAAAATATATAATTAATTGTATAGTGTTATCCATTATAGAAAAAGAATACGTTTTATCCGTGTTATTTCTATTTTTTAAAATGGAAGAAATGTCTGAAGACGAAGATTTCATGGAATTAGTAAACATTTTACAAGAACCAGAAAGGTAGCCACAAGTATATAGAATAAGTGATGATCATTTTGTGAAATGGAACAATAGTCCATTTATAGAGAGATTTAGGTTTAACAAAGATGGGGTTCGATTTATTATTAATCAGATTTCCCATTTTTCATGTTTTATAAATTCATTTCAATATGAAAAGCCGTAGATACCCAACAACTTTGTGAAAAACTACCCATATATAATCACATCTGACATCACATAACTGACATAACCTCATAAAATAATATTTGTTCGACCCAAAACCAAATAAAGATAAGGAAGAACTAGTATTTTATTTACATTCTTTATTTTTTAATTAGAGAAACAAAGATGTCCTTACATGAGTCGTAAATTCGAAATCTGAAACGCTGTTAGGATAGATACCAACATTACAATATTGGAATCCATATCAAATTTTTATGCGGATTCAACCATTCGGCGAGTTTAGATTCGTAGTTGGTCGGTAACCAAGAAAAAAAAAATCAAAAAATATTGTTTCAACTTTTTTTTTTAACAAAATCAAGCAACTTTTGTGAAATATTAATAATTTCGACATTTTTTTGGTTCACCGACTAACTACGAATTAAACTTTGAAAAACTTTTTGATTTGTGTGAGAAGCTAGAAATCGGATGTCGAACATTGGGGCGGATGTTCGGCAATCAAAATATTATTGATGTATCAGTCTAAAAGGAATTTGTTTCATACTTCATAAGTGCCTTAATAAACCAACATAGTTTTGGAAAGATTTGTTTTCTTTTTGGTCCCCAAAAAATCCACAAAAATACCCCATTTTCGGGCTGTTACACGTGATTCCCCCCTTAAAACCATTTTAATTAAAATATGTGTGTGGAAACGATGATTTCAAATCTGAAAACAACATGTCATAAAATCGAATCATCAATTTTTTTTTATTATACTCTGTTTTTATGCGATTAATAGCTCATAACATTTATTAATAATACATAACCTGCCACGTGTGGTTTAAATATGTTTGTCCTTTTATAAACAGATTTGTATTTGAATTCAATTCTAAATTTAGTCAGGCAACCGGTTTGATCTCAAATAACAATAATGGCCATAAACTACTGACAAAGGATTATCTAGAAATAGGGTCATCAGTGTCGGAGATTCAAATATTGTTTTCCGTTAATATAATTTCATTAGAGAATGGATATGAAATCCACCAATCAGAGTTCACATATTTCATAACCGTTCTAAAACCCACACTTGTTGCATTTTAATACCCCATCAATGGCGCAGTCAGGGGGGTTTAGGGGTTAAACCACCCCTACACCCACACATATGTTTTGTTTTCTAGTTTTCTGTATTATATCCTTGTAATACTTCTTCCATTTATTGAAAACCCCCTCTAATAGGTAACCCCCCCCTAATAGGTAATTCTGGCTGCGCCACTGGTGGAATGGCTCCATTCTTATTTATCATGATGAAAAAATTATTAAAAAATATATGTGGGGGTATGTACATTGGGACCTAAAAGATTCATTGTCTCCCTTCTAAGACTCAGCCGCTGAGGATATCTCAATGATTAAAGCACCATGTATAGTGCTATTTTCTCTTCTATCTGATATGGATTCTGAGAGAATGCAGATTGAGGCTTCGTCCTCTATCTCACAAAATTTGCATTATTCATTCTTTACTAGTCCAAGCTCTTAAGATGTGTTAGAACAGTTGTTATTATGCGAAGTTTGTTTTTACTTCATCATCATTCAATCACGAGTGATCATGGCTACCTCAAAAAGAGCTATATTAAATCCTCTTCTATCGGTGCACTTTTATAATGTTTTATCTGTCCTGGTTATGGTTTTCCATTTTTTTCTTTGCATTTTGTTTTCCAGTCTCTGATTTTCATTGCTTTTATATCTTCCTCTACTTAACCCACCATCTACTTCATGGACTTCCTCGTTCTCTCTTCTTTTTAAAGTCTCTGTTGGTGCTCTTCTCATAATGTGTCCCATCTATTCCATCTCTTGTTGTGTTTGGTCCATGTATTCTTAGCAATATTTCCCTTTCTAAGATTTTTAAATATTCTTTTTTTGTTTATAGTTGTTCTAGGGCGTAAGTAATGTCTGGCCTGATCACAGTTTTAGATATTTTTATCTTTGTTTTATTGCTTATCGATTTGGATTATAATAATTTCCTATTCTTTAATAGTTTGTCCTATCGATGTTTCTTAAGTGAAAATTGGTACAATTTCAAAATTTTTAATTCTTAAATGACTATAATTAGTCTGTTTTCGTTTCCCCATTAGCATATATTTGATTTTGCCTTCATTTATTTGTAATCCGAATTTTTGTGCCTCTGTGTCCCACATCTCTACTGTTTTTATTAGACTTTTCTTCGTTCTTGTGACAATTGTGAGGACGTCGGCATAAGCGATTAGCTCGATTTCGTTCACGATAATATTTTTCTCATTTAAATTTGCTTTCTTCAGAATAGTTTCAAGTACTAGATTGAACAGTGTTGGAGAAATTCGATCCTCTTGTTTTACTCCTTTGTTCATGTTGAATTTTTGTGATATCTTCCAGTGTTTTTAGTTCTCCTATTATCTTAGGTCTGATGATTGAACCAAATGCGTTCCTGAAGTCTATAAAAATTACATGCACCATTGTATTTCAGGGATTTTTCAAGGATCTGCTCGATGGTGTGTATTGCATTTACTGTTGATTTTCTTGGTCTGAACCCGTTTTGGTAGTCTTGCGTATGCCTTCAACTTGTGGTTTATAATATTTGCAAGTATTTTGTAGGTGATATTAAGTAGAGATATTTGTCTCCTATTATTACTTTCCTTATCTCATTTTTGTGAATGGGTTCCATGTTCCATTTGTTAGGCATTTTGTTACCTATCCAAATCTGTTCTATCAGTTTGGATATTGTCCTCTGCAGTTGTTCCCCGCCATACTTCAGCAGCTATGCTTCTATTTTGTTTTCTCCTGTGGTTTCTCCGTTGGCCGTTCTTTTTATTTCTTCCGCTATTTTATTTCAGACGAAATCACTGGATGAGTCCATTGGCCTTAGATATTTTTCAGTTGCTTACGTTTGTGGACTGTATAATCGAAATAATATTAAAAATGCGTATTATCTTCTTATTTACAACTTTTTTATTCGAGTATTTCATGTATCAACTGTATTTACTTCTTGTTTTATCGACTTCTTTCTATGTGTGATAATATCCTTTTGACCTTATTTAGGGTTTTCGGTAGTTCTGATCGTGAGAACATTTGTTCACTATCTCAAAATGTAAAATATACCAAAATTTCATTTATTAAGGCGCTTGATTCACACCCCACGTAAATATAGTTATCTATATATATATAAAATTGCCGTGTCGCTGACTAACTGACAATCAACGCACAGCCTAAACCAAATTTGATAGAGACGTGAAATTTTCAGGGTAGTTTCATTTAGTAGTGTAGGAGAGCACTAAGAAAGGAATTTTGAAAATTCGCATTTTAAGGGGTTCAAAATTGGGATTAAACAAATATTGACCCGCTCGAGTAAGTGCGTCAACCAAAAAATTTTTTTTAATTACAAAATACAAAATTTCAGAATGGAAAAGTAAAATGTTGTAAAAATGAAATAAATTGCTGGAAAAAATGGGTAAACATTGCAAAAAATACACAAAAATTAGTTAAAATGAAAAACGATAAAAATTACTTAAAATGGCACCTTGTTATTATAAATACCAACAAGATAATAAATTATTTCAAAAAATGGCAAAAAAATTGTTAAAAATGATGAATTGCTAAATTTCAGCATAAATTAAAACTATAATAAAAAACGAAAAAAAAAAAACTGGACAAAAAAAGGAAAAGGAGGAACAAATAACAAAAAGTCAAAAAAAAAATGTCAAATAAGACAAAAAAAACGCCAAAAACATTTTAATAAAAAGTAAAAAAAAGCAAGACAAATTTAAAAAAAGCAAAAAAGTGACAAAAAGGGATAAAAAAGCAACAAAAAAGATAAAAAAGCAACAACAAAAAGGCAAAATAGAAGCAAATAAAGGCAAAAAAGCTCAAAAACTAAAAACAAAATACGGCAAAAAAGTAAAAAAAAAAATTAAAAAAAAAGCCAAATTAGAAGAAAAATAAAAGCAAAAATGGCAAAAAAAAGGGAAAAGGGAAAAAATCAGCAAAAAGTTAAAAAAAAGGCCAAATAAGACAAAGTAAAGGGAAAAAGGAAAATACGCCAAAAAAGAAAAAAAACATACAAAAAAGTTAAAAAAGTAGAATAGAAGAAAAATAAAGGCAAAAAATAGTTTTAAAAAAGTCCAAACAAATATACCAAATAAAAGGAAATAACCAAAATACGCCAAAAAAAGTAAAAAAAAGAAGCAAAAAGTATGATGATAAAGGCAAAAAAAGGAATAAAAGGAGTAAAAAAGCAACAAAAAGTTGATCAAAAAAAGTTTTAAAAAGGGCAAAAAGGTCAAAGAACGAAAAAAAGAGTACAAACAAAATTAAAAGTATCCAAAAAGGTCAAAATAAGGGTAAAAGGGCAAAAAACGTCAAAATAGTTAAAAAAAACGCAAAATAATAAGAAAACAAAAGCCAAATGGCAAAAAAAAATCAAAAATGGGCAAAAAAAGGGTAAAAAAGCGATTTCGTCTTCTGGTTCTCCTGTTTTCTACCTCCCTGGAGTCCTCAGAATCATCTTCGTAAAGCAGTCTGCTATGTTTTTACTTAGGTTGATATATTCTTCTTTTAGTTATAGTTTTCTAGAAGTACTTTCGCTTGTCTTAGCCCTTGTAGTGATTAAATCATTTATTACCCCTTCTCTTTTTCAGTTTTTTAGTATCGCTGTGTTACTGACTGTTCCCTCAGAAATTGTATTTCAAATCCTTTTTGACGAGTTCATCTGCTATTTCGTTTTCCTCCACCCGATATGTCCCAGAACCCATAGAAGAGGAGCTTTCAAAGTTCCATATTCATATACTCTTATTCAAGTTTCTATTTCTGTTTAGCTCAGATCCTATTCCCAGATATGTTTGTCTTTCTTCATACGAAAATTTGTAGTGATTTGTACATTACGTATTTTATTTCTTTCATTTTAATTAATCATGTTGGATATATATAAATTTTATGTACTGGAACCTTTAATTTATATTTATATTTAAGTTTTGAGATTTCCAAATGTTATTTGAAAGTTTTAATAAATCAAGTACATCGTTTTTTCCACATGTAGATAAGAGGAGGTATGCGTCATAGTTTAATTAATAATTTTTCATTTCTAATTTTATCCCGTGAAATCTGAATAATCAATTTTATGCGCTGCCGTATAAATTTAGAGGTTTGTCTGCGAAGGTTTCTGGCCACCAAAAAAAAATTGGCCGAAGTCATTCAAAACTACCGAGCAACCATGCTTCTCACATGAAGAACGATATGTGGCTGTAGTGGCTATTATTCGCGCGGATGAATGTTATGACACGAGCCGTTGGCGAGTGTCATAAATCATTCATGTACGTTTATCTCCTAATTCATATTTAGACAATAATGTATTTAAACGCGCATCTTCTAACAAGGTTAGTCTATTTATTATGTTTCTTTTAAAGGATTCATACATATTAGAATTTTTGAGGAATACTAATATAAGATCTATAACCTCGCTAAAAATATCTACTGGAAAATTGGCTACAGTAAGATGATATTTACTTTTATCTGCTGATATTTTATGTATAAAAAAATTGGCTTTCAATTGGTTTGAACCATAATTCAGGTTTGGATGATCAAAAAGGAGGAAATTTAACAGGGTTAAATTTTTTATTACACCAGTAATCTATATCTAATTTAGGTATTATTCGACAAAATTGGATAGGTGAAGGAAATGGCAAGTTAAGATATTCCGCAAGAAGACAAATCTAACTGCTGTTGATCAATTCGAGTGCTGCCGTTGAATTGAGATGCTGCTGTTCGATCGGGTTGCATTTATTCAATTGGGGTGCTTTTGTTTAATTGGGGTCACCAATATATACATCAACATGTATAATTAAAATGAAAGAAACATATATGATGTAGTGTATAAAGCACTACAAAACTGTGCTTATGTCTGGTGATTCCCTCTTGGATTATACTGCATGTTGTCCTTTTTCCAACACTCTTCACTTATATGTGTAGAGATGTTTAAATTCGAACACGTTTTCATTTCACTCGTTATACATGCATAGACTGATTTTTGGATCTCCAAAAGATTGTTCCTCGATGTTGTTAGACTAGTTCTTCTATTCCAGATCATAGCTACATAAGTGATGACTGGTCTCATAATGGCTGTGTACATCCACTACAGGATTTTTGGTTGCATCCTTAGTTTTTCTGGAAAATGTTCTGCGTACCATTAGATCTTTTGTGGGAATTATTCCAGAAAAGTTCGTTATCTAGGGTGAGCAGATATTTGCTTCTTGCTTCCACTTTCATTTAAATAAATGGTTTTGAGGTTGAGGTCTATTATCCTCGTAAAGGCTACACGAGTTCTTTCGGTGGGGCTATTATTTAGTTCTATCGATTAGCACCATTATTTGATTAAGTTAAGTTCCTTTTGAACTATGTTGCAAATTATGTGTATTATTACCTCGTGACGATTATGAATATTTCATCAGTATATCGTTTGCAGGATACACCGGGATCAATCAGAATGCGGAGCAATTTATCCCCTTATATGCTTCACACAAGCACAGATACCACTCTTGTCTTGCCTATCTTTGTCTCTGCTTCTGCCATCAAGTGCATCTTCCTGTTGATTATTGTCAAAAGCTCCTTTTACATCTAGAAAGGTGTCTACCATTGTTTCCATGTTTGTCAGAAACATAAAAAATTTTATAAATTGGGTTCAAAATTAGTGTTGGACACAATCTGTTGAAGGACCACATTTGCAAATAATTGAGAAATAGAAAAAGCCGGAAACATGGATTCTAAGTTACGAATACTCTAATTTCAGGTTTCCTCCTCAAGCACATTAAAGAAACATAACGTAATACATTTAACATTGAACCAATGGTCATTAATGTTTCTGAAGAAGATAATTTTTCATCTATTATAGATAATGACTTTGATGACAGAAAAAATCTGTTAGTTTTTATAATTTGTATTTACATTAATTGTTTTTGTAATTCTTGGTGGTTAACAGCCAAGAATTATAGCTTATTACTATCAAAGTGGACACAGATAATTTGCGTGGAAGAACCACTCAGTTATTTGCAGAACTGAGGCCGCACGAATAAATGAATAAACTATTATTTTAATTCTGAAGAGCTTTTTCTATCAAAACTTTTATTGTTATTAACATTTAAACAGTTACATATTAATTAAATATACCGATTTCACTTTTATTTTCACTTTGGCTTATTTGCACTGAACGTGGCACTAGATGTGTTTAATCACTGAAAATTTTAAATTATACTTTCCAACACATCAGTGTTAAAGGAATACTTGTATATATTTTTCAACCCTTAGAAAATTTACATTAATTTTTTCATTAACTGTTAATGATATCAATTACTTTACTACATATTTTACATACATTTACTACATTATTGGTTCGCAGTTATTTAACTAAAAAATGAAGAATATTTTTCTCTAAACGAAGAATATCTTTTACCGAGAAATTATGATGACTGTTGGGTGCGGCCGGTCGTCTCTGTGAAGTACCACCACTCAAGAAGCCGTTAATTCGTCACGAGATACGTAAGATAATTTGGTTGGTTAAATAAGAGTGATGTATTGGTTTTGAGAGACCGCATATGAGTAAAATTCGTTAGATGAATAATTTTGTATATAAAATTTTGTCGCTGTGTACAGGAGGGAAAAAGAAAAGCACGTAAAATTGAGATAAAATATATTGCGTAATGGTTGGAACGATATTTCTAGAAATTTTACAATGACGTGATTTACAAGTCATGTTGGGATGGAGATTCGTTTTTTTATTGCAGTTACCGAAAATATTAGAATATAAATTTTAAAATATTATTATGATTTTAATAAGAAATCTAGGTAAATTTTAAGAGAAATTTTCCAGTTTCGATATTTTGGAAAATAAAACCAAGTAGTAAAGATATAAAAGTGAACAAAAAAATATGCCTACCTGCTTCATATTGCCTAAAATATGTTGAATAAATCTTGATATCAAGAATCCACATTCGTTTATTAGGAGTTATTAAAATCTGCTAAGGTTTACGATAGCTGTATACAGAGTGATTAACTTGTAATCCGGAGTTTTAGGGATACAAAAAAACGTTTTAAATAAAAATTATAAATAGAATCAAGCTCCACATTTTAAAATTATTTCGTAATATACAGGGTGTTTCATAAGGTCACAGCATACCAAAATTCGTTTTTTTCAATTGGAACACGATATATATCTTAACTTTTTCAGTTATACTTGGTGGCATAAGAACAAAATATATACAGGGTGATCGAAGTTTGAGTACTTTAGGGAAAGTTTCTCTGGTTGTGTTATTCTTTAATAAAAATTATTTAATCTTAAATTTAAAAGAATGCTTTTATTTTATAAAGATAATTATCAAAGGTTCAAGACAGTTTTAATAAAATTTACAAAGTCATTCAATAAGTTTTTTATGTTATTTTTTGGTTTCTATGGTGTCTAAAATACGTCGCCAACTTTTTATCAATCTTCGAACTTCCACCAATCAGTAGGTACTTTTGATAACTTTGTATATTTTTTTTTTCATATGCCAACAAGATAAGATGAGGGACATGTAAGCCGTTTAATCCGATTTTATGTCGTTTGGACGGAGCAATCACTTAAAGTTGAAAAAATGCGATTTTCAATTGGCTATAACTCCAAAACTATTTAGTTTATAATATAAGTGTAATAGGTTGTTGAAATCAGCTTATCGGAACGAATCTAAAAATGTAAAAAAATATAGGGTGTTCCATTAAAAAAAAACATAATTTTGGTATGCTGACACTTTAGGAAACACTCTGTATCTAACGAAATAATTTTAAAATGTGGAGCTTGACTCTTAATTTTTATTAAAAACATTTTTCATATCCCTCAAAACAACGGAGATATAAAACTCCGGAGTACCTTGTATATCAGTGAGCATTATTTTAGTCCTTTCAAAGCAAAGATGTTGGTTAATAATGCCTTTTCTTAATGACCGATTTCAAGTATAGCAAATAAAAGCGTGACTTAAAAATATAAATCCTTAGAATCGGATTTTGGATTTACAATTCACCTTCTAGCTTGACATGATAGCTATATATTTAGTAGAAATGGTGATAAATGCACTTTACACACTTTTCCATTTTATTTATAATAAATTTGCTACGTAATGAAAGTCGAATTAACAAGAACTTTTTTCATCAAAAATTTATCACTTTCTACATTATAAATGATTTACTTGGCTGTCGTTTTAAATATTCATAACTTCCATGATCATTATACGTAAAGGAAAACGGCGCGTTAAATATTTTTAGTTTATTTAAATAAGTCGGATTATTAGTTCAGATTACCAATTTCCGGAAAACAACGCTTGAGAATGATATATTGCCAACGTTTTACATATATTGTCGGGGCGGTCAATGTCGTGCAAATTGCATATTGAAATCCGTCTAGTCTGTGGGCCATCAACAAATATAAAACTATAATCTATAACACAGCCCCACAAAAAAAAAGTTCATACACAAGAGAGTGACATATGTATTCCCATGTATTTTTCGACGCTGAATCCGATCTCGAGCTCAGAATTGAGCCTATACGTCTGGATTTGGCCCCAGGGGCCGAAAATGACCTGAAATGCGGTTCCCGGGATAAGGCGAAGTTGACGCTGAATTTTGGAGCCAAAGCCGGATTTGTGCTCGAAAAGTTTATGATCAACTGAAATTCCGGGTTTGGGTCCGGGAAAATGACCCCCTTAGGGCGGGAAAATCCTGTTTTGGACGTCCCGGTCGCGACTATGGTATTTTCATGGACTTTCCAATTCTGGAGCTGAGACTGGGTGTGAAAAGTGTTTGGTCAGTTGAAATTCTCAGTTTGGATCCGTGAAAATGGCCCATTGGGGCCGGAAAATCATATTTCGGACGTACCAGTCGCAAAAGTGAGATTTTCATGTATTTTGAATCCTGGTCCTTAGAGTATGCTCAAAAAGTTTTTGGAAAGATTAAGTCGCTAGAAGAATTTGCTAATGAGAAGTTAAGAGAACATGAGGTTTCGGAAGGAGTCAGTGATATTTTTCTTTGTATATGATTTCCTTGTATCTGATTTTGTCCTGTTTTGTTGCATGAACATATTTTTTCTTGTTCTTGATTGTTCTTGGTTGCACCTTGTTGATCCCTTTTTTGTTATAATGTACCATTCTTTAAATGCAAGTTTTGTTACTGTTAATTTTCTTATCGCATGTATTTTTTGCAAGTTTTCTTATTTTTTTACATATTTCGTTATTGTTTTTTGTTTGCATGTTTTGATATTGTTTTTTGCATGTTTTTTATTGTTTATTTGTTGCATGTTTTGTTATTGTTTTTTTTAAGGGGACACGAAACATGGATTTACGGCTGAGCAGTTTTTGGGCTTTCTTCGCTTCCCAAGGAAGAAAGTCCAAAAACTGCTCAACTGACCAAACACTTTTCACACCCAGTCTCAGCTCCAGAATTGGAAAGTCCATGAAAATACCACAGTCACGACCGGGATTTTCCCGCCCCAAGGGGTCATTTTCCCGGACCCAAACCCGGAATTTCAGTTGGTCATAATCTTTTCGAGCATAAATCCGGCTTTAGCTCCAAAATTCAGCGTCGACTTCGCCTTATCCCGGGAACCGCATTTCAGGCAATTTTCGACAGCTGGGGCCAATTCCAGACGTGTAGGCCCAATTCTGAGCTCGGGATCGGATTAAGCTTCGAAAATACATGGGAATACATATGTCACTTTTTTTTGTGGAGCTGTGTGTAATGTTCCTTTTGTCAGTAAATTATTATTTTCCAACAAACCATATTCTGATTTAATCTTACCAAAAATTGTTTTGGTCCTTACTTAGAACTAATTTAGTTTTTGTTGACTATCAAGAAAGGTTAACGGAAATTATAACGCTTTCAAATTATAAAAAATATGTTGTAGGCCAACACTGAGGAGCAAAATTTATATTATCTGATGAACCCCGTATATGACTGAAAAAATTTGATATCTAATGATTGATTCTTAAGTTTTAGATCATATCGAACTTTTTATGAAAAATAACAATTTTTCGTAAAATTAAAAATAAAAAAAAATTATGTGGTGACTACTTAAGTAGGCACACTGTAAATTAACCAACACATGCATACACCGCTTCAAATACTGTTTGTAATAAGTCAGTTTTTTACTTGGGAAAACTAAAATAAAAACACAAAAAATAAATAATCATCGAATTACTGTCAATAATAGGTGTTTTTGACACAATTGCAAACATATAATCAGTATTTTACGTTGATTTTTATAGTAAATTTAAAATATATCGCACGCCCCTGTTTTTATTATAATACACTAATTTGGTGCTCAAAAATAAGGTTACCTGGAAAGTTTTCCTACATTTTATGTAGGAACCTTTTTTTTGTAAAAGCAATAGTTTTAGTGTACGAACGCCCCAAAGTCAACTTCAACATGCATTTTGACCCCACCATGAAGTGTAAGTGGCGCATTTTTTTTACCGTGGTATGCTAATCGCTTAATCCATATGCAATGCACTATTACATGGACAAATTGTAGTTGTATCTGAAATAATTCGCAATGTCCGTCACAAGATAGCGATCAAGAGGAAGAAACGGAAACTGTTTTTGAGCAAATGTATGATGTAATAGAGAACGAAGAGGATTGCAATAAAACTGTTAATTCCATCGCGGATGATGTGCGGAAGAAACTTTTATGGTCATGGTCCACCAACAACAGCGAAGCGAAGGAGAATACACTGAATTTTGTAATAGTGCATTACATGTGGATTAGGCCTACTGGGGATAATACGATAAAAAAATGCGCCACTTACTCTATCTCATGGTGGTGTGGAAATGAGTTTTTCTGCCAAAACGCATGTTGAAGTAGACTTTGGCTCGTACGCTAAAACTATTGATTTTCCAAAAAAATGTTACTACATAAAATATATTACCTTTATGTCAGTCATGAAAGAGTTTAATATATTACCTTTATGTCAGTCATGAAGGAGTTTAAAGTCTGAAAGAGAGAAAGAATGTTTGGAGGAAATTACCTGTCTTTGTATATTTATCAATAGTTCGCAAGTGTTTTTTAGTTCTTCTTCTGACTGGCCGATATAGACTTACAATCATTTTTTTTTTCTTACCTTGTCTATACCGAATCTACATCAACTGTTTTCGTCTGAATTAACCTTTTGCAAAATATTGTTAAACTTGCTTTAAAATATTTTTTGTAATTTTATTTTTTATAATTTTGTACCCTAAGGTTTTGGAACCATCATTACCATTATTTTACTTTTCATTTAAAATATATTGTTACCCCACATTTCGGCGTGTAGGGTGGTACTTTCTCTTGTCACTTGTCATGTCAATTTCGCCAATAGGGCAGTGTTAGTGACGTAATCTGACAGTTGACAAACAGCTGATCAGGGCCTCTGTTCTTGACGGCGATAGAATAGAAAAGCCGAGAGAAAGTAGACGTGCCTCTACTGAGATTGGCCAAACGATATTCTTGAACCCTCTTCTACTCAGAATTGATAGAGCGGCGATAGAACTTGGTCCCCGATTTATTATATTGATGGTTATGAAGGGAACGATATGGGAAGGTCGCCATTTTTGCCCTTATTACCTTAAAAATAAAAATATTGCCGAGTTGTTAATTATTATTTGTCTTGTGTTTTAAGATGGATCTTCCAAAACTCTTATTATAGGTGGTGTTGATCATGCTGTGGAATTCTTTGCCATTGTTTTTGGCAGGAAATTCAGGCATAATGTTCATGATTTGGAATACCTACACTTTTCAAGTAAACCAAAAACAATTTTAAAAACACTGGAAATGTCAGAAACTTCAAACGTCAGTCGCGTGTCCAAAGTTACATTTGTGATTGGAAGACAATTGTGGCAACGCTGTCTCTTTATTCCTTGCGCTTTCATTCCCTGCCGAACGTTCAAGAATACGGATTTATTCTTCCAATAGAATAGAATAGTAGAATCGAATTATGCAACGCTCGTTAGGGAAATGTTCAAAGGCATTCTCCATAAGAATAATCGATTTTTTAGAAAAACCTATATGTTAATCGATATTTATTGACTACGTTGTGATTATTGTTTCATTCCTAACAAAGTAAATTATGTGAAAAAATTCCGTTAATCTGTGAAAGTCTGAAAATACGGTATAAATATAGTATTTGTTTTTAGGATAAATACAATATACTAAGAAGGATTGTGTGGTTGTTGGTTGTAGTAAACAATCCAATCGGGACTTATACTCTTGAATCGAGAGAAAATTTTACTCCCCGTAGAACTCTCTAACTTTTCTACTCCTTTAAAATTCCTCTTGATATTAAAAATCTGTATCCTTGAAACTAGGGAGTAGAAAGAAGTGAGGTAAAACTCGAACGCTGATACCAAATGTCAGAACAAAATTCTGACCAATCAGAAATGCAAAAAATTGACCCCCTTTTGATACTAACCAAGGTCAAAAATTGTTGTATTTTTGTGCTCTAACCCCATTTTTTAAAGCTTTTGCGTCCACAATTGCGTCTTTATTTGACATCTTTGAGGCCAAATATACATGTTTGAGGCCAAATATACATGTTTGGAGTTTATATATACTAATTATAATTGTAAAAATAAAACAAGAATGACACATATAAGATAAGAACAAAAGAAATAATGGAGTTCAGAAAGGCCAGAAAAAAAATTTATATCGGAAAATTTTCATCAGATTTGACAAAAACAATCTAGAGAGTTATGGCAAGAACTTGCAACAATTCTAAATGCTCATCCCAATGGGACCAAAAAGTGGAGTGGTTGGCGTAAGGTAAATTACTTATTTACTTTTAGTTTACTCATGTGAAATGCACTGAATATTCTATTTCTTAGGAAGATGTTCACAGATTAAAATCATCGTTCTCATACATGCTCTATTCTATCGCCGTCAAGAATAGGGACCCAGGCACACTGTTCAATATATTAGTTAATTCCATCCAATTTTTTTTTCATTTTTTCGATGGTATAGTTTGCCGTTAGTTTTCCTGTGTTTATATCTTTCCTTTTTCCAAATTAAAAACAATTAAAAAAAAAACACTAGAAATTCGATGCTATAAGACCATTGGGGAGTTCAACAAAAATATAACCTCACGTTTTTTCTTTATTAGAATTAATCAAATAAAACCCATTGAGTTCAATTACCTACCTTAATTTGAGCTAGATTTTTGAATAAATTAATTTAAAAATTCAAATTTCTAATTATTTGAATATTCCGCCATTACGATCGTGACATCACTTATGTGCAATGAAGTTACCGTCAAGCCATTAACTGCTTATGTGTAAAGAAGAGAATACGAATGAACAACAGATGTTAAATCCCACTTATACAGACAAAGATGGAGAAAACCAATATATGATAATTGGATAAAGATGAAAACTTAGACCTATCCACTGTGAATTCGCATTCAAAATCGAGAGAGATAAATAGATATTAGATTCCGCTGTTAGATAAAGAAAACGACTATTTTAACGAGATCAGGTAATAATTTGCTGTTTGGTACATAAATGCTGAGCACAAGCGTTCCTGATTAAATGAAAGGTCGCGTCCGCGTCTGCTTACTGCATATTTCACTTTCACTGTTGTAGTTTGTACTCTGTAGAGCTGGTTGATGTTGATAATTTTCCGTATTTGTAAAGATACGTAAACAAAGGTAAAAGTAAACACAATTAAAACATTGGTAGACAATTCTGGCAACGCAGTCTCTTTATTTCATGAGCTTTCATTCCCTCCCCAACGTTTAACAATAAACATTTATAGTTCCGATAGAATAGTAGTAAAATCGAATCGTGAAGTTGACATTAATTGAATTCCTCCCTCATTACCTGTCATACGTCAGAGCACTGGCTCCGACGTTGCCATGTTCACATATATCACAAGAAGAGAGACATGCTAGGTGAATAGCAGCTCTTCATAGCGATGATATCACTGAGTTCAAGATACACATTTTTTTATGAAAAATTGAACTATTTTTTAAATCTATTTTGCTTTTAGTTTTAGTTTTTCTGCGAGTTGCGAGCTTTTTATCGATATTTGGCATTGACATGACGAGTTGAAACATCACTTTTCAGGAGAAATATTTAACGATATTAGAAGCGTTTGACATTTGCGATTAAACGTGGCTACTTTCTCCCCAACTACTACAGTGTGGTCATTCTTGCTTCGCCCCCATTTATGGTGACTTTTTCTAATGCTAAGTTACTTCCGTGGCTGTGAGTCCCCCGGTAGGTGCTGTTCCTAGATGCTGGTTATTGGTGCCAGCCCTATAGGGAACAACCTTTTTTTTTACCTCATTAATCCTTAATTATCTTAGTACCCATGTATGTTTTAAATTTTACTACACCCTTAATGGGTGTCACATTTGGTGATTAATTTTTCCGCTTCTAGAGTACTAAATAATAGTTTATATATATTAAAAAAAATTATAATTTTAACTAATTTGTACCTATAGGCCAGATGATGGTTAGTTACCGAAACTAGTTGCCTTTCTAATACAATTAAATTCTTGTGATACCTGACTTTGTGCTTTATTTCTTAAAAACTTGGACCACATTTGAAATTCGGAAAGAGCACATCGAAATCTATAAAATTATGAATTTTCAAAACTCCTGGAAAACTTTCCAGGTAAAACTACCAAATGATTGTACTACCAGCTTTGCAGACGATAATGAGGGTTTAAATTGATTTATAACTCTCAAGTGATCCTCATTATTTTTTAACAAAATTTACCATAAATCCAAAATTATATTTGTTATTTTACGACTAATAAACGAAGACATTGTACATGACTTGTCATTATAGAAAATCACCTAAGCTTAATAGATCAACCTACTATTTTCCGAATAGATTTGAAGTTTAAAAATGTACAAAAATAACCACATGAAAGTTTTAAATCAGAAAGTATAATCTCAATTTGAGGTGAGTTCTATAAAAAAATAATAAACCTTACAAAAATTATCAAAAATAATAATATATTATATTATGTTTATCCTGTTTATTCCTCTTCTTTTTTGTTTTCTTTTTACTTTTAAACCTGGATAAAAGTCTTCTACACTCCTAATTTTCTTTAATAACAAATAACCATTTCTTACGTTCTTCTATTTATTGCTTCTTTTATATATTCCAATTTCGCCAAGTATTAACCTTTTTTTTACTTTAGATTTCTTTTGTAGTAACTAATTTTTTTTATTTTCACCTTTTTTTTAATTAATTGAATTTATAAATAAAATTCATCCTCTAATTATTGGTATATAATTTTCAGTTTTATTTTTTTTTAACATTCAAAATATCTTTATCTGTATATAAAACATAATGACAATATATACATTTTTTATTTGACGTCTGTTTATTATTTTTTTCTTCATCTGTTTTTTTCTCTTCAATTAAAATTTTCTTACTAGATTAATTTAAAAAAAATTTAAATTGTGCCCTTAATATTATTACTTAATTTTTTTTTTATTTTCATAATAATAATGAAATAATGATGTGCCCCAAAAAATAAAAATAACACTCTTTCTGTTCCACAATTGTTGATTTATAATAAATTATATACCAATTACCATTAATAAATTCTTTAAAAATCAAACATTTTTTTTAATAATGTTTATAAACTTCAAACAACATTAAATCATTCAGAGTATTTCATTACAATATGTAACTTTTTGCCTCAAAGCTCCAGATTACTATGATATTCACGGTATTCACGCGAAACTGATTAATGCGGCAACGCCGCCAAGTCACTGTCAAGTCCTCTTACGGGATAAATTTGAAGGTATGTAACAGTGCAAACAAAATAATTAAAGCCATTAGGGGCCGATTGCACCAATCAAATTTTAAGGTAAAACTGAGCTTAAATCAAAAATTCGATTGCACCAGCATCAACTGCAGATCTAAACTTGGCTTAACTTAAGCCCAGAGATATCTCGGCTTTGTTGATTTTTTAACTGAACATAAACTCAATTTTTTATGGAATTTGTGTTTATACATGGAAATTACTTCTTCGAGGTTTTTTGATATGGAAGACTATCTGGAAATTCTATATTTTCTAGATTTCTAGGCGGCATAATATAAGAAAAAATTATTATCAGGAACAGGATAATAAATCTTTTTTCCAGAGGTTTGACATTACAAAGGCAACAGTGTTAAGCCTTGTGGAAACCCTGTAGGAAGAGCTGGAAGATTCCCAATTTCTGTAGGTATAATTTGGACAGTTGGAATTGAACTCAAGTTCTGTTTTTCAACTTTTAATTTTGTCTTCTTTTAACAGATCTAACTTTTTTATTATAACAAAAAACTAAATACCGAAAAACCTGTTACTAAAACTGAAAACAAACTAGAGTCTAGAACTAGGGCAAACTAGGGTTATGTTAATTTTTGACAAAATTTCAGGATGTCCAATCTAAAAGAACGAAAAATTCAAGAATCGTTACTTAAAGTGCGTTGTTGCCAGTTTTATTTATAACTTTATAAAGTCTGAAATGGTGCAACCCGAATAAAAGTAAAGCCTGGTTTTAATTTTAAGTAAACTTAACTATTCTAAAATGGTGCAATCAGGCCTAGAGAAGGATTACTTTTGGTCAAAATATAATGGTTTTAATAAAATCTACTTCTGATTGGTTGAAATTAATGTTGGTATCAAGACTCGAGGTGATAAATGACATATTTGGTTGTCAAATGTCATTGTATACATCATCCGCCATTATTCTGATAAACTTGATATAATTAAAATCGAAACAGAGCAATTTATAAATAATTTAAAGAATCATATGAGAAATCTGTCCCAAGGTAAGAGATTATCTGAAATTCCTTGAACATCACCACAAGGATCTGATCAGTGGTTAAAATGGAGATTTTATTTCATTATATCTTCACATGCTAAGATTGTAGTTGCCCAATTAAAAACTGAAAGTGCTAGAAACTATTTTCTACTAAAAAATCTGTGGAGTTTAACCAAACCCATAACAATTAATATTTGTAAACTTACTGTATTCGAATAAAAGTAGTGTTTTATTACCTGTTGATAATTATAATTTTTCTAATGATTTTTATGCACCTTTATTAGCATTTTGCCGTTAACACCTAAAATGTGATCTAAAAATAACATTTTTGAAAATGCTAATAATATACGGAATGTGAGAATTTGATTATAGAATATTTAAATTACACGCCAAATTCAGTTTAGTTTAATCAACCCTCCACGGCTTCAGGTCAGTCGCTGAAAATGAAATATAATGATTTGAATAATTTCCATTTCTGATTGGTTTAAACTAATGTTGGTATCAAGACTCGAGGTGACAATATTTCGTTGACAAATGTCATTTTAGGTCATTCGTCATTTGTTCATATTGTTTTTTACTTAATTATCCAACTTTCAGTGATAATTAATTTTTATAACAGTTCGTTGATATGTACTTAAAAAAATGATAAAATGCGAATTTATTATATAAATTAAATCGTTTACATTAGGACTCATAACGAAACTCTGAAACCGCTGTTGAACGATTTAATTTATATAATATATTCGTATTTTATCATTTTTTAAGTACATATCAACGAACTGTTATAAAAATTCATTATCACTGAAAGTTGGATAATTAAGTAAAAAAAAATATGAACAAATAACGAATTATCTAAAATGACATTTGTCAATGAAATATGTCAATTGTCACCTCGAGTCTTGATACCAACATTAATTTAAACCAATCAGAAATAGAAATTATTTAAATCATAATATTTCGCTAACAATACATTCTGGAAAGCTCATTAAAATTTTGTAATTTATCATTGTGAAAATATTAAAGTAGATTTTGACCAAAAATAAACCTTCCCCATTGGTAGACCCTTTTATATGTTGGCAACTTGGAGGGAATAAGTAGAAAACTTTACAATCTATTTAAATTTTAGCCCATATACTAATATCTTAAAATACTTTGAATGAATATATAAATACAAATTAATTTTTATCGTGCTTTTAGAATTTTCTCGCTTTTTAAATATGCAAATAGTCAGAATTAATGAAGTATTAAAATATTTTATGTGATCAGTACGCCACTGGATGTTATATTCTTTGATGTATAATGATTCCCGTCACTGGCAGCCCAATTAATACTCAATGAAAGACAATCCCTTCGGAAACCATGTTATATGATTCGATTTCATATATATCCAATATAAGGTAAATCTAAATTTTCCAATTTAATTGGATATATGTGAAAGCATGGAATTTAATTAATTTATCACAATAAATTGAAGCTTTTAGCTCGTCGCTTCAACAGTGTTATTTAATGTTAAAGGTTTAACTTACGTATAATGAAAACTTTGAAAAATTGAAAAAAAAAACATTTGTGCATAAATTCATGCCGACGTTTAAAGGTTTATTGTCGATAACGATCGTGCTTTGCACGAAAAAATCAAATAAATAAACACTCTCCTTTAACAACCTGTTTTAACTTGGGAGATTTTAGATAAAACTTTCCGCAGTGGATATTCAACAACATAAAGAACAAAAAATTATAATAGCAATTTCCTGAAGGGTATACAATCCATTCGGGATCTTTTATTAGGAAACTATCAAATCCTTAATGGGACCATTAAAACAAAAAAAAAACCGTTGTTAGAAAAGTTGCTAATTATTTAGCTTTAAGGTAAGCAGTGTTAAATAAACATGACAAGTACTTCGATTTGTTTCTGTGAAATGTGCGAAAACATTACCATTATTGGCGAAAGTAACAGAACAAGGGGGAAAGTGGAATAAAAAGTTGAACTTAGTATTCCCCCCACCATCCATGCCGAGCTTAGTGAGATACGGAGCAATTAAATCATCAAGCCAAAACATTCTCTAGTTTTACTAAATTCCTTTCGAACCACCCATTTAAAATTTAAATTTCCACTTTTACAAAAACAGTTTAAAACATAACGAAATTAATAAAAAAATAACAGAAAAAGGGGGGAAATTTGAGAAAAAAACAGTTTGAAAAAAAAAGAAGTTGGAATTATTATTACCCCACCATCAATTAAGATCTTGTTTTCTTCTAAAATATTCGTTAGTTTCACTAAATTCCTTTCCAATCACCCATATACCAATGGTCACATATGGCGCAATAGCCTGGTGGACGAAGGGGCTCCAGTCTATTGCGGCGGCTAAATTATCTGGACTAAAGAGATTAGCTTGTTTGGCTATTACAGGCGCTATGTCGTCTACCCCGACAGCGGCAATGGAAAGATCTCTGGGTCTTACTCCTCTCCATATATTGCTGGAGCAGGAGGCCAGAATGACCTCCTACAGAGCCATGTCGGTGGCCAGTCAAATTGAGGGGGAAAGGCTATGGGACCACTCTGGACTGCTGCGAGAGATGAGTACTCACCACACTCTTGGAATGGTTTCGGATGTGCTCTCCCCCAGAACTCACATACACAAGTCCTTCAAAGTCCTTCTTCCGAGAAGAGACGAATGGGAAAAGGGGGAGATCCTCTTTCCAGGGACGGCTTATGTACTGTACACAGATGGTTCAAAGACCCCAAGTGGTGTTGGAGCCGGAGTGTACAGCAGAAAACCGAGAGTTGACATCACAGTAAGCCTCGGAAAGTATGCTACCATCTTTCAGGCGGAGGTTTTCGCTATATAATTGTGTGCAAGAGAGTTGGTAAACCATCATCTTGTCAACGAAAGTATTTACGTTTTATCGGACAGCCATGCAGGCAGCTTTAAAAGCACTGAGCTCCAACCGACTGGACTCGAAGCTGGTGTGAAACTGCATCGAATCCTTGGATCGCATTGCTGCCAGTAACAGAGTAACCCTACTCTGGGTACCTGGGCATAAAGGGGTGGAGGGCAATGAGATAGCCGACACCCTTGCGAAAAGAGATGCAGAATCCGAGTTCATTGGACCGGAACCATTCTTCGGCATAGCCAAAAGCAGTGCCAAGGACACTATCTGGAAATGGGCCGAGAGGAAAACTCTCCAGCACTGGAAAGATATTCCTGGGTTAGCTCACTCTAAGGAGTTTATAGTCAAACCCTCAGATAGCACCCTATCGCAGATCCTAGAATGGAGTAGAAGTGATCTACGCATCCTAATTGGACTGCTTACAGGACACTGTCGTCTGCGGTACCATAAGAAGCTTGGTCTGAGTCAGACATCGGACTGTCGCTTCTGCAGTGTGGAAGACGAAACGGCGGAGCATATTTTATGCTCCTGTCCCGCCTTGGCAATGAATAGGCTTCGTACGTTTGGTTTTGTACAGCTGGAGCCTACCGACTTCAAGGAAGCTTCACCTAAATCAAACATAGACTTCGTAAGAAGGTGTGGTTTTTATGGTGAATTATAGCCCATAGGGGTGAGCCACAATAGGCCTCTGTTGGCCGCAGTGGAGGGGCGAGCAAACGCTCCACTCACATTGAACCTAACCTAACCTAATCACCCATATAAAATTCGGCATAGAAGATCAAGAAAACATTTTCTCCACGACCATTAGTAAATATAATAATTGCGAAATAATTTTTAATAACAGAATGTAAACTTTCTGGCTCTAAAGTTAGAATATTTATTCTGACACACTTGCTTCTTATGTGCTTTTTATGTATTTTCATTCTATATCTAGGTATAGAATGAATATTCCGTAATCAAACTGGAAGTGGGCTGTCCCTCAGCACTTATACCTCATTAGGCCCATTGTGCATCCTCCTTGGTAAGTGAGGAGTTGTGAGGAGTTCGCTCGTCAGCCTGCCAATAGTTGTTATGTAGTTGACAACTTCGCCAAGAGGTGCCTCTCTTCTGTTGGCCAGTGAAAACCAATACTCGCCGATCACAATTTTCCTAATTGAAGAGAGTGTCGGGCAATCATAGAGGATGTGCTCGATTGTCTCACCTCCTGCAGAGACGGTGTCTGACAGCCCCATATCGTTGAGGTACTGGACAGTGGCCAGTCAGAATACCTGTTAAGCCGGACTCGTGTGAGTGGGTTACTTGTTCAATTATTTGTCACTCGTTGGTTTTCCATTTGTGGTCGGTAAAAACGGCCCGAGTCAAAGGGATCACGATTATTCGTACACTTGCCAAGTACATACTTGTCTATACTTGTAGAGGCGCTCTGACGAAATGTACAAATAATTGGCTTTTACTGCGACTATTCATTTAGTTTTCAAGACCCAGTAGAAGCGTATAGACGTTTCGTTTATGTTTTTTTTTAATAAAAATTGAAATGGAGTGGACAAATGACATTGTGTTGGAGTTTCTTGATTTTTATGAAAATGAGCCGGTCATTTGGATGGATAAACATAAAGACCATAAAAATCGTAATACAGTTAATGATGGTGGAAAAGAATACAAGATAACATATCTGTCCAATGTACTATAAATGAACTGAAGAAAAAAAAGAACCCCTGATTCGTTTGTCAAGGTTTAAGCCAAATGTTCGCGTTCGCGTACTTGTAAATTGTACACGTCGTGTGAGCGTCCTGCTTGCCATCGCAATTCGCAAAGCTCGTATACTTGCCAAGTACACAATTAATTGTGTATTTGCCAAGTACGAGTCGTTTGAGCCCGGCTTTAAAAGGCGCAGATTATGCCTAGTCATGGACAAGTATTTGTTGGTGTGATCTGTGATTACAGTTTACTATAAGCGATGTATGCGACATCTGATTTTTTTAATCTGAAACTAGTAATCTCTCAAAATTATTCAAAATCAAGTAAGTAAAAATTTTCCAGTTTGTCCCAAACTTTTAAAGGTATAATTAGATACACCAGGATTTTTAGACATCTTACATCCAACTAAACAACATAGAATATTCTGGATTTCAAACTGTCAGTGTCAGAAAATTATTTTCAAACAAGTTTTAATTTAAACAAAATAATGAGTGAAAAATCAAGTGAAGTAGTTATGAAATTTAATAAACACAGTAAACTAATAGTATCCGTAGCTCAGCTACGGTTAGTGTTACGTTTTTTTGTGCCACCCTGTTATTATTCCTTTACTCGGTATATTTAATTTCAGCTCGGTTGATATCCCTTCTCTAGATCTCCTTCTCTTTTAGGTATTGCTATAAAATATCTTTCCCATGTTTGCCTCTTCAGTCAAAACAATTGACTTATATATCGTATGTGCTGCAAATTGAAAATTTTCTTTCTTCCCCTCGTTATATAGGTTTTTTCCTTTGGACCAAACTTTTTTTGGAGCAAATTTTTCTTTGAACTACAAGTTTTCTTTGGACCAAACTTTTATGGAGCAAGTTTTTTCTCTTTGAATTACAAGTATTTTCGGAGCAAGTATTCTTTGCGACTACAAGCTTTTAGAGCAAGTTAACGTATCTACTGATCCTAGGAAATTAAAAAAAGAAAACCTTCAACAACCAAGATAAGTTGAATTACAAAGAAAAAAGAAAAGTCCTAAAATTTTTTTTGTACCTCTATTTAAAATAAAACAAATATATCATAGTTTTAACCGTATTTCATCCCAAAGAGGAAGTGCAAATGTGCACAAAAATCAAAATTTTATTTTCAACACTCTTGTCATCAAAAGGAAGTAACTATTATGGTAGTAAAAACCTTTTCAAAAAAGCTATCAACCCCTATTACCATTTAAAATTTCGGTGAAATTAGGGTAAATTTGTAGACATGTGTTTCATTTGAAATAAAAATCGTCCAGTCAGAGTTATTAAATTATATTTTATTACATACATATTAATTAAATATTATAAATTTTAACAAACAACTGCAAACTGAGAGTTCACTTTGTAAAACCTAACTTGGTTACTCAGAATCATTTAAAATAAAAATTAAATTTCGCGCCCTTTCTCACTTCCTGCTGTTTGGGATGAAATACGGTTTTGCAATTTTACGTTTATACGTAATGTTTGGTGGATTATCATGTTATCAATATTGTACTGTTTTGATAAAGTATGATTATGATGAGTTACTGGTTTCAAAAAATATAGTTATACCATTTTCTACTGTTATTGTCAAATTGCGTTCTTACATGTTTGAAATTGTTGGTTAGTATCGAAATAAACTTGTATGGTTTTATGTTTTGCTCAAGAACGGTTTGAACGGAAATCTATTATATTTTTATACGATTATATGATTTTCCGATTTTGCTAAATGATGGTTTTGACGAAATAATTGCGGATACATTGTGTAGTACCAAATATTGTAAGATGCGGTAGAAGATGCCAGAGCTCCGAGTAACGAAACTAAAACGTTACTAAATGTAACGCTTTACTAGTAATTTCGTTAGTTTTTAAAGTTTGCTAAAAGTAACGGTAATTGCGTTACTTTGTAAAAGTAACGCGAAATCGTTACTTCGTTACAGTAACGAGTTACTGCAAAAGTAACGCGTTACTTCAAAACTAAGGTTTTTCTCTTTTGTTTTTGCTGTTTGATGTGAAATAATGTTTTTATTCTTTTTTTGTACCCCGTCGATTTCGCGCGCCGTGTTCTGGATAGCTTTTTAAAAAATCAAGCTTAATCATAAAACTTTTATTTGAAAATTTAGTTTGTATGTTTTTTAAAAAAAAGTAACGGTAACGTTTATCTAACATGTTACTTTTTAGCAAAAGAAACGGTAAAGTAACGCCTTACTTTTTTTTAGTCACGCCCCAGCTCTGGAGATTCTATTCAAAATAGGAAATTTTGGATTATATGCGGCATGTATGAATATATATTTAAACGGTTTATTCTTATGTATAATTTTGGTGCTGTTTTATGTATTGTATGGTTGAATAAAATGAAAAGTGATAAGTAAGTGTCATATGTAAGTTTGACAGGAATGAAAAAATGAAAATAATGTTATAAAATAAAATTTAAGAGATCATATATGCTGCGCTAGATACGGCATCATGTAGTATTTGTTGGGTAGGTGAGGGGTAATGTTTACAGCGTACGATGAATCGGATACTGATTTGTCATTGGTCAAACTACGTCGATACTGACTTCTCATTGGTCAAACCATGTCGAAATTTGAAAACGACCAATCACTGACATAGTATGCTAAACCCCCCCACCCCGGACCAACAAAACAAATAACCTACATGCCGTATCTAGCGTAGCGTATATGATCTAAGGTGTATATGCATGATGATTTAAGTATTGCTTTTATTTTGTTTTGACAAAAAAGGCAAAGTGGGTGTAAAAAAAAATTGTTTTTTTTTGGTTGGCGGAATTTGGAAGAATTTTGATTGAAGGATATTTTTGAAAAAAAAAAAGTTGAAAATAATATTTAAAAATCAGTCTTTAAAGAAAAGAGGTTGGAAATTAATAAAAAAAATTAAATTTAAAAGAATTTTGGTTGAGAAGAAAGTTTAATGAAAATACACATATACAGATGGGCGGGATGTAGGAGAAGTGTAGCAGGTTGAAAGAAGTATTGAATGTTATAGGTGAACTAGCAGGAACAAAGAAAAAATATAATAAAGGGGAGTGTTTTATGGAATACAATAAAATTAAGATATAGATCAGGATTTTTTGAAGATGGAAGTAGAATAAGTTTTTTTTTATATTTTTTTTTATCGTTGGCGTATTATTTTGTTAACGAGAAAAAATTCCAGATCTGAAATTTTTTTATGGTCAAAATTTTAACTAAAAATTTTATAGTGTAAATATTTCCCTCAAGTAAATGAATATGTTTATTTTTGTCCAATGTTTTTAAAGGAGTGATAAAAATATTTAATTTTCTTTGGTTATTTAAAGATTTTTTTGTTGTGTGTTCTGAAAAAAAGTAACAGAACAGATCAATTTAATACAGACAAATTAAACTTATTTAATTAGAAATATTACATTAGACTGTATATAGAAGTGCTCGATTTAGTCAGAAATTAGAAGTTTGAAGTCACATTTTCCTTTAATATAATTTATTTTGGTTCAACTTGGCAACTTCCAATGGAAAGTTTCAAGTTTTGTATATAATTAAGTTTGTATTGTATTCAGAAATATGTTTTTTTAATTATTTGTTATAAAAAATTAAAAATTATTCTCGATGAATAAAAGGGCTGTTAAATAAATCAAATTTGTGGACATTTCAGAACGATCCTCGTAATTTGTAATGATCGGATATTTTCATCACGACAACATTAATTTACAGATAATAAAATTATACCTCGCTATAAATCACCGCTTGATGTTTGGATAGAATCCAATCTGAATAAATTACCTATTCTGACTAAATTCGTACGAAAACGAAGTTTCGTTATATGAAGTAATCGATGAAGATGTGTATGTTCAAGGTTCTGCACTTATCTTATTAAGGGAAAAACATAGTTACAGTCACGGAAGACCAAATTAATTTTTTTTCGTACAATTTAAAAATTTTGTGTCTACACTGCTGTATTTTACTAACTGATCTAATTAGGCTTAATGGATGAAATTAAATAAACGTCGACCTCTAAATAATTTTGGACGTAATTTATTTAATCACTTAATTTCTTCCGGTGGTCCTTAAATTGTTAGAATTTTGAACCGAAATAATAAAAATGCTACACACCTGAGGTCCATGTACCATTAAAAGATCTGGGTTGGAATTTCCCACTGAGGTAATCATCTAAACTAAGAGACGCCGCTACTGGACCCGTGTTACTCTTCTCACCTCCATTTGTTAACAAAATAATGGCGGCAATTACCAAACCCACGGCGATTACCACTATAACGCCAGTTATTAACCATTTTCGTTTTCTTGTTCTTCCTTTCGATATTATTAAATCCTGTAACAAAAATTTAACACCTGTGAGTATATTTATAAGCGTTAACCATTACAATTGGCAATTAGTTTTACAGGAGATGTAAAAAAAATTTCAATTAAACGTTTATTGGTCGTTGGTGTTATTATAGCTAAGGAAAATAGTGTACGAGATTTTTACTAGCTTGAAGGACCAAGAAATGTCTAAAATTGTATTAAATAAAGATACGAATCATTTCAATTCTGAAGAACTTTTATTCAAACACTAAACCGCGATATGTTAAAGAAATCACTTTAGTTTAAGTAATTACTAACCGGCACTCGATGTGTTAAATTTGGCGTTTTATTTTCAACATTTTCACTAGAAAATTACAGACGCAACTTACTTAAATTGAAGAATAGTATTTTGTACAAGTGTGTGTCACTTTTACCACGAGCTCAGAAGTTTGTGACACGAGCCGTAAGGCGAGTGCCGCAAATCTAGTAAGTGGGAAAAGTGCTTTGCGTACACAATATTTTTTCTACAACCACCACATTTATTAATAAAATAAAAACAGTAACTTGTCAAAAACAGTTGACAGGTCATAGCTGTGTTTGACATTTCTGCGGGGAAAAGTGCCATAACGTGTTCTTTTCGCACTCTAAATTACTTTTCCAATGGATATCATAGACATTAAATCAATCAAAAAGAGGGGGGAAATAAAGAAAAAAAGAAGGGGAAAGTTAAGAGAACTTGATTGAGTTGATTGCTCCGAACCTCGCTACGCTCGGCTCGTAGTGAACAGTAGGGGAAAGCTTCCCCTATATTTCCTCTATTAGACAGACCAAGACCATACAGAATTTCATTTTCACCAGGAATTTGGAGTTTGTGCGCCACATGCTAGAATAGCATTCTGAGATGTCTTTTATGTATCATGATCAATAAACCCCCCCTCCCCCCAAATTCCTGGCTACGGCCTTGACCCCTATATAGAAAGTACCAATTTTCCTGCCATCAGGAAGGAAACTCATACTTCCCTTTGTATCTATTTTATTCAAAAATTGTTGAGTAATTTACAAAAAATAAAAATAAATCCTCTATTCTTGCAAAAATTAAAGATGAATGGTACTTCAACGTTAGGTTTTTAAATAAAAATTTCATTTTCATAATTCTTAGATACGGTTTTTGAGTTAAAAATAAGAAAATTATAGTAGTAGACTCTGCCATTGACTTCTAGATCTACGTTTATTAAACTGAATTGATTTTTTTAAAAATTAAGAATTTCCAAATACGCCACCTAATATTAAGGAACAAGCCAACATAGCGTCATTAAATTTACTACCACAAAGATCTAAAGATAGGTTGTTATATATTTTTTCTCTGTGCCACCCTGTATTTTCATTATTCCTCTGCTCACTATATTTTAATTTCAGACTCGCTTGATATCCCTTCTCAAGGAATTCCTATAAAATGTCTTTCCCATGTTAACAATTCTCTCTATTTCCCTCTTCAGTCAAAACAATTGACTTCTATATTTTTTGTGTCGAAAATTGAAAATATCTTTTCTACCCCTCGTTATATAGGGGTTTTTTCTGGAACAAGTCATTTTTTGGTACAAGTTTTTTTTTGGTACAAGTATATTTTTTGGAACAAGTTTTTTCGGACAGAACATTTTCTTTTTGGAACAAGTTTTTGGTGCAAGTTATTTTTGGTACAAGTTTTGGAACGAGCAAGGTTTTTTCCTCCTTTGGGACCAAAGTTTCTACTGCGGGTTCCAAGAAACTAGAGAAGAAACTCGAAAACAAGCCAAGAACTAATTTAAGTCAAATTTCCAGGAAAAAAAAAGGAAAAGTCTCTGAAAAACTAATTTTAGCAGCTATGAAAATGGAATAGGAACAGAATTCTGGAGATTTACACTATTAACTACCTAATTGACACTAGTAAACTTATAACTAATTTACACTATTGCACTTAATTTGGCAACGCAGGAAAAGGAACCAGAGTGGACACAACTTAACCGTCAAGAGGAAGAATATGGAATGGGATTTTTGCTATTTAATGTTTTTAAAAATGGAATAACTCTGCGGTATTTTTCCTAATCGTTACAGGGTAGTAGAGGCAACAAACTAACAACGAGGCAACTTACTTGTTGAAGTACTTTCAACAACTGTAGTTAAAGTTTAAATACATTATTTTTTTAAAATTTTGAGATCGTTCACTTGCTTTTCTCTTTTTATGGAAATAAAAATTTCCCTAAACTTCAGATAAACCCTTCTTGCACTTTCTACTTGTCCGACTGGCGGTTATTGTTTATTCCACAAATTGTTCTGTTACTTGGTCTCTAATCTCTATGATCTATTATTTCATGGAAGTCCTAATTGTATTTAAATACTTTTTAAATACAAGGAAAAAGTATTTTTATTTGTATTTAAATACATTGTCAATTGAAGTATTAAAAATACAAGGTAAATACATTTTTGAAAAAAAGTGTTTGTATTTGTATTTAAATACATTTTGAAAGTATTTTTAACAATACTGCAGCACTCCTACAAAAGCAATAAATGGTTTTCGAAAGACTGTTATATATCTAAATGATCGTAACATTTTCACCGAATATATGTTTTCTGCTGAATAACCTAGTGATGTTCAATAATATTGGAAAAGTTGTGGAAATCTCAATAAAAATGATAACGAGAAGTTCTACCTGTAACACCACCAAGGCCATCGGAAATATCAAGAGGAGACTCCCTACACGCCTCAACTTTCAACGTCGAAAGGCCAAGAAGAAGTTTCGAGCGAGACCTTATACTTCTTCCCGACAATAATTCTACCCTATCTCAAAGTGACTAAGAAACCACAATAGACTTCCAAAAAATAAAAAATCGGTTGTGTCGCCCCAAAACGTTCCCGACGAGTATCCACAAATAATTTTTCAGATATTTATTATTAAAGTTTCAAATTTTGACATTTTTTTATTTTTGACAGGTGACAGTTGGAGAAATAGTTTTGACTTTTCTGAATAGAATTTTTCAAGAAAATGACATATTGCAAGTCAAATTACGTGACATATGGCATCTGTTATTTTTTGATAGTGACATTTCCGTTTGACAGATGTCGTATAAAATGGGTTCTTCTGACGGGTAACCCAAACCCATATACCAAATTTCAGCTCAATCGGATTAAACGTGTGGACTCTATCGTGGAAGAATACACACAGACAGACAGGCAGTTATAGACAGACTTCCATCTGGAACTGGTCTTAATCATCTTAGGTGACCTCAAAATGGATATTTCAAGGTGGGTCGGGAAAGTAAAAACTATTAAAACTGCTGTTTTAATCAGAACTCATTACAAAACAGTATTAAAAAATTTATTGGACCAAAATCAGAAATTAAATAACATCCTAATAAAAAGAGAAAACAGGAATAACTAAAAAAAATCGGTTTTTTAGCCCCAAAACTTTCCCGGCGAGTATCCACGAATACTTTTTCAGATTTTTACGAAGTTTGTCCATTTTTCGCGATTTTTTTCCACTTTGATCAACAATTTCACAAACTTTAAGAAAACTAAAAAAAACTCAGTTCCAATTTCAAAAATGTCACAAAAATTTCAAATTTCATAAATTAAAAAATGTTGCATAAGTGAAAAATCAAAAATTTAACCAACGTTTTTAAGTTTCAAAAATTTCATTTTATTTACATATTTTTGAGAAATTTGTCTTTTTGACTATTAGTATCAAATTTGTGTCATTTTGTCTGTTTTTAACAATTTTTTACTTAATTTCAGTAATTTTTGTTAGTTTTAGTATTATGTTGTCATTTTTTTATTTTTATTAGTTTTTTTTCGCGATGTTTGTCCATTTTCTGATTTTTTCCACTTAAAGCAACAATTTCGCAAACTTTGAGAAATTTAGAAAAAGTTCAGTTCCAATTTCAAATATTTAACAAAAATTTCAAATTTCATAAATTTAAAAATGTTACAAAAACTGAAAAATCAAAAATTTAACGAATAATTTTAAGTTTCGAAAATTTCATTTGATTTGCTTATTTTTGGGAAATTTTCAAATTTTAACATTTTTTTATTTTTAACTGTTCTGAATAGAGTTTTTCAAGTGCGTTCAAATGACATGTTGCAAGTCAAATTGCGTGACATATTGAATTTGTCATTTTTTGATAGTGACACTTCCGTACAATGTCGTACAAAAACTAATGGGTTCTTCCGACGGGTAACCCAAACCCGTATACCAAATTTCAGCTCAATCGGATTAAACGTGTGGCCTCTATCGTGAAAGAATACACACAGACAGACAGACAGACTTCCATCTGTAAATAGTCTTAATCATCTCAGGTGACCTCAAATTGGATATTTCCATCTTTATCTCGAATTTTTTTTAGCTCGTTCACAATACTTTCCCTTCTAGGGAAAGTAAAAAAATCTGTTGCCAAGATTGAAAAGGACGTAGATTCTAGCGTATCTGAAGAAGATAGTAACCCTGATGTTTTTATTGTAGAAACAATTTTAGTGAGAGTAAAAAAGGAGAAGGTTGGATGCTTAGACCATTTACTTATAGACATACCTTGTTTACATTTTTGTATACAATGTTTTGAAGTCGACAAATCTTCTCTTTCTCATGGCAGTAACTTAATAAAACTTTAGAAAAATTTAATAAAACTTCAGAAAATGACTCCAAGAAATAGTAGCAATACTGTTTGTTTTTTCAGTGTTTTCATACAAAAAAACTTAAATATTGGCTTCAAGATAAGGATGGAAAATTGATGCCTAATAGTAAATGGTCTAAGGCTGGATCCAATGTGTAAGTTGCAAGTGATGGGTGCATAATGTTTAATTTTGTTGTTTATTTTAATAGTGGATCGCTTCTTTTGTTTATTTTAATATTTTTATGTCCAATAAAACATTTTTAATTAAAACTTTGTTATCATTTCGCAATAAGTTTGATAAGTAAATTAACATATAAGGCCACTTTAAAAATATAGGGTATCCCATTTTAACTACAATACTTCCTAAAACGGGACAGTTTCACTTTATTTTTTAAAAAATTATATTTTTTTATATATATTTACATTTTTTTGTAAAAATTGTTTTGACATATAAAAAATACTTTAGAGAAAATGTTTATACATTTTTGGTGGGATTATCCTGATTTATCGATTATTTATGGCTATTGCCTACTCAAACCTTGAGTATCACATTTTAAGGACACTTATATAATAAATGATTAATTCAAATAATTAAGGAAATATGCTATTTTAAAATAATATGATACTTTAATGCTTGTTAAATTATAATGGTGCTTGCTTAATTTTTTTAAGGTATTTAATATATAAATATAATAGTTTTTCTACTTTGAGTTCGCTTGGACTTAAACAGTCGGTAGAACCATAATTAATTTATTTACATAAAACAACAAAAATATTTCATTGTCGATTCTTGTCGATATGTAAGCAATATCAGTCTACTGAACGGATATAATTTCATTAGCGTGAGATGTGAAATCCACCAATTAAGTTCACAATATCACTTCATTAGCGTGAGATATGGAAATCCACCAATCAGTTTACATTTAGTAACCCGCTACCAATTTTTTTTTAATTTTAAATAACCTGTCAAAACAACTGTCAGAATTTTTTTATACTAATACAGAAAACATATTTGTAAAAATGAGTAATTCCAGTGATGACTTAATAAATAGTACTTCATCAACCTAAAAGATGTAATAATAATAAAAATATTATTACGACAAAAATCAAAAACTAAATATGAATATGAGATACTTAAAAATAGAAGCTGAATATTAGTTTAATATGATTTTATAATAAATTCTCGTTTTTGGATAGGAATGTCCTCGGTTTCAACCCTGTGACTGTAATCTTTTTTTATTTTTAAACCCTTTGACTGTAATCTATTTTTTCTCATAATGTTTTTAGTTAGAGGGTTGTGGAAAAAAAGTACTGTTCAACTCGTGCTCAAACTTCGCCCGCATGCGATATGGCCATCATATCCACACTAGAGGCATAAACTACTATTAACACAGCTCCTATACTTTCACTTCGATTTATATTTCGACTTCGTCGCACTAAATTTATCTATTTGGCGGGTTCCTGAATAATCTCGTAAGGCGGCTGGATCTTTCGAAAGGCTTCCAGCTGACTCTCCTCGCTTAGCATATTCGGACGGCAGCTTATAAAAGAGACTAGAACAGGGCCGAATTTAATAATTCGTTACATAAATATACTGGGTGTTTCAGAGTGAAATGTACATACGTTAACTAAAGATGTGGGACACTTGGATGATTCAAAATCACTGGTTAATAATGAGCTATCATACATCATTACTTGGAATATTGATTTGGTCATAACTCAATAACCGCCCCGTATAAAAATATAAAATTTGGCAGGTGGACTTCCTTAGATATAGCCAAAATATTGCCATAGAAACCATAGTTAAAATCCAAGTTCGGCTTAACAAAATTTGACCATTTCTTTCGGCCTTAAAAACAATACCCTGTATAACAATATTTTGTAAATCTGATAAGATATTCGAAAATAGCGATAAAAACTGATTGAGATTAAGTTCTTTTCAAGTTCGCGCATCTCGTTTCTGAGGCCCTAATTTTTTGTTAAAAATTGTTTTTTGAAAAAATTGTCAACTTATGAATTTAAAAATAATTTTCTTAGGATAAACTACGGAAAATACTGTATTTCTCAATTTAGTACTTTTAGCCAAAGTAATAATTACTTTTTATAGAGATTACATCAATGCTTGTGAAGAAATAAGAAATAAGCAATTCTAGTTCCAGTCCGAGAGATTGAGAGACGTATTAAACAATATTGTTATCATTTTGAACAATTATTAGGTTAAGAGGCGCCAATACCATATGTTATCGTGCCTGAAATCGTTTTTGGACGGGTGCTCCGTTAATTAAAGATAGGAAGCTGTTGTTTTAACCAATCGATTGTGTAGAGAATTCGTTAGAGGGCGTCTGTGGCACTTTTTTTAAATTATTTTTAGTAAACGTGATACGGCTATCAACTTTTTTCCCTAGATAAATTTGAAAAAAGTGGCACTGACGCGTTCTCCTGATAAATATCATGAAAAAAACCGCATATTTTTAGTTGCTATATTAGGCGAGTTTTCGTCCAAAAACTAATAATTATGTATTGTGGCGCTCTACCCTAAATACTAAAAAAATAATTTTTATACCCAATTTATTAGAATACAAACATATTTTCCTTAGGTAATTCTCTAACTGGCAACCACAAAAATCACGTGGTGTGCGGGCCTCTTAAATTATTTTTAACAGTGTTGATTTATTTTGCTTATTTAATAAATAAAATTACTTAATTTATTTTATAAGTTAACTGTATGAGTATTATTTATAATTTAATATATATTGTAATGAAATTTACAATTTACCTCAGAATTTTGGCTGGGTCCTAGTAAAAAAAATAATAAACATTACAAAAAAAATTATAAATTTATGTTTAATCCGTATATTCCTCTTCTTTATGCTTTTGCTTTGAAATCTGGATACAACTCTTATTAACTTCTCCTGTTCTTTACAACACCAATTCTTACTTCCTTCTAGTTATTATTTCTTCTAAATATTCGCATTACGTTACTGATAAATTAAAATGCCTTCGTTATACCTTTAAATATTTTTATTTCACTTTCTTAAATTTATGAAATAAAATTCATCTTCTAATTGTTGGTATCTGTATAATTTTATTCCCTCTTCTGTACAGCATTCACAATTGTCTTTTTAATGTATCAACTTATCATAACCTTCCATATCAAAATATCAAAAAAATTTTATCACTTATTGTTTGACAACCCTTTGTTTATTATCTTTTTTTTTATTTTTTTTTTGTTACCACTAGATTTTTTTTTAATACCTCAGCCTTAGTTTAGGTTATTAACCCTATATTCCCTGTTTACTATCTGACTTAAATTTCATGTATGACAATTCCAAAATTTCAATTTTATTATAACAACTTTCATTATTTTAAAAAAATTTTAAGATTCTTTCACTTTCGTTCAATTTATTGCCAATTTATCTATAATACCTTTCGTTTCCTATTCTTAACTTGCATATCAACTCTCCTATCTTATTTAATAAATATATAACTTTTAATAATCTTTAAATAAATTAATTATCAGCTCAAACAAAAAAATATTAATTTATAAAATTCCCTATACAGGGTGAACATTTTTTTGTTAATTCTAAAGTTTTTTTTGAGCCTTAATATCTTTGCTTTTCATTATACAGGGCATTCATAAATTAGAAAAAATTATTATGTTAGCTAATTACGGCCCTGTAAAAAATTTGTAAAGTACTAAATTAAGACATTTCAAAAGTACTTACATACGAAAGAAATATTTTCCGTAGTTTATCCTAAAAAAATTATTTTTAAATTCTTAAGTTGACAATTTTTTACAAAAACAATTTTTAACAAAAAATTAGGGCCTCTGAAACGAGATGCGCAAACTTAAAAAGAACCTAATCTGAATCAGTTTTTATCTCTTTTTTCGAATATCTTATCAGATTTACAAAATATTGTTATACAGGGTGTTTTTTTTGAGGCCGAAAGAAATGGTTAAATTTTGTTAAGCCGGACCTGGATTTTAATGGCAATATTTTGGATATATCTAAGGAAGTCCACCTGCCAAATTTTATATTTTTATACGGGGTGGTTGTTGAGTTATGACCAAATAAAAATTCAGGCGAAATCCATAAAACACCCTGTATCTAGGTAATGAGGCATGACAGTTCATTATTAATAAGTGATTTTGAATCATCCAAGTGTCCTACACAGTTAACGTATGTACATTTCAATCTGAAACACACTGTATACCTCTGTCGTAGTTCTGTAACTCCTATTGTGTAACACTTACAGATTTATTTAAAATGGTGGTTAAAAGCAAAAATTTTAAAATTATTTTCATGTATACAGGGTGGTCCATTAGTAAACTAGGCAAATTACTTAATTTTTTTCGAACCAAATGCCATAATTTTTTTAACATCTTTAGAATCGATACAGTCACTACTACACACCCCCCAATTTTTTTTGAAAAACTCCCAGCTATATCTAAGAAAACAAAAAATATTTGAATTGCAGATCCCTTTTAAAAAAATCACAACTTTTTCAGATTTAACGCTATACAGTTTTAAAAATACCATCGTACAAAGACAAAGGACTGAAGATTGTTTTAGACTTAGGTTAAAATTTTTATTTTGTACAGGGTGGTCTAAAATAAAGTTTACATTCAAAAAATTTGCACTAAGTTTTTTCAGTTTTTTCAAATTGGATACCCTGTATAACTATTGTATAACTCTAAAATCGTGTAAATTATCGTACTATTTTGTACCTTAAGTTTTAATAAAATAAACTAAAAGATTTAAAATCTGATGTAGCCATGGGATAAAATATCAATTTTCCTTTAGTTTGGCTCATCATACTTATCGATTAATAAAGTAATATGAATATGAAATCACCCTGTTAAAACGCTTTTGGCTCCTGTCAATTTTAATATTAAAATAAATATTTATACTTTTTATATCAACCACGCGACTTTGGTATTGAATTTTTTTCCAATAATATTTTTAGTTTTTTACAAATTTCGTTAAAAGGGAATATTTATGGGTTAGTTCAACTTTAAGACATTTCACTTAAAATATTTTTTTCCAATATATCTATCAACCTATTAACGGCATCAGTTTACGCAGTTACTTTTAATTATTAATGATGAAAAATTTAAAAAATCAAAATCGCTGGAATGCTCAACAGTGGACCTAAATCGGACGTCCTGAAGACGTACAAAAAAGATGTCCCAGGGAAGTCCAAAATCAGTCGTGCCGAGGACGTCCTGAAAATGGCCTGGGACCTTCAGACCTGAATCGGAGGTCCTCGGGACGGTCTGTGGCTTTTTGTTATAAATTCTGTGTTATACATTATAAAAAGTTATTTAATACTGTGTATTCAGATATATAACTGTACTATGCAGAATACGTGAATATCTAGATAAATTTAGAAATAAAAATTTTTTGAATTAAAATTTTAAATTTTGAAATGCAAATGGAGTTGTTCGAAAAATATATGACAAATTTGAAATATAATTGATAATTTCCGAAATTAACTTGATACTTTTTGAACTACAATTGGAAAAGGTGTAGTATTGACTATAACGGTTCAAAAATGTTAAAAAAAGTCAAGAGCGTAGATATGGGGAGGGTAAAGGAGGTAATTACCCCCTCCCCTCCCAGAATAGAAAAAAATAGCACGAAAAAAAGAAATAAAATATATGAAATGTTGAAACGGACAAACATATTTGCCTAAAAGTTTGATTATACCCTCCCCCAGGAAAAAATAACCGCCCCCAGGAAAAAAGTTATCTATGCCCTTGTATACAGGGTGTTTCACAAGATGGTTTCATCGCAAGGGTTAGGAGAAAATAATCAGTCAGATAATCACTCTCGCAAATGAAAGTTCCGATACAATTATAGAACCACTGTTGGAACAGATCCGGAAAAAAGTTAAGAAAAATTCGCGGAAAATTCCAGAAAATCAACGAAATAAACGCCAAAAAGTGTTTTTCCGCAAAAAATCAAGGAAAAATAATATAGAAATGCCTACAGTTTCCAATGGGGAAATTTTTTCCTAAAATTATTCGTAAAGTAAGGAAAAAGACACATATAAAGTGTAAATTTTTACAAAAATAAATTTTTTTCCCAAAGTTAGGAGAAAACTCTAAAAAGGCCTAGAAAAAATCACACATGAATTGGGAAAAAATCATGAATACATTTTTCCACAGTTCAGTTTGAATAAAAAGAAGCAAGAATGCATTTTTCCACAGTTAAATATAAAAAAAGAGCAGGATTGCATTTTTCCATAGTTAAATTTGAAAAAAAGAAGCAAGAATGCATTTTTGGAAAAAAAGGAGCAAGAATACATTTTTCTACATTCGAATTTGAAAAAAAAAATGAAGTATGCATTTGTCCACACTCAAATTTGAAAAAAAGAAACAGGAATTCATTTTTCTACTAGTAATTTTGAAAAAAAAGAAACAAGAATGCATTTTTCTACACTCTAGTTTGAAAGAAAGAAGCAAGAATACATTTTTCACAGTTAAATTTCACAGATTAAAATTTAGGATTATCAATTTTTCGGTAAATTGTTGAGTTGTTTCACAGAAAAACAGCAAAAAATCTGTTTTGAAATATGAATTGAAGAAAAAACAAGAATTCATTTTTCACTACAAAAAATTGGAAAAACAGCAAAAATGTATTTTTCACAGACAAATTAAAAAAAACATAACAACAATACATTTTTTCCCACAGAAATTTATAAAACAAAGCAACAATGCATTTTTCCCCACAGGAAACTAAAAAACAAAACAAGAATGCATATATTTTTTACACAAGAATTTGAATGCATTTTTCCACACAGGAAATTTAAAATAAAAAAACAGAAAATAATGCATTTTTTTACACATGAATGCATTTTTCCATACAGGAAATTGAAAAACAAAGCAACAATGCATTTTTTCATACAAAAAATTGAAAAACAAAGTTTCGTTTCTGCCGAGATTCAAATTTTAAGAAAAAATTGATTTTATTATACATTTCTATTGAAATTAAATTTTTTAGTGTATATCTTTGCATTTTTTTAAACTTTTCTCAACTTTCCCCATTTTACCGTCTTTTTTTTTGTTTTTTCCGATTTTTTTGTTTTTTTTTCGATTTCATTGTTTTTTCGATTTTTTTCTAATTCACTTGAGTTTTTCGATCTTTCCCAAAATTGTCCCTTTTTTAATTTTATGACTTTTATCAGTTTTTTGCGTTTTTTTTACAATTTTGTACGATTTTTTACCATTTTTAAGATTTTTTACGCTTTTTTTACGATTCTTTTACAATTTTTAACGATTTTTTTTAAGATTCATTACCATTTTTCTATTTTTTCCCATCTTTTTTTTTAAATATCTGTAAAACATCGAAAAAACCGAAGCGAAAAATATCGTAAAAAATCGTAAAAAATCGTAAAAAATTTTTTTTTTTTTACACATGAATTTGAAATTCAAAACAAGAATGCATTTTTCCATACAGGAAATTGAAAAACAAAGCAACAATGCATTTTTTCTACAAGCGTGCGGAAAAGTATACTTTTCCGCACGGATTTGAGTGCGGAAAGTTGTACTTTTCCGCACGCTTGTAAAAAAAATACTTTTTGCTATTTTTTTTTTAATTCTAGGCGCTTGTAGAAAAAATACTTTTTGCTATTTTTTTTTTTAATTCTAGGCGCTTGTAGAAAAAATACTTTTTGCTAATTTTTTTTTTAATTCTAGGCACTTGTAGAAAAAATATTGTTCCTAACACTTGCGTAAAGTATCTTTTCCCCACTTAATTTCAGGCCCGAACTCCGCTTCGCGTCGTTCGGGCAACTGCAATTGCGTGCGGAAAAGTATAACTTTCCGCACTTGTTAGGAAAATAACTATTTCCACACAGGCAAATTAATAAACAAAGCACACTTTTTACAAAAGAATTTGATACGTATTTCAGAATGCATTTTTATTCATACAATAAATTAAAAAACAAAGCAATAAAGCATTTTTCTACATCTTGGACAAAAAGAGAAATCACTTCCCGGATCATCTGCAACTAGTTCCAATTCCATCTGGCTCGCTTACACGCATGGGCGTAAATATGGGGGTAAAGGGGGTAATTACCCACCCCAGGATACCAAAAAATAGCACGAAAAGAAGAAATAAAATATATGAAATGTAGAAACGAACAAACATATTTGTCTAAAAGTTTCATTACCTCTCCGAGGAAAAAAAAATATCTACGCCCTTGAAAAAAGTACGGCATTCTATTTGAAAAAAATTAAAATATTTGCTTTGTTTACTAATGGACAACCCTGTTTACATGAAAATAATTTTAAAATTTTTGCTTTTAACCACCATTAATAAATATCTTTCAAATAAATCTGTAAGTTTTATACAATAAGAGTGATAGGACAGAGGTTTGCCGAACCCTGTATATGAGAAATTTATTTGAGTAGTAAAAAATTAAACCAGAAATAAAAATGACAAGAAATTATTATTTATCAAAAATAATTAGCAGTGGAAGTACATTGGATTCTGTAATTTTGAGGATAATAAAACTATTGACTTTTATCAGTTAATAAACTCCGGTATATCGTGATAAGCACGTGAAATCATTTCAATGCAAATTAAGATATAATCCAAACAAATAACCAACGTGCTTTGGTAATTAATTATCGACAATGGTTTATTTACCTTATGAAATAGATGTCTCTAAGCAAATGATAATTATGAAACAATTGTTTTATTATAATTAAAAATTTAATGCGGGCCTTTGTGGCAATATATTGATAATGTTACTTCATACATTTGAATATGCGTGATTTATTTCATGATTTGTATGCTAATTAGAGCATTATGCTCCTGTTTTTTTATTTTAATTGATATATATATACACCTATTATTATCATAAGAAATATTTCTCATTTAACTGATATTTAAAAGTAAATTATGATATCTATCAGCAAAACTTTTACTTACTTCACACGAAACAAAATGTATTCTCTTATACTACACAACAATATAAAAAATAGTCAGGGTAAAACGTTAGACCTATCTATAATGAGTGAAGAGAATGCTAAAAATTGTGCTATACAAAGAGAACAGTTACCTTTAGTTTTGGAGGATGTGTTGCACCCATCTCTAGCAATTAATCTTTTCTACGAAAAAAAAAGAAGACTCTACTTCAAGCAAATTTACTGACAATAGGTATAACTTTAAAAAGGCCAATTTTAATCGAATGTATGATCTCATGCGAGATGCTTGTTGGGAAAATGTGATAAATCAAACTGATGTAAATCTTGCTCTAGAAAATTTTTATTCTAATATCAATAACATATTCGACAAAAGTGTCCCCCAATATAAACTGCATACGAATTAAAAAAAATATCCAGAGTGGTTTGATGCTGATGTAATCAATTTAATTAAAGAGAAAAAATATTTTAGGAGAATGCGAAAGGTCTCTGAGTATTTTAATACCAAATACATTCAGGCTCGAAGAGATCTAAAGTTATTAATTCGTAATAATCACAAAAAATATATAAAAACTATGGAAAACGTCAATAACTTTTGGAACTATGTAAATAGTAAAAGAAAAGAAGGACGTTGTTCGTATTCCTTTGAATTTGAAGGTCAAAAAGTTGGAGCATCTGATACCGCTGAAAAATTTGGAAATTTCTTTACCTCTGTCCATTCAGCCGAACAATCAAACTATAACTTAGACTTTTTAAATTATTCTGGTAATTACTTCGACGGCTGCAATATAAATTCAATAACTCTTTTGGACTACAATGAAGCTATGAAGAAACTGAAACCAAAAAAATCAGCAGGTAACGATAATATTCCTCCATATGTTCTAATAGGTTGCAGGGATTTACTAAAAAAACCTTTATTACATATTTTCAATTTGATTATTAAATTTTCGATATATCCAACAAAATGGAAACTATCCAGTTACACACCTATTCATAAATCTGGGGATAAACAGAATATCAAAAATTATAGGGGAATTGCAAGATTATGTGCTCCATCTAAAGTATTTGAACACATTCTCTATAGTAAAATATATAACCACATGAAAAATATTTTGGCAGAGGAACAACATGGTTTTGTAAATGGAAGATCAATAAATACAAACTTATTAATTTTTACAGAAGATGCAACCAGAGTATTAAATGGAAAATTACAATATTTTCCGACTTCAGCAAAGAATTCGATCAAGTAAATCACGATATATTATTAAATAAATTAAACAATCTAGGTGTAACAGGAAACTTACTAAAATTAGTCAGTAGTTATTTGCAGGATAGACATTTTATAGTAAAATACAATGGCAAAATTTCTAAGCAATATCATTCAAACTCAGGTGTGCCACAGGGCTCTAACCTTGATCCATTACTTTTTTTAATATTTATCAATGACCTTCCTTCCTGTCTAAACAATTCAGAATGTCTATTTTATGCTGATGACTTAAAAATATTTAAGAAAATACAAACACTTATGGAGTACTGTTAATAAATTATATTTTAACATAAATAAATGCTTTGTCATGACAATTTCTCGCAAGAAAGAGCCGATTATTTTTAATTATACAATGGACACCGTTCTGTTAAACGGAGTCTCGGAAATGAAGGATCTTGGAGTTACCTATGATAATCAATTATCATTTAGTCCTCATGTAGAAAAAACCATTAAAAGTGCCAATAAAATGTTCGGTTTCATTATTTGGCAAACATCTTCTTTCTCGAACTTATCTTCAATTAAAACTCTTTACAATACTCTTGTATTATCAAAACTAGATTTTGTTTCTATAATTTGGGTACTAGAACCACAAATATATCTCGAGAATCTTGAAAAAATACAAAATAAGTTTCTTAGGTATCTATACTACAAAAAATATCATCGTTGGCCCGATTATAATCATGTAAGAACACAAATGCTAAGAACGGAATTCCGAATAAAGTCCCTAGTTGTTAGACGTAAGCAGCTATGATGAAGTTTTTGTTTGGTATAATGAATAATCAAAATACATCAAATAATTTATTAGCATTCATACACATCCCCAACGACTCATTCATAATTTACTATTTGTTTACACGCCAACATTAAACATGGCCAGGTGAGGTGAGAGGAAAGGAGAAAGTAAGAGTGGGGATGTTTGGGAGTGAGTATGACGTCACTTTTAAAAGTATGTAACGGTAAAGGGTAAATTTCTTCGATATGGCGAAAATTAATACTTAAAATTGCAGACAATGAAAAATTAATCTCTTGGTAGGTAAAATGAAAAGGAAATTACTTAAAAAGTAATAATAAAATATAAAAAATAAAGATTTATTAAAAAATCATCAAAATACTAATTATAGCTAACAGTTAAAAGAAAGAAACTTTTATATTATACAGTAAAATTTCCAATATTTGCTTTAACTATTAACTAGAATTATCTATACCTAGAGGACATGTAATATCTTAAAAACAAACAGTTTAAGTTAGTCTTTACAAATACCAATAATTACATTCAGACAAAAAAATAATAATCTAAGCAAATAGAAATGGTAGAAATGTTCTTCATTCTTTTTGTAGTAACGAAACAAAAAGGAATATATAGTTCATAAATATCAGTTATGCTGTTTAATTGTATAGGCATTTAATTAATGAAAATTCATTATAATATCTTAATATCTTCAACACTGCAGACTATCGAGGAGGAACCAGAAAATAAGGAAAACATTTCTTAAAAAATTGATTTTATTCATGAATATATTATAAAATTATGTAAATATGTGTATATACTTATTTTGATAAATTTTACCTTGAAATGGATTCTTGTAAAATTTGTGGTTGCAGTAGTTTTTTTTCTCAAAAACAAGTACGAACGCCCATGATTCACAAATATAACCTTAAATAAACTTACTTGTGAAACGATAAAACTTGATTTAAATAGTCCAATTTTTTGCTCACTTGGCCTGTTTAACCATATTTATCTAACGTAAGTCTCTAATGTCCATATGCACCGTCAATAAGTTTCTTAACTAAGAAAGGTTTCCGGACCTAAGTCGAGTTTTTTCAATTCAACGTCGTTATAAAACTATTTAAGTATTCCTAAATTTAAGTACAGAATTTTGTTGACTTAAATCGCTTAAGTTGTTCTTAGTGACGGTTTAAGGTTATGTTATGCTGAAGAAGGGCTAATAATATTTTTGTGACAATTGAGGTTTACTCATTATAAAATGGAAGGTGATGCATTTTTAATCGATGACGATCTAGATGTGATAGATATTATTAACTTTGGTTTTCCTAGGTTATATGTTAGAGAAAATTATTTTGATACTACGGACAATTTGTCCTTCTTTAGAAGATTCCGTTTGAGAAAACCTACAGTTTTAAATGTATTGGAGCAAATTGAACCATTATTAGAATTTGACAATGATTTGTAAGTACAGATTGATATATTGTTATATACAAAATAGGTATAGGAATATCTGAACATTTTTTTATAGAAATAATAGTATTTCGCCAATGAACCAACTATTAACAACATTGCGATTTTATGCATGTGGAAATCACCAAATTGGTATTGGAGACTTTATAGGAATTCATCAAACGACAGTTTCAAGAATTATCAATTATCAATTATCAAATTGTTAGGTATGACTTCCTTACAATAAATATTAAATAATTTTATGAAAAGAGTTTATTCAATATTTTATTTCTACATACATTTTCACAGTTTTTTTTTTTCGATATTGTATATATCAGATTCATAATTGGGTTGATTTTGTTGCTCATTTTTATCAGTTTCATCTTGTAAATATATAAATTCTAAATTTTCAATTTGTTGAACTTTTTGATGGGGAATACTATCACTATCAAACTGATGTGGAGTTAGCCCATAAATAGTTTTTTCATTCATTATAGAAAGCATTAACTCTTCTGTGCCATCAATTTTCCTTACAGGTAACTTGCCACAACCAGTTTGCATTAAAAACTTTTTCTCCTCCTTAACATCTCTTTTTACCTTCTTTTTTTCATTGCAATAAAACTCCTGTAGTGTTTTTTGTGTAGCAGGTACTAGACTTTCAGTTCCCAAATAGCCATGTTTAGCATTTTCTGCCTTCAGAATGCGTATATCATGCTTCTTATTATAAAATAATTTTTTAAGCCGGTCACTTTTCCTATATATCCCTTCTGTACTAGAATTATTGAATTCTTTTTCCACAAGTTCCCACGCTTTAGTTTTTGCTTCCGTTGACGTTCTATCTGTCTTTTTATCTTCGATTATATGAGCATATTTGCTTATAATTGATATTAATAATTGTTTTTCATTAGCGGAAAAATTGCTTTCACGTTTTCTTTTCAATTCATTCGTTTTAGAGAACAACACAACCACACAAAAAGCTAGGTTAACTTAAACCAAATGTCAATCAAAATTGTTAACAGCAAACTTAATGGCACAAAAATTCCTAAGAATTGCGACGTTGCCAATGTTATTGTGTTCTTAGTTAAGATAACTTATTTGGATGACGGTGCATAAGAAACTTTGTCTTAAATTTAAGATCAACTTAACTAAGTTGATCTTAGACTTAAAACGGTGCATACGGGCATAAATCACTAATGAACTCCAAAAACACTAAATATTCGATTATTCCAAATGACACATAATGACATTTAATGTAAGATGGCCTTAATATTTTACTATTAAACTTACAAATCTGTCATTTTGACTGAAACCCTAGTGCGCGCAGTTGCCAAATGGCAAATTAAATTATATATGAATTAAAAACCTAAACTATATATTGTAATGTATTACTGTGATGGAGTATTAAATTTGTCACTGTTAGCATCGATTTAAAAATTAAACTTTTATAAATTTAAAACAATCATTTAAGCGACTTAATAGTAGATTCTGTAACAAGGTTAGAATGAAAAATTCGACACGAGTGGAACATTCCGAACGCGAGCGAAAGCGAGTGTGAGGAACCACGAGTGTCGAATTTTTTCATTCTGACCGAGTAACAGACTATATTTTCTCCACGATCAAAAAGTATAAATCAAAATTAAATTAAATCTGAACACAAGTTATTTGTTGACATATTTGTATTACATTGTATTAATATTTATAGTGCTGTGGTACACTTACCGATATTAAAATTTGGTGCATTGCTGTTTTTTCATAATTTGCAATTTCAGATATTATTAAATTCTATATCTACTTCACTTGATTCTTCACTCATTATTTTGTTTAAATTAAAACTTGTTTGAAAATAATTATTACCGTCGCCATTTTATATCTGACAGTGACACTTTTGAAATCCAGGGCAATCCATATTGTTTATTTCGATTACAGAAAATCCATTCTTTACCTTGATAAAGAATGAAAATACATGCAAAATGCATAAGAGGCAACTATTATAGAATAAATATTCAGACTCTAGAGTGTGAATGTTTACATTCTATTATTAAAAATGATTTCAGAATTCATACATTGAGTAATGATCGTGGAGAAAGAGTCTTTCTGATCCTTGATTGAAATATACTTTAGTAAATACTCAAATTTAAAAATAAGTTTGGCAACAATGAACGATCATTGTGACTTTATACCTCTCGGTGGTTTAGACTGTGAGGTGTTGTTGGCGTTCAGAATTTTGTAAACAATGATATCTCTATTTTTATTTATGTATGATAGACCAAGAGCTGGGGGTAAAAACAACTGCCTCATAAGTTACCAAAGGTTTGATGTGGCAGGTCGCTAAAATTGCTGTATATGAATTAAAAACCACCCGTCTGCCGGACATAGGCGGTCGCTCAAACTTTTTATAAATTTTCAAAAAGTGAAAAAAATCACCAACAATTACCCAATTATTACCAGTTTCAAATCTTAATCAATGTGAAGGAAAATGTGATCTAAATCTATAATATACGCGTCTGCCGCTATAAGAGGTCGCATTTTCGAAACAGACGGCGTTAAAAGAGTTCAAAAAAACGCCGCCAACCTCCTCATAAGTTACCAACACAATTTTTTTGTCAGAATATTAGTTAGTATCTAACTAATCAAACCACCTAAAAAAACCATCGGCAGACGGTCGCCTTAAGAGAGCAGACGAGCTCAAAGTTTTTTAAAATAAGTTCTTTTGTGTTAGACAGTACGCCACTGCCATATAATTACCAAGCAATTGTTTGGATGATATTAACTATTATAGTTTTAACTTCAAAATCTTATTCGTCTGTTGCTTACAAGTGGTCGCCGTTTCAAAGCAGACGGCTTTAAACATTTCAAAAAATATAAAATCCGTGAATCTCTTCCATTCATAACATAGGTAGGTACTTTTATATTTCTGTAAGAGGTCAAAATTACTTTATTTTTAATTTTAATTTTTTGATTGGTATAAATAATATGTATCATTCCATTATTGTGGGACAGATAGTAGATGGTAGCAGGATTAAAAAATACTTATAATATATTAGAAAAAAGTTTATTGAGAGAAAATAAACTTTCTGCGTTAGAACATTATGCTGAACTAACAACTTAGTATCTTATTTGTTTGAAGCATAGATTTAAAAATGAACAATAGTGAAGGAAAAAATAAAAGATTGATTAATCTTCTTCATCACTGGATGGATTATGAACCCCATCTTCATCATCCACGTCAGATATAGGCTCATCAGCTAAAGTTTGTGCAATTTCTTCAGGAGTCCTAGGAAATTGTGGCCCTACAAACCATTCAACTTGATATTTCTCATCTATCAAAATCCAACCGTTTTTTCATGTTTAAAAAAACTTTGGTTAAGGCTCTGTTTCAAAAAATATAAAATACGTCAATTTCCTTCATTCATAACATAGGTAAGTGCCAAAATATGTTGTTAATATCTTATTTTATGAAACAATTTTTGACAATTTTTAAGATAGAGGGTAACAGAATATATGTTACTTACCACCCATCAACGAACCCCCTACAAGTTTATCAGTAGTGGCTCACACGTTAAATGTAGCTCAAAATATCGCTTTGGATTGTAAACAATCATATATCTCTGTTACCTAAGATCTAGCAATTGCAAAGCTAGCTATGCAAATCCAAAATGAAGAACGTTCGAAATATAACAATGTATTTGTTCAACTTGGAGCTTTCCGTATCCAGATGTCATATTTTAAAGCCGTAAGAAAATATATTGAAGAATCCGGAATTACAGAATCTTGAATATTAGCAGCTGGTTCATTAAAGGGATTTCTTACAGGCACCCATTATAACCGATGCAAGCGCCTTCATCCCATGTTTGCTGCAGCATTGCCGGTGTTACATATTCGAGTGTTTCTTAAAAAACTGATGTATGCGTTAATGACATAAATGAATTAATATTAATCCAAAAACAGCAAGTTAGTGAACACCAACTATCTGATTGACTTAGAAAAGTTTTAGATGATTATGGCAGATATTACCAAGAGACAGAAAACGGACACACGGAATGATGGCATAATATTGAATTATTTACTTAAACTTTATAAAATTATTTCAACAATTTTCAAGAAGCATAAGGACAGGGAATTTTGACTTATATGTGTCATGTCTACCCCAAATAGCCACACTTATGTTCTCGATGAATCATCCATCCTATGCAACGTGGATTGTCAGGTTCTACAATAATTTAATAAATGTAGAAAATACGCATCCTGGCCTTAAAGACACTTTAGTCCAGGGTGGCATTTCTATAAGTCCTTCAATAGCACCTTCAATAATTCAATATCAGCTAGAAGACGATGGGCCGCAAGTCATTCTCTTCGCACATCTATAGTAACTCATTTACTGGACACATTAAATGTAAATTATGTAAAAGATGTAACAAATGATATGCATAGTAGTAAAATTAAGAAGGACAAAATTTCATTGCAACAGCTTACTACCCAGATTTGCAGCACTCTCAACCCTTTTTCATCTGATATTTTAGAAAACGACGAACTTGTTTGTCAACCTTGGAAAAAGTGCAAGACAAGAAACTAAAAATTTTCTTCTAAATATTATTACCAAAGGACAATCATTAAGAGATGGGTTTATTGCAGAATGTAATAAGGATGCAAGCAGATTTGAAAACCCTAATCCAAGGCAAGTCATTCATACATTTGCATCCGAAAATAAATTGAAAAGTAAGAAAAGTGATGGAAAGGTGGCAGAGTAGAACGAAACTTAATGGGAAGGCTTTTATTGTTATCTTTGGAAAATAAAATTGATCTATCTAATGTATTATCATATCCGTTAACAACAGTTCCATTATCGACGGAAGTATGAATAAAACGGATAAAACAAAAGCTACTAAAGGTATTGGAAAATCAGGTACCTCCTTCTTTAGCTCCTAGTCCAATAGATTGCATAATATTTGATTTATTTTTTTTTGCATATATTGGGTGATTTTCCTCTCACTTATGGTAGGTTAGCTATTCACATACTTAAAAAGTTATGCAAAACTTCAAGTAAAAGAATAGAAATGCGGTTTGATTTATTTCTCAGAAATCATGGCCGATCTGCACGTAAACATAATCCACTTGAAAAGATAAAATATGTTGATGGTAGTTTGATGCCACCCTTTGGTAACTCTTTGATATATAAAATAAAGAGAGTTAACCAGATTTGTGCAATCTGGAATTATGCAACAGGGACTCAACCAAAGTTTTTTTAAACATGAAAAAACGGTTGGATTTTGATAGATGAGAAATATCAAGTTGAATGGTTTGTAGGGCCACAATTTCCTAGGACTCCTGAAGAAATTGCACAAACTTTAGCTGATGAGCCTATATCTGACGTGGATGATGAAGATGGGGTTCATAATCCATCCAGTGATGAAGAAGATTAATCAATCTTTTATTTTTTCCTTCACTATTGTTCATTTTTAAATCTATGCTTCAAACAAATAAGATACTAAGTTGTTAGTTCAGCATAATGTTCTAACGCAGAAAGTTTAGTTTCTCTCAATAAACTTTTTTCTAATATATTATAAGTATTTTTTAATCCTGCTACCATCTACTATCTGTCCCACAATAATGGAATGATACATATTATTTATACCAATCAAAAAATAAAAATTAAAAATAAAGTAATTTTGACCTCTTACAGAAATATAAAAGTACCTACCTATGTTATGAATGGAAGAGATTCACGGATTTTATATTTTTTGAAATGTTTAAAGCCGTCTGCTTTGAAACGGCGACCACTTGTAAGCAACAGACGAATAAGATTTTGAAGTTAAAACTATAATAGTTAATATCATCCAAACAATTGCTTGGTAATTATATGGCAGTGGCGTACTGTCTAACACAAAAGAACTTATTTTAAAAAACTTTGAGCTCGTCTGCTCTCTTAAGGCGACCGTCTGCCGATGGTTTTTTTAGGTGATTTGATTAGTTAGATACTAACTAATATTCTGACAAAAAAATTGTGTTGGTAACTTATGAGGAGGTTGGCGGCGTTTTTTTGAACTCTTTTAACGCCGTCTGTTTCGAAAATGCGACCTCTTATAGCGGCAGACGCGTATATTATAGATTTAGATCACATTTTCCTTCACATTGATTAAGATTTGAAACTGGTAATAATTGGGTAATTGTTGGTGATTTTTTTCACTTTTTGAAAATTTATAAAAAGTTTGAGCGACTGCCTATGTCCGGCAGACGGGTGGTTTTTAATTCATATACAGCAATTTTAGCGACCTGCCACATCAAACCTTTGGTAACTTATGAGGCAGTTGTTTTTACCCCCAGCTCTTGGTCTATGATACCTTTCAATGTTCCTCCCAAACGCACTCGCTCCACTCTTCTATTTAACTTAAAAGCATCAACGAGCAGCTCGCCACTTAGCTCTATCCTCCAATAAGCTAATAATGTCAATCTTATGCATAGTATAGATTGGAATATGTCATTTAATCAGTATTGGAAAGTGATAATAAATTATTTTGAAAATTATGGGATTTAAATCGCTAGTTTTATCAACAATTACCATTGCATTGATCATTATTTCACAGAATTTTGGGTAAAATCTGTCACCTTCTGTTATACTCATTTTTATATTAGTTTAGTTATTTTTGTCATGTAGTTTTATTTATTTCGTTTTGTAACAGTATTGTATATTTATATCCATGTAATAAGGTTAAAAGCCTGTTTGGATTGTCAAATAAATAAATAAATAGTATTACCGGAGATATTTTATTATTTTTTCATAAAACAATTATGTTGGTACAAATTAAAATTTATTTAATTACAAGTTTAATTATTTAATAATAGTGAAAGTAGGTGATATTACCTACATCAAATCGCTTGCAAAATTAATTGAGATTCAACATATACATACATCAGTTTCTTATTTATATTCCAGTCAAGTTAAATTATTTCTCTGCAACCTGTTCAAGTTTTATGTTTCAACGGTCAAGGTGGTTATGTAAATATTACATTACTTTCACTCCCATATTGAATGCTGTTGACACAGGAACAAATTTTTTCAATTTATTAATAATTCGGTAACGTAATTTTTTTTTTACTTATGCCCGCACACCACGTGGCTTTTGTGGTTGCCGGTTAGAGAATTACCCAAGGAAAATGTGCTTGTATTCTAATAAATTGGGTGTATAAATTGTTTTTTTTTAACGTTTTTCGGTTAATATTAAGTTATCCTACCCTCTAGTCCAATTTTTTCTACGTAAAACAGGGTAGAGCGCCATAAAAGATAATTATTCGTTTTTGGATGAGAACTCATCTAATACAGCAAATTATGACATTTAAAATATTTATAGTCGTATCACTTTTACTAAAAATAATTTTAAAAAAAGTGCCACAGACGAGCTCTAAAGAAATAACTACAGAATCCATTGGTGAAAACCGCAGCTTCCTATTTTTAATATTAACGGAGCGCACGTCCAAAAACGATTTAAGGCAATTTAAGATAACATATGGTATTGGTGCTTCTTAATCGTAATTCTATGAAATAAAATATACGCGATCTAGGATGTACTCTAAAAGAAATTACACGGGGTAAAAACATATGATGTTTTTAGTACTTCGGCCCGAAAAATTCACTTTAACAATAAACACAAGAACTATACGCAACACGAAATTTATGAACATAACGCCATGAAGACATTTTATTCTTTTAAACAGTCGAGATTCAAATATTAAGAAAAAATTGATTTTATTATACATTTTTATTGCAATTACATTTTTTAGCGTTTTTCCTCATATTTTTTTTTTAATTTTTCTTATCTTTCCCCATTTTTTCCGTCTTTTTTTTGTTTTTTTTTCCGATTTTTTATGTTGTTTTTTTCGATTTCATTTTTTTTTGGATTTTTTTCTAATTTACTTGAGTTTTTCGATTTTTCCCAAAATTATCCCTATTTTAATTGTACGACTTTTTACGTTTTACGTGACAAAAAATTTCGTTTCTGTAAGTCGAGATTCAAATTTTAAGAAAAAATTGATTTTATTATACATTTTTATTGAAATTAAATTTTTTAGGATAAATCTTTCCATTTTTTTAAACTTTTCTCAACTTTCCCCATTTTTTACGTTTTTTTTTGTTTTTTCCGATTTTTATGTTTTTTTATTATCCCTTTTTTAATTTTATGACTTTTTACCAGTTTTTAGCGTTTTTTTACAATTTTGTACGATTTTTTAAGATTTATTACGATTTTTTTTTATGATTCTTTTACAATTTTTAACGATTTTTTAAGATTTATTACGATTTTTCCATCGTAAAATACCGAAAGAAATCGTAAAAAGTCGTAAAAATCGTAAAAATTAGTGAATTAATTTCATAAAAATTAGACCATGAAAAAGTCTGATGATCTATTTCCATATTTTTAAAAATGGCGAAGATATAATTTTTTTTGAAATTTCAATCCCCTCCAGTTTCACCCCCGTAGGTCGGATAAAAAAAAAGTTTTATACAAATTAATTTTATAATAATAATTAGGATAAGAAAAAAGTGTAAACACCTGTTACAATATTTTCAAAAATGGCGGATATGAATTTTTTGAAATTTCAACCCCCTCCAGTTCCACCCATGAAGCTCAAATAAAAAAAAAGTTTCAAGCGAATTAATTTTATAATAATTAGGACATGAAAAAGTCTTTTGACCTGTTTCGTTATTTTTAAAAATGGCGGAGATAAGAATTTTTTGAAATTTTTACCCTCTCCAGTTTCCACTCCCTTAAAGGTAGAATGCCCAAAAATAATAGGGTTCCTGGGTGGCTCAAAACGTGGAGAAAAGTAATTTTAAGCAAAAAAAAAAATTTCAAATTTTTTTTATGATTTTAATAGATCCAGTCCGAACCGACGTAAAAAGAGTGGTCTGGTTTTTTTGCAAATAACTCAAAAACTATAAGCGTTTGAAAAAAGACCAAGTTAGTTAATGAGAACATTTTGTTTGTCTAGAAAAAAAGATAAAAATTATATTCATAAAGGAGATATTAAATAGGCATTAATAGATTACACAACAATACATTTTAGTTAGGTTTTTTTTTTAAATGCGGACCTGTACTTTTTATTCTATTTTTGAAATTTCCATTTTGTTCTCTATCCAACCATGTATCACACTTAATTTTTTTTTAATTAAATTTTGACAATGAACTGTACTTTAGGAAATGTTATAAGTACTGTCCCGTTTGTTTTATTCCAGAATATTTTTAAACCATCTTGAATAACTTTGCCTTTGAATGTTTTCGAAAAAAAAATTTAAAAAGTTAGCACCTAGGAAAAAGCACAATTTAATCACAAAAATGCATACACAAATCTACTATTACAACAAATAAATACGAGGTCTTTTAAACGAGTCAAAAGTTTTTATTTTACATTTATTTTTTATTTTATTATGTCCCTGTTATAATTCAATAGTTGGAGATTAAATTATATTTTTTATTCTCCGATTACTGTTATGTAAAAAAATGTAATGTGCCCAATAACTTAATGTTTAATTAATTTTATTGAAAAAGATAAATAAATATTCAAGATGAAAATGATCATGACCGTACTTACAAAATTTCCTAAAGTACAGTTCATTGTCGAAAATGATCATGACCGTACTTACAAAATTTCCTAAAGTACAGTTCATTGTCGAAATTTAATAAAAAAAACATTAAGTGTGAAACATGGTTGGATAGAGATCAAAATGGAGAAAAGTGCAGGTCCGTATTAAACGGCATTTGGTCTTCTTCAAAAAAGACTAAAAAAAGTTTTCTTCTATCTTTAAAAATAAAGGTGATAATTAAATAAAACGAAAATCGTCGGACCTGACATTTAATTTTTTCAAAATCCAGTAAATTTGTCTTGAAATCCCAATAGTGTACATTGAAATTTTCAACACCATGTATGGGAATGTATGAATAACAGAAGTAAATAACAGGTCAGTTGCTAAATTGTATAAAGGGGAGAAAACATTATTGTACATAATTTTGATTTACAACTAGAATAAAAAAAACATAAATGACAACAACAGTTATTTTAACTCATCAGTCTAAAGAAAATAATATAATAAATAATAAAAATAAAAATAAATGAATTAAATATCAGAATATTAATCACATTTTCAAGTTCAAATAGTAGAAATGTGGTAAAAAGGTAGAAAGACAAAATAAGAAGGGAAGTATGATATAAATAGGATATAAAATAATAAATCCATAAGGTTATCCATATATCAAATGTGGTCCAGTGTTCAATAAATGAAATAAAACTCGAAGTCATGTACAAAATAAATATAGGTAATAAAAACAATATTAGGAATCGGCAACTAGTTTCGGCTTACAAACCATCTTCAGGCCTAAAAGTTATACAATTCGATAAAGGAGGGTTTACAATAAGAACAAACAAACGCTTACCATAATACGGTTGATTACATTTTAATTTTTTTAAATTTAACAATTATACACTGTCGATCGAAGAGGTGATGTAATGCTCTGGTGTCTAGTGGAGGAAAGTTGTCAAGGCGGAGAAAATCGCTGCAAGGACGTGGACAATTAAAAATCACGGAGAAAAGAAAGCAGAAAACCACAAATTAATGGTAACAGTAACGGTACTGAGGGTAAGAAAAGAGCTCGGGACGAATCCAAAACGAACAAAATGCTCAGAAAGGTTACTAAACCCTCTGGTACATACAATGAGGTTGTAAATAATCTCAGAATGGCGGTGATTAATAAACGTCATCCTGAAATATCCCTTTACCAGAGTCAGGCCGATCTGATGCAATATAAACTCATAACGGAAATGGAAGAGATACCTTCAGGCAGCCAAAATCCGATTCAGTTCCTGAAAACAACGTTCAGCGGAGGGGTATTTTAAATAATCTGCGTAAAAGTTAAAACAAGAGACTGGCTTCGGGAAAGAATAGGGAAGATAGGTAGGTGCTAACATCACTGTCGTGGAGTCCTATCTTTCTTTCCAAGACCAGAAAGCGAAAATGAGGAACCAGCAGGCACACGATTAGGGAAACAAAAGCCCAACCTAAAAGTAGGAGGCTGGCTACTATTGAACAGGGTAACGTTCGGTATCTTGAATGGTCTTGCCGATGGGGGCAATGGCGATGGTCAAGGTCTTTCAAACGAACCTGCAACATAGCAAGGGGGCCTCGGCAGTCCTTGCTGTAATTAAAGGGACATTTCATCAAGTACCTGGGATTAACGATCGAAAGATTATGGGACTCTGGGGAATAGGTAAGTTAAATTAATCAGCTGCCTCACCGAGAACCTGTAGAATAATCAAAAATGATATAAAAATACTGCCGCTTAGTAGTAAAATTAAAGATGGCAACATATGAACACCCTGAACCATCGCTTACCAAAGAATTAGAGGAGCTGGTTGCTAATCTAATGAGCTCTAAATCTGGTTAGTGGATGGGTAGATGAAGAGGGCCTAAATATTAGTCCCTTCCAATCATACGTAGTACCGTTTACCCGAAGAAGGAAGTTAGAGGGACTAGACTCACTAACCCTCCAAGAGTCTCACATCCAGCTGTCGGGGGAGGTTATTTTAGACCCAAAACTCAACTGGAACCAAAAATTAATAAAGGGGATTTTTTTGTATATATTACGGAAGGAGTGTCATATGGGAAATAAAAAGGGGAAGGGTGGTTGTGGAACATGAAAATTTAAGACTAAAGTAGATTTATATAGGAATGTTAACAAATTTCAAGGAACAGACAATTCCAGAGATTTTTCCTTTTATTTAAAAAAAAAACTTAGCTATTCTTGGGGTTCCTTTAATCTTCCCAAAAAAATTGTAGTCCAAGTAACTTGGTCCAAAGAAAAACTGAAGAAAGGGAAAACGAAGTCCAAATGACTAACTGAAGTCCAGAGGAGAAGTAATTCCCAGGAAAAAAACCAATAAGATGAGGGAAAAAAAGAAATCTTCAGTAAGCGACACGAACGATATAAAGTCAATTATTAAGTCTGAGTAGATAAAAAGAAGGAGATTATTAACATGGGAAAGACAATTTATAGGATTGCCAAGAGAAGAGAGGGACATGACGCGGGGAAATAAGAAGGGGATACCAATCGAGTACGAAATTAAAATATATTGAGTGAGAAATAATGAAAATACAGGGTGGCATAAAAAAACGTAACAAACACCAATATGGACGACCCACAAAGCAAGATTGGATGGATCATAAAAAGAAAGTATCTTTGCAACATTAGATAAAGCCACATGGCCTCCAGGTTCAATAAAATCCGGTTTCTTCAAACAGTACAAAAAGAACTAAAAATTGTAAATAGTCCACCCTGGGACTAGCAAACGAAGGACAACCATGTGCCAAAACACGAAATTGAAAACCCTCCTTTATCGAATTGTATAACTTTTAGGCCTGAATATGGCTTATAAACTGAAACTAGTCGTTTAGTAATATTGTTTTAATTAAATTTATGTTGTACATGACTTTGTTACATACATGAGTTTTATTTCGTTTATTATAACCCTAAGATAGGAATGTTTCATATATCTACATTTAAAAAAAATTAATCAATTTGGTTTTAATTTTATCATCTTACAATTATTATATTGAAAGATAATTCTTTGCAATAATTGTACGGTTAATTTATTTCATTTATTATCTTGCATAACATGGTGACCTCAAAACGTAAAGATCCGTTAAAATCTGGGTATGGCCAAAAATCATGATTTCAATACTTTCCTTCCATACAGCTTTGTTGGGATCGGAAAATAAAAAGGCAATACTGTCAAATAGCTAATAGATTGTACTCCTGATGGGCTTATTTCTTATATATCTAGATTTTTTGGTGGCAGAACTGCCGATAAAATGATCGTGGAAGAATCAGGATTTTTGAATGTGTTAGAAATAATTCGCATATTATGGCTGATTGCAGATTTAAACACATCGATGAATCTTTAATGAAAAAAAGTAGTATTTTAATTAGACCACCATCGGTTTCGGCCAAAATGAAAAATTCGAAGCAGGAGGTCAAACAATCCAAGAGAATTACAAATCTGCGAATATACATCGAAAAAGTCATACGGGAATATACCATTTTAGAATCTCACGCTTGTGTTCACTCGAATTTAATAAAATATTTAGATAATATTGTAATAATAGCATGTGCTTTAATAAATTTGCAAGATAATTTACTGAAATAAAGTAATAAAATATTTTTTTTAAATTTTATTGTAAATAGCCTTCAACAAAAATTTACTAATTTATTCAACATTGTACCAACAAATTTTTTATCATAATCACAATATTTGTAAGTTATTTTGTTATTTAGTTCAAAATCAGGGTTTGCTATAACATCAGTACCATTTTTTTTTGTTTGAAAGATGCATCTGCATTTGTATTTTATAGTGATATTTACGTTTTATATTGCCATCACCATCAATAAAGTTATCAAACGTCCTATCTGAATATTTTTACAACATACTCTTCATTTATTGCATCTGGACTCGTACCTATTACTGGACACACTTTTGAAAGGAAAATTCCTGATTTTTGAAAAGTTTGGGAAGCTTCCTCTAAATTAAGGCCTCTTTTCAAGGCTTCCGTTTGAAAAAGCGTCATTTGTTTTTGATGCTGTTATGCGTGCGTATCTCATTTCAGACCATAAGCTACACCTAGACTGGTTTCTAGTTTTTATTTCATTTTGTTTAAGCAATGCTTCGCCCATTTGTTGTTTGCAATAATTTTTTGCGTGGAATTGAGGAATATGGAACCTCATAGTGTTATTTTCAATTTTTCTTTTCTTTGTTTCAAGAATATAATCGTTTAAAAATGGATCATTTGAAGATATAGTTGGTTTGTCGCCAAAATTTTCGGTGGTTATAAATTTTTTTGTACTTGAAGCTCCAACTAAAACTGGTCTCTTCCAATAATATAGTTTGTCGGTTGGAGATGGCTCTTCGCTTCTACGGTGTACCCACATTAAAAATGCCACCGCATATTTCTTGGGATAGAGGCTCCGGTCGTCCCGTTAAAACAAAATGAAGATCAGCCAGGAATCCGAAAATGCCCATTGGGGCGGAATACGGCCATACCATAGCAAAGCGAGGATCGTGAGGCCCAGGGGACTTTGATCAGAAAAACAAACCCACAGTGGCGGGCATTTTTGGGGAAAACCCTGGTGGAGGTGGCAGGTGACTTGGAGATTAAGTGCTGATTAGGTACAATATCCCCTTGGCTTGGGCTCACGAAGTGGATGGATGGAGGGACCGCATATTTCAACCTCCTTCCGATGCCGGACAATCATGACAATTTACTTTTTTCCCAATTCGTCGATTTCACAAGATACTTGATAGTTTTTTGATTTTTATTTTGTGATCTGGAGTGACCTTCGATTTTAAATAGCATATATTATGGGTGCGCGTGAGCTGAACATAACCCACAGCATTGTCTCAATAAGACCTTAAACAATATAAAAACAACTTATACTAACAAGCTAAAAAAAATTGAACATAATAATATTGTTATAAAGTAGGTATTATTAGTATTTTACGTTACAAGACCAGTAAGTGACTTATTACAGTCCGATTACTGTAATAACACCTAACGAATGTGTAACGTATGATATGTTGATTAAAATCTTAGAAAAATATTTTAAATTACTTTAATGGAGAAGTTTACCATTTTTTTATGAATGGAATCGACAATTAAAGCAAAACTGAACAAATATGAAAGTGAAATTAAGATATCTCAAAAACTAACAGAGTTATAACATTTTAAAATTGCGGCTTGAATTAATAATTTTGTTCCGTCTTGACGTCATCTATCCTAATTAGTATACGAGACAGGATAATGGACGTTTTCATTTACGAAAAATAAATTCTAAAACTTCTATTCTGTTTTATATGAAACGTCCATTTTACTTAGATTTCCATAATATATTTTTCATTTCGAAAAAATATCGTGTTTTAAAATGTTCCAATGACGTCACGTTCATCGAAAACACCCCCTCCAATATTTACGTTCCGAAACACGCATTACTGTTTTTCCCAAAAATAAAGCAGACTGCTTGATATACACATTTGATACATAATTGAACTCTGTCATTTCATCAACTCATTCAAAAAATTTTACATTTTATCTAGTGTTTTCTTTATTTACAACATTCAAAGTTTTTGAACGGGCCTTCCTTTTGATGAAGAGCAAGCATTGGCAACGCTGTAAATCCTAAAGGCAGTTTCTTAAATACAAGTATAACGTTCCTCAAACAAAACTATGACGTAATGTAGTAAAAAAGCATTTTTAAGATATTTTCAGTTATTGAAATTGTAAAATATTTTCGGGGAATCGCTTGACAAGTACTGAACTTTGGTTTTTCTTGTATTTTGGACTGAATTCCTTTATATCAAGTAATTACGAATCGCACTGAACAGTAATTTCCGTATCTGATATTTGTTAGAAAACGAGATGAAGAGAGAAAAACGATTGATAATATTTTATTCCGTGATGCAAATGAACGAGTCTATTAAGTATTACATGACAAATCTCATACGTCACAATTAAGACATATCGGAAAATTGAGGTTATATGGTGCACACCTTACACAGCGATGTCAAATTTAATTTTAGTGAAGGTGACGTCACGAACCCTCTTTTTTCCTGATTATCAGAAAATTCCAAAAAAAATTCCAAGTGATATTAACACTTATACCTTCCAATTAAAGTGCTCTCACATGATTCATAAAAAGGTCCATTGTAAATAAAGCGACGTATCGCGCTTCTTTATTCTCGTTATTTCTCTTTATTAGTCCAAGAGCCAGAGCAAACAAAGTAGGTTCATAATTCAATCTTCTATAGAAGAGATTTTATTGTTGGAGCACGTCCAGGGCTGTTCCCTAGAAATAAATTTAAGTTGACGTACTAAAATAACTTGCTATATTTTTTAAATCAATAAATGTTTCGATTCCATTTTTATTTAAAACAATAATTGAGCTTTTTTATGCCCATTTACACCTTTACCTTCTTATTATTAATATTATTATTATTATTATCATTATTATTATTAAGCGTTTTATACGTTATTAAATGTTTTCCGTACACTACAAGCCATATATCCATTGATCATTTACGGGGTGCAAGTTTTGAGTAGCTATAATTCTGAAACTTTAAATTTTATGGGAAAAAGATTTACATGATTTTTTTGTAAATTGGCTCTACTTTAATTCCCATCTTTTTTAACGTAAAATCAACGGTTAACTATATATTTGGCAATAAACTCACTGAAAAAAGGTTGGAGGCCTATAAATAAAAACTATATGCATTATACAGAATAAAAAATTTAAACAAAATTTGTAGGGAATATTTTTTCCTAAAAAAATAATATGGACTATTTTTCTCATACGATGCACGGTTCACGAGACTTCACAAAACGTGTATTTCAAGATGGCGGCTGACGCTCGTGCCTCCGTCCTGCTAACTTGAATTTACTTTCAAGAAACACCTTGAACATGTTCCAACTATAAAATCTCTTCTGTAAAAGATTGGAGAAAAAAGTACCTGTCTCTTGGACTATATTTTGTTTTGTGACAGTTAATAAATTACGATGACAGAAATAAAATAAAATTAAAGTCAGACATGCGTCAATCATGTTGGGAAATAGAATAAAGAGTTTGCTTATAGTCCGGCGCTTTGGCTGTGCGGATATGTGACGTCACACGCACCACAATCTGCGCTAAAAATCAACAAATTTAATATTATCTTTCTCGGTTATTTATTGACCGATTTCAATTTTTTTTTTAATAACTTATTAGTTTTTGCCCATATTTTAGTTAAATGTGAAAATATATTATATTATCATTACCATGAAACTTCTCGATTGCAATTGAGCAATTGATTTCCAAGAAATAATATAAAACAAAAAGTTTGAAAACACGATTTAAACATTGTGTTCTAATCTAGGTTGCGTGTTATTTTTTTAAAATTATAATAATCATAATATACCTATTACTATATTTAATATAATAAATAATATACATAAAATACTTACTGCTGCATTTTAATACCCTTCATTTCTGCACTGATGAAATCTCGATTTATTTTAAAATAGTCTATTACCATAATAACGTCAACTTCAAAGGCACAAATTTATTTAATAATGCAACTGTAACTGATAATAATTTTTTTTTTGATAAATATCAAGGGTAATTAATGAATGATTTATTGATTGTTAAAAAAAAGACGATTTTGTAAGCGGTTTTAACGGAGTAAAAATAAGTTTATTTGAAAGAATAATTTCATAAAAAATAACAAATAAAGATAATTCATCAAGAAAAAGGTTTCCAAATATATGAAAGACTGTAAGACAGCTGACCAAAAGATAACCAAAATAAAAGATTTAGAAAACTAGACACGATAAGAGGCAAAGAAAGATAGAAATAAATAGCCACTATAAAGAGACACAAGAAACCAGAGAAAGAGAAGAAATCAGCATCAAAGAAGACATAGGTGAGAAGGAGAAAATTGAAAAAGCCAGACAGAAAAAAGTAACCAGCATCAAAGAAGAGGAAACAGGAAACGTTAAATTTAACTAAATTGTATTTTTTTATATATTTTTTTTATAAATTCATTATAGATGGGACATCTGGTCTACCGGGTGGTCCATATCACAAAAATGTTTTTCAAAACCTTTTACCAGTGGTGCTTCAGTTGGATATATCTAAGTATTTTGTCCCCAATTTTTTGCGCCACTGGATACATTTTCAAAATTGTTTTTTTTCTCAATTGCTCATTTAATTTAGTAAAAAATGCATAACATTTGATATGGATAAAATTAATAGTTTTTGAGAAAAATTAGGAAGTGAGGCATGTAGAGTGTTTTTATCATTTTTATCTCTTTTACCTCTTATTACATGAATATTATGTTTTTAGTATCTAAAATTTAATATGCTATACTGAATTGGACAACAGAAAACATTACCTCATAAATTTTTTTTTATGCTATTGGCTGGGTGCGGAGTGCATGGTGGGGACAACTGAAACGATCCCAGCGCTCGTAGTGGTCAAAATTTCGTGAAATCATGATCTTGTCACAAGTAAACACGTCAAAATTAGATATAAAAATGCTTCATAATAGATGTTGTGTTGTTAATTGCAAACATATAGGGAGAAACAGCAAATACAAATTTTACACATTTTCAAGAGCTAGTTGGAAATTAGAGAAAAGAGAGAAATGGATAAATGCGGTTAGGAGAAAAAAGTAAGTAGCAAATTCTGTAGCATGTTTACTTAGACGAATTTGTGTTTTTTTTTACAAGTAATGAAGTATTTTGTATACTTACAAAATAAATATACTGTTATAAAATAAAATATTCCACCCTGTATATGGGAATTTTATAAAGTAAATGAATTTTTTTTTAATTTGAAATAGTTTTTAGTAGATGTTTATAATGGAGTTAATATACAAGTTAATAATTTTATATATGATAATATTTGAAATGATTTGAATAATACGATAAAGATTTATATTAATGTTGATAAAGTTATATTTATTAAAAGATTATTAATAGTTAAATGTTATGTTCATTAAATGGGATAGAAGAATTGATAGGTAAGTAAAGAAAGGAAACGAAAGTATTATAGATAAATTGGCAATAAATTTAAAAAGTGAAAGAATCTTAAAATTTATTAAAATAATGAAAATGCTATAACAAAATTCAAATTTTGGAGTTGTCATACATGAAATTTAAGTCAGATAGTAAACAGGGAATATAGGGTTAATAAAAAAACTTTAGGTTGCGTTATTAAAAAAAAAATTTAGTGGTTTAAAAAAAAAATAAACAAGATGGAACGTCATGAATTTTTTTTGAAGAAAAAATGTCACAATACAATAATTGTTAATTAAAAAAGATTATGGAAGGGGAACGAATGATTTATCAATAAAAGGCGAACTATTGTTAAATTTTAAAAGAATTTAAAAATAAAGAAGAATTTCATACGTTTAAAGATTTTTTTTTTGAAAAGGTGAGCAGAGCTGATTGGTGTTGTGGAGATAATTTAAAACAGAATGCTATTAAAGGAAGCAATCTGAAAAAAACATATTTAAGAAAGAAGATATAACGGTTGAGTAAAAAAAATCGGCTGTGTCACCCCAGGGTAGCTATCCTTGAATTTCGAGAGAGCAACTCTCAGGAGAAAAATGTCACGTGCCAACCGCTTCCTCTCCTGAAAATTTATAATTCATATTCTTGAGAACCAATAGAGTACTCATATACTCTCATGAGAGCATTCTACTGGGTCGAGTTAAGAGAACATATCTAAATCGAGAGAGTAGACTTGCGCAGAAGTTAGATAAGTGATAAAAGACATTTTACCACACAGCTGACTCGAAGACAAACCATATTTATTAAATGTATTTTTTATTTGTTTGTTATTAATTAGTGTTTTTTATATTGTGAGTTTGCGTGAAAATGGATGAAGATGAATTGTTCCTCTGGAATATATTAATAAATGACCTAGAAGATGCTGAAGAACAAGCAGCTGCAAATATGCCGAGGTTAATTTTTCATCAGCAAAATCCATTTGAAGCATTATCAGACAATAAGTTTATTAAACTTTTCCGACTTGACAAAAACACCTTTGAGAATTTATTATTAAACTTGAGGCAGCTTCTACAGCCTCAAAATAGGAGACGGTCTGCATTTGATTTCAGGATATTTATTTATCTGGAGCTGAGTGAGACACACCCTAACACTATTTATTATATAGTTCGTTCTAATCTTCTTTTTTAATTATTTTACATAATAGTAGATTCTGTAACAAGGTTAGAATGAAAAATTCGAAACGAGTGGAAAATTCCGAACGCGAGCGAATGCGAGTGTGAGGAACCACGAGTGTCGAATTTTTTCATTCTGACCGAGTAACAGACTATATTTTCTCCACGATCAAAAAGTATAAATCAAAATTAAATTAAATCTGAACACAAGTTATTTGTTGACATATTTGTATTACATTGTATTAATATTTATAGTGCTGTGGTACACTTACCGAAATTAAAATCTGGTGCATTGGTGTTTTTTCATAATTTACAATTTCAGATATTATTAAATTCTATATCTACTTCACTTGATTTTTCACTCATTATTTTGTTTAAATTAAAACTTGTTTGAAAATAATTATTACCGTCGCCATTTTATATCTGACACTGACACTTTTGAAGTCCACTTCAATCGATATTGTTTAATTCGATTACAGAAAATCCATTCTTTACCTTGATAAAGAATGAAAATACATGCAAAATGCATAAGAGGCAAGTATTATAGAATAAATATTCAGACTCTAGAGTGTGAATGTTTACATTCTATTATTAAAAATGATTTCAGAATTCATACATTCAGTAATGGTCGTGGAGAAAAATGAATTCTTAACCTACTCAGTAGTTTAAACGTTTCTTTTAAGTTTGGCAACGTTGTTCTTATAATGGACGTTATGTCAAGAATACGATTTTAACTAGCATGCGAGCAAGGAGCGTAAAATTCTCATAGGAGTGTTCCTAGACGAGCGCTCTCTTCTCTCGAACTCGAGGATAGCCACCCGACTTTCCCGGCTCGACCGTAGAGAAAATGTTATTTATTATTATTATTTTAATTACAAAATACTAAGCATTACATTGATTTATGGAACACATTAAAAATAGCGAGCTGATGGTGAATTAATATTTCAATGTTGGTAATTACATAAGATGCGCATGCGCACGTTATATATCATACTGCTACAATTAGGATCTCCTAAAATCATGTGTGAAAACTATTGGGAATTCGGGAAAAATTTTCATACAATAGTTGTAGAGAATTTTAAATGTGTATTTTTGTCGCCATCTAGCGGCGAAACTATGAGGAATTCGATAAAAGTTAAACATAAAAGTTAAAGAAAATTTGATGCTTTACAACTTTGCACAAGAAAATTTTGCACTAAATACATTGTTTGTCCTCAAAATCAAGAAAAAGTAGAGAAAACATACATGCACATTTTTTACGCGCCCTCTAGTGGCGCAACTATTGTAGATTTTAGAAAAAGTTTGAGACAAAAGTTATAGAGAATTTTATGCTCTAAAACTTTGTACTACAACATTTTGCACTAAAGTGTATTGTTTGTCCTCAAAATCAAGAAAAACTAGAGAAAACATACATGCACATTTTTTACGCGCCCTCTAGTGGCGAAACTATTGGAAATTCTGGAAAAAGTTTGAAACAAAAGGTATAGAGAATTTAATTCTCTAAAACTTTGTACTACAACATTTTGCACCAAAATGTATTGTTTGTCCTCAAAATCAAGAAAAACTATAGAAAACATACATGCACATTTTTTACGCGCCTTCTAGTGGCGCAACTATTGGAAATTTTGGAAAAGGCTTAAGACAAAAATTGTAGGTAATTTTATGCCCTAAAACTTTGTACTACAACATTTTGCACTAAAATGTATTGTTTGTCCTTAAAATTTAAATAAAGCAAAAAATTGTTACATGTATATTTAACCAATGTCGGTCTTGAGGACCTTCTACTGTACCAATTTAAACCAAAATCTAATGGTCGCATTCCAGGCACACACCGACCCTCCATACCAAATTTCAGCTTGATTGGTCTAACGGTTCGGCAGTTATCGTGGAAGATTACACACAGACACACAGACAGACCATGCGCTGGAAATGGTTTCAATCTTCTTGGGGGACCTCAAAATTGATATTTCCATCGATATCTCAAATTTTTTTTTGCTCGTTCACCTTACTTTCCCTTTGATGGGTCCGGGAAAGTAATAAAAGAAGCTGTATTGAAGAAGGAAGCGTGATATAAGATTTAAAGGTGAATTTTTTATATTTTTTTTGTAATGTTTATTTTTTTTTTTTGACTAGAACCCAACCAAAAATCGGAGATTTTGTAAATATTATTACAATACATATACATAGAAGTAATATATTAAATTAAGTCATGATGTAAGTTGCATTTCCAATATAAAAATATTTTCGAGCTGTCACGAATTATTTGTATGGATGTCACTGATTAACCTGACAATAACAAGAATTATATTTTTTGATATTTATTTACATGTTTTATACTGACTTTGTTCATCACATGTTTTACTGAATTTTTTCTTTCAAAAATATAATTACATTTTTTTTTATATGCTTATAAATTTGAATGAGATTTTTTTATAACGAATTTTTATTTTTTAATTTTTTTATGCACAATTTACATACTTCTCACAATTATCGAGCATGATTTTATGCAACCGTAAGATGACGTTTTCGTCGCGCTCCCTACCAATACTAAAATACTCTGCATGTCTGACTTTCATCTAATTTTTCTCAAAAACTATTAAATTTATCCATATCAAGTGTTATGCACTATTCTCTAAATTAAAGTAATTTAATTTTTTTTTCTTAATTTATCCAGTGGCGTAAAAGATTGGGAGCAAAATATTCGGCCGTACCCAACTGAAACGCCACTGGTGAAATGTTTTGAATAAAAATTCTCGTCACAATTACGAGATATTTATTTTTTTTTTAAATACAGGGGAAAAAATGTTTTTTTTATTAACTCGAACATCCTCTGTATTTCAAAAACTAAGGATTTTTGAGTATTGATTCCTAACCTAGATATTCTCTATTTTATGAAAGAAGTTCCATAAACCGATGAACGTCGAATTCTGAAACGCCCTGTATAATCGAAAAGAATGTATGAATAACAGAAGTAAATAACATTGTTGATACGGATATTAAAGAAAATACAGCCCAAAGTATTTTTGATTATATGGAAAGATACTTTTTTCAATAATCGTTGCTGTAACCCAAAGAAGTGGCCTAGATAAATAATTAAACTGGTATAAATAAATTGTATAAAGGGGGGAATATTATTGTATATAATTTTGATTTAAATCATGAATGATAACAACATTTTTTTTAACTCATCAGTCTAAAGAAAATATAATAAATAAATTAAGTATCAGAATATTAATCACATTTTCAAGTAGAAAGACAAAATAGAAAAATTCTGCACGGTTTGAAACCTAAAATATAACCATTAGTTATCGATTTTTTAAAGTCGTATACGAGGTTTGTCAAAAAATGTAATTAATGAATGTGATATATGCAAATAAACTACACTTATTTTTGTCAACAACGAAAACTGGTTTAAGGAAAAGTTGTTCAAGATTGAAAAATACCTTCAGATATGCAATCATATCAATTTGCATTAAAAAATAAGAATTTTTATTTTTTCCAAATTGTTGTCTACAGTAACATAATAACATTTTAGTTTTATTTTAGGGCGAGATTTGATGATCATAGGGTACTGAGATAGACGTGGTTAAATTTTTAATACCCAGTTTTCAATTCTATATAATAGTTTTTGATTTTGTCACAAATAAAGGTAAGTTAAGAGCATGATTTACTTGACGAACAGATACACCTGAGGGGTAACGATGTGGTCGGAAGAACTAGATTTTATGATTGGAGGTGTGGCTTATCCCTTTTTTGACCACGTTTCTCGGTCTCTACCAGGGTAGCTATAAAAGTTGTATCGACTGGATTTATCACAATAGTTACATTTCTATGAGAGTTTTAGGTTTAATATAAATGAAATAAATAAAACATTTACTTATAAAAATAGGCATATTAATATACAAATTTATACAATAAATTAATTATGAATGATAAATTTAGGAAGATTTTGAGCCATAATTTCAACTGTTAATGTACGTTAAAATCTGTGTAGTCGTACAGAAGCAATATAATTTAAAATACTGTTTTGTATCATATACCAAAATTCTGTTTTTTGGTTATCTCCGGTTCAGCAAACAGGTCTTTTATAATTTTTTCACTATTATTGTCCATACTTACAAAAAACGAAAATTAATCAGTACATATTTATGACAATGAATTTTCAAAAAGTGGCGTTCTTACTTGCATTTATTTCTAACTTGTGAATTAGCACTGATTATTTTTATAAAAATGATTTGGTCAGGAATGATATTGAACAAATGAAATAAAATAACATTAAGTAATCAAAACCATTATATAATATTCATTTAAAAATATTTTAATACACATGGAAAAGTCAATTTAGTTTAAATTTTCAAGTTTTTTCGAATTTTTAAAAATTCCACAATTTTTGTAATAAAATTTTGAAAAAATCACAATTATAAAGATTAGTTTTACTACTAACAATTTTTTTTACTTTTAATATTAAAATTTAATTAAAAAAATAATTGAATAAGAAAAAAGTATTATTTTTTAATTATGAAATGTTTCACACATAATGCACTTTTTGATTCCTTTCGAATGTACTATTTACTTTTTTCATAAAACGAAAGGACAAAAATATTAAAAAAAATTCTTTATTTTGGTTATAACAATTAAATTTTTAAATTCGAAGAAACTAAAATGTTAATCTTAATTTAGAGTTTTATATTACCTTTCGAATGGTACAAATCCCACCTTTAAGATTTTTAAAATTATTCAATTTTTTTAAACATTTATATTAAATTTCAAAAATTTTTAGACATTTTTTATGAATTCTACAATTTTTTGAATAAAATTTAAAACAAAATCACAATTACAGAATTTTTTACCACAAATTTAATGGTATTTTTTTTTATTTATAGGATTAACCTTTTTTTGAATAATTTCAAAATCAATAAATAATTAATATCTCATTCGATTTTATTAAAAATGGAAAACAGACCTTTTTTAGGTTTTCTGGATCAAAATATATTAATAATGTTAGTTTAAAATAACACAAAAAAATAAAATTTGTCAATTTGGATATTAATGTTACTTTGTGTCGAAATGGGCTACACCAGTTCGGAATTAACTTATGTAAAAAGGATTAAATCAGTAAATTATTTAATCAGTTTTTTTTACTCAAAAAAAAAACAGATAGAAAAATAAAAATTTAGCACCATTAAACTTTAGTTATTCTCATTCAGAATTTGTTTCTGAAAATACTTTTTTAAAAAAAATCAAATATAAAGATCAACTTTTAATAATAAGAATTTACATTACGGTAGATCCGCCTTATGGAAAATATACCATACATATGTAATTTTTAATTATTGTTATTTAACTTATTTAACTTTTTTTTTTGAGAACGGCAAATCTTCGATTTATATGATGGCGAATTTCTTTTTATTGATCCCGATATACGGGTTTTTTCACTTTTACATTTATTTGGCATTGTCCAAGAAATAATTTATTTCGTTTATTAAAATTGTCAATTTCAAGTAAAACAAAACACACAGAACAGTAATTAATTAAACTGACACACAACAATAACTATTGACACAAATACAGCAAAATAACTAATAACACAAACATAGACCGACATCTTATTATGGCCCAAAGCAGCAGATACCAGATGATTTATTTTAGAAATTACCAAAAACAAAAAATTTATACATGTTTTAAAAGGATTTCAAAACATCTATGTAGCTGGAATACCCCCTATGGCAGAATTTAATGGGATATGCGCAGGATTTATGTGCTATTTATGTGCTAATTTCCGACGCCAATTAAAAATTTTGTGCTCTTTTTTTTTAAAAATTACAAGATGTTCTGCTGGCTTCAGAAAAAGCTGGTATACCACAGGTCAAATATATTAGAAAATAAAAATTGAAAAATATTGTTGTTATCTTCTATTTATGTGCTAATTTCGGACGCCAATAAAAATTTTGTGCTCTAGCTAATATGTTCAGGAATCTAATATAAGGGAATTGAATATTCGTGGTCATTGTGACCACGTCAAATATAATGAAAGTACCTGTAAAAAGTAAACAAACTGAAAATTTATGACTGAGAATGAATTTTAAATTACAAATAACTTAATATTGTTAAATTAGGGACAGAAATGTAAATTAGCAAATAAATAGGAGATAACAAAAACGTTTTTCAATTTTTATTTTCCCATATATTTGACCTATGGTATTCCAGCTTGGTCTAAAGGCAGCAGAACTCCTTGTATTTTTTAAAAAGAAGAGCACAAAATTTTTTATTGGCGTCCGAAATTAGCACATAAATCCTGCGCAAGTCATATTAAATTCTGCCGTAGGGGGTATTCCAGCTACATAGACGTGATTTCAAATTGAAATTTATGAACAAATTCAAAGTACCGATATATGTGTTAAAAGTTATGAAATAAAATTGGAAAAAAAACAAAAGAGTAAAAAATTTAATAAGTCAATATAAAAATAATATTATAAGACATTAGTGAAAAATAAATTATAAGACCTGATTCCATTTTCTTAAATACATTTTGTATGTCTCTCGTAAAGTAAAAGTAAAACAGATAGTATTTTATTTTCACTCATAAAACTCGATTTTGATAATATTCCGTGAGGGAGCCACTTCCTAAACAGAAACGAGACACATTCTAGTAAATGTAAGGGTTTCGTAGTACCCCAATTTTCTTTCTTATTTTTGATTAAAAAAAAAATAAAAAAATATTTATGTGTAAATAAAGGTTAAATCTATGCTTATACTCTTCCAAATTTGAAAAATTTTATCTGCTTTATTTGGAAAAAATCGCAAACTTGTTGAACATTTTTAGGTTTTTAATGTTTTTCACGATTTTGTTCAGAAAAAACCAAAACATATTTTCAAAATTTCGACAGTAGGAGCCTATATTTAACCTTTATCTCTTTATGTATATTTTTTTGTTTTCTTAAAAATTAAAATTAAAAAAATAATCGGAGGACTACGAAACTACTGCTTACACTATTTATAGCTTTCTGTTCGTAAAGTAAATCACGTAACTCTAGGAAAAAATTCAGATTTTTCGACACACCTTGTATATTACTAAAAAAAATTGATATCTGTTGCTTTGTTTCTGGGTTTTAGACCATGCAGGACTTTTTATCAACAATAACTTTTTCCATAAAATTAATAATAAAAAAGTTTTCCATATGTTGCAAACTTTAGTGGACGCATAAATAGGATATAAAATAATAAAAAATAAGTGGAGGAATGAAAGCAACAGGATCCAACCCTGTACCAACATTTAAAAAATGAATTAATTTTGTTTTAATGTTATCAAATAACAATTATTATATTGAAAGATAATTCTTTCCGTTTAATTTTTTTCATTTCTTATCTTGCTTAACATTTCATTCATAATAATATAATAATGTTATGTCGTTCATAAACTTAAGAGGCGCCAATACCATATGTAATACCTTGCCTGAAATCGTTTTTAGACGGACGCTCCGTTAATATTAAAGATAGGAAGCTGCGGTTTTCACTAATAGATTCTGTAGTTAATTCTTTAGAGCGCGTCTGTGGCATTTTTTTTAAATTATTTTTAGTAAAAGTGATTAGACCATCAACTTTTTTCCCTAGATAAATTTGAAAAAAGGAGCACAAACGCGCTCTTCTGATAAATATTTTAAATATCATGAAAAAAACCGCATATTTTTTTAGTTGCTATATTAGGCGAGTTCTCGTTCAAAAACGAATAATTATGTTTTATGGAGCTTTACCCTGTTCTGCGCAGTAAAAATTTATTAGACTGCGCGTCTGTGGCACTTTTTTTAAATTATTTTTAGTACAAGTGATACGACCATCAACTTTTTTCCCTAGATAAATTTAAAAAAAAAGCACAAACGCGCTCTTCTGATAAATATTTTAAATATCATATTTTTTTAGTTGCTATATTAGGCGAGTTCTCGTTCAAAAACGAATAATTATGTTTTATGGCGCTTTACCCTGTTATGCGCAGTAAAAATTGAACTAGAGGGTAAGATTACTTAACATCAACTCGAAAATACTAAAAAAACAATTTTTACACCCAATTTATTAGACTACAAGCACATTTTTTTTGGGTAATTCTCTAACCACAAAAGTCACGTGGTGTGCGGGCCTCTTAACGTCTGTGGCACAACCTGTATACTTTCTGATTTGACACAACCTGTATATTTTCTAATTTAAAGTGTGTAAAATGGACTCGTAACACTTTGTCTCAATTACCTACTAACTGAATTAAATAGAATTAAATATTTGAATGGAAAGAGGTCTCTTTGTATAAAAGAGAATACTAATATCAAATAAACTTATATTTAGTGAGACACAATACAATTGAATCATTTAGATTGGAGGATAATAGTCTGTTAAAGTGCTATGTGAGCTAAAAAATATAAATTTGTAAAACTCATACATATACAGTAAAATACTTGAATTACTAATAGGCAGTAAATTACAGATAACTATTTGCGACTAATTGTTCCATTTAAACTTATTTATGACATAATTCGCACAAATTTAAAAATAACTTTTATTATTTTTATTTAGGGTATTCACAAAGAACAGAATTTGTGAAAGCAGGTCGCGACTGATGCAGAATAAATGAGCAAATCAATTTGGAAGTTAAGAAACATTTGTGGTTTAAGAATAAACAAAAAGTTTCTACATATTCGGTTTATTTGTAGAGAAAATTATATTTTATTATATTATACAAGTATCCTTAATGGGTCTTCCCTATTATAGTATTGCCGGATGTCGATAATAAATATTTTTAACCACAATTTGCGACGTATCCCAGAAAGAGCATCAATTTATTAGTATGCATTGTGCTTGTTTTTGAATCAATTAAACAAATTGATATTTAAGTTGTTGGTTATAACATTCTTATTTATTTATTCATCTGGCGCCGCTTCTGCTAATACAAAATCTTGGAAATTCCACATCGTTCACATTACAATAAAATTTTAAATATGGGACAGTCCTTCTTTTTACACGAATAATAACTATTTAGTAAAAAACAATGACAAAAAATAAAACTTTTAACAAAAAAAAAATATCAGATAAAATTTATTTTTGAGTTTACCTGGTTACTTTGTGCAATTTCCAAATTCGAACTACCATTAACAACATTAGGCCTAGTATTAGTTTCAGGCATAATTATATATTTTTAATTAACCACAATTTCACAAATCGACGCACAGCATAATTAAACTTGTTATTGTGGAAGTCGCGAATCGCAGGTGGTTTGTCGCACAGATTTCAACGATATACGCTTCTTACAAGATTCGATCGCGAAATGAGAATGAAAATGAACGTGCGGACGCTCTATGCCGCAGCTTCTAGCACTCACAGACACTCAGGTGGGGTTTAACCAACTCCATCAACGACCTAGAAAAGTTATTTTGTGAAGGTAACAAAATTATTGTTATTCGACAGAGGAAATAAATATATGTAATAATAAAAAATTATATTTTGTATAAATAAAAAAAAAAACTAAACAGGTTCCTCTAATTCATTTAATGTATAGGTTTAAAATCAACTTAAAGGAATATAAATAAATAGAATTTTTTTCTGATATACCTAGCCTGAAAAATATTGTCCAGAGCCGGCCCAAGGTAAGGCCATTGTCAGAGGGGCGCCAAAAATTGTATATGCGAAGCCATTTTTTCGCTCTTCATAAATTTCGACCTGGGTGTTAACTGCGGAAGCGAAAATGACTTTTTTCTATTGCAAAGTTTCATTTTTTTTTTCAATAGTAATTAGATAAGATCATTGTTCGAAAAATTTGTTGCTTGGAAACAGGCTGAAGCTTGTTCCTTAGCTTGAGAAAATTGTTACCTATAAACTTTTTGATCATTTATCAATTTTCGAGGGTAATTCGCGGATAGAAAATTTTTTGTTAATTCTTTTACGGTCCGATTTCCATCTAATTGATACTTTGTATAACATGGCAAAAGTCCATAAATGTTTTCCAAATAAATTTTTTATTGATAACAGTATTTTTTGGTGTTTTTTATTCGATTATTTCATTAATATTGTCGCAGGTTATATCCCGAGAACTGCAAATTTAACCGGATAAACTGCGGCTAGCTTTTTTTGAAAAATTTTGCTTGGAAAATGTTTGAGACTGAATAATCCACCATTAAAAGCCCGAGGTGTATCCTCGGGGATATCGGGGTATCCTATAGGTGAAAAAAATTTTAATTTTAGTTATAACGAAAAATGTCATTATTGATAAAAAGTTTTGCTTGTTCTGAAATCTAAAATGCAATCATATCAATTTTTTCAGTAGTATAATAGGTTTGTCAAAAAATATGAATTAAGAGTAAAGTACCTTTAAATTTGACAACATCGAAAAATATTACCTAAAAACTCAGTTCAAATATGCAATTTCATCCATTTACATTGAAAAAAATAGGTTTTGTGCTTGTTTAATATTGTTTCTATTTTGAATAAACATTTATCTCTTGTGATTATAAGTCATAATAACCTTCTCGTTTCTTAATATTTTCTAACAATTTTGAAAGTAAAACACGTAACTACAGTAAAAATTGTTATTGTACCTAGAAATACACTTAAAAAAGGAATATATTTTTTCAATGTAAATGGATGTAATTGTATATTTCAACTTAGTTTTTAGTTCTGATCAACTTTTTTAAATAACATTTTTCGATGTTGTCAAATTTAAAGGTACTTTACTCTTGAGTAAAATTCATATTTTTTGACAAACCTCGTATACTAATGGAAAAAATTGATAACTGATAATTGTATTTTAGATTTCAGAACAAGCAAAACTTTTTATCAACAATGACATTTTTCGCTAAAACTAAAATTTAAAAATTTTGCACCTATAGGATACCCCATCTGTGGACACCCTGTATAAGTGGGAATTTTTTCAAAATTTTTAAACAAGAATTGTGAACTTGAGATAAGGGAGAGACCGAAATGAAGAAAACTAGAAAAATCCATACGTTGTGGTCTCTTCCTATTCTCACAATCACAAATTTTTATCTAAAAGTTTGAAAACATTTGCATATACTATAGTATATTTTTGTATCTTTATATCTATAATAAATATTTTTTGAATAACATCAACAGTTCTTTTGTTACATGGGCTAAACAATATGTAACGACATATAAACTTGACTGTGAAAGTTAGGCATATTTTAATATTTTGTTTCAATAACTGTAAACTTTTATATAAATTACAATCATTAATTAACCACTAAGAGTTAATGATTTAATTAATTAATGACTTGTAAATTCTATTTTTTTTACAAAACACCTCAATAATATATACTTTAAATAAAGATTTTCTTAAGAATCTTTTTTAATCTTATTTGATTAAGAGAGTTCCTAATTTGTTTGTGTTACGAATGTCTATTAGGGTTCAATTTTAATTTGGACATGTTATCGTTTTACCCCCTTCTTTTTAGGGTAGTGTAACGAAGAACAAGGCCGGCCCTGTCTGATGGAATGTACACAGAATATTAGTGGTTCATCAAGAGAACTACCAAAATGGGTATAAATACTAATAAATAGGCTGGATATACCCGGCAAGAGTTAGTGGAATTTTGTATGTTAAATTAATATATGTTGGTTGTCGTGTTTCATGTAAATTAGAAGTTGTATTAGTGACATAAATTAATTATAATTCGGCGGAGTGTTTAAATTCAAGCGAACCCAAAGTAGAAAAAGATTGCAGTTGTGTCAGGTGTGAAGTTTTATTTTTGTGAACTTTAACGTAAAAAATAAATAAACTGAAAATGTCGAAAACGGTGAGCTTAGATCAATTGAAGGTGGTGAATTTAAAAACGGACCTCTGGAAGAAAGGGATCTAGAGTGGTAAAAAAATTAATTAATTCAAAGGCTGAGAGATGCCCTAATAAGTGAAGGTAATAATCCTGATACTCAAAATGCAATAAGTTTAGAAGATAAATTATTAGAAAATTCAAAAAGCTTAGAAGATACATTATTAGAAAATACGAGAAAAATGGAAGAAAATGCAAAAAGTTTGGATGATAAATTATTAGAAAATTCACAAGGCTTAGAAGATAAATTATTAGAAAATTCGACAAAAATGGAAGAAAATTCAAAAAGCCTAGAAGTTAAGTTATCAGATAAATTATTTTAAAATTCTAAAGCATTAAAGAAAAGTTTAGAAGATTATTAAAAAAACAAAGAAAATTTAAAAATCTTAGAAGACAAATTATTGGAAAACTCAAAAATATTGGAAAAAAAGTAGTCGAAAATGTGGAAACAGAGATAAATGAATTAAAGCAAACGATGGATGATGAGATCATCAAATTAAAAGAACAGATTTCCAGAGTGCAAAGGGCAGGAACTACATCAAGGGCCGAAAATACAAACAGTTTGGACCAAGAAGTCAAAGTGAAAGTAGTGGATTCTAAAATTAGTTTCGAGGGAATACACAGAAGAAAACCTTCACAATTCGATGGAAAATCATCATGGACTAATTATCGACGCCAATTCGAGGCAGCAGCAAAGGTAAACGGATGGTCTGCAGAAGAAACGGCAATGGTGTTAAATCTTGATTTAAGAGATGTTACAGATAGTTAAAACTAGTTAAACAGTTAGAACGGAGGTACGGTCAAACACATTTTGAGCACGTTTACCATCCCCAACTTAAAAATCGCTATCAGAAATCGAATGAATCTCTACAGGAGTTTGAAGCTGACATTGTCGCTACTAGAAATCGAACGAATATTTACAGGATTTTGAAGCTGACTTTGCCCGTCTGGTTCGCCTTGTCTATCCAGCAACACCAGAAAACGTAATAGAAAGATAAGCAGTCCAAGTATTTTTAGATGGACGAAGCAAGACAAGCATTAAGATTAGCTCGTTCGATGAGAAATAATAGGCCTCGGCTGGCCGCAGTGGAGGGGCGAGCAAACGCTCCACTCACATTGAACCTAACCTAACCTAGCTCGTTCGATTCAATTAGTGAATGCACTGATTCGTGCTCTTGAATTTGAGAATGCGAAAAATACATCTATAGGCCAAGTTTGAGTCCGAACCATTGAAGAAAGCGAAAACGATAGAGCTATTGTAAGGAAGATAGAAAAAAGACAATTAAGATGTCGGAAGTGCAGGAAAGTAGGACATATACGAAGTCGTTGCAGGGAATACAGGGAAGCGTCGACTTCGTCGTCGAAAGTCGATGTGAAGGGGCAATCGTCAACCTGTAGCCAGCAACCCTCAACAAACAACGCATATGTCGCTTCCTTCACCATCGAATTAACAATATCTTTGTGGATGGCCTTATCAACAAGAAACAATACACCATGTTGCTGGATACAGATGCGACGAAGACAGTCATAAATCCCAACGTTGTCCTAAAACCGACAATGATAAAACCAACAAAATGCCCATGGTGAAATAGGGAGTCGAGTTAAACTTTAAAGATGGAGTTTTGTGAGTGAATGATGAAGAAGTGGTTCTACACGATAAAGATGACGCAGTGCTTCGATTATTGTTAGCTGAGGATGTCAAGGTTCCGGGAAGAAACCAAATAATTTTGCATGCTCGCCTGGATGGGAAAGTTAATGGCGAAATAGTAATGATGTTCGATCCTGAACTTGACAATATAGAAAAAGAGGAATTGCACTGATAAAACTTTGTTTCGTTAGAAATAGAGAAACTTGGAACTGATTCTTCTATCAATTTAAAACCAATAAAAAAAAACCGAAACGAGGGACATCGTTAAAAACTACCAGGATATCTTCGACGTAGGAAAAGGAAGAAGAGAGGAACGAATTTGATGAAACATAAAATTAACACCGGAGATGCTCAGCTTATTAGATAGTTGGCAAGAAGACTACCTTTAGCTAAAATAGAGGAAGCCGACAGAACAGTCAACGAAATGGAGGAAGAAGGTGTTATAACAGCCCTTGGGCTGTCCCCAGATATTTTGGTTAAAAAGAAAGAGGATCGAGCCGATTTTGCGTGGACTATTGACAAGATGAAAAAGGACAGCTATCTTCTCCCCAGGATAGACGACACCCTAGACACATTGGTTTGATTAAAGATATTCTCGACCCTGGACCTGAAAAACGCGTATTGGCAGGTGGAACTAACTACGGAGAACCAATAAAAGACTGCATTTACCATCAGCTCATGACTTTACCAATTCACGATAATGCCATTTGGGTTATGTAATCATCCAGTGACATTTCAAAGAAACAGTGTTACAGGGACTTTAATGGAAAACGTGACTGGTGTATCTTGACGAAAATCATGTTGTTTCCTGAAAGGGAGTGGCTGTTGAAAATTAAAATTGTCCAAGAATAGCCAGAACCTAAGATATCCACCAACTAAGACGTTTCCTGGGATTATGCACTTATTATCGTCGGTATGTGGCTGAATTTGCCAACATCGCAAAGCCACTCAATAAACTCACGGAAGAGAAGGCGAGATATCAATGGGATGAGGAATGAAAAGGAACATTCGAAGTATTGAAAAGAGTATTGACTACTGCATCTATTTTAAGTTATCCTCTACTAGATGAGAACTTCATCTTGGATACCGATGCAAGCAATGTGGGAATTAGTGCTGTGCTATCGCAGATATAAGAGTATCAAGAACAAGTTATTGGATATTTTAGCAAGACCCTGAGGAAGGCAGAACGGATTTACTGCGTTACTCGTCGAGAGCTCTTGGTTGTGATTAAGAGAGTAGAACAATTCTACAAGTACCTTTATGATAAAAGATTCCTCTTAAGGATTTAATACTCAGCGCTAAAGTGGGCCTTAGAATTTAAAAATTTCGATAAGTAGCAAAGTGGATTTTGAGATTACAGGAATTCGACTTCGAGACGGAACATCGTGTCGGGACTAGCCACAAGAATGCTGATGCCTTATCAAGGAGACCATGTCCCGATGACTGCAAACATTGTCAGCGAGTAGAGGAAAAAGAAGCGTTCTTTGCAGGACTACTGCAGTAGATGACCACTATAGCGATCTGGGGAGATCCAAAAGGACCAAAAATGAGATCCAAAGCTGAGAAAGATTATCCTGTGAAACGATAAAGACCGCAGACCTGTGGCATGAGATTTCTCGATATTCAGCCACCATAAAGTCATACTGGGCTCAATGGAACTCTCTCATACTAGACGATGGAATTCTGAAGCGTGTGCTGGAAACTCTAGAGGGAAAAGCGGACAGGAAGCAGATTGTAATCCCCCGAAGTAGAAGTTTGGAAGTGTTGCGGTAAATAGATAATGATACAACTGGAGGACATCTTGGAGTTACAAAAACCCTAGGGTTGAGAGAGCGATTCTACTGGGTTAATTGTCAAGTGGTTATTAAGGTTAGGTGCTGGAAATATACAGATTTTGCAATAAATAATGGTCCTCAGAGACAATCAAAAGCTCGCATGAAGCAATATAACGCGGACAGTTCATTTGAGAGAATTGCAATCGATTGCATGTCCTGAACCTGATTCTGGAAATAAGTACATTGTGGTGGTGATGAACTAGTCCAGCAGTACATCAGCAATTCGAGGAAAGAATAGGAACATTAATAGGCATTTATCAAAAGTAGTCTCTGACCACCAAAGAGATTGTGACCAGTATTTCCACCTATTTCTGATAGCATATCTTTCATCGGTACACAAGTCTACGGGTGAAACCCCTGCCAGCATTATTATGGGACGAGAGCTGCGACTACCATGTGATCTGAAGTTTTGGTATTTCCCAGAAGAGAAGATTATGTCTACAAGTTACGCCAAAGAATGAACAATATCTATCAACGAGTTCGGTCAAATATCGAAAATGCCAGTGCCCGGATGAAGGAGGCTTATATGACGTCAAAGCCGAAAATGGAGAATTCCAACTGAGTGATCTTGGTTGTCTGTATAACCCGAAACGACGTCGTGAATATTACTTACAAGATTTTAAAGAAGATCAACGATGTCGTTTATAGAATTAAGAAGCTTCCTCGAGGAAAACCAAGTGTTGAACATTTCAATAGACTAGCCCCTTATGCAGGAAGTCATGATAGCGAAGATGACCAAACCCAAGTTCGCAGCATAAATCCACCCGATGGCGAGGTGACCTTCGAGCAATTTGTGGTCCCAAATTAGCCTGTGGATCAGATGGATTGAATTGGAGGGTCGTAAGGAGTATGTTGGAAACTATCTTTTGATTCAGTGTCTCAATACTCGCAGGTCAGACCGATGCCGGAATGGAGAGTCCTGCAGAAATCGCCATACCATAGTAGGTCCTGGACCATTTCTAGACGGAGTGATCTTAAGAAGGAGCCAATGTAACGATCAATGAGGTAAGCCCTGTCTGATGGAATGTACACCGAATCTTGATGACTCATAGCTCGAGAAGCATGAATTGTTATACTTTGTTAGTCATGATTGATATAAATTAGAAGTTGTGTTACTTAAATAAATTCATTATAATTCGACGGAGTGTTTAAATCCCAGCGAACCCAAACTACAAAAATATTACATGATGTACTTTTAACCTTTAATGAATTTTATTTAATATATAAATTTATAAAAAATCAACGTAACAAATCTTCATTAATTAAATTCTTCTTATAATCCTCTTTTTTTTGGATGGTGAATTAAATTTATTGCTACTGAGCTGCCACTTTCTATTAGGTTTGATAATTGTTTAATTTGTAATTGGAGCAAAACTAATGTTCATACGAACTTAACTGTACAATTTTTGTTTCTCTTATCACTTATATCACATTACATATAGCAGTGAAGGTGTCAAAATACCTAATGATATTTTTTGTTTGGCTCGCTCTACCCAAAAAAAAAACTCTTAAGGCCGGTGCTGGTAGTTTCGGTGAACAATATTTTTCTCTGCAGCTATTATACAAAATTGCACTTTTTTCACAGGTTATTTGCGTTGAAAGTGTTTAATCGCTCATACCGTGAGAAATAGCCGTAATAAATCATTTTTTATATCTCTCCTGTGATTTTTATCTAACCCCGTTCTAGAATATGAGAATAATTTTAAAAATGCGAAATTAATATTACCAAAATAATTTTGTTTAACAGGATATAGTTATTTAATGTAAATGACAAATACAAAATGTACCTAAGTAGGTAATGTAAATATTTTTGGGGAAGTTATCTCCAATAGCGGAATTTCAGCAATTTAGTGGGAGGGTGATACTGCAGCCTTTATATTAACTTTTAGAAGCCAAAATTTTTAAAGAAGACGGGTATGTAGTTATTTAGCGATTCAAATTCGCTATTGAAGTGTAATTAGTAAAACTGGACTGCACAAGAATATTTAAGTTTTCTTCAAAACATTCCCTTAAACGAGAGACCAGGTGGCAGCAGGATGGCGCATCCCCTCACTTTTGTTGAATAATGGACCTTTTCAATTCCGAAAAATAAATTCCAAAACTTATATATGTCATATGAAATGTCCATTTCACTTAGAGTTTCATCATATAGTTTTTATTTCAATAAATTAACTCTTATATAAAATGTGTCATTTAATGATGACAGTTTTGTCAGTTTGTCAGCGATAAAAAAGGTACATCCATTTTTATCGCGATAAAAATGCCTGTTCCTCGCGATAAAAATGCATGTTCCTCGTAATCAGACTATATCTAGTAGCTGTGAATCGCGTCGACACGTCACTTTAACCTTAGTTCTGTAGATAATTATTGTTGTTGTTCATTCTATATTTTGTCGTTAATTTATCTTGCCAAAAAACACTCAAGCTTTTTTTTTAAGGATAAATTTCTTTTAAACTCAAAATTTTTCCATCAGTAATTTTCCTCGAAAAACTAACATTTGGCAAAATCGCTCGACCTCCGTAAACTTGCTGATTTGCAAAATTTTTCGTTATAAAGAGAAATTTATCCGATAAAAAAAAGCTCTTGTGTTTTTACTGTTGAAAAAATATCGTATTTGAAAGTGTACCCATGACGTCACGTTCAACAAAAACACCCCCCTCCATAATTCACGTTCAGAAACACGCATCATGTTGCTTGATATACAGTGTGTCCAATTAAGTCGGCATCATATGGGAAACTTTTTTATTCTTAGTTTTATGAAAAAAAGTTATTCTTTATAAAAAGTTGTGCATGGTCTAAAACTCAAAATACAGTCATCAAATATCAAATTTTTTCAGTGGTATACGAGGTCTGTCAAAAAATATGAGTTTTACCCAAGAGTAAAAGTACCTTTAAATTTGACAATATCGAAAAATTTTACTAAAAAAGTTGATCAGAATTAAAAATTACGTTTAAATATGCAAAATTATTAGAAAACATTAAAAAACTAAAAGGTTATAATGTGTTTCGTAATCACAAGAGATAAATGTTCATTCAAAATAGAAATATTAGTAAAAAATAAAATAATCTGAAGTTTTAATTTAAATGGATGTACTTGCATATTTGAACGTAATTTTTAATTCTGATCAACTTTTTTTAGTAAAATTTTTCGATATTGTCTTTAAAGGTACTTTATTCGTGAGTAAATCTCATATTTTTTGACACACCTCGTATACGGCTTAAAAAAATTGATATCTGATGGTTGTATTTTTGGTTTTAGACCATGCACAACTTTTTATAAAGAATAACTAAGAATAAAAAAGTTTCCCATATGATGCCGACTTAATTGGACACACTGTATAATTGATTTGATTAAAAAAAAATCTGATGTGGCCAGCACATGACCTCTCGAATCGTTAACGTTAACATAAAAAAGTATGAAACAAATTGACTTTTTAGTAAATCTGGCAACAATGGCAAGTTTTGAAAATTTTAATGATACGAAAATAAACTATAGGGTATACAAAATATATGTGTAAAACTTTATTGGCATCTTTTTTAGTAATGACGTAATCACTGACAAATCCATCCACAAGAGACAGGACAAAAACTAGACGTACACTTTGAGACAGAGGCTTAGATCGTCCCTAAATATCAGAAGAAGATTAGCCAGGAAACCGCCAATGTCCTTTGAGGTGAAATAATGGAAAGCGACGATGTATGAGAACCGGATAACTATATACGGTTCTTAAAAGCTACCTTCCAATATGCTCACAATAGCGGTCATGTCGGATTGAGAGCCCGTGGATGGATGGATATGTGGTTCTCTATAATAGTTTTTGTATTCGGGAGAGAGGGTGAGTCATGATTGGCTTATATAGGTTAATTGATTTTTAGAAGTTATTTGGAGATCGAGAAATAATGATTAATTTATTAATTTTTTTTTGCTAAAATCTTTTGACTATTTAATAAGAAAACGTATTATTTGATTGAATTATTTTTGGGTAAAACATGAAATTTATCCACTGTTAATGGAATATATATTCTAGTAGAATAACAAAAAAAGGTAGAAAAGATATCAGCAAGCATGTGTAACAAAGTTACTTTTTTCCGTATTATTTAAAATATATAAATTAAATCGCGCACGGCACTGGAGTAAAATTAAATTAAAATTGTGAATAAAAGGCCAGTCGTACCAGTTGAACCGTCGCCAGGCAGATGGAGACACTCTCGTCTCTGCTTCTTAGATGCCGAAGTTCGTATCGAGTAGGGCAATTCAAACCGTTGTCGGCAGCTGCAGAGGCAGCGAGAAGCATGACTTGCTGTGGCCGTCCCAATTGGAACAGCAGTGCAGTCCGTCGACCTTTAGAGACAGGTCAACTTGAAGCCAACTTCAATTGTATCCGGAGTCCGGAACCGTCGGTCCGACTACACCACGCCGCCAAGCCAATAGTCCGTTACACACCTTTTCTCCGCCGGATTTTATTGGTAAAAATAAAGGTTTTATTTATTAATATTTGTTTTAACATCCCAGCAGCTAATACCCAGGTACTCAGACCCAGCAGGGCAAGTAAAGACCGCCCTTCTGGCCGCCAGTGATTTTGGTCGATACCATAACGACCCCTGGAGTATTTCTTTCTCCACTGACGCTGCCCGTGCAGTGGCCTTCACACTCTAAACGGAAGGTGGCGCCCGAGGCAATCCGAAACCTGGACTAAGGCGCCAAAGTGACCCGCAACGACCGAAGCGTCGTCGCACATGGAACGAATAACGAGTTATCAACTCTGTGATACTGGCTGACTTCATTGACTACAAGAGTGGATTTGACAGTGTACCATTATTAATGGTATTTAAGTGCTTTTGATGTTACAATAAACCATTAATAGCGCACTTTAAACTGAACATAAATGCTAAAAACGAGTCTTTAACACAAAAGAAATAGTTCTATATGCCTACTTTCCTACACAGCATAAGACGTCCATTGGACGTCCATTTTATGTCCATTAAAGTCCAAACGTTCAAGGATATTGAATGTACCTCCATTGAACGTACAAACATTTATGCTTATTGGACGTCCCGAATTGTTCGTCCAATGGACGTTCACTCAACGACCATTTCAAGTCCAAACATTTACCGATGTTTGTTGTACATACATTGTAAGTATAAAGATTGACATATATTGGATGTTTGGAATTGAACTACCTTTGTACGTCAATTATTTAACGACCGTTTCAAGTTTAATTGGCCGTGGACTTCAAATGATCATCATTTGTACGTCCAAACATGGACATACAATGGATGTTCCAAATTATACGTCACTTGTACGTCCAAAGATGGACGTTAAAGTCCAATCACGTCCATCCAATGCACGTTATGAGGATCCTTTACTCTGTATAGCATTGATCTGTGGATGTACATGATACATCCATTGAATATCAGAAGATCGAAATCCATTGTATGACCAAATATGGTCGTCCAAAGTGGTGTCCTCAGGACATCCAGTGGACGTCCATTGGACGTTTAACGTCCAATCGTGTACGTCCAATTGACTTCCAAAACATTGTAACTAGACGTCCATTGAATGTACAATGGAAGTACATGCGCTGTGTTGGTTAATTTTACCTTGAAATAAGTCTTCTATCTGCCATGCTCAATAATTGCATGACTTAAAATCAAAATAACTCAAAATCTGCTATATACTAGATTACATTTTTCTAAAAGGGTTATTTTTGATAATTGAAAAAATTATTTTTTTGAGTATTACTAGTTCTCCTGAATGGATTTAAAAATAAAAATGTTACCGAAATCTAACATCACCCTTTATTAACCATAGTTCATGGTAATATTAAGAAAACTTTAATTCATTTAAATAAAATATTTAAAAATGGTAATTCTATGTAATATCGTGATTAAAGGTATTGTATCATGGAAATATTTTGAAAAATCTTCTTTTAATTGTTAAGTCGTTTCCAACAAAACTAATATTAAGTTCATTAAAATACTAAGTGCACAATTTTATTAATGATAATAAACAAATTATGTATTAAATAATTGAATATTAATTGTCATCGGAAATACAAAAATTTTAAAAATTTCAAAACTATAGCTAATCGAGAAGTTGGTGAAAAATCGATTCGTAAATTTAGAGTAAAAAATACCTATTTTTTTTCAGCAACTACGAGACTAATGAAAAAAACGGCAATTTACCTCTATTATCTCTGAATCAATATCCTGATAATTTTGAAATTTTAGCTTTATTACAGGAGGAACGCCCTAAGCACTTTAAAAAAAAATTATGTGAAAGTATCTGTTAAACTTCAGGTTTATTTATAAAAATGGAGTAAGTCCAACACAAAAACTAACTGTAATTGAAATATAGAAAAAGAATATTATAATTTATCGAATTCGTAAAATAAAATAAAAGAGCTCCCCTCATTGGAAACTTTTTTTTACAAAATAAAATTATGAATTTTTATGTGTGATTGATGTAATATTGTTTTTGTCATAATAACAGTTTTTTCAAAATACTAAAATCAGTAAATATTTTTTCTACAAATTATACTAGTATTTATTTACTATTGTGAGTTCAAAAATGTTAACGAAAGGGCTTATTAGTGCTTCGCGCTCGCGAGAATTTTCGAGTACTTGCGACCCTTTTGAAGTGCTGGCAAGCCTTTTGGAACCTGTTTTAAGCACCGATTTTAAAAATTGCTTGTAACACTGTGCTACCGAGCACAAAAGTGCTTAGAATGCTTAGCAAAAGCACTTAAAAACTCAACGAATGAATGGAAATAAAAATTAAACAAATAGTGTAAAAAAATTCAAGAGGTGATAATAGTACTCCTAAAATTAATAAAAAACGTTCCTATAAGCATAAGTCGTGAAATGCATATTAAGGGAGTTAGGGGCTTTATAAGAGCAAATTTTAGAAATGTTTTTTTTAATTTATAGGTTTAAAAAACAAGATAAAATTTCGAAAAAAAAAACTAAACCCTAAATCCAACGATGATATCGAAAAATTATTTTTATAATCGGAAAGGGTAGTTATTGCAAGGGTATAGGGTTAATTTATACATAACTTTTTCGGGGTTGTTTTTTTTACAACGTGGGTACAGGTTTTAAAATCTACATGCTTTTATCTTTCAGAAAGCTATTCTTGTTGCAAGTCGCATAGAGTAACCGTTTTCGAGAAAATTGAAGGTAAACAGTTTGCTAAACCCTTATTTCAGAAACAAAAAAGATAAATTATGAAAATTGTGGGGCGTTAAACTAATCATGTAAATCGAAATTTTATCTTGTTTTTTTAAACTTATAATTAAAAAAAAACATTTTCAAAAGTTACTCTTTTAAAGCCTCTAACTCCCTTAATATGCAATTAACGACATATGCTTATAAGAACTTTTTTTATTAATTTTAGGAGCACTATCACCACTTGAATTTTTTTACACTATTTGTGGTATATCTCGGAAAATAAACTATTCAATACAATAGTTGTATAAGCAACAGTAAGATTTAATATTTAAAAACAAGTAGTAGAAAAAGTAGTATTTATAACACATGCGAATAGCAATTTTTCTTACTAAGTTGATTAATTATTACCATCGTAGACAAAAACTGATAAGCAATAATACTGAAATTCTCTAAACAATTTATACATATTATTTTAAAGTTCCATATTTACTAAAAACAACTAAATACTTAAAAGAAATAAAAAACACTTTACTGCTTACCCCTAGGCGACGATGATTGGAAAATTCCTTGGAATCTACATCGATTTTCTCATATTTATAATCACGGAAATGATTATTATTAAACATTACCGCTATTTGTTAGAATACACCACTCTAATAAACGTCCTTTTACTTTCCAGAGAATAATGATATTTTCGATAGATTGGCGATGGTGATGCAGAGGGAACTGGGAACTGTATATTGTGCATTTAACTTTCTCCGTAATTATTAAAATAGTAATAATACCTATTGCACGATGGATGATTCGCATTTAGTTGTTATGCATATTAAAATTTTTAAGAATGTATTAGATATGGTTTCATTTAACTTACATTTAAGTTTATTTTTCTAAGCATTGATTTTTTATAAATTTATCTGTGATACTGCTTGAATTTTCAATAAAGATGAAATTTTATAGTCATTTGTTGTTCGTTTTACGATTATTTTTTTTTAATTTATTTATATTCGTACACGTCTGCTGCAATAATTGAATAAGCTAAGGAATCTCCATATCCATAGACGGAGTTATCCGCTCAATATAGTTATGTTAAAAAAATATTTAATTTCTGTTTTTCAAATTTATTCCTACAATAACAAATATATGTATATACGCAAAACACATTTTGGCGATGTTATGCACATATATCTAAAAAGTTGAAAACTTAGTTTCTGTAAAGAAAAATAATTCGTGCATCTATGGCTATAATAAGTTTTTTAATTGTGAGTAGACAATACAATATGCACTTGTATGTATTGAGTGTCATATAACTGAAAAGAAACTTAGAGCCTAAGGTATACCTGCATACACTATAGATAAAAATCAAGGTAGAGTAGAAACTTTCAACCTAGTGCTATATAATTGTCTGTACACTGTACTGCTCTAGTAGAGCAGTATTGTACTCTAGGTAGAAAAGCGTTAGAGCAACTCTACCTTTTACCGGAGTGGAGGGGAAATAAATGCATTTACGCACACCCTCCGCAGTCTACTGGGGGGGGGGTAGTGTGGGACTACGGATGGCTACTACCCACTAAAAATCCCTCCTTCCCCTCATTATGTTCTAACCAAACCTTAGACATCGAGATCTTTCAGTAGGCCTACGTCAATGTCTAGGTGGCGTTTAATAATCAAAGGTAATACCACAAGAACTGAATAAGTAGCCGACGGTAGCACAAGAGATTCTACCTCTGATTATTAATTGCAAAATTTGGTCGAGTCAAGCAGACGAACAAAATTTAGACAATAAATAGCCGCTAATTTATTCAGTTCGAGTGGTATTTGGAGGATTATATCATTCACCTACAAAACCATGCATTTCCGAGAATCTGATTGGACTATCACTTCCAATCAAATTGAATAACATAGACTATTTCCCTGCTGGGAAATATTCACCTAAAATAGCCACTCTGCGTAGCTTCAGGGTAGTCTCTATACTGTCAAAGAAAGTAAACATCAAGTTTGACATGTAAATTAAAAATGAATTAAAAATGAATCGGTTCAGGAATATCTCATAAGATTTAATTAAAGAAGGATAAAATAAATATGGTTCATGAAATAATCATATAACAATCTTCTTGCATTTGTCTTTCTTTTCCTTCACACTAATGACGTTCCTTAATCCATGCACCTCGTTCCATTTGTTCTCGCTGTCTAGCATCACCTTTATAACTCTCCTCTCATGAATGATGTATCCGAGCCTCCACGCCACTTCGCTTCTTTGGGCTTCCCATCTCCGACATTATAAAGTATCCCCTGAGCCATCCACTTAATCGCAATACATTCATGGATTTCCCTAATAACACAAAGTAGTCCTACAGATATCCATAGGACGACTTCTTCGGACATTCTGGACATCCTTAGGACATCCTTTTCTGGTACACTGGACGTTCTATGGACGTCCGAGGGACTCACTATATAATGTCACAACTTTTAACTGAATTCAAACGTCCCCTGGGACCATAACTATATATCACTATGGACATTCACAGAACGTCCTATTTTGGTACAGTGGTCGTCAGTTATTTACACCAGTTCAATTGTAATTGTGAAATTTTTATTTCAACACCTGCTCGTGTCGGAAACTTCATCTACGTGAATAATAGCCACCGTTTACGCTCGTTGAGCGAGCTCGGAGCAGATTCAAGAATGTTTTAAATCGCGATATACCATACTATTCGTGGTGTCTTAAAAACACCAGCGCAAGTGTCTCCATCTTTCAGGCGGAGCTTTACTTTTGGTCCATATTATGTCGAGTGAGGACCACTTTAGGTGTCTGTCCCGGACATGTTTTTGACATTGCCTGTATTAAGTCGGCGAGGGACTGTTTTAAGACTATGGATATATGATATAGTCCCGTATTAAATCCATCACGGACAACTATACTGGATATCCGGTATGGACATTGTACATAAATTGTACAAACAATAGATATATATCGTGGACGTCTTAATACTGTCCAAAAACAAACATCCAAAGGACATACATATCAAGTCCATGGACGTTCCGACAGTAAATGGACATAAATTGTACGTCCCAAGGACGTTGTGTGCTATTAGGGTTGTCTCATTTTTGACAATTTTATTCGTGTATGTTGCGAATGCCCCATGTCCCGTCAGAACCTGTATAAAAAAATAGTCCACCTTTCTGTGCCTGCCATTATACACACTGCCTCAGATCCCTGACTAAGTTGCTCGTCCAGCCTGCCGGTTCCTTCCATCACTCTCCATTCCTGGTTCCACTCCAACATAGTTTTTTCCCTTTCTTCCTCTTTTACCAGGTTTATTTTTGAGTCTTCTATTTTATGTAACCTGCACCTTTTCCTGTACCAACATCCTTATTGGCGGTATCAAAGACCTGAGCTCCCGCGCATAAAATGATGCGATAGCCTTCGTTCTGGCTCGCGTCATTTGGTCCTCATATTTCCTCCTAGACTGTAGTATGATTGACTGGACTATACACGTCTAACTACGGGGCCAGAGCCGCCAACGATCTCCGCTTTTCCCACCGCATATTGGATATGCTGACTAAACTGGAGTCTGTTAATCTATTATAATATTCAGACACTTCATCGTTTTAGCATATGTTCTACTTGTGAAATTTAACATCAGATCTGGGTCCTTTCGGGATTATCGATTCAGTTTTTTGTACAGCCACTAACCCCTGTTTCCTCATATCCACCTCATTGTTTTTTCTAGAGTAATGTCAGTTGTGTGGATTAGTTCCTCTCTTTTGTCCTCCGCCTTCACAATAAGTAGTAAGTCGTCAGCAAAAGCCATATATAGCCTCCACCTTTCTTCCTAGGTCTTCCCTTAGTATGCCATATATTATAGTACATTATATTCCATAACGTCGGACCTAGGACGGATCCTTCCGACACCCCCATGTTTATTTCACCTTTCCTATCACTTTCAATGACGATGGTTCTCTTTTACTCAACCAGCGAACATAAACATAGGAGAAAAACATTGCTGTTTATTCACCCGAGACTGCCTTTTCTGTCATTTCAGGATTTCAGATAAATAATTAAAAATACACCTCAAGGTTCATGCCAAAGGAAAGTGTAGAGGCGCAAATCCACCGTCCGGCAAACCGCTTATTGCTAACCGTGGGTTGCCCAAATCATGGTTATTTAGCCGTATGTGCCGATTGCATTTGGTTTGCTGATAGTTAGCTATTATGGACTATAGAGTCCTTAATTCCTCCAGTATTTTATCCCAGGCGTTTCAAACGTCTATCGACACAATTACTACCCACAATTATCTTAAATGTGTCGGGTATATCCACCATTCTCTCCACAGCCCTTATCGTATATGTTCCTTCCTGAAACAATATTGGTGATATGTGCTCTTCGTCCTCACCTTTTCAAGCCAATTTTTTATTATTGTTCCGAAGAGTTTCTCAATTACACCAGATTAAGCTGACTGGTCGGTATTCTGTTGCTATGCCTCTCTCCCTTCCCCTTTGGAATGAGGACTAGCCCGGATTTCCATAATGGGCTACTTTTGTGATTTTTTTTAAAATTATTTTTGAATGTATAAGGTCAAAATGTATTATCTACACTGAATAATAATTTTAAATCTTTACGCTTTTGGGCCCTATACTGACTTTTATTTTCAAATTTCGCGGGTTATGACGTACTACCTGTAACTCCTCCCATTTTGCAGATTTAGTTTCCACTAGAAGCATTTTTAATGCTTCTGGTGGTATCCCATTTGGCCTCCCTGCTTTACCGTTATTAATCTTTATTTCCCGCGTCCTCTAACTCCTCGTGTGGGTGACCGGTAACATGTCTAGCTCATAGAGCAACTCTACCTAGATGCTCCACAAACCTATGTACAGAGGTAGCTTTTTTATCTAGACTATCTAGTATAGAGAAATGAACTTATTAAAAAAATTTTGGACGGACCTATTTTTGTTGTTGTTTGGTCGTTTGAAAGAAATTATCATGAGTTCCCCGCGAAAATAATCTGCAGCTGCGCACTGGTATATATATATTCTTTGATTAAAATAAGAAATCAGGTTAAAATTAATAGGTTTATTGTGTGTTGCGGGAGTGGATATACAAAAGAGAAGCAGAGGGAGTACGTATACATGCAAAGTTATTAAAGGACTCAGGGGCCAAGATGTAAAAGTTGTTATGAAGATTTTATCCGAATGACACATACGGAATTTCAGCAAGTGTTGATATACGAATTACTCCAAGAATTGTTAAACTAGACCTTCATTTTCGGACAGCAAATATTCTGTATCAGGTACACTATTATGATTGCCAGCACTAATTCAATCTTCCGTTTAATTTGGAGTGATATTCATAAACTTTACTGCCTCGAAAAACTCTTACTTCAGAGTATATGTTTCATCTGCACCAGCACCACACTTGTTTTTATTTTCATTTTTCTCAGTTTAATTGGCATCTCAAATTATGTATTTTGTGTTTTACTATTTTCACTCTTAAGCCTAATCGACTTGTCTATATAACTTGAATTTCAGCGTTCGATTTCTGTACTCTTTTAAACAGACATTCCGGAATTCAGGACGTGATTCTAAAGTTCAATTAATTTTAAAATTGATTTTTCTCCCAAACAAACTTCTCACCCTGTTCATCGCGTGATACTTTCATCCATTTTAAAGAAATTGACAAACTAATTTTTAAAAAATAAAAACAGATTTTGATGGTGCGTAAAACAAAAATAATCTAACCGGACTAAAAAATTATTTACAAGTTGAATAATGCTGGATTGATATACAAAACGTTAATAATGGCACTGCGTGTGTACACAGATAATTATTGGTCTAGCCAGACAGTCTGTGTAAAGCCCAGGAGGAACTCCTAAGCTGTGTACACTTCCAGACTCAACTTCTAGCTAGACCAACTCTACGAAAATACTACAGTTCATCCGCACCTTAAAAACAGCGCCATAGAAATATTATGTGTGAGTGTTCCCCCTTCTAACTCGTTATTGGACTCTTGTTAGGAAAATCGCCGAGACACGTCGACCTTTGATTTCTCTACAATGTAGATGTTTGTATGAATAGTTTTATCCCTTACTTTCAAAAAATAAAAATAATTTGCTCCATTAATTCTCAAGTAATTATTGTTTCAGAATAACGAAAAAATTAACGTAGCGCATTCATCCTTAGAATTCAAATTCGGCCCTGCATGGTGTCGGTTTTGGTTCAAACGTGAAGGGAGACTTTATTTGTCATTATGCTTGGTATTTTTGTATTGTTTTCAGAATAAATAGTCAAAACAATAAACTGACATAAAAGGAGAATGCGAGTGTAAGTTTTTGAATGATATTGATCTCGAATCCAAACAATGGTTGCACCACGTGAATTAAATGAGAAATGCGATGCGATTATTTTTCGTGAGGCTCATCGCAATTATCATGAGGCTGTACGAATGTTCAATGAACGTTTTCCAGATCGTCCTCTTAATAGACATTATTGTTTCAAACGCCGAGGATCTATGGAATGGCCTCCAAGATCACCAGATCTAATCCCTTTAGATTTTTTCTATGGGGTTAGATAAACCCGAGACTCAGTGTCAATCTATTCAGTAGATGCGAGCGCGGATTACAGAAGTGTGTCCAACAATTACTCGAGAAACTTTACAGGGCTGAAACTAAAAATATTATATTTTGCCATGAGGTCAACGGGGAACATTTATTGTAATAACAGATCAGGTAATGAAGCAAATTTTAAATTTTTTGCAAGATTAAATGGTGAATAAACACCCCTTTTAAATGAGTAATCACTCACGACCAAATGCTACTTAAATTTTTCGAAAGGGTTGCTTCCCTCCAGTAAGGGATGAAATTAGGAGTAAACTATTCATACAAAAATGTACATTGTAGAAAACAGCGGTCGATGTGTCTCGGCGATTTTCCTCTAATAAGAGTTAGATAAGGGGGTAACATTTATGATGCTCACTTTATATATGGGCAGCGCCTTACAAATATTTTTCTTTGCTTCATGCATCTTTTACAAACTCCCATAATTAGCTCTTATGTAAATTAAAATGAAATACAATCCAAAAAGAATATTATTTAAATCCAAAATATCTATTTTTCTTAAACATAAAGGAAAGAAAGAAGTCAAAACAGATATTTTCAATGCTTACCAGTATACAAGAACAAGGAACAGGCAAACTAAGAACTTTTCCTTGCAGTGTAAGAAATAAACGAATTTTCAACAATTTTAAAATAAAACTACTTTTATCTACATAACGTTTTTAATGAATTTCATTCCAAACTAAAATATGTAATAAAAAAGAATGTCCTATTTTTAAGGTCACTATGTCACATTATATTTAACATAAGTTTATGATGATATAAATTATCATTTTGAACAGATATAAAAAACAATTAAATAATTAATAGCTTAAATCAAACAATTAATCAGATTTTCGGGATTTGGATTCTCTTCCTCCATGGCCAAAGTGGCCCTTGCGTTTTCTGAATTTTCCACCTTGCTTCTGTTTCTTTCTCATTTCATGAATTGCATCTGAACTTTTCTTCAAATATTCCACTTCTTCATCTCCTTCTAGTACCCTTAGTTTAAGCTTGAAACCACTGACTTCTAATGAACCATCGGTAAGTTTTTTAAAGAATTCAACAGCATTATTTTCAGATGGAAAACGCAAATGACCTTCTATGTCCCCTTTTTTAAAATCTATAAACTGTGTTTCGATATCTCCTACTTCTTTGACTTTGTCTTTTAGTTCTTCTCGTGTCAAATTTTGGCCCTCTTCAAGCCCTGAGAAATGTATCACAGCGCCTTTGGGAAACTCGATTTGTTTTTCTGGTTTGTCATTAACTCCAGAGTTAGTTTTTTTATCCTTTTTGGCTTGTCTCTTTTCTTCTATTTCCTTCTTTTTATCATCAAAATATACTTTTTGAAATTTTCTGATTAATTCTGTTTCTCCATATTTCAAATTTTCCAGTTCAACGAATTTTTTACATGCGTCCTCATCTTTGAAAATTATGAAACATGAACCCTTAAATTTATGGTCTTTAGTAGAACGTCTATTGCAAGATTCGATGTTGTAAGATTCAAGGAAGCTTATAATTTTATTCAAATCTTCATCAAGTGGAAAACCTTTGGCATAGGCTAAAAAAAATATAAGAAAACAGCTAATTTTAGAATATACAAGTTAAAAAACCAATTTACCAGTTCGTGCAATAATCTGTTGCCTTCTTTCGTCATTCAGTTCTGGAACAGGATTATCTGGATGCCGTCTTATTTTCTTGTGGTCTTCGTTAACTTCGACTATTTTATTTTCTGATTTTTCAGAGGCTTTTGCAATAACTTCTGGATCAGTAGACAAAGAAGCCAAACGTTTAAATGTTAGCAATACCTCCAAGCTGACCCACCCGTCATCTTCTTTTATTTTTTCTTGTAAAAATTTATCGCGCGGTAGATTTATATCTCCAAAATAATATTCAACTTGTTTAATAATTTTCTGCTCTAATTCAGAAGTCATTTTTTACTTTTAGGTAATGTTTCAAATAAAATAATACACGTGCGGCTACGCGGCAACTACGTTATTCGATAAATATAGGTTATGCGATGTTGATCGAAATTCTTCTTCTTTTTTTAATTCTTCTCTTTAAGTATGTTATTAATAAGCTGCTAGGCCTGCCAAAATTATTTGCCAACACTCAAGGAGCAAGGTTTTTACAAAATATTCTAATATTTGTTAATGCAAATGGTACAAAAACCTCGTATATAAACTAAAATTCCTATTTACTATAAATCTAACGTTAACTAGATATTCACTTTATTGTTACGTGGCCCTTTTTTACAAAGCTTTGGTATGTTCTAAAACAGTTTATAGGAATATTTTAATTATATAATATTTCTATAATTGTAACGTTTTTTTCTTATTAAAAAAATTATTTATTATGACTAACTAATGACCAACTGTAGTAAAAGTCAACATCATCTAAAAACATTATTTTGTTGTGTTGGCACTACAACAGATATTTGTTGGTTGGTATGAATGATTTTAAGTGACGTTTGACCTTAACCGTCCTTTTTTAGGTGCTCTTTTGTAGGAGAAGGAAGCCTCATAGTTAAAAGAGCAAAATCTAATTTAATCCGCCAAAATGAGGATTTACAAAGACCTTTTTACTGGTAATTTTTCTTATTTGGACACCATTAAACCATAATTTGTGGATATTTTTTAGTTTTAACACAGTTATTTGCTAAAAAGTAACTTGTTAAAACATCTGTCATTTTGACATTGACGATTTTGCTTATTTTTAGGTGATGAAATGTTCTCAGACTCTTATAAGATGAAGTTAGTTGACGAAGTTGTTTATGAAGTTTATGGAAAATTAATTCAACGTAAACAAGGAGATATCATAATTGATGGAGCTAATCCGTCTTCAGAAGAAGCTGATGAAGGTACCGTAGACAATATTGAATCTGGTGTTGATATCGTTCTTAATCACAGGTTGTGCGAAACATACGCTTTTGGAGATAAGAAATCTTACACTGCTTACCTTAAGGATTATATGAAAAAGTAAGTAATATTTGAATATATAAATTTCCATTGCTCATCAAGCTGTTTTTGTATTTTATTCTGAGAATCGGGTAAATTGAATAATATCTTTTATTTATTGTATATTTTAGTTGCTACATAACATAGTTATTGCTTTTAGAGATGTATGTAGACAAAAAAATAAAATTGGCAATTTCTAAATAATTTATAGGGAATGCAAAGTTGCCAAAACACTTTTCTTTGTTTATAAATTATTTTTAGCCTATGAACTCTTATAACTTTCCAAATTTCATTTTAGATTAGTAGAAAAATTGCAAGAAAAGTCACCCGACCAAGTAGACATTTTTAAAACAAACATGAACAAAGTAATGAAGGATATCCTAGGAAGGTTTAAAGAACTCCAATTCTTTACTGGAGAATCAATGGAAATTGAAGGCATGGTAGGATTAATGGAATATAGAGATATTGATGGACAATCTGTACCAGTAATGATGTTCTTCAAACATGGATTGCTAGAAGAGAAATTTTAGTGTCTTTTAAATTATTGCTATATTGTTATTTAATTTATACTCAATTTTTTTTTAAAAATAACCGATTTATGTATCCTTAACAGCAAGTTTTTTTATCATTAAAATTATTTTTTCTATTTGGTTCATGAAAATCGTCTGTTGTGAGAATGTTTATATGCCTGAGAAATAAAATTGATTTTGCTATAAATTATTTTTTCTTATATCAATTTTTCCTACAAATAAAACAGTAAGTAACATTCAATATAGCTTTTATTTCCATTATACTTTGAGAATTAATTTACATAAACTTACATTTATTAAAATAAAATAAACTTTACTTTTTGAATGTTCTTTTTACTAGGGGCTAATATAAATAAAATTGGAATGGTTAATGAACAATAATTCATTGATATTTACTAGTACAATAAAACTTCTGTTTTCTGTTATATTAACAAAAAATAAATAGTTTAAGTAGAGAAAACAGTCTTAGATTGGAAAAAATATTAATTTTTATTTAGTTTTTAACAATAGACTAATCTACAAGATTTACTAATATCTAAAATTAATTTCTTTGGTGATTGATAGTTTTCTATATTTTTGTTTTTTTATCACAAAGTTTTAAAATAGTTAACTAAATATAATTAAGTTAAATGATAAATAAAATATTTACATTTTAGAGTATATATATATAACAAATTTTAACCATTTTTAAAACTAAAGTCCGAAAGTATTGAAATATATACATCTTGGACTTTTATAAAATAAAAAATTAACTAATTCGCCGTCTTAATTTTTGCTTAGTTGTAATTAAATCTATTTGAAACGAGAGAAAGATGATGCTTAATTAGATTTAAAAGTTCAAAATTGGCGTGAAATGTCTATAAAATTACTTTGTGCTCAAGATTAATTTTCTTCAATTATGTAAAACTGCACCTACTTTAGTTTAAAACAAACATTTTATGTAAGAATTTAGTACTATTATTTAATTTTAGGAACAGAGTTAATTAAAGAAAAACCGAGGTATATATATTTCTTGCTGTTTCCACAGCATATATTTCAGCAAGGAGAAATCAGATTCAATATTTACTACACATTAAACATAAATGACACAACACACTAAACATGAAATTTTGATTTTCTTAAATTTAATTTAATTTGTGATAAAGTAATTATATTTTTAAAGTTTAAAGAAAGCAAAAATCCATTTTGAATGTGCTAATATCTACTTGAAAAATAACTCTGACCAAAAAAATCAAGAGAAATACAGTATTTTCAACTGAAACTGATAATGTATTATAACTTTCATGTGCGAAACGTTCTACTCATTTTTGTTAATCAGTATAAGGTACACGATAGAGATAAATGTCGATTCATTTTTTGTAGAACCACCATCAAAACAAAATTATTCTATAGGCAGGTTAAAAATATTTGAAAGTATTGAAAATCAGAAATGTTTTTGATGGTTGCCTAAAAACTTATAAAAAAATTATAACCCGATAAATAATTAGAAATTTATGTTTTCGATACATTTTTACCAGTATTTAGAATACAGGTGAAAGATTAAGGGTGAGGCTTTGAAGTGTCTTGTTCCTGATTGCAGATCGATTAGCTCTGGCTGATTTAATAATTTGCAGCACCATCATTTTGCAATCTTGACAAACCATCATTTGAGAGTGTTTATACCTAAAATATTGGAAAAAAATATATAATTAGCACATATAGCACAAGTATGTTGCCAAAACGTAAGGAGAACGTCCCACCAAGACGTACCGTAAACTGGACCTTTTCAGTATGTAACCAAAACGTCCAGTTTAGGTAATTAAGTACGAAAAATGAGCTTATTGGGGATGTACGAATGTGCAGAATAGTTGTCAGAACTAAGATTAGTGTTGTAACTTGGAGTTGGTTGAGAAAAGGTAAAAATGACTAAAATCATTATAAAGTCATCCTCAGGACAATGTACAGTAGATCCCGTGTCTTATTAAATATATATTAGAAGCGACATTTACATATTCCTCGTTTGTATAGTATAAATGAAAAAAAAATTGAAACATACATTTTAAATTTATATTAAATACAAGCAAGTGGCATTCATAAGTATGTGTAAATGTTCTCCTCTAACACACATTTCCTACTGTATAAAATTCGAAACGTCGACAACAAATTCATTGTGGTTTCACTTATTTTGACCTTTTCCTAGCCAACTCCAAGTTACAATAACCAGTGAGGTCACAAAACATAAACAAAAGTATTGTTATTTGATCAAAGTCCCAAAACATTTTGGGTTGCCTGGTAATGAAAATATTAATTTTTGTGATTTTTTGGTATTTTTCCAGAAAATATTGCAAGAATAAAATTTTTGTTCTTTCAGAATAAAATTAACCAAATTCAACAAATTAAGCCAGGTTATTTTCACATCTGCAAATAACTACCAATTTATCTCCAATTTGTTAATATATGAAATATGTCAAAACCATACTGGGTGCATTATTGCAGAGATTCTATCCCTATTTGTTTCTTGATTTTTAATATCCAAATAACGAACAAAAGAAAAAAAATTGTTTCACTTGTTACATTAATCAAAAGTCCAGAGATGGATGTACCCAGTACGTCGAATTTGTGTGTACTAGGTACGTTAAAAAACGTTTTGAGTACGTCCTGAAATGGTCCAGGATGTTCAGACCTAAAATGGACGACCCCAAAATGTCTCGTGTTATATGGGAGTGGGTATACATAGAGGACTATGAACCGGAATCTTCTTCAATCGTTTCTGAATCGAAAATCTTAATGCGAAAATGTTGTAGTATGCTTCATGCGTCTTCACAATATGCTTAAAATTCAAGACTTTTAGTAAAAAAATAAGCGTCTCTATTATATATCTCTCAATAGAGATATGTGCCATTTCGAATAGGGACGAATTTCAATCATATTTTTTGAAACATGTTACGTTTATTTATTTTTTTTTAATTTTAAATTCTAGTTTTTAAAATTTTTTCATAAAACCCTCCCACGAAAAACACATTTGACAACGTGGTAGGAAAATAAGTTTGTATTCGAATGTGGTTTCTATTTGAACCATCTACCAAGTTCTTACTATTACAGTGCTATGAAATTACAGTGTTGCCAAATGTATGTTTCTTTTAAATGGTTCCTGAAGGTAAACGACGCGTGATACAACATTTTCGCATTAAGATTTTTCGATTCAGAAACGATAGAAGAATGTCGCCACGTGTGGCTTGCCGCTAATTTGTACACACCCTGTATAAATGATACGGGGTTAAATTTTAATTCAATTTAACCAGATATAATTTCTATTTTAATATCTTTTAATTTTAGTTTCATGTGTTAATATAAAAATATAATTCAATTCATTTCTACTTGTCTAGACATGCATATCTCTTACATCACTGCTCATCTTCGACAATAATCCAAGACTACATTAGCAAACTTATTTCGTCTCTTGTTAAATAAAACTATTATATCTTTCGCTCTCGTAGCTGTTTCAAATATTATTTATCAATTCATACAATAAAAAGCCGATTGACTTTCAAAAGTACTTGAGCGAAATCTGTCCACATATTTTTAGCCAATTAGAAATATGCTATTTCGTCAGAATACTTAACCGACGTTTTATGTCTGGCAAAGAAGTGATCGACGACCGCACCAAGCGCTAATCTCTGGCACTGTTTTATTAACTCTCAGAGTGAGCAGTCGCATCAGCAACATATCTAACTGTGCTCTGCTATGCTATTTTATAATAAGTAACAGTCGCATCAGTAACATATCTAACTAAGCTAGTATTTTTAAATAAGTAATTTTTTTAAGCTTTAAACAATTTTAATATAAATAATATGTAGTGAAAAGTATCAGTGCGTTTTTTAATGTAAAAATTAGTGCATTTTAAAGTGAATACGCCAGTGCCGACTTCAACATAAAAAATGTGTTTAGATTAATAATGTACTTATGTGATTTACAAAATAAATGAACTACAAAAATGCTCTTCAGAAGTAACAATTTTGTATGTAATGAAAAATTAGTTTTGGTCTTTTTAATGAACTAAAACAAGGATCTAGTCCTTCAAAAGCTAATATTATCAGTTCCCATCAAATCCTAGTTTCTGACTCACCCGAAATTACAATACGAAAACTGCTATGGTGTTTGTTGGCATCTGCGAGTGCCTGTAACTTTTTTCTGGAAGGGAAATAATAGTATATTGTATACCAAGGGATTCAAAGACACTTTAGTCCTGTGATATATACGCTATTTTTTACACCGCGGTGCCCAGACCCCCTTAAAATTCAAATAATTATTTATAATTTGTAAATATTTAAACATATCAATTCTATTATTTGTGTTTCTTACTTCTGATTAGGAAATCATGTATGATATTAAATTATATATTTTTTATAAAATACTCGCTAACAAAAAATTCCGACCAATTTCGATCCGCATTCAAATCACCGTTTCGTGAACTAACTGAGGTAATTCTGACAATATCAGCTATTTGCAAAACCTTGTCTTATACGGTCTTTCATGGATGTATTATGAAAATAATGACCAGAAGATTTCGACTTTGTCTCATTTAAGATATTTTAGAATAAAACCGGTAAAAATATATGAAAAAGCTTACGACGATCTTGTAAAATGGTGATGTAGAAAAGAAAATTAAAGGCTATAACTACTGAAAATTGTTTCCTATACTCCTTTGTAGAAGTATTTGACAGTTCTGAATTAAATTAGAATAAACAAGGTGGCTGGTTTCAATTGTTTTTTATTTGCAAGAATAAAAGTAATAATTTTAGTCCCTTGAGATTAAAAAAAATTAGTCCCGAGGGAGTAAAAGTGGCTACTAGTTTCACTCCCCGCGGTGTAAAAAAACTCGTTTGAGAAAGCTACTGTGTTAGCGAAACGCGTCACGAATGTATATAATGAAGATTTAAACAAATTAAATTGTTTTATTTCATCGTTTAGAATGTGTATTATTAAAAGAATTTACACTGACAAGACAAACCCAAGTACTAGCTTCTGACATTGTACTTCATAGTGGTAAGGCATAAATCTTTTATGAACTCAGGTCTACATAAGGTAATGGTGCCGAGTTGACAATGGAGAAGTTTACCTTTTTCAAGTTTTCGAAGAAAAATAAGTTGGTTTTGTCCGTCCGTCTGTTAGCCTGATTCAACTCGAGAACGGTGAGAGATAGAGAGACAAACGGACAACGGCAATCGATTCAGCAATGTAAAAACCCCTACAATGATATTAATCTTTGACTTATTTTTACTTTCCCGCTACTTATTCCATATATACTGTAGTATATATAGAAATTTATTTTCGTAACTTTAAATTTTTGAAAACTCGAAATTACGGCAAAAATATTGTCGTTTTTCACTTTTTTATGAATAAAACTGAAAATTTAAGCAAAACTGAGCAAAAATGTGACAGTGAAATTAAGATATAAAAAAAAAACTAACAAAGTTATAACATTTTAGCCATACAAACATTCGGCGTGGTTGGCTGTCGGCGAATCAATGATCGCATTCAAGGGCGCTTTTCAATAAAGCAGTACCTGCCCATGAAGCCTGTAAAGCAAGGGTACAAAGTATGGTGCTTGGCAGGGTACATATGTAAGTCCGAAATTTACACTGGCAAGAATACTGGTTCAGAAAAGGATAATTATGGTTTAGATGAGAGTAGTTCTTCTTTGAAAAACAAGAACTATATTGTAGCATTTGATATAATTTCTTTATGTCAGTCAGTCTTCTGGATAAACTACTAGGGCGGAATATTTGCCCTTGGTAGGTCAAACAGAAAGAATTTACCAGATACACACAGCGATAAAGTCAAAATGAAACGCGGTGAATTGATGTTTGAAACTAAAGGAAATTTATCTGCAGTCAAGTGGACGGACAGTAAATTTGTATATGTTATTTCAAACTATTATTGTCCAAAAGAAACAACGACTGTATTTAGAAGGAATAAGTCAGACGAAACAGAATTGGTTTATTGCACCATAGTTGTACCTGAATATAATAAAATCATGGGTGGCGTCGATAAATTTGATCAACTTCACGAAAGGTATGCTATCGGTGGAAGCTCGACAAAATTTATTATCTGATAGATATGGCTACTGTCAATTCATGTATACTCATGAATCAATATGGCTAGACGGTTATACCTACAGAAAACGCCGTAATAAATCAGTGTTATTTCTTTCAAATAAACGACAAGCCAAATCTAATTTTAATGTACGTGACTTCGCGAAACCATTTGTTTCCTGAGTATAAAAAAATTAGCTATCAGAAATTTTAAAAAAAATCCCAAATGATATTAGCATATACTGGGTGTAAATGGGTCATGGGCCTCCCTATAACTTTTAAACGGGTTAATATTTTTGTAATAATATGATGTTGTAAATATCCTTTGTTTTTTTTTGACAGGGATTTCTTCAGGAGAGTTTGGTATCGAAATTTAAAGAATAACATTTTTAATACCCGTTGGCCCATTTATGTTTCATTTAAAAAAATTGAATTTTAGTTAAAAAACTGGTTTTGCTGAAATGTACCGGGTGTTCCATTTGAATTTCCAATTTTCATGTCATTTCAGGTCAAACCGGATGTCAGACTATATTGGATTTTTATGTAAAAAAATCCAAAAATAGATCTATTAGAATCGACCAAACTATTTACCCTTTTAAAAGTTATAGGTGTGGCAAACGACCCAATTAAACACGGTATACTTTCTAATTACAGTTACCACATGGTTCATAAAAAGGTCCATTGTGTCATGGCATAGAATAAGAGTTTGGTTTGTAGTACGGCGCTTTGGCTATGCGGAGACATGACGTCACACGCACCACAATCCGCGCTAAAAAGCAACAATTTTAATATTACATTTCACCGTTATTTATTGACCGATTTCAAAAATGTCTTTACCCATTTATTATATTTTGTCTATATTTTAGTTAAATGTAAAAACATATATTATCACTACTACTTATCAATTAAAATTTAAAAATTATAGATCCTATACTATTTTTAACATAGAAGTCTAATAGGTGTTGAATCTTTGTCTTCGATTTATGTACTGTAATATTATTATTTTTAATTTTGTTTTATAATTGTAAAATGGGCTGAAAGAATTTGTTTGATGGCCTTTTGAATGTTGTTATTAACATTAAAAAAATAGCTATCAATACATAAACAATTACCTGTCGGCAGCTCGTGAAACTCTTCCAACAGCCGTAGCTCTATTACGAAACCTCCCAAAAGCCCCAGTTTCACAAGGAGATTTGGAATCCATACTAGAACCAGGTCGACTACAACTAGGACTGACTTCTTTGGAACCTGGACTTTTATCCGATATTTTACTGACTAGAGATCTTGCAATTGATTCTTTACTTTCTTCTTCTGGGGTACACATTATACTAGGACTTAATAAAACTACGGGAACACTGGAAAAATGTTCCATAGGGATATTCATTCTCGAACAACATTTTGTGCAAACTGTACGTTTACAGAGTGTGCATCTCTGACCCCACGGGCCAAATATTCCAAATCTTGTTTTTAAACAAAGAAAACACACCTTTCTAGCTTCTACGTCATGTCTTACCTAAAATAAATGAAAATATTTTTTTAATTATTAAATATCATATGTGTAACTTGTATATTTAATAACTTGATTAATTAGAATTCTATAATTAGAAGATTGAAGAATAATTTCTGGTTGTATGTTTCGTAGTAATGTATTTTGTCCTGATTTACTCGATTTATTAAATATACAAGTTCTAACTAAATATATCTGAATAATTTTTAAATAACTATGAATTATATAATAGAGGTATAAAAAATTTGAATCAATTGTAGCACAAAATATACTAGATCCATATATGCTGTATGTTCTTTCTTGTGGTATTACTAAAATTAAAATGCATTAATTGGGAATTAATCCAGCATTTTGATACAAATTTGTGACATTTCGGTGTCTAACCAGACACAGTTTTCAGAAAATTACAATTTTGACACTTCAAAACTTTAGTAACCAAATATGTAGAAAACTAAGTTTATAAAAAGTCATACATATAAGCTATGTTATTAAATTTTTTAAGTGGCCTGTATAGTACCATCAAACGGGGTAATTTCGATCATGTGGGGCAAAGTCGATCAAGTACGCCCCTGTGAAGAAAATTGCGGGAAAAATGGAAGGGTTACGTTGTTATCTAGTTAACAGCTGTCCACCGGTTAAGTTAAGAGTGTAGTCGGAATGTTTAGTAATACATAAGGTAAGTACGTGTCGAAAAACGTTTTTATGAAGGGTTGAAAATTGGCTTAAATTGAAACATGCTAAAACGATTGACTCCACAACGAACAGCGTGAGTGGAATAAAAGAATTCGTAAATATACGGGAAAATGTGAATGCGAATAAACAAAACTAACCCTATAATTTAATTTTTTTAAAGCTCTACTGGAGATTTTTAAAAGAAATCCATTGTTGAAGGGTATTTTCAATCACTTTGTTCTTTTATTCTTGCTGCTCCCCAATATTCTACTCTACTTCATAATCACACAGCAAATACTTTCAAAATCTATACTGTTGTATATATATGAGGTATATACCTATATAGACATTTAATTTCGTAACTTTAAATTTTTGAGAACTCGAAATTACGCCAAAAATATTGCTGTTTTTCACTTGTTTAATTTTAAATGCAATATTTTACGTTATACTTGTTTTTGTAATAAACTAACATACCGAGAACGACCTGTACAGTGTTGACAAACATATGGCCATTTCCTGTTTCGTGAGAGACTCATTTTACGTCTACATTATTCTGTTGGTTTGTTTTCAGATGCCTCGACCCTACCAAAAAAAGTTTGGACGGGGAAGAAAAAATATAATGAAATATTTCTTCAGAGGCAGTAACGGCGGTAAAACAAAAATGTTATGTACAGTTTTTATATTTTTTGATGTATTTGATTTATGTTTTGACTGAACTATGTAAAGATAGATAGATCTAAGAATTTATGATTACGTTTTGTTCCTATGTTTTTCTATTATTATTAGTTTTTTGTGAAGTATTTTTTTTTGTTACACCAACCCATTTCTGTAAAGAAAGACTAATTAAAGAAGCATTTTCTATTTTTTGATGGATTTATTGACCTAAAATTAAAAAAATTAGATTTGGTAGCATTTTTTTAAACGTTTGTTGATCGACTTTACCTTTTGAGAGGCTAGAGTCGATTTTTGTACGCTTTTAAATGGGTGATTAACTTTACCCAATATGTGGGGTAAAATCCATCACTCTTTAAAACAAAATAAAAATTGAATGATAAAACAATAATAATGGATTCATCAAATGGATTAATGTTTAATGTATCTTCATTTTTAATTTCATTTAAAAATTTAAATTGATTAGGCGCTATGCTAAAAAAAACCTTTATTTTTGATCGACTTTAACCCGTTTGACGGTATTTGCAATAAAATTTCAATCCCACGTGATAAAAAAATCTGATGTGGCCAGCACATGACCTCTCGCCATTTTTGAATCAAAAATTTACAGGTTGACACAAAAAAGTATGAAAAAAAATTATTTTTTTGTAAATCTGGCAACAATGGCAAAAGTTTCGAAAATTTTAATGAGATGAAAATAAACTATAGGGTATCAAAATCCTGTATGCAAAATTTCAAATTTTTTTATTCAGTAGTTTTTGAGTTATCGTTACTACAACATCCATCCAAACACACACACACACTAACACACACACACACACACACTAACACACACACACAGACATCATCGCGAAAATATCAAAATCGTATTCTAGGGACCCTAAAACGTGTTTATTCATTGAAAACTCACTACCCAATTTTTAGCATGATTCCTATACCTCTCTTATCTGAAGGGCGAGAGGTAAAACTCTTTACCTAGTAGCTCTGTTAAATAGTATTTATTAATCAGGACAACTTCATATGCAATATTTGTTTAATTGAGAAGTCACTGTAGCTGTTGCCATATTAACCAACAATATAAATCTTACACTTTGAAAATTTATAACAAAATATAAATATTATCTACTTTCATAAGTTGATTATGTGGGATTAAAATTTTATTGCAACTATTTTAAGTGGACTACAATTTTATTAATGAGAGTACATTTTGTTTTTTATCCTCTGGAAGAAAGTGGCTGGACTAGAGGTTAATTAAATCATATATGATCTGATTAATAAATTTAGAATTTTTTCCCTGCACACAAGGTAGTGAGGTGTGCAACCTTCTGCAGTAAGTATACAAATTTTCTGCAGGACATATGCAGGACTCTGCACTACCTGCGCAGGACTCTGCAGTACCTGCGCAGGACTCTGCAGTACCTGCGCAGGACTCTGCAGTACGTATGCAGTACCTGTGCAGGACGTATGCAGTACTTATGCAGTATGTATGCATAAATGTGTTTGATACTCATTTTTATGTAAGCTTTTAGGGGGTGTGGATTGTAAAGAATAATTAAAGTTTAGTGTCTGAGTTTTAACAGTTTAATATGCAGGTAAGTGATGATACAAAGAATATTGTTATTTAGTTTACATTCTTCTAGTTATATTTTATGACTGACTCGTTATACATGAGAGGAGGAGTTTGTTTATTTCAGGGGAAATGATATACGTTAAGAAAATTGAACAGGACAAAAAACAGAATTATTATTGTAAAAAAATTAACAGTCCTGTAAACATTATTATTAACTACATAACCTGATACAGGATATTTTAAATTTAAAGTGTCCAGCAGCAATCATAACATAAACATAAACCGGCGGGAACTATTAAGAAATAATCATACGCACTCAAGAAGTCCGCAAAGCGGAAGACAGGTCGTTTCTCGTCAATGTTTGAGACCCACGGCTCTCTAACAATATCAAAAGACAACTTTATAAAGATAAAGTCAGGAGTGGACCCATCTATTTTATGTAAGTCTCAATTTAAGTATAATTAAATCATTTTAAATTTTGTAGTAAAAGCGATTAAAGCATTAAACTATTAGTTTACTTTATTTCCTTTAAAAGTTGTAGAAAGATTTTAATTATTTTGTAAGACAGTCTCAAGTAAAAAACATTCCTGAGGCAGTTTTATATTTTTGTCTTTGAATCGATAATTTTAAATAATCGATTTTATACTATTGGCAAGCATGATAAAGTATTGTTATACGGCTCTCCCCAGGCAATGACACGATAGGTTGCAGTGCTGTAGAAAAAAGCGAAGTACAGTGTCATAAGTGAGAATACATTCAAAAATTTTGACATTTTGTACAAAAACGTAAATTTAGATCTATTCATTAAATTATTTATTTGTGCATTCCACTTGAGCCTGCTTACTGTCTATTATTAGATACAAATATTTACAGTTTTCAAATTTCTGTATCATGATCATTTGTGTGAATATTTATTTCTTTCGATATACCATCTATATATGAACCAAACGTAATGTATATTTAGAGATAAACTGATTCATACTAAGCCATTTATTCGTTTTTTCTCATAACTGTTTCCCATGATATGTCTGAGCATAATATCACCGTAAATTAGAATATGGTGTTATCTGGTAATACATACAAGATATCATTAATCTAAACAAGAGAGATCCCAATATAGCGGAACACCTGTATTAACTTTTAATAAATCACTATAAGCTCCATATACTTTTTGAGACCTATTACTTAAATAACTTTTCAATAATTCTAAAGTAGGAATTCTACCTCCAACTCTTCAATAGCAGTATTTTATGACTTAAGAGTGTCGAAAGCTTTGACCAAATCTAGGAAAGTACCAAAGACTTTTTCGTTATCATTTCTTTCATTTGTTATATTTTTAGTGACAAAATATAGCATCTTTAGTACCATTATTCTTTCTGAATCCAAATTGCTTTTCAGATATTAATTTTTGCTTATCTAGGAATTTATATAATCTGATGTCTATTATTTTTTCAACTAATTTTGCTTTATTTGATATCAAATAAATTGGTCTGAAATTGGTTGGTAGTGATCTGGTACTATCTCCGCTATTTTTAGAGTGGCCAAACTAATTTGAGAATACATAGATTGATTATGTGATTTAATGGATTAACAATATATCTCGCGATATTCTTTAACACCATACTACTTATTCCATCTATTCCGCCAGCTTTATTTTTTATTTGCTTAAGAGTTTAGGCAAGCTATGCCCCATGTTTCTGTACATACAATTACCTGTGGTTTGTTAGCCCATCTGTTAATAAAGACATCAAGCTTAGTTATATTTTGATTGATACTTTTACTGTTAATACTTAGTATAATACAGTTTATACTTTTTTTTATTAACAGATTGTTGGTTAGTAAATTCTTGTTCAGAGCAAGATCCTCTTTCCCTTTCGTGACTATGTTGAAGTTGAATTATCTTACTGCATGATTAACATTTCTGTTCACTTTGTATTTATTGTTTGAGGCTAAGCACTTAGAGCATTTTATTTTCTGTTTGTTTTAACATCTTTTATTTTATTTTATTTGAAATACAATACTCTATAAGACATAAACCCAATTACAGAGCAGGAATTGACAGTATATAGTGAATACTTTTCTCGAGTGCGTAATGGACGCACAACTCGAGTTACGTACCATACTTTTTCTACGCCGTTAAATAAAACATGGAGCTAAGTATCTACTTACATGTTATTATTCGCCTAAAAAGTATTGCCTACATTTAGAGGCAACATAATTTATTCAATTTAGATGTCGTAAAAAGTATTGCCTACATTTAGGTGCAACATGCTTTCAATTCAAACTTTTTTTTAATAAAAATACATTGTTTTCTGTTTTTTACTGAATTACAATTATGTAAATAGACTAGATAACATAATACATAAATAATAATTAGACTGCAATATGAATAAAGCATGAAATTTAAGTTGTCTTATCAAAACGCACATGTGCGTTATCAGGTCTCATAATGTGCATGTTATTGTTAAATGTCACTTACAAGAAATGTTAAACCATCTATTTTTCAATAAACTCATAAAAGGTTAGTCTTGAATAGCATTAACCCTTTAGTTCCCAACGGTACTTCTAAGTACCACCAAAATATTAACTGCAGATTTATCCTTGATAAGGTTCTGACGGATTAGGATACAAGTGACTCCGGATTATGAATCAAATAATGACTTTTTAGATACTGTACACGTAACACCAAAACATGATTGTGCAATTAGTAATAATATCCTATTCCGCCGATCCTTCAGAACGGCAATCCTGCTCAGCATTATATGAAAAGACAGCGAAAGTGCCGCATCGAACATTAATTTAGAGGTAACAGAAATATTAATGAAGTGTGAAAAAAAAACAGCAAACTTCGAAGACAAAGAGAAAATTGTTTTATTCCGACAACCATTCTTGTTCTACATTTTATAAAATCATAGAGACAAGCAAACGTACAAACTTACAGAAAAAACAACATCGAAAAACGTGCTACGTCGAAAAAACAATTTAGAGGAAACATCAGAAGTAGAAAAGGACTGTAGCGAAAAAAACATCATATAACCAAGAGAAAATGGAAGAGGGTAGCTGAAGAAGAACTAATGTCTGAATGTAAGATTCCCCAAGGTCCTGCTGAGATGAAATTAATTTGTTATCAGACAGCTATAGAAATTTTTCAATATCTGGGCACTAAAGGGTTAAGAAAAACTTATGCAGTAGGTATTTGTGCAGGACCATGCAGTACCTGCAGGACTATTTTTTTTACATTTCTGCAGGTGTATAAAAATTACTCAAGGTTGCACACCCCTCGTACAAGGTCAAATAATGTTTTTATATAAACTTAATAATTTTCAAATTAATGCTGGATATACCAAAACTAATTAACTTTAACACTTCTCTCTATCCTGGTAGCAATTTGTTAACCTTTAGAATCGAACATGCAAATTAAGCAATTATGTTCCTATGTCCTTTAGCAATTCAAAGGAAAACGAATGAAATATATTCATTAATAGATCTGGACTTTCTTATGGCAAATTTATTGATGATTTGATATGTGTCTTGCCTCTTAACTGGTGTACAAGTAGATATGTAAAGTGTGAAGGTAAGTTCTGATTTAAGCAAAGTTTTGTATTTATTCATGAAAAAATTCCATGTAATTAGGCCAATTGTCTGTTTGAAATAAATAAATAATTACTCACCTTCCCTTCAACAGGCAAAGCATCTAATTCAGCTTTAGTAAGTACAGTCCGAATATGTACTATTTCTGCTAAAGTAAGGGATAGTCTATCGTCAAGGGATATGGTATCTTGCCAACTCTGTGAACAAGTCAGTTCATCCTGTATTTGCTTAGCAACCTCAGGTTCAAGCTGAACTGACTCAGTCTCGGAACTGTTGCATGATTGTCTTGAGCCAGGTCTAGATTGGGGAACGGAATAACATCCCACATTTGTATCTGCTACTTCCAGAGTATTACGTCTTACATTGTTTCTTGTGTATGTTTGGGTGGCGAGATCGTAGGCCTCTAACAAAGTGGTGTCAGAAAATTCTGGATATTCGCTAGACCATAAACCGGGTTCTGTAGCTGAGTCAGGAGTATCGATATCTTCATCATCCTCATCTTCGAATTGTGAAAAATCGACTTTTATTAGTTTTCTAGCTGCTGGTTTTGGGAGATTTTCTACTGGAACTTTTATGATGTCCATTTTCAATTTGGAAGTACTAAAATAATATTTATTTGGTCAAAGTAATACAGAGAATTATAAAAATATTTCATTTTAATTATAAAAAGAAAAGCAATTGTCGTTTACCAATCAAGAATCATTACTTGTTATAAATAAAATGGACTGTTTCAATATTTTTTAAATACCATTGTATTATTACAATTAAGTCTTTCAAACAAATAAATAGGTCGGTAATTATTTATTTTTATTTATATACAACAATGGCTACACATTTCCTTGACCATTAAATATCAATGTATCTTCACGAGTATTGAAAATGCAGAAATTAACATGGGCACATACAGAATCATTCTATTTTAGTGATATTATCTATTTATAGAATCTTTTACATTGTAAAAAAATTTCATACCGAGGTGTTGGCACTGGTCTTAGTTTCCTGCCCTTTCTAATTGAACAAAGGAGCTGTTCATGTGGGGTTAAAGGACGTTGTTGGGCCACAATCTTCCTATCACTTGCTTTTTTTAATGGAGGTCGAGATCTAATAAATTCTAAAATAATAGCATGAGCATCTTTGGTAACTCTAGAAGGAATATTTCCATTAATCATAATCTTCCTTAAGTTATATCTACAGTTTCTAATATCTTTCATTAAGACTTCATAAGGAGTAAGTTCAAATTCTATAGGAGCTTTTGTGAAATTTACTTTTTTTAGTTTAACGCCTGTTCTCAACTCATTCATAACTTGTACCCAGAACTTTGCCCAGTCAGAGAATTGTAATTGATCACTAGTACTACTTGAAGGTAAACTAATGCTGCCTTGAGCAACTTTTTCCAAAAAAGTTGACAGTTCTATAGCCTCTGCTACCAAAGCTCTTACTACAGCCTTGTAATGCGCTTCAGCTTGAGCTTTACTTAAATATCCAAGGTGATTTTCACATCTTTTTATAACTTCTTTTAAGGTTATGTGATCTACAGTTCTTGAGGTATTGGGATCTTCACTTTCACCAGAATCTCGTTCTATACCTTCATCATCTGTTTCATGATGGTTATGATCTGTATGCATATCATCCGCTATTAAATCACTAATGAGCTGCTCTAAATCATAACTAATAATTTTTTCTTCGCCACTTTGAATCTCACAATCTAAAGCTGCATAAATAACAACTCCTATACCTCTAATAATATCAATTTCATTTTGGGGAGTCCTTCTGCCAATGTCGCTTACTATTCCTGTAATTTCGTGAACTAATCCATCTGTCTTTAAGTAAACGTGTTGTACCTCAGTAATAACATAAGAATTTTGTTTATTTGCCTGAAAACACTCGTCAAAATATCTGGCAATTTGATAACACAAAGCCCAGGCATGTTCTTCTTTGATTGATGAATTAAATGAGTTCACAATATCTGATAAGCAAACACTACCGTCTGAGTTGATTTTACATTTTGTTCTTGAATTCATTATTTGCTTATTCTAAAAAATCAAAACACAATTAGTTTTATTGTGACATTTCTTCAAGTACTTAACCTATAATCGATTTTCTTGACAGTTTCGCCCACTTTAAAATTATCGATTCTGTCCCACTGACCTATCACAGGCAGCTAATCAAATTTCTATAACAGAATCACGTGACATTAAATCGATTTTTTTCGTTAGATATTTTATTTATTTTTCGCATTCGTAATTTATTACTACTCTCGGTTTTTGATTTGATTTAGAAGGAAATCGACATATATTTTTTAATAATTAAAGAAAGATAAAATAAAAAGAACTATGATCTCGTATTCAATAAAACACAACATTTAGAACACACGGAGTATAATACATATAAGTAACGGTCAATTGAAATTAAATTTCTTCAAATAATTTCGACGTGTTTAATTAATTAGAATATTTCGTTAAATAATAAGCTTTAAAAAATTTACATGTTTCTATTAATTTTTATTTCTTGAGTTAAAATCTAAAATGTTTTCGGTTAAAACTAGATACCGATTATAATTATATTTAGGTAAATCATTTGTAAATCAAGTACATTATCAATCAAATTTCTATATTTACAGCCCTTATGAAAAATATCTTGTACCTCGCAATCTAAAATTAAAACCCTCATAAACGCGCACGCGTTAAGTTGGTTGCCCAGATACGGGGGCCATTTAGATATCGTCCTTTTGTTTTGTGTACATTTATTATTTTTGTATTGTGGTAGCTTTAAGTGATAAATTTTAAAATAACGCCTTAAGGAACAAATTTTTATTAATTATAGATTAAGTGGTTAAATAAATACTACGTCAAGGGTAAGTAAATATTATATATAGGTTATACCCTATTTTATTCAATAAAACGTAAAGATATAACCTTTACTTTAAATTTCAATATATTTGTGATAAATATTTAAATTAATTTAATTCAACTATATTATTGATTATATTGTTTGATGGTGTTTGTAAATTATTCCAAATAGATCAATAGGACAAGGGACCGATTTAATTAGTTGCTCCGGTCGTGTTCACCTGGATTTAAAGAGTGAATGTACAAAACTTATTTTTACCTACATTTCTCATTTTTAGCACAAATTATTTTAACTCTTTATATATTGTGTGATAAGAACTTATACTGGAAATCGAGATTAGCTAAAGTCCATTCAAGATCGCTTGAGAGTACCTAAAGACGGATTTCCACCAAGCGGAAAATCTGCAGGCGGATTTTCTGTATCCAATTCTATTGGTCGATTTCGAATTAATTTTCAAAATCGGCCAATAGAATTGGATACAGAAAATCCGCCTGCAGATTTATCACCTAGTGAGGGGAATACGTCTTAATATCAACAAATAAACTATAAATTAACTCTGCAAACGTAATAAAAAACATGGGCGTGCGATACTTTTTATCCCAAAGAAAGATACAGAAAGTGAAAATCAACACTAAAATAATTATATCAAATTATAAAATAAAAATAATAATAATAACTAAATTGAAAATTAATATTTTTTTAAACATTTAGAAGGATATTATTCAAAACTTGTACATAATTTTAAATTCGGATCATTCTGTATTACCTCAATATACCAATGGTTATTATGTATTAGGAAAGTATCAAATCCTTATAATTAAAACCAAAATAATGTTCGGATGTATTAATGCGATCGTTGTATCAAAAAACAGCCTTAGAAAAGTTATTAATTATTCGGTCGAAAGAGTTAAATTAAAAAAGTTTGTGCGGTTGGAGAACCCCCGTCAGTGACGAAGATTGTTACGTTAATTTTTCAACTCTAAACGTATTTTAATATCTCTCATTCTCTTCATTTTTTACTATTTCCATTTTTCCTGTTTTTCATATTTTTCCCCATCTACTTTTATTTTCCCTATTGTTTTCTATTCCCTATTTGTCCCTATTTTTTCTATATTTCTATATTTTTCGGCATTTTTGCCTTTCTCTATTTTTCCCAATTTTTTATTATTTTTTCCTAATTTCCCCTATTTGTATCTATTTCTCACTATTTTGTACTCGGTTCGGTACATATACTAAAATTGGATGACAGGCAAAATCGTGAAGCGTTCCGTACACGGTGGCCTTGTTGGTTAGGGCATCGGCCTTTATACTTGGTCATTGTTCGGGTCGCGGGTTCGAGTCCCATGAATCTCAAGTGGAATCAAAATCAGATAAGACTTTGGGCAAAAAGATATTTGAGTCATGGACAGTTTCATTTGTGTGAGTAGCGGCGCTATCCTATAAAATCAATGTAAGCCAGAAAAAAAATTTGATGTGGCCAGCACATGACCTCTCGCCATTTTTGAATAAAAAATCTGATGTGGCCAGCACATGACCTCTCGCCATTTTTGAATCAAAAATTTACAGGTTAGCATAAGAAAGTATAAAAAAAATTACTTTTTTGTAAATCTGGCAACAATGCCAAAAGTTTTGAAAATTTTAATGATACGAAAATAAACTATAGTATATACAAAATAAATGTGTAAAACTTTATTGCCGTTTTGTATAGTAATGACGTCATCACCCATAGCAACTGCCATTTCCGGTTGTCCGATTGGCACCAAAATCTAATCAGATCTAATCTTGTATATCAGAATCCTGTATGCCAAATATCAAATTTTTTCATTCAGTAGTTTTTGAGTTATCCTTACTACAACATCCATCCAAACACACTAACACACACACACACACACACACACTAACACACAGACATCATCGGGAAAATACCAAAATCGTATTCTAGGGACCCCAAAACGTGTTTATCCATTGAAAACTCACTACCCAATTTTTAGCATGATTCCTATACCTCTCTTATCTGAAGTGCGAGAGGTAAAAATTAATGACTTAAACAACAAAAAAAATCTGATGTGGCCAGCACATGACCTCTCGCCATTTTTTAATCAAAAATTTACAGGTTGACACAAAAAAGTATGAAAAAAAATTATTTTTTTGTAAATCTGGCAACAATGGCAAAAGTTTCAAAAATTTTAGTGAGATGAAAATAAACTATAGGGTATACAAAATATATGTGTAAAACTTTATTGCCGTTTTGTATAATAATGGCGTCATCGCCCATAGCAACTGCCACTTCCGGTTGTGCGATTGGCACCAAAATTTAATCAGATCTAATCTAGGGTATCAGAATCCTGTATGCAAAATTTTAATTTTTACCTCTCGCCCTTCAGATAAGAGAGGTATAGGAATCATGCTAAAAATTGGGTAGTGAGTTTTCAATTGATAAACACGTTTTGGGGTCCCTAGAATACGATTTTAATATTTTCGCGATGATGTCTGTGTGTGTGTGTGTGTTAGTGTGTGTGTGTGTTAGTGTGTGTGTGTGTTAGTGTGTGTGTGTGTTAGTGTGTGTGTGTGTGTTTGGATGGATGTTGTAGTAACGATAACTCAAAAACTACTGAATAAAAAAATTTGAAATTTTGCATACAGGATTCTGATACCCTAGATTAGATCTGATTAGATTTTGGTGCCAATCGCACAACCGGAAGTGGCAGTTGCTATGGGTGATGACGCCATTATTATACAAAACGGCGATAAAGTTTTACACATATATTTTGTATACCCTATAGTTTATTTTCATCTCATTAAAATTTTCGAAACTTTTGCCATTGTTGCCAGATTTACAAAAAAATAATTTTTTTTCATACTTTTTTGTGTCAACCTGTAAATTTTTGATTCAAAAATGGCGAGAGGTCATGTGCTGGCCACATCAGATTTTTTTATTCAGCAGTTTTTGAGTTATCGTTACTACAACATCCATCCAAACACACACACACACACACACACACACACACACACACACACACACCACACGCCGCACACCACACACCACATACCACACACCACACACCACACACCACACACCACACACACTAACACACACACAGACATCATCGCGAAAATATCAAAATCGTATTCTAGGGACCCTAAAACGTGTTTATCCATTGAAAACTCACTACCCAATTTTAAGCATGATTACTATACCTCTCTTATCTGAAATGCGAGAGGTAATAAAAAAAATCGGTTGTGTCGCCCCAAAACTTTCCCGACGAGTATCCACGAATAATTTTTACCTCTCGCCCTTCAGATAAGAGAGGTATAGGAATCATGCTAAAAATTGGGTAGTGAGTTTTCAATGGATAAACACGTTTTGGGGTCCCTAGAATACGATTTTAATATTTTCGCGATGATGTCTGTGTGTGTGTGTGTTAGTGTGTGTGTGTGTTAGTGTGTGTGTGTGTGTGTGTTTGGATGGATGTTGTAGTAACGATAACTCAAAAACTACTGAATAAAAAAATTTGAAATTTTGCATACAGGATTCTGATACCCTAGATTAGATCTGATTAGATTTTGGTGCCAATCGCACAACCGGAAGTGGCAGTTGCTATGGGTGATGACGCCATTATTATACAAAACGGAAATAAAGTTTTACACATATATTTTGTATACCCTATAGTTTATTTTCATCTCATTAAAATTTTCGAAACTTTTGCCATTGTTGCCAGATTTACAAAAATATAATTTTTTTTCATACTTTTTTGTGTCAACCTGTAAATTTTTGATTCAAAAATGGCGAGAGGTCATGTGCTGGCCACATCAGATTTTTCAGTTTAGTGTTAAAGTTTCTAATTTTTACATTTTTTATTTTTGACAGGTGACAGTTAGAGAGATAATTTTGACTGCTCTGAAAAGAGTTTTTCAAGGGATTTCAAATGGCATATTGCATGTACAATTCCGTGACATTTTGCATCTGTCATTTTTTGATAGTGATACTCACGTTTGAAAGATGTCATACAAAAACTAATAAGTTCTTCCGTCAGGTAACTCAAACCCATATACCAAATTTCAGCTCAATCGGATTAATACTCTTTCAGATATTTAATGCTCAAATTTCAAATTCTGACATTTTTTTATTCTTGACAGGTGACAGTTGGAGAAATAGTTTTGACTGTTATAAATAGAGTTTTTCAAGGGCTTTCAAATGACATATTGTAAGTCAAATTCTGTGAGATATTGGATCTGACATTTTTTGATAGTGACACTTCCGTTTGACAGATGTCGTACAAAAACTAATGGGTTCTTTCGACGGGTAACCCAAACCCTTATACCAAATTTCAGCTCAATAGGATTAAACGTGTGGCCTCTATTGTGGAAGAATACACACACAGATACATGAAAATGGATATTTGCGTTTTTATCTCGATTTTTTTTTAGCTCGTTCACAATACTTTCCCTTCTAAGAGGTGGGTCGGGAAAGTAAAAGTTGCAAAATATACAGGGTATCCCATTAAAAAAAACAAAGTTGACACCAATTTCCGCTATAACCGAAAGTAACAAAAGGATGCGTTAATATTTTCATTAAATAGTTCAGCCTTAAGTTTTCAAATACCTTCTAACAAACGGTTTATTTGCCGCACCCTGTATTCTCTATATAATTTTACGATTCTTATATATAACATCATAAATATTGCTTTCAATGAAATTTCAATCATAATATACAGGATATAATAAATTTCACTACAATAGTTTCTCTTTTGTTGTTTTTGCCCCTAGTTCTGCGCATTAGTAGTTCGAGCCACTGAGAATGTTTCACGTACATTTACATATCCCGAAGGAAATATCCATTGGGAATAAATGACACATTCTATTATTATTTTATTACGTAAGGGGTTAAAAGGGTCCGAAGTACAAAAGGGTCGTGAATAATTAATACGTAGTTTCCTTCTAGGGTTGTAATAATTTCAATAATTATTTCAAAGAAAATCAATGCATGCGTATGAATGAAACAATTCTTCTTTTTACTTGTTCCAAAACGACGATTTATTTTTATTTTTATCATCTTTAGCTATCTAAATTTCCATGAATCCTTACGAAAGCTCATCAAAGCTTAAATATACGATCCGAGCGTCGAAATACATCAAGGCAAACTTTTCAGTGTTACTCTGTAAAGCCGTTTTTTAATCTCCTGTGGAAAGCTCAAAGAGAAAAGACCCTTTATGTTTGCCTTATTTGTTTAACAAGTTTTGTGGAAAGCCGCGTTGGTCTATTATGTAAATATGCTGACCATAGAGAATTGAGATTCTAAAGAAAATGCTTTTAAATTTCTTCGTTTTTTAAGAGATAATGTAGTAGTATTTTTATTTACTAAGTTTATTTATATTTGAATCACGTAATTCTGAAACAACATACCTGATATCTTTGATCAACCCTAATAGCACAAGTCATCAAAAAACGTTTAAAAAGCGACTTTTCCGGGCTTGCTGGACGTTTAACCCTTTCAGTGCCGATTTATTTTTGTAGATGTAATAGTATATTATTCAAGGAGCATATAATGATGGCTATTATTCACAAGAGTGGCGTTTACGTCACGAGCGAAGCGAGTGACGCAAACCACCCGTATGAATAATAGCCATTATATGCGAGTAGAATACTATACTTTATCCACGACTACTAAAAATTTTTGACTAAATTTCTATAAATCTGTTATTAAATAAGTAACATTGAAACAAAATGTATTGTACTTGTCAGCATAGAGTGGGTTGTCCATAATGTTGAAGGTTTATATTTTGTGGATAACTCGCTAAAGTAAACCAATAAAACGGATTCTGAGAAAGACTCAGTTTTTTTGTTAATTCTCCATCCCATAAACGCTTCATACACAGATATATAAACTTTTCTAGATTTTTCTGGCAATAAATTTAAACTTACAATTTTTGAAGCTTCTCTTATATCTGGAGGTGTGCAAGACATCTCATGTTCACTATTTGACTCCATATTTAAGTAATTTTAATTTTAAAGCATTTTTTTTGAAAACCTGTTTTGACACTGTTTGAAACAGTTTTAAAACCCTTCATTTTCTTGAACCATTAATGACGTCACACTTGATTCTGGTTCAAAACGTTTTGAAAGCGTCTGAAAGACCGTTTCATTACGGTAAACTGTCAACAAATCTTATCTCTTAACCTCACTTCACTTTCAATGTGCTTTTTACCTCTCGCCCTTTAGATAAGAGAGGTATAGGAATCATGCTAAAAAATGGGTAGTGAGTTT